>CM046945.1:145253366-146453366 GCA_025698515.1 Gossypium sturtianum
GGGGGTGAGTTACAAGAACTCAGTGTAAAATCCCCTTACCGTCATGCACTGGGCCTGAACCCATATAACAATCATCTTGGACCAAAGCCCATAAACAAATAATAAATAAATGAAATGAATGCAACCCATCCCATCCTACCAGCCATTGTTTATGTTTTTAGAAAATTCCCCTTTTTAAACAATTTAAGAAAAATAATAAAAACATCCCAACCAAAAAGCAAAAATAAAAATAGTCCAGAGGCCTTATCACAACATTTAACCCAAAATAGTAAAGTAATAAAATAAACGAGAAAGAAGTCTAAAGTCCAAATAAACCATTTCCGAAGTATGGCCTCCCTCGAGTCATCCATAGCCCAAGTCCATATCATCAAGCATTACCTACAAGGGTTAAGAGAAAAGGGGGGTGAGTTACAAGAACTCAGTGTGAAATCCCCTTACCGTGTAACACCCCAAACCCAGTCAACACACCACGACCGAATCTGGCATGCTACGGAGTGAAAACATTTTGAAGAAAACAAGTTACTGGTTTATTTTTATTGAAACCCTTTTATCGCTTTAAGGTTTAGAAAACCCCGTGTAAAGTGATGCTAAAATCATTTTTTCGTTGCTTTAGAACCCGGAAAAGTCATGCTTGAAAAATCCGTTTGTTGCTACTAGTTTTGGAAAGCCATACGATTCTATTAAATCCCGAGCAAGTTGAGCATAGTCAAGTTAAAACTATTTGCTTTTGAAAAATTTAAATTTGAAAATCATCTAAGTTACCTTTGTTCTCATCTTGTGAATATTGTTAACTGATGATAACGTTTGAAAATCCCGATATAGAGTATAGTTTTGAAAACATCAATTTAATCCCGGTTATTTAAGCATGTCGAGTTATTAATCACATGCATGAAATGATTAATATAACGTCAAGTAATTAATAACCCAAAATAATACTTAACGGCCTTATTACAAGTTAAAAACCAAATTATAGAAAATAATACCCAAAATCAAAGTATAAAATGAAATCAAATATAAGTTGCATGGCCACCTCGTGTCCTCCCCGGCTCCAAATCCGCGATCTATGCCTCATCTGCAAAATATAAGGGAAGGGGTGAGTCACTGAGACTCAATGTATAAATCCCCAACCCGATAGAATAGCACTTACACAAATCAAGAGTAAAACATGCAAATCATGCAACCCACCTAACCATCCGATCTCCTGTATCTACCCCGTGTGGTCAAAACCACTGGTGGTCAAAACCACTGGTGACCGAAGTCACAAATATATACATAAGTGTGGTCAAAACCACTGGTGACTGTAGTCACAAATCAAGTGATGGGGCCAACCCATCATGTGGTCAAAGCCACTGATGACAATCCCGTAATCAACATGTGGGGCCAACCCACTGTGGTACCAAACCACTGGGACGAGTCACAATATCCATATGTGGTCAAAACCACTGGTGACCGTAGTCACAAATATCATACGTGTGGTCAAAACCACTGGTGGTCAAAACCACTGGGACTTAGTCACAAATATAGTATCAAAGGCGGGGCCAACTCGCCGTGTGGTCAAAACCACTAGTGACAGTCCAAATCATCCTTCCCCCTCCTCTCATCAATCCCATCATTATGTCCATATCAATCGTGGCATAATATCATGTTATGATGCAAATAACCCATAGCATAGCATTATACAGTGACGTGATAACAAATATCGAGATCCGTATAACAGGGGACTTACCCGGAGTCCACGCTCATGCCCACAAGGCAAAATCACTGATTTAAATGGCTATTCGGCTTTTAACAGTAAACACAATGAACATATAATACTAATGAAGTGTGTAAGCGTTACACACCTGACTACTTGTAGATCTAAGCGAAATCCCGAAACCACGATCTATTTCCAATCGATAGAACCCGAAGATCCCGAAACGTTTGCCTTCACCTTTCCTACAATCGGCCAACACCATTCTTTTAAGACTAAAGCCATTCCGCTTAATCACAAAATCCCGAAGGATATGTCGCACAAAGGTAGCACCATTTAACGCGCCGATTTGGTTTCCAACCAAATCCCGAAGTTACGTGATGAACCTCCCTTTACAATCGGCCAAGCACTAGCACAAAGATAATTAGCCTTCGGCTTTTGAAAGAATAGGAAACAGATCCCAAACGCTAGAACCCTTACCTAGATCGGCAAATAAAATCCCGAAGATCCACTGAATCAGGTTGCACTCCTCCCTACAATCGGCCAAGTACCACTATCATTGGGTTAAAGCCTTCGATATTACTCACAACAGGAGATGTTGAAACCGTAAAACACTTACCCCCTTACCTTACTGATAGATTCGGCCACCAATCACCAAAGTTCAGCACACCCTAGTGTTATTTAGGGATTTTGGCTACTTTACCAAGATAGAACAAGAAAAGAGTTAAGATCCCGATTTATAACGATTGAAGAAATAGCAAAGAGAAGTGGGATTTCGGCATTAACCAAATCAATCGAGAAAGAAGAATAAAAAGGTTATACTTACCAGGAGATTCAGCTATAACCCAAAAGAAAGAATAGCTTTCGGCACTACAAAGAGATTAGCATACGTGCGAAGAGAAGAAAATAGACTAAGGGTATTCGGCCAAAATACTTGATGAAAACGAAAGAGAAACAACAAGGCTTTCGGCTTTTGAAGATGGAAGAGATGGAGAAGAAAAGAGAACCAAGATTCGGCAAAGTAAGGAGGTTTCAGCTAACAATGAATGAACCGGAAAAAAGAAAAAGGAGAGAATGGCTATTGAGTTTCGGCTTTTCAAAGGGAATGGCAAAGTTGGTTCGGCCAAATACCAAAATTGTCGAAAGAGAAAAAGAGAGAAAATGCCAAAGAGGTTTCGGTTTATCACAAGCACAATGCCCCACTTGAGTGCCTTGCCGAAAATGCTCTCTTACTTGGCTATTGAGATTCTAAGACACCCCTAGCTTCCCAAACTGATTACTCCTCCTCCCCCACAGTCCATAATTTGGCCAACACCTCAAGACTCTCCCGTCCACTCATTCAAATCGGTTTGAATGAGTCAAGCTCCACAATTTTCTCCTCTCCATCCATTTCAAATCTGTTGACTCAATCCTCATCCATTCCAGAGAGTCCTACCTGAGTACACCTCTTCCTTGCTTCTGGCGTGAAAAAGAATAAGCAGAAAGGGATTTCTGCAGCTCGAACCCAAGCTCTCCTTCCCTGCATGTGGCGTCACCTTCCTGGCACCTTAGTGGCGCCACCTTTGCCACTTTACCACCAAGCTATTTGTGTCTAAACCCTCCGACAATTTCTTTTAACCCCTAACTCTCTTAGCTTCCTCTCTCTAAGTACCAAAAAACAAAAATTTTAGCCATGACTTAGGCCTAACCCGAAGTCATGCCTGGACCCCAAAACATGCTAAACTAGCACAACCAACATAATATCACATGCAATAACACACAAAATGCAGAGACCCCGATTTAAGAGTGTTACATACCGTCATCCACTGGGCCTGAACCCATATAACAAACATCTTGGACCAAAACCCATAAACAAATAATAAATAAATGAAATGAATGCAACCCATCCCATCCTACCAGCCGTCTAACTCTCCACCCGTACCAACCAATCTCTCCTGTGGGGATCAAGTCAACCCACCCCGTCAGTCTCTCCAATTTACAGTCAAGCTGCCATTTATACTATTTGTGGCTGAGCCACCAGAATCATATGCGGTAATATAATCGGCACACAGCCTCGGTAAAAAAAATGATTGACACAGAGTCGTTAATTCATATGTTAGGCACATAGCCCCGGTAAATACGTTTAGCACAAAGCCATAATCACGATGGCACAAAGCCATATTTAGGTTGGCACATAGCCGTTATTAGAATTTGTGGCAATGCCACCGGTCTATACTTCTCTTCATTCAAGTTTTCCCATCCCATGCAATATGTAAATGCAACATTCATAGTAAGGCATCATATTTACAAATATAAACAAAAATTATTACTCCAGAGATTTTTTACGATAAATCGGCCCATTATAACACTTTGCAATTCGGCCCATTAAGGCATTCTATCAAATCAGCCTATAGGGGCATTTTCGGTAAATCGGTCCATAAGGACATTTCGGTAAATCGATCCATAAGGACATTTCGGTAAATCGGTAATTTTACCCACTAAGGGTAATTCAGTAATCTCAGTAACCTGTGGGTATTTTTGGTAATTTACCCTCCAAGGGTTATTTGGTAATTCGCAACCCCGAACTTAACTACTAATTTGAGCATAGAAAATTGAAATTGTCCATCTGCGTCATATTGACTAAACTGACCATAACTCGGATTAGGAAACTCAAAATTTAGATCCGTAAATTTTCCTTGAAACTAGACTCATATATCTTCTTACGATAATTTTCCAGAATTTTTGACTTAACGATTTAGTACATTTTATTCCTTAAAGTTTCCCTTGTTTCACTGTCCAACGATTCTGACCTCTCTTACCTTAATTTCAAATATCTCACTGTACGGTTTTCATATACTGCTCCCACTTGTTTCTAATGAAAATAGGCTCACTAATGAATCCATACATATGAGTTATAACCCTTAATTCACTTTGTAATATTTTATATCATTTTTCCAAGACAGATCAGGGAATCACGAAGTCATTCAGAACTAGTCTCACTAAAATTAAGATATCTCAAAATATAAAAATCCTTTTCCTTCTCCGTTTATTCGATATTAAAATAGACACAGTAAGCTTTAATATGATATCTTATTCCCTTTGTAATTCCTTTTCTCCTATTTTTCGTGATTTTTCAAATACACGTCACTGTTTCTGAGCGAAACTGTTTTATTACGAAATACGATTACCATTACGATCATACGCATGCCCGAGTGATCACGGATGCCGGTTTTCGGTTTTCTTCGGTATTTTGACCAAATCACAGAACATATCATAAAAACTTTCAGAGAGATGTGAGATTACACACCATATCAAATATATATTCGGAAGGGTACGGGATTACACACCTTATTTTGATTTCCTAAGGAACCACTCTCCGTTGATCCTAGAACAATACCAACCAAAAGTTAGCCTCGGATTTCCAAAAGATTTCGTATCACTTACACTTGAATCACTTACCACTATATCCGAAGGTAGAAATATATCGAGTGATTTGTCCCTAAAACATATAGTCGATTAGTCAAAACTTCAATCCGATTTGCTACATAGCCAAATAGAGATATAACGAAAAATCCAAAAATGAACCCCCTTACCTTATCGATATTGGATCCAATTTCCACCGTTTGACTTCGGCTAGAATAATACACGGTCTCCCACTTAAAACACTACGAAAAAGAGAAAATAATCTCGTTTGAGAGGGTAGAATAAAATGATGGTCTCGGTTAAAAGGACCATCCCATGCCAAGACATATATTCGGCTAGGAGAAAGAAAAAATAAAAAATGTTTGAATAGAACCACTTACCGATTGATCAAAGGAGTGAGTGTTAATACAGATGAGAAGAACGATAAAGAAGAAATGAAGGGTTCGATTTTTCCAAAGGAAAACGAGTGAACAATTTGATCTCCAAGGCTTAGGTACTTTCGGCAACAAGGAAGAAAAGAAGAAACAAAAATGCACCCTAAAGGCTTGAAAATTCGGCAAAGAGAAGAGGAAATTTGGAGAGAAAGAGAATGATACAAAAAAACTAAAGAGAACAACCTCTCAAGCACTAGCTTTGCCAAAAACTCCTAGCAAAATTCGACTATCACCCCCTTTAGCCCCAAAACCGTCCACATTCATGTCCCTAATAGTCAAAATTTTGCCAACCACCCTTTCCATAATACATCCCTTGAAAAAGGCTACATGTTCCCCCTACTTTCCCCTTTCTCTTGATTTCTTTCCTCACATTCATCCTTTCCTATTTTCCTTAGCCATCTTGCCAAAAAATAAAAGTCCACCTTGCCTTATTTACATGCTTGGCCGACACTTAAGGAAAGAGTGCAAATATAATAGTTAAAGTTTGCACACAATGGGATTTGAACCTCTTCCCTCAAAGTCCATCACTTGATGCCATAACCTCTTTACCAATAGCTCATTTATGCAAGCACATTACTCATTTATTTCTATAAGTCTTGAAGCTACTTACCATCTCTCCTTAAAGTGCTAAAATACCAAAAAAAATTTCCTAAGGCCCAATTAAACCCGAGACTTCATAGAAACCTCGTAACCTTCCAAATTCACTCAACTAATAAGTCCAATTTGCAATAATGTCATTCTCTTGTTCTCAAAATTTTAAACACTCCTACACTCAAGGCCCATTAGGCCCAATCCTACTAGGCCCAATTTTGGGATGTTACACCTTATTACGGTAAGTATCAAACTCTCTTGATCGTCGGCACTTATGACAACATAATACTCGATTAATCTAATGATCGAGATTTTTATTAATCTCAATCTAAACCAAGCGATCTATTGAAACGCTTACCCACGATATCGTGAACGACCACGATTTGTCTATTCTCACCGAATGATGGTCCACAACTCGGTGGGAAATCTCGAATCGCCGATACCGCTCTACGCTTGAACTTAGGAGTAGGAATCGCAAATCCACTCCTTTTGTGTTCTCCAATCACTTTTCCTTTCAAATCGGTTCCACTTGCCTCCATTGGAAAAAGTCGTAATCAAAAACGATATTACGATGATATAAAACGATTGTCTAAGGAAAAGGTTAGAACTTACCACTATTTCGTATGATCAACAAGTGGATAGATCGAGCGATTTAGTCCTAAAAAAATAAACGATTAGTCACAACCACTATTCCGTTTAGCAACTAATCGGTCAACGAAAAAGATTAAAATGAACCATGACGAATCCCTTACCTTAATGATGATGAATCTGATTTCTATCAATTGACTTATGGCTACGGATGAGACAAGATTATGAGAATCGGCTTTCCTCTATAACACTACACTAGAAGAAAAACATGATTTAAGAGAGTAGGAGAGATATATTTTGATAAAGAAACAAAGTGAAATACCGATTAGTGATGGACACACATATTCGGCTAGGAAGAAAAAGAAAATGAAGATGAAAAGAGGGGAATGAAGTCACTTACCAATTCGGTCAAGAAAGGAGTGTCCAACACAAAAGAAAAAGAAAAGAAGAAGAAGAGATTAGGTGTTAATAGGTTCGGCTAGTGAAGAGAAAAGAGAAAAAGAGATAGAAAAGAAGTGATAGGGAGTTTTGGTTGACACATAAATGAAAATGATCAAAATGGTCAAGATGATCAATATGAGATGGGTGTTTCGGCAACAAGGGAAGAATGAGTATAGATGGATTGAAGTTTCGGCACAACAAGGGAACAAGATGAACAAAATGCAAAGAGAATTTTGGCCAAAACAAAGGAAGAGAGTTGGGAAGAGAAAACACCAATATGCTAAAAAGAAAGTAGGCCTTCCAAGCACTAATTTGCCAAATGACTAATGAAGAATTCGGCTACCCAAAACCCCCTCTCAAACCGTGTATCATCTTTACCAAAAGATGAACATTGACCAAATAAAATCTTTCCAAAACACCTTCCACACTATAAGCCAACATGTTCCCTTCTCTTTCCTTTTCTTTCATTTCATTCCTTGTTTTTCCCTTGTTTTCCTCCTTACCATATTCCCTTAGCCATCTTTCCATAAATAAAAAGTCTCCCTTACCAAAAATACTATCATGGCCGACACTTAGGAATGGAACACAAAAATAAATCCCAAAATTTGCACTAGGTGGGATTCAAACTCCACCCCTCAAGCCCATACATGCAACGCCACACCACTCCTCTACTAGCTTCACTTGTGCTAGCAAAATGCACACTTATTTCCTTAAGCCTTGATGCCACTTACCTTCTCTCCTTAAAGTGCTTAAACACAAAAATTTTACTAAGGCCCAACTCAACCCCGAGCCTTCTTAAAACCTTAAAACATACACAATTTATAATTTAACTAGCCTAATGCAAGATATAATGCAACACAATAAAATTCTAAATTTTAGGATGTTACAAAACCTGCACCTAAAAACAAAAGAGATACACGACCGTGTGGGTAGGCCATGTGTGACACACGACCGTGTGATTGCCCGTATCCCATGCCATGTGTGTTGGGAAATGTGCTCATATTGTAAAAAAAACATATAACTATTTTCTATTTATTTGAACGATGAATAAATAAATAAAAGTTAATTTCACATTTCACTATTATGTCTTTTTTATTTTGTCTTTCGTATTTTGCATGCATAATAAAATTGTGACAAGCAAATATTAGCTCGTAGATTGTCTATATTCAAACTGAAGATAAGTGGCATTGTAAGAATGTTTAAATTGCGAGAAAGACAACTTACTTCAATAGATAATCTAAATGAGTCTGTAATCCCAGAAAAGAATCAAAGTGAGCATTTGATTTAAATGCTGAGAATGATTATTATGTCGTCTACAATTCCAATTGAGGAGATGACTAGCAATTGACTCCATGGGTAGAGACATAGATTTATTCATTAGTATAATGATACATTGGGCTGGACCCAAGATGAATTAATTCTGAACCCATTTGTGAATTAATTCACTTATGACGTTCATGATGTGATTTACCTAAATCATGAGTTAGTCACTGACCATGCGTATGCAACTCATGTGCTTTGATATAAGTGGAGGCTTATGATCTAAAGATGATTGAGCCCATAGTCGGTATGTTGGGTACATGACTTGTGTATGGCATGGCTTTACTAGCAACAGTGGAATTCATAGCTCAATTAAAGAGTTAATGATATCCTCTCATTGGCGTTGTATGGATTGATAAATATGGAACATGGCCACTGGTTGCTAGTTCTCGAACAAGCAATTTATCACAGTCATTTGTTGACGGTGATTATATTAATAATTAATGGTGACAATGAAATAAAATAGGATTGTATTGTGTGAACAGATTTAACTAAAAGGAATCAAGGATATCATAAGAGGGTAACACACACATGACGAGGTCATTGGACAAAGCAATTGGATGAATTGCTTTCATAAGGAGTAAACAATAAGGAGTCTTCAATCATGGTACTTCTAGTAGGCTAACTCCATGATTAAGTAATTGCAAATTATCGGCGATGCTTCTGGACATAATTGCAATTACTAGATCCTAGTTGAATATGTCTGATTGGTGCCTCCGCTAGCTCAACAAAAGCTCGATAAGACTGCATTTGAATCAAAAAAAAATTCTACGACTTTGGAAATAATTTAATTGAGTCGATTTATTCGATATGGAATATTAGGTGATCGTGAGAATTGTTCAACTAGAGAATTTAATTAAAGAATTTTCTTGAAAATTTAATTTCAAAAATCTAAGTGATTTTTTTTTTGAAAAATTAATTTTGATCAAGTAAAATTAAATTAATCAAATTAATTAAAATTAATATGATATTTTTGGAAATTAATTTTCAAGACAAATAATTCGTCCAATGGATAATTAAACTTGAAAATTGGACCTGAGATCGTAAATTGGGCCCGAGAGCCCAAAACCCAGACCATGACCCAAAAACTGGTCGAAATGGGCTCGTTATATGAAATCGGGTCGACGGTCCAACCGATGGCTAGACCGGACCAGTCAAGTCGTCACTGACCTGAACCGAACCGGCAGTAGTCGAGCTAGCTCGAGGTGTCGTAAAGGTGTCACATCGGCATCACCGGACACGACAGTGCCGGCGACGATCCGGTGGCCGACGACGATTGGTCTTTGGTGGTTGAGCAGTAGAAGAGTTAAATTCCTACTAGGACTCCACCAGAGAATTTGATTCCAGATTAACTATTCCAAAAATAATATTATTTTAATAGTTTAATATTAAAATTAATTTAATACTTATCTTAATAGTATTTTATTAATTTAATATTAAAGTGATTATCTTAATATTAAATTTAATTTAATATTTATCTTGTAAATAAATATTGTATTATTTTAATAAAATTTAATATTAAATTTAATCTAATATTTATCTTAATAAATATTATATTAATTTAATATTAAAGTGATTAAGTTTAATCATAATTGAACTCTTTAAACTCTCCCTATATAAAGAGAGCCTGGGGTCATTATTTTAGACACACTTGAATTTAAGAGAAAGTTGTAGAGAGAAAATTCTCTGAAGAGATTATTTCAGAAAATTTCTAGATATATTTTTCTGATTTACAACTTGACCCAAAACTTTAGAGAAATTGAGAAATTACCCCATTAGTAATTTTTGTGAAAAATTTTCTGATTCAAAGCGAGTCCACAATCAGCAAACATGAGCTTGAGGAAAACGAATAAGACTACTCGGTCAAAGCGTTCATCCTAAACGAATCGAAAATGTACAATTTTGATTAATTGTTTATTACTTTAGATATCACAACCAAGATCTTGTTTTGGAAAAAGTTTTAAAACTCTGTTTTTCCTAAGTTTATTTTCCGCTGCGTTTTCCAAACCCGTTTTTCCAACAGTGTGTTCCTTAAATAGCTTCAAAAACAAGTCAAAACATAACCTATTTCTTAGGTACCAAGACAACCCAAATACACATGTTTACAAGCCTTCAAAGCACTTTCAAATAGACCCAAATCATTCAACTTATGTGCCTAACCAATGTGCTCTCATTAACACCATAACTCAAATATCCAAATAAGTTGCATTTCAAGGTTTACATGATCACGTTTTAACACAAGCCAAATCTACCATTCATCCACAACATTCAAATTCATTTTACTATAGGATAGTCCTTTACTACTAGCATAGAACATACTTATGAACATTTACCAAACAAACATCAAAAACCTATTCACATGTACTAAAATCCATCCAAAGACAAACATCATTCAAGTTTAACAAACTCCATAAGTCACAAGTAAACAACATATTTACAAAACACCTATTACATGCCATATAACCAAAAGTGAACATTCAAAAACTACCAAAAGATTTCTGCATATTGTGATTTCTTCGAGTTGATTCGATCGCCCGATTTCCACGAAATGCTATCTACAAGGAAATAAGATAAACAACACGAGTAAGCTTTTATAAAGCTTAATAAATTTGATGGTTAATGTAACACCCTTAACCCGTATCCGTCACCGGACTAGGGTTACGAGGAATTACTAAACATAACACAACTTAGTACATGCATTCAATCCCTTTCATACTTCATAAATTAATCACATCAATATACATATTCTATTCAAATTTCGAACTTAATTAATATTATGCCCCTATCAATCACATATTAAAATTATAATCTAAGCATATAACAGTACATAACATATATTATCTCCATACATGCACATTTTTAAGAATCAATCATATACCATTTCATTCATAGAACATTTCAAAACATTATCAATAGGTCAAATGTATTCAAATATGTTACTAATTCATACGCAATTCACTGAAACCTCTTTAATCATTTTCGAACATTAATACATATCATAGCATCTATTTCGCATGCATGAAACCAACCAAAACATTTACTTAGCCATTTTAATTCATCTCATAACCGAATACTCAAGCACATTATAACCAAATTTCTAAAGCAACCCATGGAGCCGAATACGCACAAAATATTACATATCCAATAACCTAACTTAATGAACATTGTAACACCCCCAAACCCGGCCCACAAGTCTCGTCCGGATCTGGTTATGTCACTGCGGAACGACGGTTAAAAATCTTTATCTTTAGAGTAAAACTTGAAAATTTTGTTAACTTTTGGGAAGTAAGTCCATTAAAAATTATTAAATAATATAAGCTTGGTTTGAATTAAAACTTTATTATAAGTTGATATCATTTCTAAGTATAATATAAACTTCAACAATCATAAATAGAATACTTTAAATAAAAGTGGTCCTTATTACATCAAATAAATTAAACCAAGTACTTCAAATTAAAATGCTTGAAATAAAAATATTCAAAACGCTCTACTTGCATGAAAATCGCTCATCGCATGGGCCACCTTGTATCCACTCCGACTCGGTCCATTAATCACGACTCACTGCGATGATTAAAAAGTTGGGTGAGTCATACGACTCAGTGTGTAAGTTAACCACTTTGAAATCCACCCACATGCTAGCCACATAATATCCCAATTATCAAATGCAACAAGTAATACATATTCATTTTAACAATTACCACAACAGGCTTGGCCCATATTCAAATCATACTCAAAATCGGGCTAGGCCCATTTCTCGATAAACCACATATCAACTGGGCTTGGCCCATTTCCACGTATGTTCCCAAAACATACCTATCCACATGTCATATTGGGCTTGGCCCATTTCCATATTATTACAAAAAAAATAATGCAACATGATTCCCAACCCAACCTAGGGTCCATCCGCTACACACCCCCTTATCCAGCCTACCACACACCAGGGGACTATCGAGTCACCGTCTCCTTTTTCCTCCAAAAAGGCAACCAATGCCATCCACGATGTAGCGTATAGCTAACATCAAACCATGATGGAGCACACAGCAATCCATCAAGCCACGATATGGCATAAAGCCCATATCAATCAAGGTAACCACGCGAACCAAATCGCAAAGATCCACAACGCGACCTCAGTCAGCGCCAATCCACGATGTAGCACAAAGTCGACATCAACCACGTACTCGAAGTACACGTGCCTTCTTTTCATAACCCACCCATGCACATGCCACATAAAATATAATCGTGATCATGCATGCACATGCTTATTAATGTCCATAAACATACTCATAAACAAATATTCACACTGTAATAGATCCGATACTAACCTGGTCATTGCTATACCCTTTAGGGGTATGTATGGCACACTTATTACTGCACTTGTTAGTAAAACATATAACACATAAAACCCGGAAACAGTGGGTTAGTTACACACCTTATTACTAGGAGTTCTAGACTCTCGATCCTCGACGCTATCGTTTAGTGAGACTACGGCTATTTGCCTAACGTTTTTCCGTTCTTTGGCCCACACCCTCGTGGCCAATCTCGTATAGCAGAAACGGATCTCTTCTTGAACTTTGGGATGGGAGCTTTCCCTTGCCCACTTTGACTGGTACTCGCATCCACGTCCATCGTAATCACTTAATCAGAATCCTTTGGTTAAACGTCATAATACAAGATCTCAGGCGAATAACTACAATTTAACTTACTTACCGAAACGATCTAAAATCTCAAAGGCTCCTCTGTACTTCTATCGATTTGCCCCTAAAAAAACATAGCCACTCTTCGATCAACACAATATTACATAATAAGGCCTAAGGCCGAATACCTTACCACTCTTACCTTGATGAGTCCAAACAATTCGAGACCTTCCTTTAGACTCCTTGGCGCTGGCTACAATCTTTAGATGTCGACAGCACCACACTTCACCGGTTCGGCTTCAAACTTGATAAAGTAGAAGAGAGATGGAGGGCTAAAGATTTCGGCTATCAAGGGATTAAAAGAAAACAAAAGAAATATTTGACTACAAAGGCCAAAGGAGAAATCGGCACACCAAGAGGGAGAGGGAGAGATTTGGCAAAAGACTTGAAGAATAATTGGCACTCTACCCCCCCTATTTATAGCATTCGGCCAACACCTTCCTAGCCACTAATTCAATTCCATTTGAATTAGTTCAATTCAAAAACAATTTGAATTGCTCCACTATTATCCCACTTATCAAAAATAAATAATAGATAAATAAAAATAAATAAATAAAAACACATTATCCTCATCTAAATAAGAGTCTTCTAGCCGTCCAACACCTTCAAAATTGCTGCCAAAAAGGAATAAAAATTCAAGCTCCAAAACGCAGCTCTCTTGGTTCGAACACAGGACCAGTCATCGCACACCTTGCCCCCAACGCCCAGGCCACTCGGCCACTTTGATTTTTATGCTAGAAACCCCCAACGTTTATTTTTAAACCCTTCTTAACTCAGCCCATAACCGCACAAAAATAAAACGCCAAATGCTTCTCCGGCCCCTCGAAACCGCGACCTCACTCCCCTCCAGCGCCTAAGTAGCGCCCAAGAGCCACTTCACCAGCCCATCTTTCTTGTCCGAATTCCTCACCATATACCTTTAAGGCCTTACAAAGCCCAACGCCCAAAACAATAAAAATAAAACGCCACTTTGTTGCCGCCTAAACTCGAACCCAGGCCCTCAATGGCCCTACTTCCAGCCCCCTAAAGCAGCGCATGAAGCCACTTTGCCAACTGGACTTCCATGTCCATCAACTTGGACATTTATTTTTAAGGCCTACCTAGCCCAGTCCCTTGACGCAAAAACAAAGCAACATTGCTGCCCCAGCAGCTCGAACCCTTGCTCCCTTAGGCGTCACCTTCCAAAGCTCCAAGCAGCGCCTCCATGCCACTTTGCCAACTCCTTTCTTGTGTCTTAATCTCCGTAAAATTATTTTAAGGCCTTCCTGCCCTATTTCCCCTTTTTGCCCTAAAAATCCAAATTTTTCCAAAGCCTTCCCCTTTCATCCGAGCATTCTTAAAACTCTAAAACACATCCAAAAACACCCAAAAACCTTCCAACACTGGAATTATACCCAAATTGCATAGCCCCTAAAAATTCCTCCAACATGACCATAAGCCTACTAACTGCTCGGGTTATGCTCCAAGCGCATAACCCCTAAACCAGGGTGTTACAATTCTACCCTCCTTAAAATAATTTCGTCCTCGAAATTACTTTACTAACAAACGTCCATACAACCTTTCTTACCACCTTACGCTTATGCTGCGCACTCTGATCTTACTAAGGCTATCGTACCTACACAATCTCTAAGTTCGCGCTCAAAATTCGAAACACCTCTCTTAGCAACACAGAAAAGGCTAACTCATAAGCAAGCAAAGTAGTTAAAACATGTACCAAAGCAAAGGAGCTTACCTGCTAGCACATCCTTGGTTGACTCTGACTAGAACCATTCCTTCCATGGCTTGAACCACGACCCTTCGTCGCTCGAGGACAATTCTTAACCAGATGTGCCTTAGATCCGCATCGAGAGCATCCTTTATTATTTCCCCAACACTCTCCTGTGTGAGGTCTTCCACATCGAACACAAGAACGATTCCGATCCACTGGTACAAGTGCACTCACAGGATTCTCGATCCTTGGTCTTTTCTGGACATTACCAAGCGATACTGACGGTCCAACATCTCTCTTGTTCTTGTTCCTATTCTTTTCTCGGTTCTCCCTTATAGTCTTTTTAACCTCTTCGGCAATCCGAGCTTTCTCTACCAGAATGGAAAAATCCCTTTCTCTTTGTGGCGCGATCAACTCCCGCAACTCATCTCGCAGCCCATCTTCGAATCGAACACTCCTTTCATAATCAGTAGCCACGATTCCTTTGGCGTACTGACTTAGTCGCACAAATTCCGCTTCATACTCTGCTATCGACTTATTCCCTTGTACTAGGTTTAGAAACGCTTTCCTTTGCGAGTCTAAATAACTTGCTCCAACGTACTTTCCTTCAAACTTTTCCTTAAAGTACTCCCAATCCAACCGATCTGCCGGTACACCTTGTTTGATAGTGAGCCACCAACGATAAGCTTCGTCGCGAAGTAACGAAACAACACCTTTCAGCTTTTCTTTGTTGGTACAGTCCAAATCGTCCATGATTCTCTCGACTGCTTCCAGCCAATACTCTGCTACGTTCGGAGCTACTCCAGATACTCCTCTAAAGATCTCGGCTCCGTTCGATCTAAGCCTTTCCGATACCGACTTCCGAGTTCCATTTCCTCTACTAACTCCCGCTACTCGCTCTAGCACTCGCAACATGGCCCGCGAGCATCTGCGTCATCTTCACCTACCTATCCGATCTTGCCCCTCTACGCCCTCTTTGGTGGCGGCACTTCACTTCGACCCATGGCGGACCCTATCGATTCCGTCTTCGCCAATCTACCTCTACCGCGTCCCCTAGAACTCATCTCTATCGTCGCGATTTAATCTGATTTAAGAATTTTTATGCATTAGAAATTTTTGTTCCACTATTTAATCGCGAGCAAATTTTTATGAAAGAAGGGTATTTTAAAGTAGTTCTTTCGATCACACAAAGTCTCAGTTCCAGTTTGTTACCCTAATTCAAAGAATCACATTTACACACTCACACATTCATTCGTCCACAAGAACACATTTCTCCCTCAATAGAGGCACATTCAATGGTATCTACCACCCACATTCACTATTCGGACCTTTCTGCCCGTTTCTACCCCAGGGGTATTTCCGTCATTTTTCTACCGGGTATTTTCGTGAATAAATCAAAGCGATTTCGAAAACTTTACTAAATCAGGATCTTTTTTTTTAAAAAATTCCCAAAACTGAAGAGTATTTTCGAAAATTCCGCAAATTAAAGGAATAACAGGATTTTGGCAACCAGGGGTATTTTGGTAATTTTGTCAATCAGGGTAATTTTGTGAATTTCCAAAGTCAGGGTTATTATTTTGAAATACATAAAATTGGATACTTTTTGCCATGTAAGAAAATTTTATTAAGTTTGGGGTTAAACCAGAAATTTTAAAAGTCAGGGCATTTTAGTAATTTTCAACATAGGGGTATTTTTGTAATTTTTCCGCTAGGGCATTTTGATAATTTTGGTAAATTGAGAAAACGTTTTTCAGAATTAGATTTAGAGTTTACAAACCAAAGGGGTAAATTTTGGAAATTTTAAAACTAAGGGTTTTAAAACAGTGAGGCAAATCCCTTTCGGGTTTTAATAATTGGTTTAGCCTATGAACAAGTCCTCTTGGTTAAGGTGAACTGTAGCTACGCACCAGGTAAGATTCCAGCGAAGAGGAGGTGAGTCACGAGGACTGCTTAAGTACCAGGCTCTTCCGGATCCACTCCTAGACATGCGCACAATGGTTGCCACACCTTAACTCGGCGGCTTAATCACAGGTTTGTTTAGTAACCTTAAGTCTTATGCATGTGTTTGAGTAGACTAGTCCTAGGGTTCAACAGATCCTAGTTCACTAATCTACGAGCCCAACTAAGCCCATAACAGTTCATATATCAAATTACTTCACAAGTCTGAAGTACTTACCTGGTGGACTCGGGCCGGAGGTACAGGTGCCATGCCAGAATACCTGAAAAATAATTTCTTAAAAGTCCATATTTTTAAAAAACCCATTTTGAAAATGTTTTTGGGCCCAAAAACCCTCAAAGCCGAGTTTTGAACCGGGCCCTGGTACCAAACTGTAACACCCCCAAACCCGGCCCACAAGTCTCGTCCGGATCTGGTTATGTCACTGCGGAACGACGGTTAAAAATCTTTATCTTTAGAGTAAAACTTGAAAATTTTGTTAACTTTTGGGAAGTAAGTCCATTAAAAATTATTAAATAATATAAGCTTGGTTTGAATTAAAACTTTATTATAAGTTGATATCATTTCTAAGTATAATATAAACTTCAACAATCATAAATAGAATACTTTAAATAAAAGTGGTCATTATTACATCAAATAAATTAAACCAAGTACTTCAAATTAAAATGCTTGAAATAAAAATATTCAAAACGTCTACTTCTGCATGAAAATCTGCTACTGCATGGGCCACCTTGTATCCACTCCGACTCGGTCCATTAATCACGACTCACCTGCGATGATTAAAAAGTTGGGTGAGTCATACAGACTCAGTGTGTAAGTTAACCACTGAAATCCACCCACATGCTAGCCACATAATATCCCAATTATCAAATGCAACAAGTAATACATATTCATTTTAACAATTACCACAATCTGGGCTTGGCCCATATTCAAATCATACTCAAATACTGGGCTAGGCCCATTTCTCGATAAACCACATATCAACTGGGCTTGGCCCATTTCCACGTATGTTCCCAAAACATACCTATCCACATGTCATATTGGGCTTGGCCCATTTCCATATTATTACAAAAAAAATAATGCAACATGATTCCCAACCCAACCTAGGGTCCATCCGCTACACACCCCTTATCGACCTACACACACGAGGGGACTATCGAGTCACCCTCTCCTTTTTCCTCCAAAAAGGCAACCAATGCCATCCACGATGTAGCGTATAGCTAACATCAAACCACGATGGAGCACACAGCAATCCATCAAGCCACGATATGGCATAAAGCCCATATCAATCAAGGTAACCACGCGAACCAAATCGCAAAGATCCACAACGCGACCTCGATCGGCGCCAATCCACGATGTAGCACAAAGTCGACATCAACCACGCACTCAAGTACACCCGCACCTTCTTTTCATAACCCACCCATGCACATGCCACATAAAATATAATCGTGATCATGCATGCACATGCTTATTAATGTCCATAAACATACTCATAAACAAATATTCACACTGCAATAGATCCGATACTAACCTGGTCATTGCTATACCCTTTAGGGGTATGTATGGCACACTTATTACTGCACTTGTTAGTAAAACATATAACACATAAAACCCGAAGCGATGGGTTAGTTACACACCTTATTACTAGGAGTTCTAGACTCTCGATCCTCGACGCTATCGTTTAGTGAGACTACGGCTATTTGCCTAACGTTTTCCGTTGCTGGCCCACACCCTGGTGGCCAATCTCGTATAGCAGAAACGGATCTCTTCTTGAACTTTGGGATGGGAGCTTTCCCTTGCCCACTTTGACTGGTACTCGCATCCACGTCCATCGTAATCACTTAATCGAATCCTTTGGTTAAACGTCATAATACAAGATCTCAAAGCGAATAACTACAATTTAACTTACTTTACCAAACGATCTAAAATCTCAAAGGCTCCTCTGTATTACGCCGATTTGCCCCTAAAAAGAACATAGCCACTCTTGGTCAACACAATATTACATAATAAGGCCTAAGGCCGAATACCTTACCACTCTTACCTTGATGAGTCCAAACAATTCGAGACCTTCCTTTAGACTCCTTGGCGCTGGCTACAATCTTTAGATGTCGACAGCACCACACTTCACCGGTTCGGCTTCAAACTTGATAAAGTAGAAGAGAGATGGAGGGCTAAAGATTTCGGCTATCAAGGGATTAAAAGAAAACAAAAGAAATATTTGACTACAAAGGCCAAAGGAGAAATCGGCACACCAAGAGGGAGAGGGAGAGATTTGGCAAAAGACTTGAAGGATAATTGGCACTCTACCCTCCCCCCTATTTATAACATTCGGCCAACACCTTCCTAGCCACTAATTCAATTCCATTTGAATTAGTTCAATTCAAAAACAATTTGAATTGCTCCACTATTATCCCACTTATCAAAAATAAATAATAGATAAATAAAAAAAATAAAAAAAAAAACACATTATCCTCATCTAAATAAGAGTCTTCTAGCCGTCCAACACCTTCAAAATTGCTGCCAAAAAGGAATAAAAATTCAAGCTCCAAAACGCAGCTCTCTTGGTTCAAACCTGGGACCAGTCTGCTGCACACCTTGCCCCCAACGCCCAGGCCACTCGGCCACTTTGATTTTTATGCTAGAAACCCCCAACGTTTATTTTTAAACCCTTCTTAACTCAGCCCATAACCGCACAAAAATAAAACGCCAAATGCTTCTCCGGACCCTCGAAACCGCGACCTCACTCCCCTCCAGCGCCTAAGTAGCGCCCAAGAGCCACTTCACCAGCCCATCTTTCTTGTCCGAATTCCTCACCATATACCTTTAAGGCCTTACAAAGCCCAACGCCCAAAACAATAAAAATAAACGCCACTTTGTTGCCGCTAAACTCGAACCCAGCCCTCAATGGCCCTACTTCCATTTCTAAAGCGGCGCATGAAGCCACTTTGCCAATGGACTTCCATGTCCATCAACTTGGACATTTATTTTTAAGGCCTACCTAGCCCAGTCCCTTGACGCAAAAACAAAGCAACATTGCTGCCCCAGCAGCTCGAACCCTTGCTCCCTTAGGCGTCACCTTCCAAAGCTCCAAGCAGCGCCTCCATGCCACTTTGCCAACTCCTTTCTTGTGTCTTAATCTCCGTAAAATTATTTTAAGGCCTTCCTGCCCTATTTCCCCTTTTTGCCCTAAAAATCCAAATTTTTCCAAAGCCTTCCCCTTTCATCCGAGCATTCTTAAAACTCTAAAACACATCCAAAAACACCCAAAAACCTTCCAACACTGGAATTATACCCAAATTGCGTAGCCCCTAAAAATTCCTCCAACATGACCATAAGCCTACTAACTGCTCGCGTTATGCTCCAAGCGCATAACCCCTAAACCAGGGTGTTACAAACATTCCATTAATAATATACTTAGCATCTCACGGCATTTATACATTTAACCATATCCCAATATTCGGCTAATAAATATAGCCTCCAAAAATTCATACATTTCCATCTTAAACCGCACCTATAAAGTCAATCATTCAAGCTTATAATATTCACATGCTTAACCACATTAAAATGAGCCAATTTCAAACACCCATATTGAGCATATCATGTCATCACAAATCTAACATTCAACCCACCATCAACTTCACTCTTTCATACTCAAACATTACAAGCTCAAGACACAAACAATACAATATAGACTTACTTATCAAGTTAGCCATTTTCGCATGGCATTTATATACATCTCGTTCATAATGAACTCAAAAGGGTATCATAGCCTATACATGCCATAAAATTTAAATTCAACTTAAAAAAAATACCAAAATATTGATGATAGTGTGACGAGCTTCACCGACGATCCCCGAGCACGTAACGAACACCCAAAGAAAATCTAAAACACAAGAGCAACCAAGAACACCAAGTAAGCTTTAACAGCTTAGTAAGTTATAAGCAAATTAAGTAAAATCTATCCATTATTCTCTTAACTATAATTTTTAAAATTTTATAGACAAGGATTTATCATCTACCCATTTACTTGTGCAACTGCAAAACATTTCTTATTTCTCAAATTCAAGCCGAACCTAATATAAAAATTACATTCCCATGCATTAACCGCATATTCAAGTTCCAAGCTTTTCAAGCATACATCTTAGACAAAATTTCCACATAGCCAAACCTCTTTTGGTATTTCATATAACAATCAATATGATTTTATAAACATTTCCCCATATCAACTTATTTCACACGAACTATACATTCAAAAAGAAACATTCCATCCAATCCACAATTAATCATATATACTTGATTTCAAATAATAACATCTCATAGTCTCAAAACTTACCAAATTCAATCTTTCAACTTAAAATTAACCCGCACACTTAATGCTCACTGACCGATTTCGCACACATAGTGCTCGGTAATTCAATTCGTACATTTAGTGCTTAATGACCGATTTTGCACACATAGTGCTCGGTAATTCAATTCGCACACTTAGTGCTTAATGACCGATGTCGCACACATAGTGCTCGGTAATTCAATTCGCGCACTTAGTGCATTTCTCAAACTTGTCACTCATTATATTTGTACACATAAAACTTAAACCTCAACCACATATATACGAATTTACTTATTTCATCTCCATAATTAACATCACAATCGGGTGTACCAATGACATATATATATGCATACATCACATTCAGCTATATCAATAATATATATATACTTCCATTAAATTCATGTACACCACTATAAATAAATCCAATTCAACTCAATTGCTTAAAAACTTACCTCGAATATCGACGGACTAGGTTTCTCGATTATTCGACTAGTTTCGCTTTTCCCCGATCAAATTCCGATTTCTTTGGTTCTTGATCTAAATATATTAAAAATAAACTAATTCAAATATAATTTCATTAAAATTGGTCCAAAAACACATAAATGGACAAATTACCATTTTTCCCCTGATATTTTACACTTTCTACAATTTAGTCCTTTTTGCACAGAACACAAATTACACAAAATTTGACCACACTTCTTTAGGGCCGAATATTCATAGCCTTATTACAAGCTCATACATTTCATTTATTTCACATTTTGACCCCTCAATTTATAAATTTCACAATTTAATCCTATTTAGGCATTTTTACCAAAAATGTCTTAATTAAACTTAACAATCTAACAACCTATATTTATTATCCATCACTAAACACCAATTTCATCAAGCTATCAACAATGGCATTTCATGAATACATCATCAAATTCGAAAATTCAAACTTGGGCTAACTAGTATTCAAAGCAACGATCTCAAAAACGTAAAAATTATCAAAAACCGAACTCAAATCACTTACATATTTGAGCTTGCAAAGGCCGAATGTATCAAAGCTTTTTCCTCTCTTTTTCTCTCTTAGTTTCGGTCACTCTTGAGAAAGATGAGCACTTTCTCTTTCATTTTTATATTTATTGAATTATAATATTAACATATAATATAAAAATGTATCATAATGCACACCAACCGGCCACTATGTTGATTTATGGCTAAATTACACTATCAATACTTCAATTTATAAAACCATCATCAATTCGGTACCTACACCTTTAACCACCAATTTTTCTTTTTAGGCAATTAAGCCCCTTTTTCACAATTAAGCACCAAAACGATCAAATTTTTATACGAAAATTTCACACACATAAATTCACACATAATGAACATAGAAAGTAATATTTAAATTTTTTCTGACTCAGATTCGTGGTCCCGAAACCACCGTTCCGATTAGGGTCAAAATCAGACTGTTACAGTTAAAACAATAAAGCTTACTGAAATAACACAAAAATTTTAATAACAAGATTAATAGTCAAAGTTTCCTATCAACCACAATCCATAACAGGTAAGTTTATACACAAATTAGTACAAGATACATTCGAATATAATTATGTGAAATCATTTAATGTCAAGTCACAAGGATATTAGGAATTCAAGAACAATCTTCCGACAAATTCAATAATAAGTCATTTAACACTAGAAACATTGCCCGATGAACGATATACGGATATGAATACACAATTATCCATCTGAAACACGCCAAACGCTCAAACGAGCTAATCCAACCGAAAACACGCCTTGGCACCAAGTGCCTAGCCCTTAGGCTAACTTCCCTCCGAAAACATGCCTAGGCACTGAGTGTCAAGCCCGAAGGCTTTACATCTGCCCCCAGTAACACGCCAGAATCACTGTAATATATCACGATAGTTCGCAACAAATGTTGGACCTCGGTATATTCAATGTATAAACACAAGTCAGATGTCGTCACCTCACCACACATCAATCTCGTACAGTGCACATTATAAACTATTGGCATGCCAATCGTACTCTATCCTACATTCATCTGGCTCAAGAGATATCATCACTAAACAATGTTCCAACAATTTACTTCTTCAATTCACTCTAATTTAACATCAAACATTCAATTAAACATTCAGCAACCAATTTCTCAATCAAAATTACTTTAAAATAAAGTAAACTAAACCGAACGAACTTACCAGGGTTAAACTGCAGTAATGACAAAAGTTCAAGGACTATTCTGTAACTTTCCCTTTTCTTCGATTATCAACTTGATCTTGATCTATAATATAAATTATTTCAATTATTAGCCTCAGTTTCATATACTATTCAATTTAACAAATACAACTTATTTACAATTTTGCACATTTGACCCTAACATTTACATTTTATACAATTTAATCCTTAAACCTAAAAATTACGAAATTAACCTTATTTAAACACATCTCATGTCATCTGAATTTCTAGGGTCTCAAAACAACTCTCTATTTAACATAATTTTACAACAATATCTTGAAATTTCACTATTTAAATAGTTTAATCCTTTAACATTAAAATCAACAAAAACCACTTTACAAAATAGTCTGATTTAACAATCAAGTTTAACAATCTATCATAAAGTTCCACAAACTCCTCATACTCATTCATGGCATAATCCAAAACATTTAACAATTTTACAAATTAACCCCCCATTAGTTAGATTAAGCTAAAACGATTACAAAAACATAAAAATTACTAAAAACAAAACTAAAAATCACTTACATGCATAGACAATAGGTGCCGAATATTCAAGCTACAACCATGACTTCTCTCATCTCCAATTTTCGGCAAAGAACAAAAGAAAGATGATGATTTGTTTATTTCTTTTAAGTTTTTTTAATGTTTAATTGTCTAATTACTAATTTACCCTTTAATTAAACATCCAACTTAGTTAAAAATCTAGCCTTAACCGTCCACTACAATTAAAATAGGTATTTTTACCATTTAAGGCCACCATTTCATAGCTATTTAATACTTTTCATTAATAGATGTTAACTATCATAGCTTTTACAATTTAGTCTTTTTTACCTAATTAACTACCTAAACGATAAAATTTCTCAGCCAAAATTTAATACAACACTAATGACTTCGTAAATATTAAATAGCTAATTTTTACGGATTGATACGTCGAAATTGTGGTCCTGAAACTATTGTTTCTGACAGCACTAGAAAACGGGCTGTTATAGAACCATCTCGTTCTAAAATCAGATTTCAGTCATAGCTCTCAAAGCAAACAAAGATTTCCAACTTAAAGCATCAGCTACTACATTACCTTTCCCCAGATGATAATCAATCACTAGATCAAAATCTTTTAGTAATTCTAACCATCTTCATTGTCACAGGTTCAACTCTTTCTGAGTCATCAAGTATTTCAAACTTTTATGATCAATATAAACGTGACATTTTTCACTGTAAAGATAGTGACGCCAAATTTTCAAGGCAAACATAACAACTGCTAACTCAAGATTGTGAGTCGGACAGTTCTTTTCGTGTAGTTTTAACTGTCGGGAGGCATAAGCAATTACTTTACGTTCTTGCATCAGAACACAACCCAAACAACACAATGAAGCATCGTTGTATAATAAACTATTTTCCAAACTCAGGCTACGTCAAAACTGAAGCTTCTGTAAGCAAAACTTTCAGTCGATCAAAACTCTGTTGTCACTTCTCTGACCAAACAAATTCAACATTTTTTTTGTAAAAACCTAGTCAATGACAGTGTAATCATTGAGAAATTCTTAACAAAGCGTCAGTAATAACCAACTAAACCCAAGAAGATACATATCTCAGAAACATTTCTTGGAGCTTTCCAATTCACAATTGCATATATTTTAGCAAATCAACACGAATATCTTCAGCAGCAATCACATGCCCAAGAAAACTGACTTCTTGAAGCCAGAACTCATATTTGCTAAACTTTGCATATAATTGTTTCTCATGCAAAGCCTATAATACAGTTTTCAAGTGTTGAGCATGCTCGAACTCGTTCTTCAAATATATTAGAATGTCGCCAATGAATACAACAACAAACCTTTCTAGATACGACTGAAATATTCGATTCATTAAATCCATAAATGCGGCATGGGCGTTGGTCAAACCAAACGACATCACAAGAAATTCATAATGATCGTAATGAGTTCTGAAAGTTGTTTTCAATTCATCTGGCTTTTAACTTTCAACTGATAATAACCTGATCTCAAGTCTATCTTCGAGACCACTGTGGCTCCTTTCAACTGATCAAACAAATCGACGATTCGGGGTAGTGGGTACTTATTCTTTGCAGTAACTCTATTCAACTATCAATATTCTGCACACAATCTCATCAAGCCATTTTTCTTTCTCACAAATAATACTAGTGCACCCTATGGTGACATACTCGGCCAATTAAAACCACAATCTAGCAGTTCTTGCAACTGTGCTTTCAACTCTTTCAACTCAGTAGGATCCATTCTGTACAGGGCAATAAAAATTGGAGTTGTTCCAGGGATAACTTCAATTACAAATTCAACTTCTCTGTCTGGTGATAAACCCGGTAATTCTTCCGAAAATTCATTAGTAAACTCATTAACTATCGGTACATGATCGATCTTAGACTCTGACATACGAGTATCTAAGATATATGCTAAGAATGCGTCACAACCCTTTCCAATAACTTCTGAGCAAATATCGTTGATATGGCAGTAGCAGAACAATTAGATCTATTAGACTCAACAGTAACTATTTCGCCATTTTGACATTTCAATGAAATTTGTTTGTCTATAATTAACCACTGCATCATGTTCAGTTAACCAATCCATACCCAGGATAATATCAAACTCATAAAATGGTAACAATATTAAATTAACAGAAAAATCACAACCTCAAAATTTCAGTGGACATTGATTACAAATCTGGTTAATAAATACACACTGACCCAATGAATTTGTTACTCTAACAATGTAATCAGTGGACTCTATCGGTATGTTCTTCTTGTTTATTAATGCAGTGCATAAATAAGATTGAGTTGACCCAGGGTCGACCAATGCATAGACATTAACATGAAAAAGGTAGAAAGTACCAACAATAATGTCAAGAGCAAAATTCTCTTCACGAGCTTAGATAGCATAAGTTCTGGCAGGTGCTCTAGCTTCTGATCATTCTGACATATCAACAGATTTACCTCACCAATACCAACTTTTCTACCATTTCTAAGTCATCTTCCTCTCTACGGAGTTACATTAAGTCCAACATTTTGATCTATTGAAACATCAAGTTTCATCGGGCAATCCTTCAGAAAATGATCTGTTGAACAACATTGGAAACAAGCTCTCACTTTCAATTGACGTTCATCACTGTGATATTTACCACAATGATCAAAAATTGATTTTTCAACATTGCGCGTACTGCCAACACTAGTTGTAAGAACAGAACGGAATCTCGAATCACCTGGTTTTGCCCTATTTCTTCCTGTAAACCCTGAATGAGTGGTTTGGCGATTGAAAGTTTCCTTCAACTTTTTTATGGAGGAGTTGAGAATAGTCTTGATGTACTTCGCTTGTCAAAGTCCCGAGCTCTCATTTCATTATGTTTCTTTTTATTACAAATTTCTTGCATTTTCTACACTCGACCAGACAAGGCAACAAATTCTCGTATTTCTATTTCCCCAACCAACATCTTTATCTCATCATTCAACCCGTCTTCAAAACGGATACACATCTCTTTTGATGTTGGCACAATCTCGTGAGCGTATTTACTGAGCTGTACAAACTCTCACTCGTATTCAGCAACTGATTTATTTCCCTATTTTAGCTAAAGAAATTCTTTCTTCTTCTTTCCTAAATACCGTTTGCTGACATATTTCTTTCAAAATTAGATTCTTAAAATTTCCCAATTAACCCTTTCTTTCGGTACAACCACTATCATTTTATACCACCACTGATATGTCTCATCTTTCAACAAAGACACGACGCATCTCAAGCAGTCGTCAGGTGTACAAGCCAACTCATCAAACACCCTCTGATTACTTTCTAACCAATACTCGGCTCTAGCTGGATCATCATCTGTATTACCTCTGAATTTTTCAGCCCAACATTTCCAAAAATTTTCAATCGGAGGCCTATGTACATTTACGGGTGTAGAACTTTAAGGACCAGGAGATGCCGAGGAAGGCATATTAAGGGGTGGAGGTTGTAGAGCCGCAAGGTTGGCTCTTATGAACTCAGTGAACCACTAACCTATCACACCAAAGAATTAGCATACTGGGTTTGCTCCATGATCGAAAGCTGGTACGTTACTATTAACTTCATCAGTGACATCACGATTTGATTCAACAAACATCTTTAAATCTACAAGAAAATAGGATTAGATCAAATCAAAAACATCACACTATCATAGGTTAAATGTGGCATGTATTTTTTAGACTCCAAACATGTTATGTTTAGTCCTAGAATCGAATAAATCGTAGTTCTGATACAACTAAATCTAACAACCCATACTTGGTTTGGTCACTGGACCCAAGCCATGAGGTGTAACTACAGTACTCAAAGATCATCACATACAATTCCGACTTAAAAATCAGTTTTTCATTTCATAATCCATGTAAAACATGATTAACAAACTAATTCGGGTCTTAGTCAAGCTTTCGAAAGCTCTAAACAGGTTCGAGATTAAATGATGATCAAATTAAAACTTTTGCAATAGAATAGGGCAACATGAAAACAAGGGTCACACGGCCGTGTGAAAGGTTGTGCCCGTGTGTGCATATATCACACGACTGTGTGCCCAAGCCGTGTAACTAACTGTGATCGTGTGATCCAAATATTACTAAACCTACAGTATCAACATGTGCATGTAACCAGTCTATGTGAGGCACACATCCATATGCTAAGCCGTGCGGGACGATTATGTGCCATTTTACAAGTTTTCATGAACCAAACAAGCCTATGCTTCAAATAATATCTAAATAACCAAATAGCTTGCACAAGAATCAATTATTATTCAAACCAAATCTTGTAACAAACCATTCATATGACCATTTATCCATATTAGGTAAGATTTTACCCATTTCTAAGTTTAACAACTTAAACAGTCCACATCTATAAACAATTCACTAACTTCATTATATACTTTCTAACTCAACTCAAAACATACCATATATATACATTCCTAATCTTCTAACCAATATGTCTCAATGACACCTTTTCACAACAAGATGATATACATATAACATATTCCATCCAATCATTTCATCACCAATATGAATATATTTCAAAACATTCATCTCAACCTTGATGAAACTTACCAACTTTCAAAAAAATCACACCTAACACAAGTGGTCAACAAGAGTTCTTTATCCAACATCTTTATACACATCCCAAATCAAACATATATATATTTACAAACCATGGAACAAAATAAGAGTTCACATTATTTCCTTCCAAGATAACACATATACATTTAACCAATTCATGCCACATAACCATAAAAGATCATTCAAAAGAACTACAATGTCTAAAGCTGGATAGTGTGAGCTTTGAAGAGATTCAATAGTCGTGTTCTGTGAAGCGTCAACTACAAGATACAGTAAATAAAATCGAGTAAGCTTTACGAAAGCTTAGTAAGTTTATATAAAAATATATACATTAACTTACCTTATTAATCATAAATATTGTTATAACTAAGTATTCATGGCATATTCAATCCTGACATTTCATTTCACAAGAAATAGGTAAGTATTTCATATATTCATGTAACAGGACAATCAATAGTAAATTACAATCAATTCAGTCCAAGTATTTCATGGTTATTCAAGTCAACAAGTCATTCAATTCTCTTATTTAATCAAGACAACCCGATGAACAATAGTAAAAGGATTTGGGTACATGGGTTACAGTATCAAGGAGCACTGAGATGCTAAACAGAGCATAAATGTGCATACAGGAGCGCCAAAGTGCAAACAGGGCACCAAAGTGCATAATAGGGCATAGATCAGGGGCACTGTTGTGAAAATAGGAGCTCCGTAATGCTAACAGAATAAGCGCCCATCTACCCTATTGGATTGTCAATCGTATCCTAATCATTTACTAAGTTCAAACGGACACTTATATAGTATTCAAGACATTCATATAACCAAAACATTTCTGAAAACTCAAATCATGTATTAAAATCATATCATATCCATATGTTACTCTACACAGGATATAATGATCACATTCATTCCTTACTCAACATAGAATAAATTTATCACATAAGTAACACTTTTCGGTTTAATCCTAAACTCACTTGGTACCTTTTTCATAAAATTCAAGTCATGTTTCACAATATATATATATATACACACATATTTAGGTTACAAGCAAATAGATTTTAGACGTACATACACTATATGAACTTAGCTATGACAAGCAGGGAACGAGTTTAAACGCAGGGACTATTCTACAGTTTTCCCTTTTTTTTTAGTATCAACAACTTGATCCATATAATAGTTAAAACTCAAATTATCAATTCCAAATGCATCATAAAACTCAAATACATGCATATGACCTTTTAATTTTATTTTACACAATTTCCCTGAACTTTTATATTTTATTCATTTTAGTCCCTAAAACCAAAACAAGTATAGCTTTCACAATTGAACTTTGTTTTTCATTCCAATTTCAATTATGTCCTTCTATAGCCCCCTAAAAACTAAATTCACAGAAATTTCATGTCAATTTCCTCAATTTCTCATTTTAGTCCCTAAACACAAAAATAACAAAATTCACTTAACAAAACAATCCTAAAATGTTTCCAAGCTTCAAAATCTTCCATTAATCATCCAAAAAGCTTTAAAAAAAACAATGGAAATTTTAAAAATCTTTAACAGTTTTAAAAGTGGAAATACGATATAGCTTAATCAAGTTGCAACGATATCAAAAACATAAAAATTACGAAATACAAATGAAAAATGACTTACCATATATATATTCAAAGCTTTGTTGAATACTCCAAAGTCTAAAAATGGTGGTTTGAGTGATGGTAAGAAAAAAGAGATGAAAATTAGCCTTTTTCCTTTTGTTATGTTTTAATCCATTTTAACTATTTTTTCTAACTTAATTATAACTTTAAAATTAGCATATAAATTATTAATTATTATGCTTTAGCCGTCCACTAGAGTTTGCAATGGCCTAATTGCCACTTTGACCTTTAAACAAATACCAGATAAACATTTTAGTTAACAAAAATCAATAGCGAAAAAGTTTTATTGTTTTTATAATTTAACCTTGTATCTTATTTAACCATTCAAATCATCAAAATTTCTGGACCGAACCTTAATTCACCTATACAGTAGCTTCATAAATATTCGATAGAAATATTTACGAGCTCGGTTTACAGGAATGAGGTCCCGATACCTCATTTTCCAAAATCACTAACTTTCGGTACAAACCACTTATACCATAACTAAACGTTCTACAAGTAAATTTTACTAGATCAAGATTCACTATGTCATTAGGTTTGACTCCAAATATTAATTGATAATATTTACAGACTCACTCGTCAAAATTGTGGCACCGAAACCACTGTTTTTGACACCACTGAAAAACATAATGTTACATAGGGTACTTTGTATTATAAATTAAAAGAAAAAAGGGTCAAATTTAAAAAAAAAAAATTAAAGCTTACCAAAAAAACCTAATCAATGCAATAGAACATTTTGCTCTTCGCTCTTGCCCCTTTCTTTTATTTTCTTTTTTCATAATTATCACGAAAATCCCACAACAATTAATCTGATAATGGAATATGAATCTTGCTTGAAATGTATGTTTTACTAGGGCTTTTAGAGATTTGAAAAAAAAAACAAAATAAAATTTGCAACGTAATTTTTTGATAAAGCAACATGAAGTTGATGTGATTGAAGGTGTTCATCAACGGTGGAAAACAAAAAGAATTTAGTTTAAAAGATTTATGATTTTTTTTTTTTTGCAAGAAATGTTAGTTTAAAAAAAAATTATTTTAAGAATTTTTTAGATTTATACATATTTAATTAATTTTATATTTTTTTAAAAAATATATTATTTTTTTTTATTTTTTACAATATTGTTAATAATTTTTTTTTAAAATATCAAAATATTTTTTTTAACCATAACTTAGTACTAAATTAACTATGAACTATTTGAACTAATGTGCAACTTTATTTTTTTGGCAAAAATGTAATAGTTTGATAACTTTAGTGACTATTATATATAACTTTTGGTAGAATAATTGAAATGTAATTTTAAACAAAGTTTTAAAACAATTCATGTAATTTACCCAAAAAAATTATCATATTTGAATTATCAAAAAGAAATTATTATGTTAATTACTTATCATTTTGAATAATATTTATTTGCTTTAAATAATGAAATAAAACTATATTTTAGTTACAATTTCAAAAGAGTTTAATATTATTAAAAATTATGAATATATTACTTTACACAAATTACAAAAATTAATAATACATTATTTAAAAACTGCTTAAAAAATAAACGTGTAAATAATATGCAATGCATTAGAAACTAATTTATTTTAAACACCATGGAATTACACCATATATAAATTTTCTGAAAATGCATTTTCCACAAATAAAGGCCCGAGTGTAGAAATCGAGGGCTTGCACAAAGATGCATCCTTCCATTGGTATAGGGCTAATTCAGACTTCAGAACCCCTTGTGTCATGTATATGCGCGTTCCGCTGCTCTATATAAGTGCAATGTATGGTCAGAAATTGGATCTCAACAACCAATTTTGGGTAAACAGTAGAGTTCAAACTTGTTCATCCCATTTAGCCCATCAATGCAGTCGAGCCCGACCCGGATTAAGAAGCGAGTCTGACATCCTCCAACCCTGCCAGACATGTCAAAAGTAGCATAAAGACATGCAGAAACGCAAATTATATTCATGCAATGAGGAAGAGAAATCTATACATATGATCATCAGCAAGGATCAACAACAATACAGGGTCGCAAACAAAATCATACTTTTAGAGGTGTCAGACAAGCATCAGGCTCAGACCATTTAGGATTTAGCTCCTTTTCCGCCTGGGTTATACTGGTGTTCAAACTAATTTTTAGATTTTGTGGAAGATATAGGATTTCGGCTTTTTGGATTGGGTTCATTTTACCACCTCCACATAATCTCACATAAAACTGTCCACTACTAGCATTCGCAGGTCCAAGTAATTTACAGCCGACAATAAGCCCAGAAGTAATAACCCCATTAAATTCTTCCTGAAATATACACTACTGCTGCTTCATCTCTGAAGCATGATTAACCAATCAAAAAGTTGCAGCGAACAACTCTACTAAATAAGTTCTATATTTAATAGGTATTTTCATCTTCGGGGATTATGTAATTGATAGTCAAAATGAAAAATATTAGGTAAATTGCAAATCACCCTTTGCACTATAGAGCACAATACAAACATGCAACAATACTTCTAATTTTAGCAGCACCATAATTTTAAAATTAAGCAAATGAACCCAATTCATTAGTCACTGAACATGCAGTACAAACAAGCAATCCATTCTTTTGCATTAACATGAGGCTAATAAACAAAACCGCAGGACCTCCAATTGTTTTGCTTATTGTTTCAAGTGATTAAACTCATCATAATGAACAGTTAGATATATATAGAACCATCCCCACATTTGTTTTAATCAAATGGTATTTTGCCCCTTTATATGCTAGTCACTAGTAATATAACATATTTTATGTAGGCCATTCAACCTAAGAGATTAAGATCAATAAAAGAGTCCAAATTTCTAATATTTTAAAAAGTGAAATGGGATATTACACAATAAGGTGTGTTAGCATTATGGATCATTTCTAAGCATATGAGTTCTTGCCCCCACCCAAAAAACACCCAAAACATTACATAAAAAATGGGAAATCTGAAAAAGAATAGTCAACTGTCTTTATATTTGCACATATGACAAGCTGAAGAGAAAGCTGGTAACACAAAAGGAGAAATTACATAGCATAGAGTATGAAAATAGAATGGCATATTTCTGACAAGAACGGCTGACCTGTTCTGCAGCATTGTTCTTGAAATGTCTATATGATGTTGAAACCATCTTACATGATTCAGCAATATGAAGCTCAAAATCAGTAGCTGCTGGCATGAGATGTTCTTGCTGGCTTCTAGATGATAGACTATTATCGGCAGAATGAATGAAATGCAAGAGCACATGTGCCTGTAATACAAGGTGGAATTACTGCTAAACACAAAAAATGAAAGCAAAGCTTGGTAAGAAATATAACTAGTATATAAGGCCAAGAGGAGTATCTCACATGGAATGCTGCTTTTAGAATGTCATCTGACTTCGCTTGATCCTTGAGCAGTGCATATACTTTTCCCTTTGAAGGATTGTAAGTCACTATATATCTTTCTTTCTGCCATATAATTCAACAATCCATGTAAGTTTATGCATGTTTTATGTGGGTACATGCTTTATGGGGAAGAAATTTAATCAATTTCGTTTCCAAGGAAGCATACCTCAAAGAGAGGTTCTATCGCAAGAAAGGCACCAGGATCTTGGAAAGCATCCCTAAATCTTGAGCCTGCAAACAATGGGAGAGCTTTCAGATTGAACTCAAACAATATAGCACCTAGAGCCTTTTTTTTCTGGCTAAGGGAAAAACCGTCAGTTTAATACACACCAAGAACAACAGGTCTGTCCTTCAACCATGGAAAACTAAATATTTTTTCCTGCATATTTCCCTCCTGCAATGAGGGAACTTGTCCTGCATCGTGAAGAAACACAATGAAGTCATTCTAGGTCTGAAGAATTCTTCAAATAGTTTTGATTCATTGAGAATGTCATTGACAATAACAGAAAGAATAAAGGGTCTAAATGCAGTGAAGTTCTGTTACAGTTTGACTAACCAGTCTTTAAGAAGGACTCTACAGCCACACTGAATCTTGCTCTATTTAATGTGTGCAGCACAACAGATCTAACCTGGAAAGGAAATTATTATAAGCTATTATTAGCAGAACATGTTCCGAATACGAAATTAGGCAGACAGTTTAACAAAAAATAACAGAAGTGCTAGTGTAACCTCTCTGTAAGAACTGAAAACATATCCACATGACAGGAGAGAAAATGTGGTAACCAAGGATGGGTTTTTTTTTGAGATCAGAATGCTCAGTCCAGTTCCTAACTGCAAACAACATTAAGCAGTTTGGTTGATAAACCTCAAATTTCTAAACAAAATAAAAAACGGACAGACAGACAAAACATAACATGCATGACAATTTATATTATGAATAATTAACAAATATATTGAATACAAGAAGATAGGATTGATGCGAGACGTATTAACTGCAAAAACAAAAAATCCATACATATAACTTCTGTATGACAAAAGATTTCCAACATGCATAAGATACAAGTAAAAAGATCAAAGGTGACTTGTTAACAGTTCATTAGTAATTTTTTAACAACAGTAACCCTTCTACAGTAGACCACTGGCCTGAACCTGACATCCACGGTGCCTTCTAATGCAAAGAATCCACTGTTGTAACTGGAGAACCTAACTACACATGTCATTAATAACCAAAAATAGCAACTTAACTATTTTAAGAATGCTAAGATTAGAAACAAAGATAAGATTAAAAAAAAAAATTGAAAGAAGATATTAGAAAGGAGAGGTTGGAGAAGGAAGTCTCCTACAAAGTAATATTGGGAAGTATTACTTCTTGTTCCTATCTTGGGAGGTATGACTTCTTTATTACAGAGGAAGTTAGAAAAAAGATGTCAATATTTCTTAGATTGGCCTTTTTTCCCAAAGGAATATTGTCCTAGGGTTTTCATAAAGGTGTGTCCAGACAAAGACATGACTATCATATATGTGGACAATATTCTAAACCAAAACTTCTATGCTTTCCATGAATGTTGTGCAGAGATTTTAAAATAAGATAGGTATGGTGTGCCAGTATGAGTTTCTTTAGTGGGTCTACTCATAGCTGATATTGAAAAGATCCATTTTGTTAAGTGTTGCTAGGGGCCACTAGGTTGAGTATTTTCTTTCACAATAATCTTTTGTCTAGATGGAGCCGATCAATATATCTCATAAGGTACTTTTTGATTGTTTGGCTGTCATCCTAAAAGGACACTTTTCAATAAATGGGGTTTGTTTTAGCTTATAAAGCAGTTCTTGGAGTGCATTGCATTGGTCAAGGTAAATATATAATATATCATATAGAGAACGTAGCTTATGCATTGTGGAAAGAAAGTGATGAAGTTACTAACAGAAGTAGAGGGCCAGCAGAACAAGTAGACCACATGAGCATCGCAATCTAGTCAAGCATGGGCCTATGTGATTGGAACAATGGCAAAGCCTTGGTAATTTTCTCTAGGAGGTGATTGGTTCGAATCGAGTAGGGAACTTTTCAAGACATCATGACTTGAGTATAAAGTAATAGAGGAGGCTTTCTTGTGGACAACCACCTTGAAATGGTAAGCTTGGAATTCAATGGCTATAATATGAGTAGGGCAGAGATACTATAAAAATCCATATAGTTATTTGGTTATAAATAGTTTTGGCTACTAATATATATATTGAAGTTACAACTAACTACATCAACAATTCTAATCAGAATCAATCATTACAAGCACTGAACTAAATAATTTTAAATCAATAACTAACTCAACTCTAACTAACTAACAAACCCACACATAATTTTTCACATGGTGGAACTTCAACCTGAGCACTCAAGGTCCCAAGGCCTCAAGCTTGCCAACACTACCAACACCTTATTGGCTTTAGCTATTACAATTTTATTTATTCTAAAAGATAAATAAGCTCACTTTATAGGAAACGGCACTTCCTATGTTAAGAAAATTGACCTGAAACAATTACTAACACCGCTATGTCTAATATCTCCTCTACAAGAACAACTTTTGTTTAGAATAGTTGTTTAAGACAACCTTTGTTTGAGAATAGCTACATTTCAGAATAGTTGCCATTCAAGAACAACTCTTGTTAGAAACGTATATTGTTCAAGAACAACAATGTTGAGAACAAATACCATTCAGAATAGCTCTTATTCAGGACAAATGTTGTTCAAGAATAGATGTTGTTCAGAATAACCTCTACCAAGAATAGCTATGTTCAGACCAATGGTTGTTCAATATACCTTTAGTTGACAAGCTTCTGCCAAAAACAACACCATAACAAAACATTTTTATAGAACAACTCATTTGTAGAACAAGATTATCCTTAAAGAAACATTCTCCAAGATGTATTCCATAGAAGATGTTTCATACCATATTACTTCATCAAAACAAAAGAAATGAAGATAATCCCATAATATGGTAGGATTCTTGGGTTAGCTTCTCTCTTGAGATGTTCTAGAGAGCTTAGCTTGATGGATCATATATAGAGGTAGTTATAAGGTTTTCTCTTAACCTTTCCATATAATATTGAGTGTTCCCCTTTTCTTTCAAAAATCATCACTATCAAAAACTTAAAACTCTTTTAAATAAACCATTATCAATAACCAAAAATCCCTCCTATATGCCTAATTTTGCAACTCTCATTCTCTACTCACAACTCATTTGGGGACTTTTGGAACTTTTGACATTGGGGGCAAAACTTTCTCTCAAACTCTCTCTATAATCCTTTATCTTAATTCTCTTCTTAGAATTAGTTTCCACCTTACTACCCCTTGCTTCGCCACTCTAGCCACCAAATGCCACTACGCTCAATACTTCCAAGGTCTATTCTAATCTTCCTTTCTGCCATCTCAAGGCACATCCTGTTTCACTTGTTTGCAACACTTACTCTCCTTGCCAAAGAAACCTCTACATTGGTCATCATAGAAGGAATGGGATTTGAGAAAGATTGATGAAAAGATGTTTGGAACTTAGACCATTTTGGACCAAAATGTTCCATCTCTGCAATTGCTTCACGAAGCGATTTGACAATACAAGTGTTTAACCACTTTTATCAATACAAATCACTTCAGAAGTTGCTTTGCAAACTAAACAAACCCCCATTTCCTAAAAGTGGTCCCTCTTTATGAAGGCCAAACATGGGAGTAGTGAAATATATTGATTACAAACATCAAGACAAAATATTATTATGAAAGCAAATGCTCAAGTTATTAGCCCGAAAGAGCACAACCTAGGCGAATCTACCTTTTGAGTAGACCCATTACCAAGAAACCCTTATTAGCAATTTAAACTTGACACATGTAGATCACCACACAACAAGACCTTTGTGAAACAATTTTATAACTATAGTGTAATTGACCATTTTTATCAATACATATCACTTCAAAAGTTGCTTTGCAAACTAACAATCCCCATTTCTTGAACAATGGTCCTCTTAATGATGGCCAAACATGGGAATAGTACTCCCTAGAATATATTTATCACCAACATCAAACCAAAATATTATTATGAAAGCAAATACTCAAATTATTAACCCCAGAGGGCACAACCTACACGAATCTTTTAATATCAAACACTTTTTAAGTAGACCCACTACCAAGAAACCCTTACTAGAAACTTTAACTTGGCACATATGTGGAAGATCATGGCACAAAATCTAAAGAAAAGGACCTACTCCAATGGATTGGACTCGAGAATTAACTTCTAATCATTGTGATGTTTTTGTCTAAATATAACGTCAAACAAAACTGGAGGAAGGAAACCCTCAAGAAAAGGGCAATCTACGTCAAGATGCTTTGTGTTATTATTTGTAGTTCCTCCATATACGGAAGCCCTACCTCCAAGGCAAGAAGAAACTTCCACTCACCAGGCTTTGTAAATTAACTTTGAGAATTCATTCTATTACCTCTCTTTTATAATATAATCTTGTAGTATTCCCTTATGCTTTTCTAAATTTCTTCTATATTTTTTCTCTATCACTAACCTTAATTGTTTTCAATGATTAAGTTGCTATTCTAGTAATTAATGATGTGAAAAATGGTATTGAGTGGTGTTTATCTCAGCTCTTGTACTCTTATACTCAAGTTGAGTCTCTACCTATTTTCAATGTATTTTATGTTGGATTAAAACAAAGAACTAAGTAGTATTTTGAGTCAATTAGATTATGCTAGAAATGATAATTAATATATTTACCATCATGCATCCAAACAATTCTATTTTTAACCCCTTTTTGCCTTTTATTATGGGCAAGACCAGATGGTTCTTGTGGCCATTGTTGTAAACATCTGAAGTTATCAAACCATCATGCAGAAGCAGCAAACAGCAAATTAATACATATAGGTTGCTTTTTCTCAACAAAAGATGTTGACAAGAAAACCCTGACCATTGTGGTCATTATAATGCCATTGCTGCAAAGGGAACTCTCAATATGTTTTTAAAATTTAAAGAGTGTAACACCAAATTCTCATTCCAATCAGACAACATACCTACTTCCATAGTACAGCATCTAAAGCATCTACAGCTAAAATAGAGTTGAAACAACACAGCTTCAATGCAATTTGTCCTCTTTTATGTCCTAATTATTCCAATGTTTACAAGTTTGTTAATGCATCAACAACACTCATCTCTGATACACTTTGCTGTATCATGTTTTCAATTGGCACATCTTTCTCTTGCTAATGGATAAATCAATTCTTACTCTTTCTTCCTATTTCCACTCATATCACTGGTAATTTAGAAATTTGTCTGCAAATAACACTACTTCAGACTATCAAGATATTTTTAAGGCATACCAGATCTGCAATATTTCCAACACATTCTCCTTTTGCAGTGACATCTCCAATGTTTTCTCCTTTAGCAAAGGCTTTGTAAATTGGTGTGCGAGTCGATGTTGATGTTACAGCAGCAACATTCTATAAGTAAGTTGCAAAGAATAAGACTGCAATACTTAAAAGACCACAAAGACACAAGTTGTACAGGTAAAAAAAAATCACCTTCAACACATTTGCCGCACAAGCCAAAGGAAGAAAGAGATGAGGCACAGATGCAGTTGCCAACTCTACCCCAGCACCCAGCTCCATAAGTAGGTCACCAGCAAACCGCAGCTAAACACATTGGATGTAACAATATCTTGTGAAGATAAACTAACAGTTCTACAACCTCCATCACAAAATATATATAATAATTAAAAAAAAAAAAAAAAAAAAAAAAAAACCTGTTTTAGATCATAATCAAATTTATTTCCTTGTCGGGAAAAAAGCATTTTACCAACCCGACCGGCACCATCCTGCAAGCATAGTTAAATTTTAGCTTGCTACACAGCCAGTTTCAACAAACTTCCTTTTTTTTCTATAACACAACATTCGATATAAAAAGACAAACCAAATAGGCGATAATATAAAAGGATAAAGACTAATAAGTTATAAACCAAAAGTTGGTGAAACGATAGCAGCTTGACTATTTAATGAATTCTATGAAATTACTTCTTGAATGCTTTACAGATGCCAATAAGGAGTAAAATCGAGCAATACGACATATCCTTTTAGATGGATATTGTCAGATTACAGTTTCCTAATAAGGAATATTGAGTGTATCAGATAGGATCCTGTAAATATTTTATTGATTGCTATCCCTAACTTTAAGGCTGTGTTTTAAGGAAGAGCATCCCTAGAATTAGTTTGCTTCCTAGTATAGAGTTTCCTAAAGTTAGGCTCACTATGTATATAAATATTAGTGTAATTCCTTGTGAGATAATATAATAGAAAAAGCCTATTTCTAACAATCCCTATCACCATGATCAAACCAAACACGTGGAGATCGATAGCCACTTCATCAAGGAAATGATAGAGGAAGGAATCATTAGGCTAATCTACACACCTACATGTCAGCAAACTGCAGACATTCTTACAAAGGCATTACTAAAAATATTTTGGAGAATTTGAAGTCCAAGATGGACATGATGAATATTCATTGCCCAGCTTGAGCGGGAGAGTGGAAATTAAAGGATGTTGACTAATATTTGGGAGAAAAGTTTTAGGAGTAATTGTTTATTGAGATTTGATAGGGCTATTTTACTGATAAATTATTGACTAGTTTTAGGAAGTAAATGGCCTATACTATCTTGAAGAATCTAGTGGAGAAGTTAGTGCTCTGAATTCCTCACCATTATCTTTCATATCCAAGTCTGTTCAAGCCAATAAAGACCAAATTTGGCTCCATCACCTACGCCTTGGTCATCCTTCATTTTGAGTCCTTAAAATTATGTTTCCTTCATTGTTCAAAGGGATAACTGTTGAAAAATTCCATTGTGATGTTTGTGAACTTGCCAAACATAAACGTACCTCTTTTCCGGTAAGCAATAAAAGAACATCCGCTCCTTTTACTCTTATTCATAGTGATATTTGGGGACCATCAACTATTTCAAACATCTCTGGGGCTCAGGCTCGGTGGTTTGTATCCTTTATTGATGATTGTACCCGTGTGTCTTGGATATTTCTTTTAAAACAAAAATCTGATGTAAGGTCTGTATTTTCAACCTTTTACAACATGATCAAAACACAATTTGGGGCTGACATAAAACGGTTTATGTCAGACAATGCTAAGGACTATTTCAATCAATTTCTCTCCCCATATTTTCAAGAAAAAGGCATTATACATGAGTCCTCTTGTGTTAGCACACCACAACAAAATGGTGTTGCCGAAAGAAAGAATGGTCACATTTTACTAGAGCTCTATTGTTTCAAAAAAATGTTCCTAAACAATATTGGGGGAGGCTGTTTTAACTACTACTCATATGATAAATAGATTGCCTACAAAGGTCCTTGAATCTGAAAGTCCTATTCAAGTTCTAGCAAAATTCTTTCCTGATTTCAATACCTCAAACCTTACTCCCAAAATATTTGGATGTGTTGCCTTTGTACATGTACATTCTCAAAATAGGGGAAAACTCGATCCACGAGCTGTCAAATGTGTCTTTCTCGGTTATTCCTCCACACAAAAAGGGTACAAATGCTATAATCCAGCCACCAAAAAATTTTATGTTTCAACGGATGTTACCTTTGCAGAAGAAGAGAATTTCTTTACTCGTCCTTATCTTCAGGGGGAGAACTTATTCTCGTAAGATAAGGACAGAGAATTCTTTCTTCTTGATTTTCCACTCGTCCAGCAGCCAAACACTCAGTCATTGCCTACCAACCAACCACCGCTAACTTAATTTTTCCGGCTCCTATTCAAGAGCCCAAACACTCGGTCCTTACCTACCAACTAGCCTGCCCAACTTGAACCTATGCAACCCGAAATAGAGCCTAATACACCTAAATCACAAAAAGGGATTCAGGACACTACTCGTCCTTTACTAGTTTACTAAAGGAAGAAGGCACCGGTGCAAGTTCAATCCTCTTCTTCGGATAAACAACCTACTACTCTACAACCCGAGGTAATTACTGAACCTACTTTGAATACTACTGAAAATTCAGATCAGAAAGACTATGATTTTCCTATTGCTATTAGAAAAGGAACTAGAGCCTGTACAAAACATCCCTTGTACTTATTCATGTCTTACAAAAATTTGTCCCATAACCACAGCCTTTCTTACTAGCCTAAATTTTATTTCCATTCCCAAAACTGTATCCGAGGCATTAGATGATGAGAATTGGAAAAATGCCATGAAGGTTGAAATGGAAGCCCTTGAAAAAAATAAGACATGGGATTTGGTAAAATTACCGAAAGGAAAGAAACCAGTTGGATGTCGTTGGGTGTACACAGTGAAATATAAGTCAGATGGTTCTTTGGAGAGGTACAAAGCAAGATTAGTTGCTAAAGGGTACACTCAAATGTATGGAATAGACTACCTTGAGACATTTGCCTCGGTTGCAAAGATGAACACTGTGAGAGTGTTGTTGTCACTCGCTGCCAACAGAGGCTGGAAATTACAGCAATTTGACATCAAAAATGCCTTTTTACATGGTGATCTTGAAGAGGAAGTCTATATGGATGTTCCACTGTGGTTCGGTCCAAATACTGGGATGTAGTTTGCAAACTAAAAAAAAAGCTTTGTACGGACTAAAAGCAGTCCCCAGAGAGCTTGGTTTGGAAGATTTACCAAAGTAATGCTCAAGTGGGGTATAAACAGAGTCAAGGAGATCACACTGTTTGTAAAGCACTCATCTTCAGGGGAATAACTACTTTATTAGTCTATGTAGATGACATTATAGTGATGGTGATGATCTAGAAGGAATGGAAAATTTAAAGAAATGCCTAGTAAAAGGATTTGAAGATCAAGTGGGAAGGTCCAATGAAGTTGTATTGTGATAATAAGTCCGCTATCAATATTGCACATAATCCAATGCAACATGATCGCACTGAAGCACATTGAGGTTGAGACATTTCATCAAGGAGAAACTTGTGGTGGCTTAATTTGCACTCCATATGTGTCCACCGATGGTCAATCGCGGATATCCTTACCAAAGGATTATCCGGGAAGACCTTTCAGAAACTAGTAAGCAAGTCGAGAATGGATGATATCCACTTCCCGACTTGAGTGGGGAGTGTCGATTACAATTTCCTAATAAGGAATATTGAGTGTATCGAGATAGGATCCTGTAAATATTTTATTGATTGCTATCCCTAACTTTAAGAAATTTGTGTTTTTAGGACATGCATCACTAGAATTAGTTTGCTTCCTAGTATAGAGTTTCCTAAAGTTAGGCTCACTATGTATATAAATATTAGTGTAATTCCTTGTGAGATAATATATATTGAAAAAGCCTATTTCTAACAGATATAAGTAGATGTTTTAATTTTTGAAACAGTAATTGGAAACTCAATCAAGAAAAATACTAAACTGTAATTATGACAAAAAGTCATATAAATCTTACACTCACATTTTCTTAATCAAGAAAAATACTAAACTGTAATTTTGGCAAAAAGCCATACAAATCTTACACACATTTTCTTTCTGCAAGCAGTATGCTAAGAAAAAAATAGAAGCAACTTTTGCAATAAGTTAGGTGCATAACAAAGGCTTTTTTGTTTTTAAGTACAACATAGTCTGAATTTATAACTTTATCCTCTAGCCTGGTGAAAAACAAGTCACCAGCTTTGCATCTAGTATCAAACATGTAAAAAGCGGCTAAACTCCAAGACAAGCTTCCAACATGAACACGATGTCATAAGCACTTACTAGCCAGTTTTGCACGAAGAGAAAATCATCAGGTCAAACAACACAGTAGCTTTAGGAAAAAATTTTAAGAATAACTTGTTAGCATTGATAACATATTTACTTTTGAAGAGCAGGTTTCTCCTAATAATTTAATATGACAAGAAATTGAACAAATGAAGACAGCCATTGAAAATTACATTATGCATTTGCAACATAATATTTCAAAGTGTATTGGTGCAGCAGAGTATGAAAACAGCAAAGATGATCTAAGGTGAACATCCAAATATTGACAGGTCAGAAATCAGAAATGGACCACTAAATTTCGGGGCTACATAGAAACTCAACATGATAAGGATATCTAGAACTTCACCAAGTCAATCAATCAGATAATAATAATGACATCTAGATAACAAATAAAGGAGAAACCCCAATGTTAATATGGAGCCTGGTATAGATATGGAGGAACATTTTCATACGCAGAACCTCTCATAACTTACTGAGCACAAGTTTCGAATAACAATTAACACCCTTGAAAACTTCACTGTCAGATCAAAAATGGCAATTCTTCATACATTTTAAACCTCAACCAAAGGAAATACTAATATGAGAAACAAAATTTCAGCAAAAGAAAATACCGGTCTGAGAAAATTCAAGATGTGCTAAGACAAACAGCCTTAATGATTGCAAAGTAGACTCAGTGGCTCTCTATATCCTAAAATAACTGTTAATATCAGATTATTGACAAAACTTACAAACTAGACAACCAGAAGAGCTAAGACAGTTGTAAAGTAACAATTGCGAAGCAAATGTAAGCTGATATTTTTCAGTCGCTAAACTTAATGAAGGACGTATGTTGTTAACTTCAAACATCTTATGTCTTCCCTACCTTGAGAATCCAATTAATTGCAACAGCACCAGGTGTAGCACTATTTCTAGAGATTCCAACTGAGTTCAAAAGGGTTTGCGTGGTGAAAACACCCATTGCTCCACCAAAGAAATGCTGCATTGAACAAGATGGCATTCAGTATGGTATTTAGCAATGCTAAAATTCTAAATCGAGAGGCAAGGGCGAGACTTGAGTCCTATAATGCCCTCCATTTTCCAATATACTTAGAAAGCCACCTTCAACGCTCTCCAAGTCATGTATGGCACATATGAAGGAGTAACACTCTCAGGGAAGCCCTCCGGCACCACATATGATCGTACGAATGACATCAATTCCTGCATAATCAAATGAAAAACAGTCCAAGTCACCCACAAGTAAAATAAAAATGTTCTAAAATCTAAATAGAAGCAAATCCAACAGTAAGTACAAAATCTTGCGGCTTCACTTGGAATATTAAGTATACTTTTACAGCGAGAACAGTCATTATTAGAAATGGAAAATAGCGCAACTATTTATTCTTTATCTTCCATTTTGTTTGATATAAATTATCTCTATACTAGTATGAAAAATTCGAAACGAAGTAGAAAACTGACATCAAGAGGTGCCTGTGGGGTGTGCAAACTGACAGTGCGAATGGAATTGTTCTTGAAATTTCCGAAGGAATCTTTCTCGGCCACGTACTTCCATCTCCTTCCGTCAATTTCCTCACAACAAATCAATTTCAAACTTGAATCTCGAAATTCGTCCCCCACCAGTCCCATCCTCCGGTTTTCATCCATCAATGGTATAGCGGCTCCTTCGTGTATGCCGGTGCTGCTACTTAAACCGGCATTTGAGGCCAGGCTGGCGCTGATACGCAGCGTTTCGCGGACGAGGAGGCGAGACTCCTGGGAGGTCAGGGTTTGGGCGGCGGAGGTGGATGTAGAGTTGGGGGATTGCTTCATGTTGGTCTGTGCTTGGTAGCCGATAGCAGCAAAAGAAATTGCGAGTATTTTCTTAAATGTTTGACTTGAAGCATGAAAAGAAGGTGCTTTTATGCTGCTATTTGGCACACTTCGGTATTAACGACATCAACATTGGGCATTTAGTAAGGTGGCCGTGGCTACAATTACAATTGAATTAAAACACCTTCTTTTTTTCTTTTCTTTTTTTCTTTTTTGCTTAGGGAATAGGGACTGTTTGTTTCGTTTTTATTCCGAAACTCCAACCATATAAAACTAAAAATTGTTTTTCATTTGTAAAACTTTTTCTATAATTCACTTTTTGGAAAAATAAAAGGGTTTTCATAAAAGGTCCAATTCCAAAATTTTTAATTTCGTTTTTGTGAAAATATAATACAAATATTTGTCAGTTTTAGTGGTTATGTGTTTTGGGGGTGTTTGGGAGGTCCTAAGTTCAAGTCTTTGCTTGGGCAAATTTTAGTATTTTGAATGAATTAGGCCTTACTCTTGTTCAGTAGGCTTTTATTTGATTGTTGGTAAAAATATATCAGAATGGGCCTGCTGGTCTGGTGGTTAAGCGGAGTGTTAGTGTGTAGGAGGTCTTGCGTTCGAGTCCTTGCGCAAGCAAAAGAACTAATTTTTTATTGAGGCATGTGGCGTGGTAGAGTTCAAATTAAACTGGACTGCTGAGTAGTTGTGTTTTAGTGGGTTAATAGGGAGTGTTTTTAGGAGATAATTTGGGAGAAGTTATCAAAATAAGATTTTCTTCTAATCAGTTTTCTATTTTCTTTTTTCCCAACAAATTTTCTGACGTTAGACTTTTGTTTCTCTATCGTTTCTTCTCCCTTCTTATTCACTTTTGGTTTTTGTCCTCCTTTGGCCGAACCTTGTTTCTTCTCTTTCCCCTCTCTTTTCGTTTCTGTATTTTTGCGAGTCATCTCTTTGGGTTCAACTTTTGACTTCATCTGTTTCGGTAAGTGGAATTTTTTCCCCTTAGTTATTGTATTTCGAGTAGGCAATTAACAAAGGGTTCGTTTTACTCTCGTTTAGGAGCTGTTCAAAGGTTATAAGCGGATATTCCAGTGTGTGGAGACGACTGGTTATCGGATTCGTCGCGGTAAGTTTTCGAATCGTCGTTGGTTTAGTTTCTCGAGTTTTATGTTGGGGATATTTGGTTTGATTGATTAATTAAGGGATATATTGGTCAAATATAGGTTTTTGAAGGCTTGGGTTACTTTGCACAGTGAATCGATACCAAGTGTGTACCCGAAACGCAGAAAACGGGATTCGGCAAAAAGTCAAAATTGCTTGCTGTCGAGGAATAAGAGAAATAAGAGAAAACGATGCGAAAAATTATAGAGAAAGGAAATAAGGGTGTTATAAACTTGGAAATCAACATTTTGCACTAAAATAGTTTTGGATAGCAGCAGTAGTCTAACTTTGAAAAATCATCAAAAATAGTGGGAACTGAGTTAGAGGTTGAATAAAAGGTGAAATTAAATTTTATTGAGTCTAGTTTTTCATGGAAGAAACAGTGTAAGCAATGGAATTGTAAATCATGAGATATAATAAATTTTGTGAGACAATGTCAGAATGATTTCGGGTTCCCCTTTTCTGACTTAGGAAAAATCATCAAAAATTGTAAAAAAAATAATTAGGGGCTTAAATTTATATTTTTAAATCCTTTAATGAGTCTATTTTCAAGAGAAAAAAACGGAAACATCATCTAAATTCCGTACTAAGAGATAAATAATTTTTAGTAAGGAAAGGATGAAGTCATCAAACAATGAGAATAGGGATAACTTTAAAGATTTTACTGTACTTATTTGATAAACTATAAATTCTAAAAATTTTATGGTAGAAATTTATTTGAGTCTAGTTTCAAAAACATCAAGCGGATCTTAATTTAGAATTCTGTAGCTCAAGATATAAATAATTTAGTGATAATGACTCAAGTAGACAGCTTTGAATGAACATATAAGTAAATAGTGAAAACATATATGAGTATTGAGCTAGCAAGGGTTACTTTAAAAATGGATCACACGGCCAAGGCTAATTTGGGCCAAGTGGGCCACACGGGTGTGTGGGCCCACACGGGCAGATCACATGGGCATGTGGGCCCATTTTTACCGAAATGTTTTTAAGGTTGCACGAGTCGCCCAAGTCGATTGTGAACCTACTGTAGGGTCGGTAAGTGCTACTTAGACCCCTAAATATGTGAAATTGACTGAATGATATCTGTACTGAGCATGTTAATATCTGAACTGAGTATATGTACTGAAATTGCATAATAACATATCATCCATTATATGTTGCATTGCATTGGGTTGGGGGTTGTTATTCAGAGGAAGTGTATTGAAAGGCTTTAAGCCTAATTTATGTGACTCATTTTGCAAAAACTCTTATTTTGTGCCGCATTCGGTACTACTTGGAGTCTTGAGGATGGGTGGGTTGATATTATCCCCACATGGAGTGTAGGGTTGAACGGAGATGGTGTGTAGAGGCTGGTTGGGTAGGATTTTGCTCTTTGCATAATCATATATCGCATCGACATCTTGTGATGGGCTAAGGCCCTCACCGCATTTTTGACATCAGATCGAGATGGGCTAAGGCCCAAATCATCATCGATATTGAAAAGGGCTTAGGCCTAAAACCACATTCAAGCGTGTAATCGTGAATACTAATTGTTTGTTTGTTTCTGCGGGATTACACACCGAGTTTACGTAAACTCACTCTTTTTGTTTATGTGCACAGGTAATCCCCAGACTTAGACGGATCGGTGCGATGGAGGACTCAGCAGTGACCACAGTAATTTTTGGACTTCATGGTTTTCAACTTACGAGTTATGATTTGTTTATTATTGATTATTTGGGTTGTAATTTAAGGACCCTCTGGGACTTTGGTTTTAAATTTGGGTTTTATTTATTTATTTTACTTTATGGATTTATACCTGTGGTCGTAGGAAATTCGGTTTTCAAAAAAAAAAGTTAAAGTATTTTCTAAATGCATGATCACCTAGATTGATTTATTAAAGCTTCATAACGAGGATATTTCAAAACAAATGTTTTAAATGAATAAAAACGACTTCCTAAGTTCTAACAAAGGTTTACTAAAGATAATAACATGGAATGTTTTCATCGTAACAACGAGGTTTCAAAAACACTATCGTGTGACATTGCGGATACTGGCCATAACGTCTAGGCGGGTTTGGGGTGTTACATTTAGTGGTATCGAGCAGTTACAAAACTCGGCTATGGATTATGGGTTTTATAAAAAAATGGGCTTTCGAAAAATTGATTGATTTCCAAATGATTTGAAATGTTTTTCGAGTAAGTGGTACACCAAGTCTCCGGTACCGATCTTGTAAGTATTCTAAATTGTGATTTGTTTTAAATCAAAGCTGTTATGGATAGTATATTCTGAAACTACTATAGGTAGTAAACTGTACTGAAAACACTCTAGTTAGTGTATACTAAAAATTGTAGAGAAACTAAAAACTGTAGTGAGACTGCGATTTACGAAAATGAACTCTGAATAACCGATACTATTTTACATAAAACATTTATTAATAAACACTAGAACTGTAACTAATTCATAAAACTGTTAATACAGATAAACGTGATTAGACAATGAGCGCACAAGGTATCCGCGGACGGGGTACTAGAGGCCGATGTAGAGGCCGCAAAGGAGCTCGAGCTGAGTCCTCTTCACTGGGTAGCATACTAAATTTAGATACGAGTGAGACGCCAGTGTCGCCTGCTACTGAGACTAAGGTCTCAAGATTGCATGGCTGGGGACGACGCATTGTCCCAGGCTATGCTAAGGATTTTGTAGAGGGTCACTAGGCCCAATACTGGATCTGGGGGCCGAGGGTCGGTTACGGAACGACTCCGGTCCAATAGAGCTGAGCTCTTCAGGGGTGTCACTAGAGTTGCCCCTAATGTGGCCGAGTATGAGGCCGAGTTCCTGCGACTGAGCCGCTATGCGCGAGGTATGGTGGCCTCTGAGTATGAGTGATGTATTCATTTTGAGGATAGGCTCAGAGATAATTTGAGAGTCCTGATAGCTCTGCAAAGGGAGCGTGATTTTACTACACTGGTGGAGAAGGCGATGATCACCGAGGAGATTAAGCGCGCTGAGCGCCAGAATCGAGATCGCGAGAGGGGTAAGAACAAGAGGGATTCGAAGCCCTCGAGTTCTGCATAGAGGCCTAAAAAAAAGGCCAGAGCTGATGGGCCGGTTAGAGCTGGGCCCCTGTTATTGTTGCTGGACTGCAGCCATGTACTGATTGTGGTAGACGCCACCAGGGCGAGTGTTGGAGAAGGACTGGGACGTGCTTGCGGTGTGAGTCCTTGGAGCATCGTATTAGGGAGTGTCCGCTGAAGGCCGATCAGATGCAAGCTCCAGATACTGGTACGACACAACCATAGAGGGTAGTACAGCAGCCACTGAGGGGCCGTGGATAGGCCAGATGTGGTAATGGTATGGGTCGTGGGCAGAGAGCATCGGGCAGAGGTGCTGGACAGGCTGAGGCGAGGCAACCGGCCCTAGTTTATGTTATTCGTCACCAAGAGGATGGAGATGCTCCGGACGTCATCATGGGTACATTCTTTATTCTTGATGTACCGTACTCACTCATACATAGCTAGCAACATATCTGGAAACTTGGGGTTTTCAGTTGAGAGCACTACGAGTGAGGTTATGGTACTGACCCCGTTAGGGCAATTTGTTAGAGTTAGCAACTTGTATTGGGACGTTCCTTTAGAGGTACAAGGGGCAACCCTCCTGGCTGATTTAATGGAATTTCTATTTGGGGAGTGCGACCAAATTCTAGGGATGGACTGGTTGGTCAAGCATCGTGTTAGCTTGGACTGTGCGGCTAAGAGGGTCGTACTAAGGACTGAGGAGGATAAGGAGGTAGTCATGATTGGAGAACGCCGGAATTACTTACCTAATGTGATCTCTGCACTGGTGGCAGAGAAGATGGTTCGTAAAGGATGCGAGGTATTCTTGGCCTACATAAGTGTTTCGGATTCTGGGGATTCTACAGTTAAGGATATCAGAACGGTAAAGGATTTTCCAGACGTTTTTCCTGAAGAGCTACCGGGTTTACCTCCGAACCGTGAAGTGGAGTTTCGGATTGAGTTTCTTCCTGATACAGCTTCGGTGTCTATCGCCCCTACCGAATGGCACCGAAGGAGCTTACGGAGCTTAAGGCTTAGATTCAGGAGCTTTTGGATCGTGGGTTCATTCGTCCTAGTGTGTCTTTATAGGGAGCACCTGTGCTGGTTGTGAAAAAGAAGGGTGGGACGATGAGGATGTGTATAGACTATCGGTAGCTGAATAAGCTAACGATTAAGAATAAGTACCACTTCCGAGGATTGATGATTTGTTTGACCAGTTCCGAGGGGCTTCTGTGTTCTCCAAGATTGATCTGCGTTCTGGATATCATCAGTTGAGGGTTAAGGAGGTTGATGTATTTAAGACGGCATTTAAGACTCGTTATGGATACTACGAGTTCCTAGGTATGCCTTTTTGGACCGACGAATGCACCGACAGCTTTCATGGACCTAATGAACCGAGTATTCCAGCCCTATCTGGATCGATTTATGGTGGTGTTCATCGATGACATACTGGTTTATTCGAAAACTGAGGATGAGCATGATAAGCACATTAGAGTTGTCCTTCAGACTTTGAGGGAAATGCAGCTCTATGCTAAGTTTAGCAAGTGCGAGTTTTGATTTTCGTGGTAGTTGGGAGGAGTATTTGCCGTTAGTAGAGTTTACCTATAATAATAGCTACCAGTCTAGCATCCAGATGGCACCTTACGAGGCACTGTATGGTCGTAAGTGTCGCACTCCTTTGTATTGGACTGAGTTGGGTGAACGACATGTTCAGGGTCATGAGTTAGTTGCTGAGACTGAGGATAAAGTTAGACTGATTCTGGATCATCTGAAAGCGGCATTTGACAGACAGAAATCCTATGCGGACCTGAAGCGACGCGAGATTGAGTATTCCGTGGAGGACTTCGTAATTCTCAAGGTCTTGCCATGGAAGAAGGTTCTGAGGTTTGGTCGTAAGGGCAAGTTGAGCCCTAGGTTTATTGGATCGTATAGGATTCTGAAATGAGTGGGACCGATCGTTTATCAGTTGGAGCTGCCTCCAGAGTTAGATCTGATTCATGACGTGTTTCACATCTCTATGTTGAGGCGCTACCGCTCTGATCCTACTCATATTGTCCCTGTTGAGGAGATTGAGGTTAGGCCAGACTTGACCTTTGAGGAGGAGCCTGTCCAGATTCTAGATCGTGACGTAAAGGTTCTGAGGAGGAAGTCTATCCCTTTGGTGAAAGTTCTATGGCGTAATCATAGCACTAAGGAGGCCACATGGGAGCCTGAGGATGCGATGCGTCAGTAGTATCCTCATCTATTCTGATCAGGTAAATTTCGAGGACAAAATTTTCTTTTAGGGGGTAGAGTTGTAACGCCCCAAAATTTCTAATTTCGTTATTGTGAAAATATGACACAAATATTTGTCAGCTTTAGTGGTTATATGTTCTGGGAGTGTTTGGGAGGTCCCAAGTTCAAGCCTTCGCTTGGGCAAATTTTAGTATTTCGAATGAATTAGGTCTTACTCTTGTTCAGTAGGCTTTTATTTGATTGTTGGTAAAAATATACCAGAATGGTCCTGCTGGTCTGGTGGTTAAGCGGAGTGTTAGTGTGTAGGAGGTTTTGTGTTCGAGTCCCTACGCAAGCAGGGGAACTAATTTTTGTTTGAGGCGTGTGGCGTGGTGGAGTTCAAATTAAACTGGATTGCAGAGTAGTTGTGTTTTAGAGGATTAATAGGGAGTTTTTTTAGGAGATAATTGGGGAGAAGTTATCAAAATAAGATTTTCTTCTTATCAGTTATCTATTTTCTTTTTTCCCAACAAATTTTCTGACGTTAGACTTTTGTTTCTCTGTCGTTTCTTCTCCCTTCTTGTTCACTTTTGGTTTTTGCTCCCCTTTGGCCGAATCTTATTTCTTCTCTTTTCCCTCTCTTTTTGTTTCTGTATTTTTTGCGAGTCATCTCTTTGGGTGCAACTTTTGACTTCATCTGTTTCGGTAAGTGGAATTTTTTTCCCCTTAGTTATTGTATTTCGAGTAGGCAATTAACAAAGGGTTCGTTTTACTCTCGTTTAGGTGCTGTTCAAAGGTTTTAAGTGGATATTCCAGTGTGTGGAGACGACTGGTTATCGGATTCGTCGCGGTAAGTTTTTGAATCGTCGTTGGTTTAGTTTCTCGAGTTTTATGGTGGGGATATTTGGTTTGATTGACGAACCAAGTGATTAATTAAGGGATATATTGGTCAAATATAGGTTTTTGAAGGCTCAGGTTACTTTGCACAACGAATCGATACCAAGTGTGTACCTGAAATGCAAAAAACAGGATTCGGCGAATAGCCAAAATTGCTTGCTGTCGATAAATAAGAGAAATAAGAGAAAATGATGCGAACAATTATAGAGAAAGGAAATAAGGGTGTTATAAACTTGGAAATCAACATTTTGCACTAAAATAGTTTTGGACAGCAGCAGTAGTCTAACTTTGAAAAATCATCAAAAATAATAGGAATTGAGTTAGAGGTTTAATAAAATATTAAATTAAATTTCATTGAGTCTAGTTTTTCATGGAAGAAACAGTGTAAGCAATGGAATTGTAAATCATGAGATATAATAAATTTTGTGAGACAAGGTCAGGATGATTTTTGGTTCCCCTGTTCTGACTTAGGAAAATCATCAAGAATTGTAAAACAATAATTAGGGGCTTAAATTTATATTTTTAAATCCTTAATTAGTCTATTTTCAAGAGAAGCAAACAGAAACATCATCTAAATTCCGTAGTAAGAGATAAATAATTTTTAGTAAGGAAAGGATGAAGCTGTCAAATAGCAGAATAGGGATAACTTTAAAGATTTTACTGTACTTATTTGATAAACTATAAATTCTAAAAATTTTATGGTAGAAATTTATTTGAGTCTAGTTTCAAAAACATCAAGCGGATTTTAATTTGGAATTCTGTAGCTCAAGATATAAATAATTTAGTGATAATGACTCAAGTAGACAGCTTTGAATGAACATATAAGTAAATAGTGAAAACATATATGAGTATTGAGCTAGCATGGGTTACTTTAAAAATGGATCACACGGCCAAGGCCAATTTGGGCCAAGTGGGCCACACGAGCGTGTGGGCCAACACGGGCAGATCACATGGGCATGTGGGCCCATTTTTACCAAAATGTTTTTAAGGTTGCACGGATCGCCCAAGTTGACTGTGAACCTACTGTAGGGTCGGTAAGCGCTACTTAGACCCCTAAATGTGTGAAATTGACTGAATGATATCTCTGCATCGAGCATGTTAATATCTCGAATCGAGTATATGTCTTTGAAATTGCATAATAACATATCATCAATTGTATGTTGCATTGCATTGGGTTGGGGGTTGTTATTCAGAGGAAGTGTATTGAAAGGCTTTAAGCCTAATTTACTGGCAGCTCAGCTGCAAACTACTGTTTTGTGTCGTATTCGGTACTACTTGGAGTGTAGGGATGGGTGGGTTGATTATATCCCCACATGGAGTGTAGGGTTGGACGGAGATGGTGTGTAGAGGGTGGTTAGGTAGGATTTTGCTCTTTGCATCAAGTATCAAGCATCGACATCTTTGTGATGGGCTAAGACCCTATCGCATTTTTGACATCAGATCGAGATGGGCTAAGGCCCAAACTATCATCGATACTAAAAGGGCTTAGGCCCAAGACCATTCAAGCGTGCACTTTGTGAATCTTGATTGTTTGTTTGTTTCTCGCAGATTATATACACACTCGAGTTTACGTAAACTCACCCTTTTGTTTAATGTGCACAGTAATCCCCGGACTTAGACGGATCGGTGCGTGAGAGGACTCGGTGGTGACCACGTAATTTTTGGACTTCATGGTTTTCAATTTACGGGTTATGATTTGTTTATTATTGATTATTTGGGTTGTAATTTAAGGACCCTCTGGGACTTTTGTTTTAAATTTGAGTTTTATTTATTTATTTTACTTTATGGATTTATACCTGCTGGTCGTAGGAAATTCGGTTTTCAAAAAAAAAAAATTAAAGTATTTTCTAAACGCATGATCGCCTAGATTGATTTATTAAAGCTTCCGCAACGAGGGATGTTTCAAAACAAATGTTTTAAATGAATAAAGACGACTTCCTAAGTTCTAACAAAGGTTTACTAAAGATAATAACATGGAATGTTTTCATCGTAACAACGAGGTTTCAAAAACACTATCGTGTGACATTGCCAGATACGGCCATAACATCTAGGCCGAGTTTGGGGTTTTACACTTTTTGTATATTTAAAAGTTAGTATTTTTATTTTTATTCAAAGGAATTTAATCCTTCTGCTCTTTTGATTTAATAATTGAAGTTTAATTGATAACTTTTAACACCCTACACCCAACTTGGTTGTTGAATCCGACTGTGAGATGTCACATTGCATTGTCAGAGTAATGCAAACTAACTCCACTCACTTTTTCGACTAAAATGAAAAATGTGGCATAATTACATATTTTTCTTTTACTATATTAATGTTACACATTTAATCATGATCAATTGAGCCCACACATAGTGACCCAAGGTAGTAAAGGGTCAATCATGGAGTCAGGGTTCAAATCCAAACTCAATTTATCAAAACTCAACAATGTGTCTCGAGATAGTGAAGTCCTGTCTCAAGACATGTTTCCCCTGTTTTCAACCTCTAGCTTCGAAGTTACTTGTCTCAAGACATTAAGGTTTATGTCTCGAGATAGGTCTCGAGACTTAGCTCCCTTATTTTGGACCCTTAGCTTTGATGTTTCCTATCTCGAGACAATGAACCTCATGTCTCGAGACCAAGCAATCTATGTCTTAAGACATTCTCTTACTATCTCCAGACACTAATGCAAATTTTTTTCCTACAATATACATTTTACATCCAAAAGTACTCATAATCAAGCTTAACTATAACTATCATAATATCAATTCCAAGTGCACCTATTTTACATACATGTATGCAATCAAAACATTCAAAATCTTTAAATCCCATACACCATCCCTTAACACAAATGAACAAGTGATGAAACATATAAACACATGCATATATTTAACAATGTCAAGGTTCAAAATATCAACTGTAAGACCCTTATGGGTCTAAAACATATCATACCATATTAAAATGACCGAAATGGCATATGAAACACTAGATTCATCCTAGGTGCATGCCATTAAAAACCTATAGACAAAAAGAGCACAAACATTGTCCAAGCTAAGTTATAAAGCTTTGGATGCGTTCAAAATCCCATAAATATAACAAATACCTGATCAGCACTTGCATATGGAAACAAACAAATCTGCATACTAAGCATTGATAGCTCAATGGTGCTAATATAATTTGGATTCAATACATAATATTGTTAAACAATAAACACATAATTTAAACATTCGACATGTCATCAATTAAGTACCATACTATCCACAATAACATATATTAACGATCATTATATCATGCCACCCTCAAGGTATTCCAGCAAACAATTTTCACAAGTTTTCACATCATGAACATCATATCTCATTTTCATTAAATCATTTCATTATATAAATCACAAAGTAATGATGCATTCTCAGGGAATTTGCATCTCATTTTCATATATCGAATAACCAAATTTATGACAGTATGATCACATAACATATAAATATACAATCACATAACACTTCATATTATAATTACATGTCATTTTCATTTGTTTTCCCCTATTAATCTATTTCTAATTCAAGGACAGGTATGCAGATCAATATAGCAATATACACTCATAACCTTTTAAGAATTGGAGCATATAACAAGTACTCGACCCTCTAAGAATTAGAGTACTGTTTACAACTGTAACAAACTGATTTAGGGGCTAGTCGGAACAGTGATCTCAGAATCACTAATTCAAGGTTAGATAAAATTATTTTCATGTTATGTTATATTTTATAACATGTTTCTAAGGATGCATGAAAATTTTGGTGCCTTAATTCTAGCAATTTCTAGCTAAATTGAAAAAAAGGACTAAATCGCATAAAGTGCGAAAGTTCTATTTTAATTGCTAGAAGTGCCAAATACCTATAGATTATAAATTGGGGGTACCAAATGTGCAATTTGGTCTTGTTTAAGTGTGTTGGCTGGCCATAATATGCAAAGGGGACAAGAGCATTTATTATGATTGAAAGTTAGTGATATTAGTTGGAAAAATAAATAAAATCAGATGATATAAGCAAAAGTTATCATCTTTTTATTTATCTTTCTTCTCCAACCGAAAATATCAGCCATGGGAGGGGTTTGAAAGCTTAAAATTTCAGCAAGCTTTACTCCATTCAAGTAAGTGATTTTGATGCTTATTTTTTATGAAAATTGCATTTTTGGAGTCCTCAAAGCTTAAGCTAGCTATTGAGAGGACTAGTTTGCAATATGGTTGAAAGTCTAGGGACTTACCATGATAGATTTTATGTTGTTTGATGAGTTTTTATGGAAGAAAATGAATGATAGGATGATGAGAAACAACTTTTGTGAAAGGTGTTGTCATGAAAACACCTAATTGGGACTAAAATGCAAAAGTTGTAATTTGTTCATTAAGGCATGAAATATATGGAATTGTGGATAGTTGTAAGAGGATTAAATGTTCAGCTAGGCTTGCTTAATAAGAAATTGGGATGAAAATATATTTACGAGCCTAGGGGCAAAATCGTAATTTTGCCAAAGTGTAGGGGCAAAATAGTCATTTTTTCCTAAAGTGTAGATTATGGTGTATTATGATTTATAAGTGATTAAATCAGTAAATTTCATTATTCTAGATCAAAGAAAACGAGTTTCAGACCTAGAACGGATGAAAAGAGAAATATGGGCAAAAAGTCCCTTTTGGGGCCTTTCGGCATCGAGGTAAGTTCATGTGCAAACGTTGTAATTACGTACGAGTTAATTTAACGTTCCAATGTAGTATGGAATGTATATTTACCATATGAATGCATGAAATATCTTTTGATGAAATGTCAATAGAATTGAAATGTGTATAGCATGATATGATGATGGTTAAAGTCTCGAGTAAGACCATATTGGAATATGGCCTCGGTGTAAGAGTTCGTATAAGACCATGTCAGGGACATGGCATCGACATGTTAATGTATGTAGGACCTTATTGGGGTATAATGTCAATGAGAACTATGTGTATGAGACTCAAGAGAGTTAGTTAACAATTTGAATGATTCAACGGATATGTTGAATGTATGTGGTTGTACCACGAGAAGCACAAGTATGTGCTAGAATTGAATGGAGATGAATTCAATATATGATGAACCCCTAGTGGGACATGTGTAATTAATACACCTTAATTGTATGAGATAGATTCAATAATGCATTATGTGAATGCAAACGAGTATCGTAGAAAGTTAAGTAAGAATAAAAGTATGTGAGGATGTTCTCGGATGAACATTTGAAATAGAGATATACTTGTGGATTACTATCCACGAATGTAAAATAACGGTGAGCTATGTGCGGTATCACCTTATTGATGGTAGTGACGGGCTGAGTGCGATACCATCAACTATATTAATATCGGTGGCTATGTGCGTTACCACTTGATTAATTAGTAATCGATGGGCTGTGTGCGATACCATCGCTTATAAATGATTGGTGGGCTGTGTGCGATACCACCTTATTAGAGATTTAATGGTGGGCTAAGTGCAAAACCACCGAGAGATTTTTAGTATGAGTAGCTTATTGAAATTTGCTTGATGTGTTGTTCTATGTGATTACCTGAGGATCAGTGCAGGAATGTGTGCTATTTAACACGAGCAGTTGGCTTGTGGCATGGGGTGAATGTGGTAAGAGATAGAATGAGTAAGCTTCAAGAGTGGTTAAGTTACCATGAGTTAATGAGAAAAAATCAGTATAATACCTCGTGGTTATATGTATTCAATAAATGTCGGTATTTGTCAGTTTATGCAGATGAACTTACTAAGCATTATTGCTTACTCCTTTTCTTTTCCCATCGCTTATAGGTTATTTTAACTAGCTCGGGTTGGAGGCCACCGGAGATGTTTTCACACTATCGAATAAACGCTTGGTATGGTGTTTTAAGTTCTTATGATTCATGGCATGTATAGGGATTCTTTTAGAGTTGATTAAGTTCTAATTGATGTAGCCAAATTGTGTTGGCCTAAGAGAACTTAGAGATTGGTTGTGTATAGCCATAGATGATGGCTTAAGTTATAATTGTAATTGTATTCGAAATAGTTCTCCCTAAGTATGGGATGAAGTCTTTGTCTCTTTAAATGATTAAATGTCTTTAATTCAAGAGTTAAATTGATGCTATGTGGAGTTATGTGATGATGTATGAATTTATGTAAATGAGAGTGGTAAAAAGGCTTGGTAGATAGCCTCTAAGTGCCCACACGGATAGACACACGGGCGTGTGTCTAGGCCGTGTGTCTCCTGCACCTTAGTATCTTAAGTCAGATTAGACCACGGGCTGGTCACACGGCCATTTGTTCAGGCCGTGTGATACACACGGGGTGCACATGGGCGTGTGCCAAGGCCGTGTGAAGCCTGCACTTGACACTTAGAAATTCAATTGTCACACGACTGACGCACACGGGCGTGTGTACAGACCGTGTGGATAAGTCAGAATGCCAAGGTTTGGCACACGGGCCAGGGCCACGGGTGTGTCCAGGCCGTGTGGATTTAGTCAGTGTCGACCACGGGTGGAAGGCACGGGCATGTCTTAAGGGCACACGGGCGTGTCCCTATACCAACACGGGCGTGTGGCCCTTGTTTTAAAGAAAAGTTTCTTTTGGCTTGTAAAAGTTTCCGAACGTGAGTTTAAGGCCTCGTAGGCCAATGAGATGTATGAGTTGTTTAAGAAAGATAAGTTTTTAATTCGGAACGAAATTTTATAGCCCGTAAATACATGTTTAAATAAGTTCAAGCATAGTAATGTCTCGTATCCGGTCTAAGCCTCAGACTCGGGTATGGGGTGTTACAACAACCCTTAGTAAATTAGATAACTCTCCTACCCTCTGGAATATAAGAGTAAATCAAAGTGCGCTCTATGCTAATAAACTCAAATATATCTAACTCTATGACTGCCTCCGGATGTACTAACGTCCAGAGTAGAAATTCTTCATAAAATATGTCAAATAGGAGGTGTCCGCAAGTATACGGGTTAGGTTGTAATATAGTTACAACGATGTAGGTGATCAAACATGCACCATCCAAATATTGTGTCTACTAATTACCATTCGATTATGATTAAATAACTAGTTCAGATGTAATCAAACATTTATTATACATGAGCAACATGTCTATGATTTATTAGAATGAATAAACAATTGGGGCACAAAAAAATATAAATATATTATGAACAACATAAGTCAAGAATTTGCAATCATTCTAGCATAAACAAAACTAAGTCGTCACTATTAAACCAAAAGCAATAGAATAAATTGCAATCATATTTTTCAACTTAGAACGAAAATGAAGATTAAAGGGAAGAAAAAATCCAAGTAGAATTTAATGGTTCTCCAAAACACTGCTCGTGGTTGTTTCCTCCTTTCTTCTCCTTTACTCTAATGCAAATTTACTCCTCAAGTGGATGGGCTTGAGAGCTTAACACTTTAGATTTACTCACTCAACTTTTTCTCAAAGGTAGAGAGAATAAAGAAATGAAAATGAGAGATGAGAGGATGAAATGAGAGAAGAGAGATGCTTGAATGATTGAGGGATGAGAGATCCTTAAATGGAGAGCAAAGGCCTCTATTTATACTAGTTTAGCCCCCAACATCCTTTGCTAAAAATAGCATGAAAATCCCTTGTTTTTCTCCCTTTTGAGGTCAACCTTTACTTTGTGGAAGAGGAGCAGACAGTTTACTATTTTTGGAAGAAGAAGTGATGTTTTCCCCTTGATTTTCTTTTGGTGTTTCCTTGATTCAAGGAACATGGTTGAAGAAAGGGTCTTGGGGACAATTTTGCCCTTGGGTGGACGGTTTAGGCCTTCATCTCCCTTAATGGATGGCTTGGGCATAATTTTTTCATAGTAGGCTATCTAGCTTCAGTGACCCAATTAAGAACTAGGTTAAGATGAAATTAGAAGTCCAATAATTTTTATTCGGGGTATCCCAAATTGGTAATTTATCAGCCCAACACATAAGTCCCTTTGTTGTGGAAATGCTGCAGCATTAAGCCTCAACAGGTAAGCTTCAAACCCTAATTTCCTTCCAATGCACAAAATTGATTCAAATTTGCAAAAATATGTATAATTAGCATGTAATTAAGTAAAAATATAAAATTTTCCTTAACTTTATTCAAATTGATTGTAATAAAAACTACAAAATTTGTTGTCAACTACTCAGAATTTGCATGAATTACTAGTTAAAAAGTACCGTAGATAACTCAATATTTTAGAGTTATCATTTGGTTCATGTTTCTCGAGCCCATACTCGATGCAATTCAAGGTATGAGGGTAGCAGATGAGGTCATTCAATTCAAAGCCAGAATCCACTTGAATCCGTCTCGCACAAAAACATATGTACTTTACGGTAAAAAAGTTTATTACTATAAATATCACAAATTGGGTCGATTTTGAAAATTTTAAAATGCTGCTATAATTGTAAATTGTTTTCTTATTCGAATTTCTCCAACGGGCTTCCCAAGTGCCTTCAACTCATTGATGATGTTGGCAAATCTATCAAACATATCTTTATAGCTCTCTCCAGACTTCATCTTCAAAAGGTTATAGTTAAATGTAAGTAGACCAATCTTGGATTCCTTAACTTGGCTTGTTCCTTTATGAATGGTGGCAAGCTTGTCCCAAATTTCCTTGGAATTTTGTCCTTGGGACACTTTATTGTACTTATTAGACCCTAATGCACAAAATAGAGTGTGTATGGCGTTGGCATTGAGTTGAGCCTTCTTCTTCTCACCTTGTTCCCACTTATCTTTATCATTAGGCACCCTTACCAGGCACCCTTGTATCTCCAGCCATTGGCTTGAATGAAAAGCTTCATCCTTGTCTTCCAATATGAATAGTTCTCTCCATTGAAGTAAGGAAGTCTCACAATGAATTGGCCCTCTCCCAAACTAGTTGAGCTAAAATCTTGCGTCATATGCAAACCTAGTAATTTTTTTCCTTGGAGCATTTCTCCCGATGATGAAACCTTTGATAAAGAACTAACTCTGATACCAATTGTTAAGCCTAAAAATACCAAGATGGGGTGAGTTTGTATTTTAAAATTATTTGCGAACTTTTCTAAATGATGAAGAATGAAAGAAAACTTTGGAAAATTCGATTTATAATGATTCGACCCCAATTGCCACCTCCACTACCTTGGTAAACCTCAACCAATGATTTCCCAATTCACTATTAGAATTGCTACCTTTCAAGGAAAATGTATAACTCTTACAATCTCTATATTTTACCAAGGCTAAAATAAAACCTTCACCTTATTTTTTGTGGCTAAACTAAAACTCTCTACCTTTTGTGGCTCAACTAGAAACCCGTTGCAATTAACTTAAAGTTTTATACCTTAAAAACCTTAAGTATGCTCTTCACAATAAAGAGAAGATGAGAAAACTACTAATGAACCGCTAGTAGGCATATGTTTGCAAATTGAAGCTCTAAATAAAAAGATATGAGAGTAAGAAAAGATATTACAATAACCTCTCAATGAATATGTGCAAGAGAAAATGAAGAAATAAAAAATTGAATGCTTTTCTCTTGATTTCTATGCTTGCATATTCATCTCTTGTGTCTTGATGTGTCTTTGTCTTGTATTTATACCAAGGAATAAGTTTGTAAACGTTTATGGTTGTTGGGTATGAATTCTAGCCATTGGAAGCATTAAATTCAAGCTTTACTACTATTGTAGATAGACTTGTGTTGATACATGTAACACCCTATACCCGGACTGGTTGTTGGACCCTAGTTACAGGATGATACAACAATTACCGAAACATTATAATACATTTTATAACATTTAATCGAATCATAAATCATTAATCGTTTTAATTACATGCACCATAGAGATTATGATTACATCAGGGCTTATATCAAACTTACAAACATCAATCTTAACCGATATAACGATATAAATGATCAGACAATTCATAATATAACGTAATTACAATCGATCAATGATAATCAAATATAACCGAGCCTTAGATTCAACATAAATAATCAACAAATCTATTAAAATGAAATTTAATTCAAGTATGATGTGATTTTCAATCAAAATTAGGCATTAACAGAGCATACAAGACCCTTAACTCAACATAAAATCAAATCAGGACTAATTTGAAGTTTTACAAAAATTTACGTAAAAACTGAAAATAGGGGTCACACGGCTGTGTAGCAGGGCAAAACCTGTGTGGTATAGAGACATGGTCAAGTGGCCAGACCGTATGCAAAGGCAAATACCATGTAGAAGGAGACACACGGTCGTGTTGGAGGAGACACACAGTCGTGTTCTAAGACCGTGTATCTAGCTATGTCATGTGGACCTAAAATCATTAAAATTTAACAGAGCACATGGTCGTGTCTCATGCCCGTGTGAGACACACGTCCGTGTATCAGACCATGTGTGTTATATGATACCTTGAAATGCAAGGTTTTCAACAATGGTGTACTTAAGTCCCAAGCTTACCAAAATTCATGTATTCAACTGCTAAAAACACATCAAAATTATGCCAAATCATGTCAAAATTATACCAAATCACAATCAACCTATGCATCTAACCAATATGCCGTCATTGGCACCACAAATTAATCTTAAACAACATTCATTCAAACCAAAACTTATTCAACTTGTTAATTTCATACATTCATCAATAAAATTTCAAACATCATATGGCCAAAATCATTCATTTATACCACTTTTCAAATGCAAACATACTCATCCTAAAACCATAAGTTACCAAATCCAAAGTGACCATTTCCACATCTATTCACCAAATAGGACTCCAAATAACAAACTACCATCTAACTTTACCTTTTCATCACCTGAAACATAGTTTAACTTTTATAAAAAATTATCCATACATAAAACTCAAACATACCATTATCTTAGTACACATTCAAAACTTACCATATCCAGGAACCATCACATATACCTTAGCTATCAACTAACACATATATCAAGCATTTCATTCAAGTTTATTCATTTCTCAACCATCTCATAATCTAAGACCCAAGCATACCATGGTGACTGTTAGATTCAACCATTAAAATACATTCCAACTACAACTTAGTACTTCCAAACCATCAACTCAAAATAACCTATATACATGCCGCAAAACCATGATAAAATGAGTCAGAATCTACTGAGATTGAAGCTTGATAGTGTGAGCCTTGATGTTGATCTGACTGCCTAATTCCGCAAAACATCAACTACAAGAAACAAGAAAAGAAACAAAGTAAGCTTATAAAGCTTAGTAAGTTCATAGGTATTTAAACAAAACTCTTTCCTCAGTTAACAATTAAGTAAACAAATATAAATAAATTTAATATAATTTCCTGTCAATACATTTAAAACAATTAGGTGAGCGTTTCACATATTAATCGTATAATCTCTCAATCATTTAATATGACATATTTCCATATCATTCAATAGGAAAGATTCGACATATAAATCATGTAACACCCCTTACCCGAGTCCGACACCGAGACCGGATACGAGGCATCACCATGCTTAATCTTACTTAACACTTCGAAACGGGCTATAAAATTTCGTTTAAACCCATCACTTGCACATTCTCGGCCTAAGAGGCCCCAAACATACCTCTAAGAGGTATCGGAACTATTCTGGGAGCTTTTACGAGCTCGAGAACTTTTCAACAAAACAAGGGCCACACGCCCGTGTTGGTCTAGGGACACGCCCATGTGCCCCTAAGACATGTCCGTGTCATTCACCCGTGGTCGATCCTGACCAACTTCACACGGCCTAGACACGCCCGTGTCTTCCACCCGTGGTCAATTCTGACTAACTTCATACGGCATAGACACGCCTGTGTCTTCTACCCGTGGTCGATTTAAATTCTATAATTAATGTGCAGACTTCACACGGCCTGGGCACATGCCCGTGTCCCTAGCTCGTGGAGTGTACTGACTTGCAAACCTAGCATGCAAGGGGACACACGATCGATTCACACGCCCATAGGGCTGACCGTGTGTCACACACGGCATAGACACACGCCCGTGTGTCTATTCATGGGGACAATTAGATGGCTATCTACCAAGCCTTTTGCCACCTTACATTTCACACATGCAACACCAATTCATTTCAACACAATTCATAACCCAAAGGCATATCCAATTACTCAATATAACTCTTGAATTAAAGACATTTAATTCATACAATGAATTCTTCATCCCAAACACAAGGGAGATCTATTTCCAATACAATTACAATCTACTTAAGCCATCATCTATGGCTATTCACAACCAAAACATAACTCACTTACACCAACACATTTGGCTATATTAACTATGACTTAGTTCACTTTAAAAGAGGTCCCTATACATGCCATTACTCAAAAGAACTTCAAACATCATACCAAGCTTCTACTCGATAGTGTGAAAACATCTCCGGCGGCCTCAAACCCGAGCTATTTAAATAACCTATAAGAGATGGGAAAAGAAAAGGAGTAAGCAATAATGCTTAGTAAGTTCATCTGCATATAACTAACAAATACCGATATTCATTGAATATATACAAATCATGAAGGTATTATAATGAGTTTTTCTCATAAACTCATGGTTACTTACTCAACTATTCTTGAAGCTCACTCATTCTATCTCTTACCACATTCTTACCATGCCTCAAGCCAACTGCTCGTGTTAATTAGCATACATTCCTGCACTGGTCACCACATGATCATGTAGAACAACACATCCAACATTTTCAATAGCCACTCATACTACTAAACTCTCGGTGGTTTCGCACTTAGCCCTCCATTGATCTCTAGTAGGGTGGTATCGCACATAGCCCACCAATCATTATACATTCATGGATAGTTATCTATATGTATTTCTCTATTTCAAATGTTCATCAGAGAACATCCTCACACACTACTATTCTTACTTAACTTTCTATGATACTCGTTCGCATTCACACAATGCATCAATAAATCTATCTCATACAACTAAGGTGCATTGATTACACATAACCCACTAGGAGTTCATCATATACTGAATTCATCTCAATTCAATTCTAACACACACTTGTGTTTCTCGTGGTGCAACCACATACTTTATCATTTTCGACATATCCGTTGAATCACTCAAATTGTTAAATAACACTTTTGAGTTACACCTAATGTCACACTGACATCATGCCCCAATAGGGTCTTATATGCATTAACATATCGATGCCATGTCCCCGACATGGTCTTATACGAATTCTCACACTGAAGCCATATTCTAATATGGTCTTACACGTGACCTCAACTAGCATCATATCATGCTATATACATTTCCCATTGCTCTTAGATTCAATTCTCTTGACGTCTCATCAAAAGATATTTCATACATTCATAGAGTAAATATACATTCCATACAACATTTGCATATGAACTTACCTCGATGTCGAAAGGGTCGAAAGGGACTTTTTGCCCACATTTCTCTTTTCACCCGTTCTAGGTCCGAATCTCATTTTCTTTGATCTAGATCAATGTAATTTACTCAATTAATCACTTATAAATCATAATACACCGTAATTTACACTTAGGCAAAAATGACTAATTTGTCCTTATATTTTGGCAAAAGTATGATTTTGCCCCTAGGCTCGTAAATAAATTTTCATCACAATATCTTATTAAACAGGCCTAGATGAACATTTCATCCTCTTACAACTATCCACAATTCCAACTATTTCATGCCATAATGAACAAATTACAACCTTTGCATTTTAGTCCCAAATAGGTGTTTTCACAACATCACCTTTCACAAAAGTTGTTTATCATCATCCTATCATTCATTTTCTTCCATAAAAACTCATCAAACAACATAAATCTATCATGGTAAGTCCCTAGACTTTCAACCATATTGCAAACTAGTCCTCTCATTAGCTAGCTTAAGCTTTGAGGACTCCAAAAATACAAAAATCATCAAAAATAACCATCAAAATGACTTACTTGTAGAGAAAATGAGCTGCTGAAATTTCAAGCCTTCAAAGCCCTCCCATGGTTGATATTTTCGGTTGGAGAAGAAGACCAAATAAAAAGATGATAACTTTTACTTATATCATCTTATTTTATTCATTTTCTCCAATTAATATCACCAACTTTTAATCATAATAAATGTACTTGTCCCCTATGCATCCTATGACCGGCCAACTCACTTAACAAGGCCAAATTGCACATTTGGGACCTCCAATTTATAATTCATAGCTATTTGGCACCTTTAGCAAATAAAATAGAACTTTTGCACTTAATGCGATTTAGCCCTTTTTCGCGATTAAGCAAGAAATCGCTAAAATTAAAGCACCAAAATTTTCATGCACCCTTATAAACATGTTATAACACATAACATAACATGAAAATAATTTCTCTGACCTCGAATTAGTGATTCTGAGATCACTGTTCTGACTAGCCCTTAAATCGAGCTGTTACAAATCATATCAACCATTTGATCATGTCAATTCATATTCATATTCTATTTCTTTTAAACACATGACTCTGTCACCAATATCACATTTACAAAGCGAGCGTTTCATACCTACAACTATAAACTTTCCAGATATTTCATATCGCTTTAAAAAAAAATTTAAACACATATCATTATTTATTCAATTTCATCATTTAACATTTCAATATTCATATAAACATATCATCTCCAAATAATACATGAATTCAATAAATATATTTTCTTTCAACAGATGGCCCGATGAACTATAGCAAAGTAATTTGGATACTCGGGTACCCCAAAACACACCAAAGCATCGAAATGTTAACAGAGGCAGCGAAGTGCAAATAGAGGCACTTATAATATCGATACACATGCAATAAATCCGTTACATTCTTTCCGAGATCGTATAACTCACATTTCACAATCATTCAACAATTTCCAATTAAATACTTTATCACCTTATACTTAATTGTAAACGATTTATAATTATAATCTAATATTAAATATTCAACCACATATGAATTTAATCTAATTCAAAACAACATAAATTATAATTATTTATATATACATTCATCACATTTCAAGTAAATATTACTCACCTTACATACATCAGTAAATAATTATTATCCTCAATTCAATATTAATAATTCAACCACAATTAACTAATTCATACAACATATAACATGAACATATAAACATATATCTATCTATTAACTTACCTAATACAACCAGCAAGTAAATTTGTTTGTAGGGACTATTCTGTAATTTTTTCCTTTTTCTCGATTTTCCTCCGTATGATTCAATCCTTGATCTCTATAATAATTAAATTCAATTTATTAAATTAAAATGCATTATCATATTCATTTTTATGTATATGATTTATAATTCCCATTTAAAAATTTTCCCTGAACTTTTACATTTTGTTCAGTTTAGCCCCTAAAATTAAAACTATTAACAATTTCACATTTAAGCCCCATTATACATAACAGATTCTAATTCCATCCATAAATAACCTTCAATCACTTAGAAATTACAATAATTTCATGCTAAGTTTAACAAATTTACATATTAGTCCTTAAATGTAAAACTAATAAAATTCACTTAATAAAATAGTCCTAAAACATTTTCAAGCTTCAAAATCTTTCATTTAATATCAAGAACATCCAAAATCCATCAATAATAATTTTAACAAACTTTAACAGTTTTGAAAACGGAAAAACGAGTTAACTAGACCTAATTGTAACGATCTAAAAAATATAAAATATACGAAAAACTGATAAAAAATCACTTACATACATCCATTTTTGTTTGGTCGAACCTCAAGCTATTTTAATGGAGGTGTTTGTCTTGGTTTTCGGTAACGGATGAGAATGAATGAATGAAAATCATTTTTTTCATGTTTAATATTTTTATTATAATTAATTTTAACTTAATTTAATATTATAAATAAAAAAATTTACAAATAAACAACCCCTAACCGTCCCACTTATTATAAAAGTGGTTAAATTGCCATGCAAAACCTTGACAATTTATAACGTAAGCCTTTTGTCAACCAAAATTCAATAATAATCATCTTTTACTATTTTTACGATTTAGTCATTTTTTTCATAATTAATTATCAAATCATTAAAATTTCCAAATCAACTTCGACGCACTAATATAATAACTCCGTAAATATTGAATAAAAATATTTACAGGCTCGGCTTACAGAAACGAGATCTCGAAACCTCATTTTCCAAAATCACTTGACTTTAAGGACAAACCACTTGCACTTAACTTTTCGTTCAATTAACAAAAATATTCAAATCAAAATTTAATAAAACATTATAATTCAACTTGTAAATATTAATAAATAATATTTACAGACTCACTCGTTGAAATTGTGGCCCCAAAACGACACTACTAAAAAACATGTTGTTACAATACAACTCTATTTGTATTGGTACAAATGCTTAAAAATATAGTCATTGGAAATTACAGTATGGGTAGAAGTGGACTTGTACAAATACAACTTACCAAATATATTGATGCAAGTGGACTTGTTGCGATACAAGTCCCCAAGGTTTCACAATTTTACTTACTGACTTAGATGTATTAATACAACTAGGTCAGGGTATCGATAGTATGCCCTAGGCTAGTATAAAATGAATGTAAAACACTTATAAACATTTTAGATTAACTCAAATTTTTTTTAGATAAATTAAGACAATTTAAAACATGTTTTGAGTACTTTTGCAAGTTTTTTTTATTAAAAAAGAACAAACAAGTGTTCTACACAGCCAATATGTAACATCCTTAAATTAGGGGTCTGGCATTTTTGTGTTGTTGCATGTGTTTAGCTCGTGTAGCTTGTTATTTAGGCGTGTTTGGGGGTCCTGGAGAGGCTCGGGTTCGAGCCAGAGCTTTGGTAAAATTTTGCTTGTTGGGCATAAGGGGAGAGAGCTAGTGGAGAAGGCCTTAAGGATAATTATTTGTGTTTGGTGACACAAAAGGAGCTCTTGGTGGAGTGGTGTTGGCGTCACAAGGGAGCATGGAAGGGGGGAGTGGGGTTTGAATCCCACAGGCTGCATTTTGGAGTATTTATTTTGTGCCAGGATGGAGAAGAGGTAGCATTCGGCTGGGACTCTACCAAGGTGGTTGTTGAATGAGTCAAGCAATTCAAAATGGATGGAGGAGAGGAGCTTGGGGAGTTTGAAGTGGTCAACTAGTTTGAATTGGTGGATGGAGAGTGAGTGGGGAAGGAAATTAAGGAGAGAATCGGGGAAGATGAGTGAGATGTAGTGGTTGGCCGGTTGTGGGGTGTGTGGGGAGGTGAAATTCGGCTAGGGAGTAAGGGGGGATGCATATTCGGTCTTGTGGCAAGTTTGTGCCGAAATTTCTTTTAGGGTTTTCCTTGTTTTCCCTCTCTGCATTTTTGTGCAAATTTTGAGTTGTTTGTTTAGTGCATTTGGGTTACTTTCACACGTACCATTTAGTTGAAGACCTTATTCTTTTTGTTTTTCTTTCTTCATCATTTCTTTCTTCTAGCCGAAATTCACTTCCCACCATTCTCCTTTTTGCATATTTTTCCACACCATTAACACCAAAGTCGAAACTCCTTTCTTCATCAACCGAGTTCTCTTTTCTTGTCTATAGCCGAACCTTCTCTTGTGTCAAGCTGAATCTGTTTCTTCATCCTTACTGCTAGCCGAACACCAAGAGGCAAAGTGTTAGGATCTCTTTTGACTATTAGAAAGTCTCTCTCTATTCAGCTTTTTCTAGTCGCAAGGTAATGGGATCCTCTACTTGTATGATTTCTTTTTCTCTTTTCCTTTCTCTTGGTTATGGCCGAATGGGTGATATACTTCTTTCCTATCGTTTTCTTCTCTAGTGATACCATAAGCTGGGTACTCTATACCTCAACCTCGTGTGGTGTTGGTTATCATCTCTAAAGGGTGTAAGGGTTCGACTCTCGACTGATCAAGAACCTGTTATTGCCGAAACAAGGGGTTCTCCTCGGTCTATTCTTATAGCCGAATCTGTTTTGGTTCGGTTCCTCTTTAATCTAGGTAAGGGATTTTTCTCTCTGGTCTTTTGTGTCTATTTCTTCCAATCCGTTCTATTCTGCCTTAACCCAACCTTCTTGTTAGACAACCATCGTTTCTCTCTCGAAAGTCATCAGATCGATCAAGACTCTCTTCATGGATGCGAGTGCTAGCCGTTCTAAGGAGGTATCAACAAAGGAGCCTGAGGGGAGTGGACTTGTAGTCTCTACTCCTAAGTTCAAACGACGTGCGGTGTCAGCGGTTCGAGATTTTCTGCCAAGTTGTGGTAGAGAGCCGACATCAGTTTGGGAAAGACAAATCGTTGTTATTCCCTCTAGTGAGAGCGACGGCGTTCAGGAGTGTTTAGTTCTTCGCGTAATCAGGTGTGTAATCTCACACCTTCATTTGTTTGTCTAGTATTAAACTGCGTATTGGTTAAAAGCCGAAATAACCGTAACGGCAGATGAGATACCCTAGTGAGTGAGGTTAGAGATACCAGGTAAATAACAGTTATGACTATGATATTTGAATAACTTAGCATGATTATACGTGTGTTCAGATTATCCGATGTACATTGTTATATGTTTGCATTCATCACATTATGATAATATGTTACATGGGATTGGGATATGATATTGATGAAAGGGGCAGTGTATTTCGATGACTCTATCACATTATTTTGGTGACTGTGTCACATTATTTCGGTGGCTCTACCACGTATTTCGATGACTCTGTCACATTATTTCGGTGGCACTGCCATAATTTCGGCGATGAGCAGCGTGACTGCCATCGATGGTGTGTAGCGGATGAGGGTTGATTGTAGAAATCCCCACCTGTGTGTTTTGGTTGGTTGGGTGGTGTGTAGCAGATGGATTACTAGGCTGGGCTGGGTCGCATTGCATTACATTGCATTAATTATCTGCTATACCATGTTAATAGGGCTAAGGCCCAGTTTGATTTCGTAAGGGCTAAGGCCCGGTTGGACTTTGAATGGGCTCGGGCCGAGCTATTGTTCGTGTAGAGAATTACACACTGAGTTCTAGTAACTCACCCCTCTTCTTAATTTTGCAGGTAATTCCTAGCTTAGCAGATTTGGGAGCCGGGGTGGACTCTGTGGTGGCCATGCGTTATTTCTTTCGTAAACTCCGTTTTTTATTACTTTAAACTTATTTTAATTTGGGATTATGTTCTGTAATAAGGCCACTAGGATTTTAATTTGGTTTTTATTTTAACGCATATATTATCTATGATGAATTGATCAGTACGGGGTTTCCCTAAAAACGTAAACAACCATTTTCCAAAATATTAATGAATGGTTCACAAACTATTGAAAATTCAACTCGGGTTTTCTTAAAACTTCATAAACTATTTCAAAATGGCACATTTTCCGAAAACCATCGAATCTGTTTTCTCTATTATAAAACAGTCTTCTGGAGTAGTAATACTTATAACGCTTTGCAAGAAACATTAAATCAAGTCTGTTTTTTTAAATTGAACCAAAACTCGAAATTTTTAAACGATCACGAAGTTCTTTAACAACCTTTCAATGTGACATGCCAGATCCGGTCGTAATGTCTAGGCCGGGTTTAGGGTGTTACATTTTGTGGTATCAGAGCCCAGGTTGCAAAACTCGGCTGTGGATTGGGTTCGACAACGTTTTTCAAAATTGGTTTGAAATCTGGTTTTAGAAATGTATGTCTTTCTGGGAGTATGGCACCCGAGTCTCCGGCACCAAATTCGTAAGTCTTCTGACTTTGTTTGATATTATGAAATGATATTAGAAAGAAAATATTAGAATTAGTGTTGTATGACTACTAGCTATAAGGGTTAAGACTGTAGAAACTGAGACATTAGGAAGTTCGATCTACGAAAACAACTACTATACTTACTTTGCATAAAACATTGTTAATAAACATTGGAACTATACACTAATTCATAAAATTTCTAATCAGATTAATTCGATCTAGCGAATATGAGCGCAAGAGGACGTGGACGTGGTGCACGCGACCGTGGTGGAGGCCGGGGTGCTGAGGCTGGATCCTCAAAATCTAGACATGTACCGGAAGGCGAAGTGCGCTTGATCGCCGATGAGCGGAGGCGAGGACTCAAGAGGCAATCGAGAGGGACGATGCTTTATCCCAAGCTATGTTACGAGTCTTGGAACGGGTTGCTGGAGCAAGCACTGGATCGGTAGCTCGGAAATCTATTCCTGAGTGACTCCGGGCAAATAGGGCTTAGATATTTAGAGGCATTTCTGGTGTGGCCCCAAACGTAGCTGAATATTGGCTGGAAGCAGTTGAACAAATTATGGATGACCTGGACTGCACAGCGGTGGAAAAATTGAAAGGAGCAGTGTCCCTCCTACGAGATGAGGCATACCAGTGGTGGCTCACAGTGAGGGAAGGTACTCAAGCAGACCGTATCACCTAGGACTTCTTTAAGACAGCGTTCCAGGGAAAGTATGTTGGGGCGAGTTATGTGGACGCCCAGAGGAAAGCATTTCTGAATTTGGTTCAAGGGAATAAGTCCGTGGCTAAATATGAGGTGGAATTCCTGCGCCTAAGTTGTTACACTCGGGGTATCATCGCAACTGATTATGAACGCTGTGTTCGGTTTGAGGATGGTCTGCGGGATGAGCTGTGAGTACTGATAGCTCTGCAGAGGGAAAGAGATTTCACCGTGTTAGTCGAGAAAGCAAAAATAGCCAAAGAAGTGAAGCGGTCTGAGAGACAGAACCGGGATAAGGATAGGGATAGGAATAAGAGAATTTTTGGGTCGTCAGGATCTTCTGGGGGATTCCAAAAGAGGCCTAGGTTCGATGGGCGGTGAGCCGAAGATGCACATTCTTTGTTGGTTAGATTCGACCGTGTGCTCTGTGTGGGAAAATACATTCGGGGGAGTGTTGGAAAAGAACTGGAGGATGCTTCAAGTGTGGATCGAGGGATCATTTGATAAAGGATTGTCCACAAGAGGTGGCTAGGGTGCGAACGGTAGGTGAGGGGATTGTGCAATCAAGGAGATGTGGTCAGCAGCCGCCAAGGGGTCGTGGTCCGGCCAGAGGGGGAAATGGGTTTGGTCGAGGTCGTGGAGCACCGGGCAGAGGTGTTGGGAATACAGATGCAAGACAGCCTGAATTGGTGTATGCGGCTAGACGTCGAGAGGATGGCGACGCACCGGACGTCATAACCGATACGTTTCTTATATTTGATGAACCGTTTACTGCTTTGATTGATATTGGGTCTACACATTCATATGTTGCCTGTAGTGTATCTGGGACTTTGGGTATAAAATCTGAGGTTGCTTGTAGAGAAATGCCTGTGGTTAGCCCATTAGGACAATCTGTGGTAGTGAACAAACTATTTAGGAATGTGCCTTTAGTAGTGCAAGGGATTGCTTTCCCGACAGACTTGATGGAACTGCCGTTCGGCGAGTTTGATCTGATCTTAGGCATAGAATGGCTAGGTAAGCATCGTGCAAACTTGGACTGCGCTACTAAGCGTATGGTCTTAAGAACTCCAGAGGATGAGGAAGTAATTGTGATAGGAGAAAGGAGGAATTACCTGTCCAGTGTGATTTCGGCACTAAAGGCCGAGAGGATGGTGCGAAAAGGGTGCAAGGCATTTTTGGCCTTCGTCAGCGCTTTGGATGCCAATGAATTGTTTGTAGGAGATGTCAGAACGGTGAAAGAGTTCTCGGATGTCTTTCCTGATGAACTTCTAGGGTTACCTCCGGATCGCGAGGTCGAGTTTGGCATTGAGCTATTGCCAGGAACGGCTCCGGTGTCCATCGCCCCTTATAGGATGGCGCCGAAGGAGCTAGTAGAACTTAAAGCTTAGATCCAAGAACTGTTGGACCGTGGATTTATCCGACCAAGTGTATCACCGTAGGGAGCGCCGGTATTGTTAGTCAAGAAAAAGGATGGGTCGATGCGAATGTGCATTGATTATAGGCAATTGAACAAGTTGACTATTAAGAACAAATACCCGCTACCAAGAATTGACGATTTGTTCGATCAACTGTGAGGAGCTTCGATTTTCTCGAAGATAGATTTAATATCTGGGTACCATCAGCTAAAGGTCAAGGAGGCAGATATTTATAAGACTACGTTCCGAACTCAGTATGGGAATTACGAGTTTCTAGTGATGCCGTTCGGGTTAACAAATGCACCAGCCATTTTTATGGACATGATGAACCGAGTTTTCCAACTCTATCTAGACCGGTTTGTGGTAGTGTTCATAGATGACATTTTGGTGTACTCAAGGACTGAAGAGGAGCATGATTCGCATCTTCGGATTGTTCTGCAGATACTGAGAGAGAAGCAACTTTATGCTAAATTCAGTAAGTGCGAGTTTTGGCTGAAGGAAGTAACATTTTTGGGTCATGTTGTATCTGCTGAAGGGATTAGAGTCGATCCCTGAAAGGTTGAAGCCATGTTGGATTGGAAGCAATCAAAGTCAGTATCTGAAATTCGAAGTTTTCTGGGTTTGGTTGGGTACTACAGAAGGTTCGTTGAGGGGTTTTTGCTAATTATTGCACCTTTAACCAAGCTGTTACGAAAAGGAGTACCGTTTGTGTGGGATGATAAGCAACAGGAAAGTTTAGAGAAGTTAAAGAGGATTCTGACTGAGGCACCGAGCATCGATTCGACTTGAGGTGGGAAGGAATTTATCGTCATCTTTGTGACGCATCGCATTACTGTGGTTAGAGTGTGTGTTAATGCAAGAAGGGAAGGTAGTAGCATATGCGTCTCGGCAATTAAGGCCACATGAAGTGAATTATCCCACTCATGTCCTGGAGCTAGCTGCAGTGGTGTTCGCTCTAAAGATATGGCGGCACTATCTGTACGGAGAAAAGTCGGTTATCTATACGGATCATAAGAACCTGAAATACCTCCTTACTCAGAAGGAGTTGAATTTAAGGCAGTGGAGGTGGATTGAATTGTTGAAAGACTATGACTGCTCGATTGAGTATCATCCGAGTAAAGCTAACGTGGTGGCAGATACGTTAAGTCGTAAAGTGATATCGGATTTGAGAGCAATGTTTGCTCACCTCAGTCTGTATGAAGATGGTAGTCTAGTAGCAGAACTTCAGATAAAGTCGTCATGGGTAGGGCAGATTAAAGAGAAGCAATTGTTAGACGAATTATTAAGTTCTCGACTTCAACAAGTGGAAGGTGGCGAAACAGGGGATTTTGATCTGAACAGTGAAGGGGTATTATGTTTTCGTGGAAAGGTTTGTATGCCGAAGGACTCTGAGTTGAGACAGATGATTCTGCGGGAGGTGCATAGTAGCCCTTACACTATGCATCCCGGTGGAAGTAAGATGTATCGAGATTTACGTGAACTGTATTAGTGGCCGGGTCTGAAACGGGAAGTTACCGACTTTGTGAGTAAGTGTTTGACATATCAGCAAGTGAAGGTAGAGCATCAATTGCCTTCGGGGTTGCTGCAACCGGTGAAGATTCCACTTTGGAAGTGGGAGAGGATAACGATGGATTTTGTTAGTGGGCTGCCCCTTACGCCTACTAAGAAAGATTCAGTGTGGCTAATTGTTGATCGATTGACTAAGTCCGCACACTTCATACCAGTCCGTACCGATTATTCGTTACAGAAGTTGGCTAAGCTATATGTGGCAAAAATCGTGAGGTTGCATGGGGTACCCGTGTCTATCATATCAGACAAGGATCCTAGATTTATATCACGGTTCTGGAAAGCGTTACATGAAGCTTTGGGTACAAGGCTGGATTTCAAAGATACAGCGTTCCATCCATGACCGATGGTCGATCGGAAAGGGTAATTCGGTGACGGAAGACATGCTAAGGGGCGTGTAATCGACTTCAGAGGTAGTTGGGAGGATTATCTACCGTTGGCAGAATTTGCGTACAACAACAACTATCAATCCAAAGATTCAGATGGCACCCTACGAGGCGTTGTATGGTCGTAAGTGTCGTACCCCTACCTGTTGGACAGAGTTGGGTGAGCGAAAGTTGTTAGGTCCGGAATTGATCTCAGAGACTGAGGAACAGGTTAAGTTGATTCGGGCTCGGTTGAAGGAAGCTTTCGATAGGCAGAAATCGTATGCAGATCTGAAGCATAAGGAAATAGAATTCTCAGTGGGTGATCAGGTCTTTCTGAAAGTGTCACCCTGGAAGAAGGTTTTAAGATTTGGACGGAAGGGCAAGTTGAGCCCCAGAATCATCGGGCCTTATCGAGTGTTGAAACGTGTGGGACCAGTGGCTTATCAGCTTGAGTTACCTTCGGAGTTGAATCAGATACATAATGTTTTCCATGTTTTGATGCTAAGGCGCTATCGTTCAGATCCATCTCACGTTGTGCCGGTGGAAGAAATTGAGGTGAGACCTGGTCTGTCTTCCGAAGAAGAACCAGTGCAGATCTTGGATCGGGATATCAAGGTATTGAAAAGGAAATTAGTTTCATTGGTCAAAGTGTTGTGGCGTAATCATGGTTCAGAAGAAGCCACGTGGGAGCCGGAAGAGGCAATGCGACAGTAATACCCTCATCTCTTTTGACCAGGTAAATTTCGAGGCCGAAACTTCTTTAAGGGGGGTAGAACTGTAACATCCTTAAATTAGGGGTCTGGCATTTTTGTGTTTTTGCATGTGTTTAGCTCGTGTAGCTTGTTATTTAGGCGTGTTTGGGGGTCCTGGAGAGGCTCGGGTTCGAGCCAGAGCTTTTGTAAAATTTTGCTTGTTGGGCATAAGGGGAGAGAGCTAGTGAAAGAAGGCCTTAAGGATAATTATTTGTGTTTGGTGACACAAAAGGAGCTCTTGGTAGAGTGGTGTTGGCGTCACAAGGGAGCATGGAAGGGGGTGGGGTTTGAATCCCATAGGCTGCATTTTGGAGTATTTATTTTATGCCAGGATGGAGACGAGGTAGCATTCGGCTGGGACTCTACCAAGGTGGTTGTTGAATGAGTCAAGAAATTCAAAATGGATGGAGGAGAGGAGCTTGGGGAATTTGAAGTGGTCAACTAGTTTGAATTGGTGGATGGAGAGTGAGTGGGGGAGGAAATCAAGGAGAGAATCGGGGGAGAGGAGTGAGATGTAGTGGTTGGCCGGTTGTGGGGTGTATGGGGAGGTGAAATTCGGCTAGGGAGTAAGGGGGGATGCAAATTCGGTCTTGTGGCAAGTTTGTGCCGAAATTTCTTTTGGGGTTTTCCTTGTTTTCCCTCTCTGCGTTTTTGTGTAAATTTTTGAAATTTGTTTGTTTAGTGCATTTGGGTTACTTTCACACGTACTCATTTGGTTGAAGACCTTATTCTTTTTGTTTTTCTTTCTTCATCATTTCTTTCTTCTAGCCGAAACTCACTTCCCACCATTCTCCTTTTTGCATATTTTTCCACACCATTAACACCAAAGCCGAAACTCCTTTCTTCATCAACCGAGTTCTCTTTTCTTGTCTATAGCCGAACCTTCTCTTGTGTCAAACTGAATCTGTTTCTTCATCCTGGCTGCTAGCCGAACACCAAGAGGCAAAGTGTTAGGATCTCTTTTGACTGCCGAAAGTCTCTCTCCATTCAGTTTTTCTAGTCGCAAGGTAATGGGATCCTCTATTTGTATGATTTCTTTTTCTCTTTTCCTTTCTCTTGGTTATGGCCGAATGGGTGATATACTTATTTCCTATCGTTTTCTTCTCTAGTGATACCATAAGCCAGGTACTCTATACCTCAACCTCGTGTGGTGTTGGTTATCATCTTTGAAGGGTGTAAGGGTTCGACTCTCGACTGATTAAGAACCTGTTATTGCCGAAACTAGGGGTTCTCCTCGGTCTATTCTCATAGCCGAATCTATTTTGGTTCAGTTCCTCTTTAATCTAGGTAAGGGGTTTTTCTCTCTGGTTCTTTTGTGTCTATTTCTTCCAATCCGTTCTATTCTTCCTTAACCCAACCTCTTTGTTAGACAACCATCGTTCTCTCTGAAAGTACTGTACTGGTCAAGACTCTCTTCATGGATGCGAGTGCTAGCCATTCTAAGGAAGTATCGACAAAGGAGCCTGAGGGAAGTGGACTTGTAGTCTCTACTCCTAATTTCAAATGACGTGCGGTGTCAGTGGTTCGAGATTTTCTGCTAGGTTATGGTAGAGAGCCGATATTGGTTTGGGATAGACAAATCGTTGTTATTCCCGCTAGTGAGAGTGACGGCGTTCAGGAGTGTTTAGTTCTTCGCGTAATCAGGTGTGTAATCTCATACCTTCATTTGTTTGTCTAGTATTAAACTGCGTATTGGCTAAAAGCTGAAATAACCGTAACGGCAGATGAGATACCCTAGTGGGTGAGGTTGGAGATACCAGGTAAATAACAGTTATGACTATGCTATTCGAATAACTTAGCGTGATTATGCGTGTGTTCAGATTATCCGATATACATTGTTATATGTTTGCATTTATCACATTATGATAATATGTTGCATGGGATTGGGATATGATATTGATGAAAGGGGCAGTGTATTTCGGTGACTCTGTCACATTATTTCGGTGACTCTGTCACATTATTTCGGTGGCTCTACCACGTATTTCGGTGACTCTGTCACATTATTTCAGTGGCACTGCCACAATTTTGGCGATGAGCAGCGTGACTGCCATCGATGGTGTGTAGCGGATGAGGGTTGATTGTAGAAATCCCCACCGGTGTGTTTTGGTTGGTTGGGTGGTGTGTAGCGGATGGATTACTAGGCCTGGCTGGGTCGCATTGCATTACATTGCATTCATTATCTGCTATACCATGTTAATAGAGCTAAGGCCCAGTTTGATTTCGTAAGGGCTAAGGCTCGGTTGGACTTTGAATGGGCTCGAGCCCAGCTATTGTTCGTGTGGGGAATTACACACTGAGTTCTCGTAACTCACCTCTCTGCTTAATTTTGCAGGTATTTCCTAGCTTTGCGGATTTGGGAGACGGGGTGGACTCTGTGGTGGCCATTCGTTATTTCTTTCGTAAACTCCGTTTTTCATTACTTTAAACTTATTTTAATTTGGGATTATGTTCTGTAATAAGGCCACTAGGATTTTAATTTGGTTTTTGTTTTAACGCATATATTATTTATGATGAATTGATCAGTACAGGGTTTCCCTAAAAACGCAAACAATCGTTTTCCAAAATATTAATGAACGGTTCACAAACTATTGAAAATTCAACTCGAGTTTTCTTAAAACTTCATAAACTATTTCAAAATGGCGTGTTTTCCGAAAACCATCGAATCTGATTTCTCTATTATAAAACAGTCTTCTAGAGTAGTAATACTTATAACGTTTTGCAAGAAACATTAAATCATGTCTGTTTTTTTTTTAAAATTGAACCAAAACTCGAAATTTTTAAACGATCACGAAGTTCTTTAACAACCTTTCCATGTGACATGGCAGATTCGGCCGTAACGTCTAGGCCGGGTTTGCGGTGTTACACAATAAATGTGGTCTTCTGCTTCCACTCATATCTTCATACACTATTGTGTGAACCGCATTAAGAGGCTGCAACATATGGCACAGACCTAAGGGACATTGATGGGCAACCAACTAGCGTATCAGTTGTTCGATTACCCTTCCTGTACGTTTTTTGAATCTTCACTTCCCACTGCATCTTCAGTAGTCGTCAAACATCTCAAGCTTTGTCTATGTTGGGCCTATCAATTAGCTATACTCACAGCTCCTACAATGCCGCCATGCTATCCATTTCCAGACTGAATTTCCTAGCCTCTAGCTCCCAAGCCTGCTATAGCCCATCATAAGCCCCCTATATTTTTGCCTCAAGGACCGAGCAAGCACCAGTACAACGTGCAAACCCAGCTAGCCAAGCTTCAGTATGTGTTGCGAAATGACCATCCATGCTAACTGCGAACTATGAGCTTACCAAATGTGCGAGCTCACCGAACCCGCAAGTTCGCCAAATATGCAAGCTCTACAAAATAGTGAGCTCACTAAGACTGCGAGCTCACCTGCGAATTGCGAACTGCGAGCTCACCAAAATGTACGAGCTCACCAACACTGCAAGCTCACCAAGCATGAGAGCTCACTTGCAAGCTCTTCACTCTGTAAGCTGCCAACTTGCCAACTTGCACTAAAACTGTGATAAATTTTGATTAAGCATTTTGGCAGACGATTAGATAGAAACCAGCAAATGAAAAGAAAGTTATATGAATCTAGTCACTGAATTAAGCCAAGTTGTAATATATTATTATTATTTTTAGCTTATTTAAGCATAATTTTTCATGTAAACTAAGCATCAGTTTTCTTAATGAAACAGTTCACCAAAAATTAATTTCTTCATTTTTCATATTTTTTGCTTTTATTTCAACCTCTCCTTTATCAACAATCCAACAATTGGTATCGAGAGTCATTTATCTTTGAGGCCTTTTTTTTCATAAAAAATGTCTTCAACAAACTTTACACCACCCCCCTGTTTTTATAGGTGAAAACTACCACATCTGGGTAGTAAAAATAAAAACCTATCTTCAAGCCTTTAATCTTTGGAAGATTGTAAATGCTAAAATAGAACCACCAGTGTTGTGGCCAAATTCCACTCTTACTCAAAGGAAGCAGCACAGTGAGGAATGTACAAAAAAACATAAGACGATGTCTTGCCTACAAAGTGGTGTGCCAAACGTAAGCTTCATAAGAATCGTGGCCTATGAATTTCCCAAACAAGCTTGGACTAAGCTCAAGGAAGATTTTTAGGGATCACAAAAGACAAGACAGCAGCAGATGGTAAATCTCAGACGAGATTTTGAAAACCTCAAGATGAAGGAAGTTGAGACGGTGAAGCAATATTCAGATCGAATCATGGCAGTGGTGAACCAGATAAGACTGCTAGGTAATCAGTTCCCTGATATGAATCAAAGTTATCCTCACTGGAAGATTCAATGGATTTATCAACCATCTCACTCTTAGAGCTAATCAATGCTCTGTATGCTCTAGAACAAAGAAGGGCAAGCAGAGAAGAAGGTCATGCTGAAAGAGCTTTTCAAGCTAAAAATAGAAAGGTTGCGAGCTCCTCAAGTCAGAAAGTAAAGAAGGGCTGGTTAGACAAAAAGGAAAAGTCAAAGAAAGATAATGGAAATAAAAAGTATCCACCATGTTAGCACTGCAAGAAGTTGGGTTATCCTGAGAAATTCTATTGGTTCAGGCCTGATGCTCAATGAAAAAACTGCAAGTAGCTTGGTCATGTAGAGAAAGTATGCAAAAACAAAGGGCATACTCAATAAAAAAATGTAAAGGCACAGACAGCAGAAGCAGAAGAACTAATGTTCACAGCCTCCTACGAAGCCCAGCTCGCAGCACCATACAAACTCACCAACGGAGTAAAACAAAATTGGCTCGTAGATAGCGGGAGTACGAGTCACATGATAGCATATGCGAGCATCTTCAAGAATGTTGACAAAAGGTTTCATTCCAAGGTGAAAGTCGGAAATGGCCAATATATTGAAGCAATTGGAAAGGGAGATGTTTTAATCAAAACACCATTAGGTACTAAACTTGTCACAGATGTTCTTTTAGTCCCTGGCATAAATCAAAACCTGCTAAGTGTAGGAAAACTGCTCAAGAAAAATTACTCTGTGGTATTCAAAGACAACAAATGTCTAATTCTTGATCCAAGTGGATGCGAGCTCATATCAACAAAGATGGCAGACAGAATTTTTGATGTCAACTGGAACTTAGCAACTTCAGCAGCATATATCAGCTCACTGGATGAAACACAATTGTGGCACAAAAGAATGAGACATGTTGACTACAAATCCTTAAGTCTAATGTCCAAGAATAACCTAGTTAAAAATCTGTTAAAAATGGTTGATCATGAAGATGTATGCGAAGTAGGTCAGCTTGGGAAACAAGTGAGGTCTCCATTTTTTACGAACACAACATGGAGAGCCATTGAAAAATTACACTTAGTACATATTGACATTTGCAGACCCATGAAAACAAGTTCGCTAAATAGAAGTAGGTACTTTTTGTTGTTCATAGATGACAATACAAGGTTTTGTTAGGTTTACTTCATGAAGAACAAGTCTGAGGTGGCTGAAATCTTCTTCAAGTTTAAAGCTATGGTTGAAAACCAAAGTGATTGCAAGCTCAAAATGGTAAGATCATACAATGGGGCAAAATACACATCAAAGAAGTTTGAAAAGTTCTGCGAAGAGTCTGGTGTTCACCATCAATTGAACAATGTATACACTCAATAGAAAAATGGAGTAAGTGAAAGAAACAATAGAACTATGATGAATATGGCTCGCTGCTTACTATTTGAAAATAAACTGCCAAATGAGTTTTGGGTAGAGGCAGTAAACACTGCTGCTTACATGCTAAACAGACTACCTACTAAAGCTGTTGAAGGGAACACACCATTTGAAGCATGGTATGGTTTTAAACCTTCTGTTTCACATTTAAAAGTATTTGGTTGCACCTGTTTTGTTCATGTTCCAGAAGAGAAAAGAAGCAAGCTGGACAATAGATCGCAACCAGGGATATTTGTTGGATATTCCAGTGTTAAGAAAGGATACAAAATCTATAATCCTTTCACTAAAAAGGTGATCATAAGCAGAAATGTGAAGTTCGATGAAACAAAAATATGGAATTGAATTGCAATAGAGGAGGAGATGTGTGAACAATGGAGTCTAAGACCAGATCTACGAACCACTATAAACCAAACTAAAAATGATGCAATTGATGAACAATCAGTGCGAGGAACCAGGTCTATCACTGAAATCTATCAATAGTGTAATCTGGCAAAGCAAGAACCAGTCATGTGACACCCCAAACTCGACCGACGGACCGCTTAAATTGAAGCGGTACATTAGCCACGGCGACGACTTGACTAACGACCACCCGACGCACACCCCAACCTTATAACACCTCATTTATGACTAATTAACTATAATTTATTAATGCGAAAGTAATTTGTGAAGCATTTTTAAACTTTTTTTAAGTATTTAAACCTAAGGGTATTTTGGTCATTTTACCACCTAAGGTTAAACTATCCCGATTTTATTTCTAAATAGTTACTGACCTTCTTTTATTCAAATTATGCAAGCCCTAAAAATTTCAGCTTAATTCGAGTTCATTTACTATGTCTAATTCAAGTTTTATTATTAGAGACTAAATCGTAACTTTTACAAACTTTTAGTACATTTTTCAAAATAAAAATTAAGAGTGTTTCTACCAAATATTAACAATTACAAGTCTAACCCTAAAATATTACCAAGTTTCCCTATCATTAAAGGCTTCAATTAATCTAATCAAGTTTTAGGACTAAATTATAAATTAAGCAAATTAGAATACTAGATTACAAAAACAAAAAAAAAAACCCCTAAAAACCCATACGCCCGTGTGCAAACCACTGCACCTATTTTGTCAAAAATTTGTTTTAATTTCCCGATTTTACATATTTTACTTACCTATTAAACTTGAAATAGCTACAATTAATTATCATAAACATCCACACATCTCCAATTTAATTTATTTACAACAAATATGAAACAATTAATCATAATTTAACACCCAATTACACGCTTAGCAAGCACCAATTAATTCACACAAGCTACATACCTTAGTCGCAAGCAATCCACTCCATGTTAAGCTTCAATTAAACATTGTTAATATAAAATGCATGCTTCATACAACGTGTTATCAACCACCGTACGAACACTAATCAACATATCCTAAATCAAACATCAATTAAACATAAAATCATGTATTAAAGCAATTATAAAATCAACAAAATTAAAGTCCAAAATTTAATGTCCAATGTCCATTACAAGTAAAATAACACTAGTCCCAAAAGCATCAAAATGCCCCTATATAATCTCTAAAGTAAATTTCTTAAGCCACTACCGAGCCTTATTCTTGGATCGCCCTTGCACTCGCTTCTTGACTCCTTACACCCAGAAATTCTCTGCACGAAATGTGAGGGTGTGAGCTTAAAAAGCTTAGTGAATGATAGTAAAAACATCAAGTAATTTGCACCCAATCATGTATAAATCAAAGCAATTAAGCATTAAATTTTCAGTCACAACATATTAACATTTCACCATAACATCACATGCTATTTCAAGAATTAAGAATCAATTTTTCCATGGCATGTAAAATCATCTTTTAACACATAAACATTCAATTATATTGGCACAATCAATCAATTATATTAGTGTAATACATCTATGGCAATAAGTAAATGTGTGATCATACATTGGTTAAACGGATCTCTGAACTCCCATAAATCAAATACAGTCCTCAAAATTGAGCGGGCCGAAGCCATAGCGCCTTAAATAACCCGATGAGTGGAGACTAAAGCTCAACACTCTCTTATCTACTCCAAACAAATCAGTCCACCAAGAGCCATATGCTCACAATATCACAAATAATGGTGTGTACTCACAAATCCTATGGCATGTCAACTATATCCAATGGATCCACCATGCAATGTTGCCAATATAATCATACATACAAGGCATAAAATCTGTTGTTTAATCACTTAATTTAGGATGTTAAAATGCAAGTAAAAGCATGTTGCTAAGCAATTTTAACATCAATAAAATTAAGCATAGAAAATATCATTTTCTAAATATTCATATACCAATTAGAACACCTTTATCAAATGTTCAATAAATCAACAATTCATGCTCCAAATATCAATTTATTCCATACAATTTAATCATGCTAAAAGCATAATACACAACTTACCAAACCAATTGCCATTTTGCTCTTTTATAAAATAAAACCTATTTTTGCAAATCCAACCATCCAATATGCAATTAAGTCATTAATAACACCAATTGAACCTTTAATTTAACACATAATCAGGCCAATTTACCAAATTGCCCTTAATATCACTCACCCCTACACTTAACTTTTTAAGCAAAAATGTGTTCAAACAAGCAAGTTTGAGCTTCAATTCTGATTTGCACGTTCCTCCTCTTGATGTGGAGCTTTAACAGAGATAAAGTATGCATTACAAACTAACAATAGCAACAAGAAACACGAAATTTGATAAAGTATACAAAATCTAAATTATTACTCTAAACTACCTTATCGATGTTCCACAATTAAGCTGAAATATGGAATTCATCAACTAAACTCCCTTTTTAGCACCTCAAACCACTTATAATCTTCATTCCTAGTCCAATAACATGTATTCTAAGTGTTAATTTCATCATTTAATCCGTTTCATAATTTTCCGGAAAAATCATCCATGTTCTAGATCAAATTCAAATTTCTCAAAAATGATCCATAAAACGTGTTTGATCTTTTGGTTTAAAATTAAAAATCTCTTACTAGACCTATTTTAAACTTAGACATCCATTAATATTTGGATTCCAACTCAAAATTAAAGATCCACCATTGTTGATCCTCAAGTTCAAGAAAGAAGAAATTAAAGTTGAAAATCCATTATAACCACTTTAATTAACAAATAGTGATTGAAATCAATTTAAAAACAAGTTTAGAGATGACGATTACCTTCAATTGGACTCAAATAATTGATTTGAAAGTTTGAATCAAAATGCTTAAAGAAATTCGGATGACTTTTTGCCCAACTTTGAAAATTATTTTGAGAGATTTTAGAGAGAATTTTGGGAGAGAAAAGGTTTAGATCTATTCTCTAATATTTGGTTTATGAAAACAAGAAAAAAAAAGAGAGAAAAGAGGTAGTTGCAAAGTTTTTTAAAACTGAAAACCCCCAACTGATTTTCAAAATTTGGGGAATTTGCCATCAGGCCACTCCTCTTTTTCCCTTGTTTTACAATTTGTTCATTTCCCTCTAAAATTTCGAAAATATGGTTTATTTGCTATAAAACCTATTACACATTTCCTTTGTTTTTCAAATTAGTCCTATATAATTAAAATTCTAAATCACCCAATTAAACCCCCATTTTAAATTATTTTTAAATTTCAATTTAACCCAAAAAAATTATTTTCACCCAAAAATCATTTAAAACCATAAAATTAATTTTTTAAAAAATATTTTTATTTTTCAAAATATTATTTACTGATTTTTAGATGAAATTAAGCTAACTAATTAAGAATATAAATCGCTAATTAACCCGATTAATTCTCAATTTTCACTCGGAACCCGGTAAACTTGCCCAAAACTACTAGACTTATTTTCGATGCCTTACAAGTCACTTTTGAGGAAGTTGCTCAAGAAGCTGAATGGCGAACAGCTATGAAAGATGAGATCACCATGATCAACAAAAATGAAACATGGGATGTAACAGCCCGATTTTGGGGCTAGTCGGAATAGTGGTTTCAGAACCACTAATCTGAGGCCGGAGAAATTATTTTTAATATTTTTTTATGTGTTATAGCATAATTATATGAGTACATGAAAATTTTGGTGAATTAATTTTAGTGATTTCTTGCTTAATTTTGAAAAAGGACTAAATCGCATAAAGTGCGAAAGTTTTGTTCTACAAGCTAAAGGTGTTAAATAGCTATAGAAAACTAAAGTAGAGGTCCTTATTGAGTAAATAGACCAATGAAATTATAGTGGCTGGACATGAATTTTTAATTCATGAAATTGGTCAAAGTTTGGTGGCATTAGGTGACTAAATGAATAAATTAAAATAAAACAAAGAAAAAGGTATCATCTTTTCCCATTTTCTTCCTCTTCCACTGAAATTTACAGCAAACTTAAGGGTTTTGAGAGTTCAAATTTCAGCCAAGCTTTTCTCTTGCAAGTAAGTTATTTTGGTGGTTGTTTTTGTTAATTTTTGTGTTTTTGGAACCCCTATGGCTTAATCTAGCTAATGAGGGGACTATTTTGCAAAATGGTTGAGAGTCTAGGGTCTTTCCATGAGAGTATTTATGTTGTTTTTTGGAATTTTATGGAAGAAAATGAATCTTGGTTGTTAAATAAACAACTTTTGTGAAAGGGGTTTTCATGAAAACACCTAAAGGACCATTTTGTGAAGTTTATAAAATAGGTTGTAAATGTGTGAGATAATTGGTTTTATGAGTTGCTATAAGAGTAATAAAGGTTTGGCTGGGCTTGTTTAATGAGGAAATTTGATTAAAATCATTTTACGAGCCTAGGGGCAAAATCGTAATTATGTGAAAGTCTAGGGGCAAAATGGTAATTTTTCCCAGGTATGAATTATAGATAGTCTTGATTAATGTAGTAATTAAATAAGTGAATTTTTCATTATAGATAAAGAAAAATGGAGTCTGGACTTAGACTGGGGGAAAACCAAACTATTGGACTAAATCGAACTAGTCACCCATATTTTGTATACAGAGGTAAGTTGTACGTAAATAATACAACTCTATTGTTATTATGCATTAAACAATTGATATTGCATAAAATGTTTGATTATTGTTATGAATATGCATGACGAAATTTGAGGTGGTATACCCCCGGTTGAACCTTAAGAATAGATCGGATATCCATGCCATGACATTAGGGATATATGAGAGCCAGTGTAAGACCATGTCTGGGACATGGCATCGACATTGATATGAGAGCCAGTGTAAGACCATGTTCGGGACATGGCATCAGTGTTGATATGTGTACTAGTGTAAGACCATGTCTGGGACATGGCATCGGCCATATTATGAGAGCCAGTGTAAGACCATGTCTGGGACATGGCATCGGCATTGAGACGAGAGCTAGTGTAAGACCATGTCTGGGACATGGCATCGGCCTCGACCGGTGAGCCAGTGTAAGACCATGTCTGAGACATGGCATCGGTATTTTACCCTCTTGTGTGAGGCTTATAGGATATCCTTTAGTATTCCAAATGGTCCAACGAGTTATTTAAAACTTATGATAAAGATATGAAAGGATATGATCAGGTTGTGAGTGGTACAGGTTCTTACTCGAAACTCATGAGATATGAGCTTAGTTATGATGCCTTAATGGTAAGGATGAAATTGAGCAAGTTCTATCTATGAGAATGATTTTGGGACGATCTTGTAATCTTTGGCTTATACTTGTGATGTGTAAATATGTAGTAAATCTACCATTGTTAAATCAAGAATGTTGTGCTAGTTTATAATATGCTATGTGTTTAAAGATGCATGGTTGATGTTGTTACTTATTTACATGCAACTTACTAAGCTTTATGCTTACTCCCTTTCCTTTCCATTTTCTTATAGTATCGCCAAGCTAGCTCAGGGATCAAAGGACGTCGGAGGCTCGATCACACTATTAATCTGAACACTTGGTATAGTTAGATTTATCATTTTGAGTATGGCATGTATAGGGACTTGGTCTTTTGTCAAGTGTCATATTGTTTTGGCCAAATGTGTTGGCTTGTCTTGAAGATTGATTCATTTTGTATAAGGCCATGGATGATGGCTAATACTTGATATTGATATATGTAAATGATGATGTTTTTCATGAATGTGCAATTTGCATGGTGAATTATGTGATAAGTTTTGCATGTGAATAAAGTGTAGTGGTCTTGATGTGTGTATGTCTTGGTTGTGGCTATGTTGGTGCAAGTATGGGTGGAAAAAAGGCTTGGTAAATAGCCTTATTTTTGTCCACAAGGGTAGGAACACGGGCGTGTGTCTAGGCCGTGTGTGACACACGGTCTGCCCCGTGGGCGTGTAGTCTGGCCGTGTGTCCTCTGCACCTTAATTTGGTAAAACAGAATGCCCAGTAGTAACCACACGGGCTGAGGCACGGCCGTGTATCTCAACCGTTTGGAAGACACTGCCATTGTACATAGGCATGTGCCTAGGCCATGTGAAGTTTGCACCTTAAATGCGAAATTAAATTCGCCACACGGCCTAGCACACGGGTGTGTACCTTGGCCGTGTGACCCTAAAATGTTACTGACGTCAGAAACAGAATGTTAAGGTTTTAACACACGGGCTAAGACACGGACGTGTCATGGCCGTGTGAGGGACACGGGCCATGGACACGGGCGTGTGCCAGGCCATGTGAAAACCCCTGTAGGTTCAAAGTGAGAAATAAATCCACACGGGCAAGGGACACAGGCGTGTCCCTATATGCATAAGCCGTGTGAGTTACACTGTCCTTTAACATGGCCATGTTATGAGATCACACAGGCGTGTCGCCTTTTCACACGGGCGTGTGCCCCTATTTTTAGTGACATTTTCCAAAGTTTTCTAAAGAACTCGGTTTGGTTCCAAACCATTTCTAAAGTGTGTTTTGGGCCTCGTAGGCTCATATAGAGATTTTAAGACAAAGTTTGAAAAGTTTTAAATTTGAACAAAATTTCATAACTTGGAAGTGTTTGTATGCATGTTATTAAGTTAAGTAACGCCTCGTACCTTGTTTCGGCATAGGATACGGGTAAGGGGTGTTACATGGGAGCTTGTGGATAGACTAGTTCACAAGAAAGTAATTGTTGTCAAATGGGTGTTAAGAAGCAAGATGAATATTGATGGATCAGTCAACATATATAAAGCGAGGTTGGTTGTGAGGGGGTTTAGCCAGCAATATGGAGTAGACTTCACTAAACCTTTGCCCCTATTGCAAGGTTAGACACCATAAGACCGCTACTAACTCTGCTGCTCAAAAGGGTTGGAGAATACATCAGATGGATGTGAAGTTAGCCTTCCTAAATGGTTATTTGAAGGAAGAGATTTATGTCAAACAACCACAAGGGTTCACAATACCTGGGTGTGAGGCCAAGGTGTATAAATTGCACAAAGCGCTGTATGGTTTGAAGTAAGCATCAAGAGCGTGGTATGAAAGAATTGACAGTCTCCTTACAGAAATGGGTTTTGAAAGAAGCATCAGCGAGCCCATTTTATATGTGAAGAAAACTGGTAATAAAATACTCCTCATTATTTAATTATATGTTGATGATTTACTTGTAATTTGTAGCAACAACAAACTGGTAATTATATTCAAATATCAGATGCAAGATAAGTTTGAAATGTTAGACTTAGGTGAAATGACATGCTTCCTTGGTCTGTAGGTGAACCAAGCTCACAATGCAATCTTTATAAACCAGAAGGGGTTCGCTATAAAAATCCTGCAAAGGTATAGCATGGAGAATTGTAAACCTGTGAGCACCCCTATTGTTCAAGGTGAGAAGCTCACCAGCAATGAAGATGTTGAAAAGGTTGATGAAACAAGCTACAGAAGCTTGGTGGGATGTGTAACGCCCTGAATTTGGGCCTAGAAGAATTGGGCTTTGGGCTTTGGGTCTCAGAAAATTTTTAAGTGAGCGAGAAAATGACAATTGGCATGTGAGCTTTGAGGGTTAATAAATTTGGAGTGTCTAGGGGTGTTGGAGATGTCCTGGGATCAAGTAAGGGTATAGGAAAAATTTTGGTTTTAGGCCCAAGGGAACTGTGACTTCAGTTAGTAGGCCTTTTAAATAAATGAAGAAGAAAAAGAACACAAGAGGAGCTTGTGGTGTAGTGGCAAAGTGGCGCCACATAGGGAGCAAGAAGGTGGCGTCATTAGTAGGCAAGGGAGTCCAAAGTTCGAGTAGTGGCATGGTATTTTGTTGGGGATTTAATTTTTGCCTTCTAGATGGTTAGTAGTGGGGTTGGATGTGAACTCTGAAGGAAGTGTTCATAAGAGAAAATTAAGGAAGGGATAAAGGAGCTTATCTTAGAGAAAATTTAGGATGAGATTGAGGAGTTATCAGAGAGAAAAGTTAGGAGCTGAGAAGTGTGAAGAGTTGGTGCCGTTTTGGGAAGTGAGAAGTGTATAAATTCGGCTTAGGAGGGTAAATGAGTGCCGTTTTCGGGTCTTTTAGGGGGTATTACGAATTTTCATTGTGGCTTTCGGCATTTGGAGAGTTTTGCAAATAGGTCAGTCTTTCTTTTCTTGACCAAATATCCTGTAGTTACCCTCACGCAAGCACATTTGATCTTTTATTTTCTCCCCCTCATTCTGTTCTTCTGTTGCCGAATTCTTCCATTACCGAAAAACTATCGTTCCTTTTTGCCGAAATCCCTATTGGTGTTGCGTTCTTCTTCTTTCTCTAAAAGCTGAATACTCCCTTATAATCAAATAGCCCTATCTTTTTGCCGATTCCTTATTGTTTTTTCCTCCATCACAAATCGGTTGTTATCTACTCTTAGTCAAGTTAAAAGTCGGATCTCGTTCAGTAACTATCTAGGCCGCAAGATCAAAGGTTGGATTCGGTAAGTACTTAGTCAACCTCCTTTAGTGTGTTTTGGTAAAAACCGGAGGGCTATCTAACTCTTTCTTGTCGTTAACCCTGTATTAGCAAGGGTAGGGTTCAAAGATTGCAAGCGTGGTAAGGATCGTTAGCAAAGTGGTAAGTGTTCTCGTCTCAGTTATGGATTAGTGGATGGCCGAATGTAAGTATGGCTTATAGAGGTGACTTATGTGGAATATGAGTCACTTGATTTTGATGATATGTGTTGGGTGCAGATCTAGGGGATATTCGCAAATAGTAGCTAAGGAAGGGCTACTAGAACTGGTGGCACACGGTAAGGTTACGGTGAGGTTTCGGGTTTTGTTAAAGTATGTATTAGACCCATGATTAATCGTTAAGTGATTTCGATTGTAGGTTCGTGATTAAGGGGTTTGCAGCACACATTATTACCAGGTGTGTACAAACACTACACACACGATGGCGGCAACGCCGAAAAGCCGAAAAGTCAAAAGTGGCTAAATGGGCCTGCCGAGCTCGTGGGCCCAAATCGGCAAAGATTGATATGTGTATTTTAATATTGAATTGACATGAAAGAGGTGTATGGTTTGATTATGATCGGGCCTAATGGGCTACATAAACATGAGCTGGCCTAATGGGCTATATAAACATGAATGGGCTTAGTGGGCCTTATGGGATTTTGAAATGTATGCTAGGGTTTAATGGACTCTAGGCCTAGTTCTGGTAAATTCTTAAAATTGCATAAAACTTAATTTATTAATCAAACATGTCTGTGGACAAGTCGATTAGTTAGAGTGTGGTAACCGACATATGCATGTCTAGGATTGGATCTAGGGAGAGCTTGGTACTTAAGCGGTCCTAGTGACCCACCTCCTCTTTTCTGAGATCCTACATGGTGCATAGTGTTTGTTCACTTTAACCGCGAGGACTTGTTGATGGGCCAAAGTTCATAACTAAAACTGAGGTGAAAGAAATTACAGAAATACCCCTATAGGGTAGAATTACGAAATACCCCTGTAGGGTAGATTTACAAAAATACCCTTGGGTAGTGAAATGACTAAAATACCCCTAGGTGTTTAATGTGTGAAAATGTGTATGTTGCATTCATGAGATATATGTTGCACTTGGGTGGGTTTGATGATACGGAGGAAGATATGTGAGGATCGCATAGTCGCTTGACGACTGTGGATCCACCGGTGGCTTTAAGCCCATTATATGCTTAGCAGCCTTGCTCCAACGTTGAGTAATGCCGCTTTTGGTGCTACCTTTAGAGTGTAGGGATGGGTGGGTTGATATTTATATCCCCATAGGAGTGTAGGGTTGGTACGGGTGGAGTGCAGGGTTGGATTTGGGATAGGTGCATTGCATTCATGTGATATTGATATGATATGAGGTCATTGTGAGCTAAGGCCCAAGACCACCGATTTTGATAGGGCTTAGGCCCAACGTGATAATTGTATGTTGATTTGATTACCAAGGGTCGTACACACTGAGTTTCAAAACTCACACCCTTTTTATTTAATGTTTCAGGTGACCCTCAGTAAACGGCTCGATGTGGAGGAGGACTCGGGGATGGCCACACTACAAGCTACTTAGAAGTTTTTCTATATTTGTTTTGAACAACTCTAATTTAATTACTTTATTTTTATTGGGATGTAATAAGGCCGTGTACCTCCAATTTGATGTTACATTTGGGTTTTAAGTATTGTTCAACTGTTTAATCATTAAACTTAATTAATTTTTTTTTTAAATCTCAAACCTAAGCAAAGTTGTTTTGGAATTGTCCTTTTTAACTTTTCTTTAAAAGGGTTTCAATGAAAACAAGGTTTTCGCTAAAACACTTCAATGTGGTACGCCGGATTCGGGCCTAACTTCTGGGCCGAGTTTGGGGTGTTACAGGATGTCTGCTTTACTTGACAGCATCTAGACCTGACATCATGTTTGTTGTAAGTCTATTGTCAAGGTTCATGCATTGTTGTAATGTGAACCACTACAAGGCAACAAAAAGAGTTTTACGATACATAAGAGGAACTTTATATCATGGAGTGATGTTTATGAGGACTGGAAAGATCAAGCTACTTGGGTATTCAGACATTGATTGGGCTGGATCTTCTGAAGACATAAAGAGTACTTCAGGCTATTTCTTCACTCTAGGATCGAGTGTGTTCTATTGGAGTCGAAGAAGTAAGAAATAGTAGCACGGTCAACTGCTGAAGTTGAGTATGTCGCAATTGCAACAGTTGTAAATCAAGCCCTTTGATTGAGAAAACTACTTAATGGTTTAAATTTAAAGCAAGAAGAAGCAACAGAGATCAAGTGTGATAACCAATCAACTGTTGCAATTGCAAATCTGGTGTTCCATGGTAGAACAAAACACTTCAAAATCAAGTACCACTTTGTGAGAGAAGTGGAGCAAGCCAAGGAAGTCACATTAGTTCATTGCAGTTCACAAGACCAGTTAGCTGATATTCTAAAAAAACCTCTTGGGAAGATGAGGTTTGAAAAGTTGCGTTATGATATTGGAGTTCGAAGCATGAAGGTCAATGAGGAGTGTTGCGAAATGACCATCCATGCTAACTGCGAACTGCGAGCTCACCAAATGTGTGAGCTCACCGAACCCGCAAGTTCACCAAATATGCGAGCTCTACAAAATAGTGAGCTCACCAAGACTGCGAGCTCACCTGTGAACTGCGAGCTCACTAAAACTGTGAGCTCATCAAATGTGCGAGCTCACCAACACTACAAGCTCACCAAGCATGAGAGCTCACCTGCGAGCTCTTCACTCTGCAAGTTACCAACTTGCCAACTTGCACTGAAACTGCGATAACTTTTTATTAACATTTTGGCAGACGATTAGACAGAAACCATCAAATGAAAAAGAAAGTTATACGAATCTAGTCACTGAATTAAGCCAAGTTGTAATATTTTATTATTTTTTAGCTTATTTAAGCATAATTTTTCATGTAAACTAAGCATCAGTTTTTTTTATGAAACAGTTCACCAAAAATTAATTTCTCCATTTTTTTTTGCTTTTGTTTCAAACTCTCCTTCATAAAAAGTCCAACAGTATGGTACTTTATGACCTCGCCAACAGTTGCATGGTCTAAATGTATGTCCTTGGCCCCATTAGTATTGACCTTCAACCAACCAACGTCCTATTTTTCCCAATGTACCAGTGTACTTACCTTATTACAGCTCTTTCCATGAAAAAACTTATGGCCAACCTGGATACCATCCCTCTCAACACAAATCCAATGAGCTCGATTGATAATGCAACCCTCAAGCATTGAAAGAAAGCCAGAAACCTCACTATTGTTTTGTTTCCAAATACACCAGCATACCAGGCCAAACAGCCTTCTTCAATTATTTGGGGCACCTAAAAATCGAAGAGGGTCTGATATGTTTACATATGAATCCATTCATTCAACGACAAGCTCATAAACTCTTGTAGCTCTTCAGGTTTAATAAGTTGTGACCAAACTGTCAATACCGAGAAACAAAAATGAAAGACATGGTTGATGGATTTGACTTCAAAGCCACACACTGCACAAGGATCAGTTCATATGCCGTCGAACACGTACCTTATTTGTTAGCACTTTGTTTTGAGCCACCAACCATAGAAATACTCTAACACGTTGGGGACAATCAAGCTACCATATACTCTACTAGTAACTACTCAAAATATTGTTGATGGAGTTTGCCAAAAATTCATACGCTAACATAATAGTGAAACGGGTTGTTTTATCCCATCACCATTCAGGGAAGTCATCCAAATCCCATCCGACCAAAGGCCTCTTAGCAGCAACACGACACACCACATCATCCAACAACAACACCTTATTCTCTCCCAATCCTAATCGCCACTCGAACATGTCATTGTGACAACTGACACCAATTCCAAGGGAACCTCCTCTGATGAGAGCAATGATTAATAAGTGGGCCACACTCTGAAATCCAATAATCTCTCCAAAAATTCGTTGTGTGCCCATTGCTAATATTCCAAATCACTCCTTCCATAATTGTAAAAATGTTTTAAAAATGTTTAATAAAATTTTCAATTATATTTGAACCAAATGACTTAGGAAATAAAATATAAAATGTATGAAGTGTTGTTATATTAAAAACTTGGGATATCAAAGCCCGATTAAAAGTTTAATAAAATACTTAAATAATAGTATAAATGAAAATATTAAAACCGAATTAAACAAAATCATTATAAATCATTCAAATAATTTTAAAAAGTTCGACTCATGCCCACCCTCGAGCCTAAATCTGCACATATCAGAAATTGTGAACATATACTTTATATCCTTAACTTATAATACTTGTATTTTAGTACATCAAATTCTCATGAGATTTGATGGTAATGGAACATACCGGTCATTTCTCTTCACAGGCTGCTCACATAGATTCATTTAGGTTAAAATAACAACTATTTATAAATTTTAATTTTAATTTTTTTTTTTAGATTTTAAAGTTTAAATTCAATTGTTAATACTGTTATTTTTATTAATTTTTTTGACGTGACATTTTAAAACGAAAATACAAAATTATGGCATATTTTAACCATTCATTTATCACCTTCCAAAGTCTCAAAATATAGAACAAAATAAAAAGGCATTTTTGGTGGCAATACTGTTGAATCAAACAAGAAAAGAGGTAAAACATTTGCCAACACAACTCGTCATATTGTACTGTAAAAGCAATAAAGGTTATCCTTCACATCTGGCTTATATGGTGTCACATTAAGAAAAGCTAACAGGTTCTTTTCCTTGGCCACAAACCATTACCACTTGATCACAAGTATGCTTAAAACATCAAGTTGAATACAATGTCTTATGTCCACCATGAATTATTCGGATGAAATCCAATGCTTTTTGCTACCAAGCTCAAACATTTTCTTTTCTTATACTTGCACAAGTGAACCTAATTGCGTTCACTCTTGCCAGAGTAATAATGCTGGAACACACACGAGAAGTCTTCAGTTTCATGATCATCGTTGCAAATCTCTGTATATCTGTAGAAAGTATCTAGGTCATCAACATATGGTGTTGAGTTGGAATTCCATCTCCATACTTAAAAGAACATAATGCAATCTGAGCCAGAAGGGTCGAGGCAAATCCATGTAGTCTTGGAGATGTTATAATATAGAGGTAGAAGTACTACAAAATCATTTGATATAGACTAGTTTCTTTTGCTGCTAAAGTAGCCGGTGTCTACTGTCAGACACAACAAATCGTTAGTTAAGGGCTAGATATCGACTTCTAGAACTTAGAAACCAGAAAAAGCATAAACTGCTTGACCAAAAAAATTTTGGCAAATTATTTCATGAAAAACCAAATACAAAGTCCATGATTGCATGTGGAAAGGATTACATTATCTTCAACAACAGTTCCAATGTCATTTACTATATGCAAAAAGACATTTTGTAAACCGGTTAACAATTCAAAACCATTTTATGCAATACCTCAAAGGAGGCTTATTCTACATAATTTTCATGCTGTTTATAAGTTGCAATGCTGTAACTGGGTTAAAAATGAAAAATCAGTTACGATACATACATGTTTTGTGCTAGAAATGTCAGTGGACATCTTTGACCAACTTCTTCTGCTGATGCAGCAGCAAGGTTTAGGTCTTTAGCCTGCATTGTTAAAATGAAGATGTTTCCATCCTCGGATAAGTCCAGTGGAAACCCAGAGATGGGGAAATTAAAGTCCAATGTCAAAGTGAGTGACTTATGCAATGGTGATCACATACATAACAATATAACTGCTCCTACTTCAGTGTCCATGAGTTATTTTCAACATTCAGTCATATAACTAAAATACAACTTTTATTAATGTATAGCCTAGCCCCTATTTGCTATTTTCTTTTTACTTTTGGAACTGAAAAAGGAAAAAAGCACTTGGTACAGGAGAAAGTAAAATTTATTAAGGACTATACACAAATTACATAGTTTTTTCAAATGAAAAGAAATGCATGTTTCTACTTCCATATAGACAACTCTAGTTATTGATGTTAGATGTTAACCATTTGTCATTTTAAATCAATTAGATTTTTATTTATGCGTGTGTGTATTGTATATATATTTAACCTTTTGCTTTTTCTTTATAACAAATTTTCGATGTGTAGAAAGCTAACAGAAAAAAAGCAAGTAGCACAAGCACCTATCAGACAAAAGGTGTGCTTCTGCATGCATGAATAGAAGGAGTCAACTTTTAATTAAAAAAAACAAAATGCATTTAGATTCCATAAGAAATTATAAATGGAAATATTATGTATATTTTGCTCATAAATTCAGACCAGAAATTTGAAGACATGCACGTGCACAGGTTTATGTGTGTTAAACTTCAATGTAACTCAATACTGGTAGAAATATGACCAAGCATGTTACTTCCTGTAAGAACTAGTAATTCCTGTATGTATAGTTCATGTTAGATTCTGAAAACTGAAAGAACAGAATGGCGGAAAGAGAATGAGCTAAACTAGAATGTAAAATAGATTGTGTTAACTAGTCATTATATGCTATTTCAGCCTAAATAACTTACAAGCTTCCAGTGCCTTATGCAACCTGATGAAGCATGATAAATGTGAAGCAAGTTTTTATCTATACAGATATAAATATAGGCAAAGAAACCTGATTACCATGAGCTTGGATGCAAATCCACCACTATAATTCCTTGAAGAAGGCACTCCTTGCATCACACCAGGAACTGGATTATAACTATCACTGTCACATTGAGCATATTTTAGAATTATGGAGCATATCTATGGGAAATTCACCAACAGTAAACCAGTTCTCGAATTATCCCAATTCAAAGAATAACTCACTCTTGATAAAACTAGCCCGGCCTCACATGCTCTTCAGAACATATATATATGAATTAAGCTTTCCCTCACCCTCTCCCCTCCCCCAGATTTCTTGCCTAACAGAAAGCAGCTATGCATTGAAAACATGGAAAACACATTGTAAAGTAAGAAATGAATGATCTGACTTCCTAGATTAAAAGCATTGCAACCTGTTCAGGAATATCAACGCCAATTTCAATCACTATTGGCTAGGACTACTGATCTTAAACCTCGACAACAAGTAAACCTCTTTACTGCTGGGTTGATCGAGGAACTTAGAATTGATATTGAGATGCAACAACCGAAAAACCTTGGAGTTGCAATGAATATGGCTCGAACATTGGAACATAAACAAAATGTCTCTTCCAAACTGTCATCTCGAGCCATCCTGAATTGGCCAACTTCCCAAAACATTGGCAGCAATTCAATCATTCCAACAACTAAGAGCATTGCAAAGGGAGGGGGAAAAACAACAGAACCAACAGGGAACAACGGAAAAATAGGTTCTTTTGCACCATTTATTAAGAGATTGACATAGACAGAAATGGCGGAAAGAAGGGCTAAAGGGCTGTGTTATAATTGTGACAAGTCTTATTCCATGGGACAAAAATGTAAAAGGTTATTTTGGATAGAAGTACCATATGTTGAAGGCAAGCAAGATGATGATGAGATAGATGATTTTGGATAAGTTCTGAAGTTTATTCTGAATTTGAGCTTGAGGACAAGCTCAACTCCGAGAAGGGGAGTAATGATATGGACGCTTTTATTGCAATAGGAATTTTAGTTTTATTTATTATATTAGGTTTTATTAAGAGTTTTTGTAGGAATTATCATCCCTTTAGTAAAGGGATTCTGTAGGATTATCTTTCTTTAGTTAAGGGATTCTGCAAATATTTACAATCCCTTATTCTAAGGAATCATATCTCTATTAGTTTCTTTCCTATCTTAGAGTTTCCTAAATTAGAGACATAGTTTTGTATAAAGATGTAATATGTTTTATTGTATTTGAATAAGAAAATACAGAGAATTACTCTAAATTCTACATGGTATCGGTTTAGGTTCCGGTTCTTTCCACCCTAGACCATGTCGAAACTTCTTCTTCTACATATTCTTCTCCTACTAGGAGATCACCTCAAATCCAGAAAATTTTTCTGATTTCGATGCTCAATCGGACTCGTGCTGTCCGAATATCACCCGCCATAGATTAAATGGCAACAATTTTCTAGAGTGGTCCCAATCGGTTAAGATTTTTCTCTTGGGAAGAGATAGATTGGGCTATGTTATTGGTGAAATCAAGCGACTTGTTTGTGTTCGACAACTCGGTTTTGCTAAGTGGATGCGTGACAATGGTCGAGTTATGACTTGGCTCCTTAATTCCATGACCCCAAGTATAAGCGAAATTTTCTCCTTTACAACACAATTTCTTTGAAACTGGAGTCTTTGTCGCGAAACCTACTCCAAACAATGATAATATTGCGTAATTATATCATGTTGAAAATCAAGCAACCACGCTTAAGCAAGACACCATGCCCGTCACACTCTACTACAATTCCCTTACCGCTCTTTGGCAAAGAATTAGATTTGTATGCAAAGCATGATTGGGTAGTTCCCAGAGATGCCGCCCTTTATCAAACAAATTGTCACTCAAAGAAGGCTATTTCAATTTCTACAAGGCCTAAACAAGGAGTGGATGAGGTTCGCGGCAGGTCTTGGCTATTTCTCCACTTCCTCCTTTCGCGAGGCCTTCTCTATGGTCAAGAAGGAAGAAAGTCGACGAAGTGTGATGCTTGATGAAACGGATTCAACTTCCGAAGGATCTGCCTTAGTGACACACCAATCATCTCCCTCTTCCAAACCGGGGAGACCTTGGTGTGATCATTGCAAAAAGCCTGGCCACTCCAAGGAAAAGTGTTGGAAGCTTCATGGTAAACCTCAAGACTAGAAGTCAAAGAACTCAGAGATAATAAATCGATCTTGCCACGCCACATCCTGGCTCACAAGCTTCTCCAAAGAGCGATTCTTTGAACTTCAAAAGCTGTTTGGAAAGTTTCAAGGGTCTAGTGCGGGTGTCTGATCATGAAAGAACTAGAAGGTTGCCCTTCTTCCACAAAGATTGTTTTCCTCTCGGTTCACTCCTAATTGGATCTTCGATTCTCGTGCTACGAATCATATGAGTAATAAGGCCTTATTTCACAATTTTTTCCAAACCTTTGGTAAAAAAAAGTCAAAAGCAATTGATGGTTCCTTATGCAAAATAGAAGGCCATGGAACTGTTATTCTCAATGATCGATTGCACTTCATAATGTTCTCTTTGTACCAAATCGCTTTCAATCTCATTTCCGTAAGTAAAATTTCCTCGGACTTGAATCGCTTCGCAACCTTTAACGGTCTTGATTGTACTTTGCAGCAATCGAACTCGAAGAAGATGATTGGTAAAGCCGACTTGCGAGAATGGTCTCTACATCCTCCCTTCCTCTACTAAACTCGAGATCTCCAAATCTTTTTCTGACTTTAAATACTGCTTTGATCTTTGTTATGTTATGGCATTGTCGTTTAGGCCATCCTAGTTTCCAATACCTTGCTAAATTGTTTCTGATCTATTTATTAATAAAAGGCCAAACTCTTTTTCTTGCAAAGTTTGCTCTCTTGCTAAACATACTAAATCTTCTTATTTTCCTTCTCCATACAAGCCTTCTCACCCTTTTGCTTTGATACATAGTGATATTTGGAGCCCTTCTCGGGTGAAGAATGCTGATCATAGTAAGTGGTTTATCACTTTCATTGATGATCACAGATAGGGTAACTTGGACTTATTTGCTAAAAGACAAATCAAAGCTCAGCGATATTTTTGCACAATTTTATAACATGGTTCTCACTCAATTTGGGGTTAAAATCCAGCTCTTTAAATCGATAATGGCAAAGTGAATTTTTGCTAGGTCTTTGGGTAATTTTTTCAGGACAAGGGCATAGTTCAAACTTAGTTCTTGTGTTGGAACCCCACAACAGAATCCGGCATTGCCGAAAGGAAAAATAGGCATCTCCTAGAAGTTGCTCGTTCCCTTCTATTTACTACCAATGTTCCTAAATATACGTGGGGAAGCCTTATTAACGGCTACCTATTTAATCAACCGAATGCCTAGTAAGGTTTTAAAATTTCGAACACCTCAATCTATATTTTTGCAAAGACTTTCCTTATTTTAAGCCTATCTCCTCAATTACGCCACTTAAAATCTTTGGTCGCACAGCTTTTATCCAAAATATTGCTCCTCATAAGTCCAAGTTAGACCCTAAGTCCTTAAAATGTGTCTCGTTGGATATTCTTCACTTAAGAAGGGATACAAATGCTTTCATCCTCCTTTAAAGCGATTTTTACCACTATGGATATCACTTTTTATGAACAGGATCCTTATTTCACACAGTTTGAAATTCGTGGGGAGACATGGAGTGATTTTCACCAAATCAGGTATCTTCTCCTAATTTCCATTCTCAACTTTCAAAATTGCCACCAATTTTACCTTTACCTCTGATTTGTCACTGTGACTACTCCGATTAATCTCTCTGTTATACCTATCACTACCTCATCCACACCTACTTTAAACACCCCTCCCGAAAATACACCTACTCCTATTGAAAATCTTCAACAAATATCACCACCCAAACAAAAATTTTCGTGTCTACACAAGAAAAAGAAAAATATCCCCGAGACTGCTTTTTGCAATCTGATTCTTGCCGAGAATTGGATTTGGGGTCATTCTTAGGAATGGAAGAAGAAATCGAGTAAGTCCTCTACTCTAGATGACTTTCCTATTGCTATTAGAAAAGGGGTTAGACAATGCACCAAGCATCCTATTGAAAAATTTTTGGCTATAATTCTTTGATGCCTTCTTTTCAAGCATTTACAGCAACCTTAGATAAAGAACAGATTCCCACAAGCATAGTGAAGCTCTAAAGGATCCTAAATGGAGAAGGGTGTTGAAGAGGAAATTGGTGCACTAGAGAAAAATGCTACTTGGACGATTCTGGACCTTCCTCAAGGAAAAAAGGGTGTTGGTCGTAAATGGATCTTTCTTTGTGAAAGTACAACTCAAATGGAAGCATCCAACGATACAAAGCTAGACTGGTGGCTAGAGGCTTTACGCAAACTTATGGGATAGATTTCACAGAAACGTTTGCACCCATGGCAAAGCTTAACACTGTTCGAGTACTTTTAAGTTTGGCTGTAAATTGCGATTGGCAATTACACCAACTTGATGTAAAAAACGCATTTCTTAATGGCATGCTAGAGGAAGAAGTTTACATGAAATTGCCACCTGACTTAAAGTATGTTGAAGGTAGCAACAAGGTGTACAAGCTCAACAGGTCTCTATACGGGCTAAAACAATCACCCAGAGCTTGGTTCGAAAGGTTCACTAAAGTCATTCTTAAAAACGACTACAAGCAGTCCCTTGCCGATCATACACTTTTCATCAAGGTAACTTCTACAAATAAGAAAGCTATCTTAATTGTGTATGTTGATGACATAATTCTTCTTGGAGATGATGAGGAAGAAATTAGCAATTTGAAGAAGTCATGCATTAAGCAGGAATTGAAACCAAGGACTTGGGAAAGCTAAGATATTTCCTAGGAATGGAGGTGGCAAGATCAAAAGAAGGACTTGTGATAAATCAAAAAAAGTATGTACTCGATTTACTCAAAGAAAGCTGGTTTTCTTGGTTGTAAGCCGGTGATACACCAATGGAGGCAAACTTGAGATTCAACAAAGAAGATGAGTCTTTAGTAGACAGAGAGAAATTTCAAAGATTAGTTGGGAAACTTATTTACTTATCCTTGACGAGGCGGATATAGCCTTTTCTGTAAATGTGATAAGTCAACACATGACTAATCCCATCAAGAGCATATGGCATGGCAACAAATAGAATTCTCAAGTACTTGAAGAAAACTCGAGGACACGGCCTAATGTTTAGGAAGACACAAGACAGAATCTGTTAAGATTTTTACTGGACTCTAGTTGGGCGGGAGATCTCACTTTGAAAGAAGATCCACTAGTGGCTCTTGCACTTTTGTTTGGGGTAACCTTACAACTTGGAGAAGTTTAAAACAATCTATTGTTTCAAGAAGTAGTCTTTGAAAAGTGAATTTAGAGCACTAGCTTTGGGAATATGCGAAGGAATTTGGCTACTTAAATTGCTAAAAGAACTTGGCACTAATCGGGAGGATCACTTTGAAGTCTTGTGTGATAATCAATGCGCTATTCAGATTGCCAAGAACCTGATCCAACATGACCGAACAAAGCATGTGGAGATTGATAAGCATTTTATTGTTGACCAAGTCAACAAAAAAGATGACCACTCTTTCATACATTCCTTGGAAGGACAGATTGCAGACATTCTTACTAAGGCTTTACCAAAGCCATTTTCAATAAATTCCTAGTCAAAGTTGGGATTATACAATGTATATTCTCGACTTGGGGGAGTGTAGGAATTATCATCCCTTTAGTAAAGGGATTAGTAGGATTATCTTTCTTTAGTTAAGGGATTCTGCAAATATTTACAATCCCTTATTCTAAGGAATCATATCTCTATTAGTTTCTTTCCTATCTTAGAGTTTCCTAAATTAGAGACATAGTTTTGTATAAAGATGTAATATGTTTTATTGTATTTGAATAAGAAAATACAGAGAATTACTCTAAATTCTACAGTTTTAGTTTTACTTTTAGGAATTCTATTTTATGTCAATTAGGACTCTTTCCTTTGTCATTGACAGTCTATAAAAGGCTGCCAATATGAAATAAAGAGGCAAGCAATTATTCTATCAAAAAGAAACGTTATTTTGAGAGGAGGTTCAGTCAAGGACGAATCTGCCTTTTGAGTAACCATAGGTCGAAGCAAGAATTCTTTCTCGTCTAGATCTGTGACTAGATCCTACGCCATGGCGCAAAACAATGAGACAGTAGAGAAGTGCTTAGTACCTACTCCAACAGCGTGCACTTGAAGAGTTGAATATCTTTGTCAGCGTACTGGCAGTTATTCCTAGAGACTGACCAAGAGCTAGAGCTTCTGACAGTCCAAGCATACTAATAGCCATTGCCAAATTGTTGCATATCTTTGCCACCTGAATAACAGGAACCAAACCAATGATATCACAACTTCACCTACAAATCCATAGAGTTGAAGAATAAGAATGAAACCTAAAACAGACCAAAAGGAATTATTATTTCACCACCAGCAAAACAAATTAATGGATGAAGTTACCCATATCCCTGCCATATTATCATACAAAAAATATATAAAAATTCTCCAAGTTATTGCATTGAAGAAAATATGAAATGAGGCTTTATTTGTTACATATTAATATTTCCCGTTGCAAATTTTATTATTTTAAGCATGAATGAAAAAGTAACTCCTATAACTGCAGGCTGTCTAAATTTATTAAGAACTGATACTTGACCAAATTATAACTTTGGCTGCTTAGTTACACCCATTATGAGTCCAATTAAGTCCATCCCCTTGCAGTAAATATTTTGGGCTGCATGCTTTAAACTGATACGATCATCGATTCTATAGATGATGTCATATATCATCATTAGTTAGCCAAGACTGCTTAGAAAGCAAGAAAACTCTTAGTCATTAGTCAAATTTATCCAGAAACTATGACAAACTAAAATTTCTTAAAAATATAGCGTAAACTTGAGTTTTCTTGTCCTACTTGCTATTCTGGAGGGAGGGAGGGAGGGAGGGGCAAAGAGAGAGATCGAGGAAATCAAAAGGAAATATTTTCATTGTCTTAAGAGAACTTACTGAACCATTTCCTGGTCCACCACAGAAAATTGCGTTTTTTCCCATCGAGAGGAGTAAGGATTTGGCAGCAAGATACACATCTTCAGAGCCACCAACCTGGATCACATGGCATTTTTTATCATAAGTTTAATACTACCTAAAAGTGTTGCCAACCTAATATCATTTGTGTTTCTAAAATACCAGACTTCTGTGGCAACTAATCTTACATACATCATTGAAAATATAAAGTAAAAATTATAATATCTTGCAACGAAATTGATACTAAACAGTAAACTCACGAACAAGGTTAAAATAATTGGAAAAATATTTACTAGTAAAAGTAATTTACAACTGAGGACTGCTATCCTACCTTTTTTGGGGAAGAACTGAAGAAGGTTGGGAAGAAGTTTAATGAGTGTCCATATGCATTCAATGGAAAACAATATATAATAGGTCAACTCTAGAAAAAGAAAAGGTGATCAAAAGTGAATTCGTACCATGAAAGTAAGTGAACCAGCTTCTGCAGCTACAACACCTCCAGAGACGGGAGCATCCAACATGACAGGGTTCTCCCAATTCTCTACATAAGTTATATGAATTCAAACTGAAAAAATATACGTGTTTATGCGTGTGTGCATGTATATTTATTTAAAGATGAAGGTTGCAAAGGAATGAAGACATATCATGCAGGTTCATCTCAAATATAGCTGTCTCATTCTCATGTTTGAATGGTAATGTCAACACAATGGTGACCCCAAATTAACATCTAACACATCACTACGATCTTGTTTCAATGTCTCTCAACCAAATCATAATCTTCAATTTCTCTTGATAAGTGTGACGAGAGAAAGAGGATCATAGGAAAGTAAGACATGAAATTAAAAAAAAAAAAAAAAGGATCTCACATATTAAATGATAAATAAAACAAAGAGAGTGATATACTAATCATGTTTATCCTAATGACTAAAAGTTCTATTAAAATCTCATATTTAGCTTAACTCACTGATTGGTACCTTTCTTTTCCTTTAGAATGCAATTAGATACAGACACAGCGAGCTTTCTTGATGTTTGGGGATCAATAGTAGATGAATCTATAAATAATTGAGGGGTTAGGAGATCTCCTCCTTGAAGTAAGCCATCTGGTCCATTGTAAACATTCAATACCTGTATACATCATATTGGTCATTAAGGCAGACATTTTTGCAGTTGATAATAAACCTTAGAAATCAAAGAGAAAAGAAAATTAATATTTAATAGCATCTGAATCTGATAAATCTAAATTAACAACCTAGCATTAGGACACCTAAGTACTTACCCTAGTATAATTTACACAACATAATTCACAACCTGAAAGCATTAGGATTCAACTCACATATTTGATTCTCAATAAGAATGAAAACTAATGAACTCTATTTTATTACTTCACTAGATAATATTTCATCCTGCATTCCTTATAATATTTAAGAAAATAGATAAAATAGAACCTACCTTTTTCCTCTATAACATTACAGCAAGAACTGATAGCCATAATTGTAAACAAGAATACAGAAAACCAAGTTCTAGCTAATAAACAACTTCTATGGATCTAGCGAAAGAATGATTTCACAGTGACAAAAAGATAACAGACTTGATGGACAGTCTGAAAGACTAAAAGGTAAAAATCAAAACTAGAATAAGTTTATATATGCATTATGGACCACAACAGAAAAGCATTGGAGAGATTAACTGAGTCTTAATGCTCACATGAGATGATGAAGGCAACATTGTGATTACAACATCACTTGCTTCTGCAACTTCAAAAGGTGTTTGTTTTGTTGAAACTCCCATATCAGAGTACTTCTTCATGACATTACAGTTTCTGAATTAAAAAATAAAGCTGCAAATTTGCTTCAGAGTAGAAATGTAGCATTTCTATTTTCTACACAAAGAAGCACCTAAATAGAATAAAGAGCATAAAAACTAGCTGGAAAGAACAGAAGCTAAATAAGCATGGAACTTTGAAGGAGAGGAAAATTTTGAATGCATTACACATCATGAACAGTCATTTTGTATCCAGCTTTGAGTAAATTATTTGCCATTCTGGATCCCATATTTCCCAGCCCTATGAATCCAACATTCTGTCAAAGTAAAAGAATGATACATATAATCGAAATAGGATTTAGGAGAAGAATCGGAACAAAAACTACAATAAGACACGGTAGCATAAAAATAGAAGTAATTAGTACTGAAAGAACATGAGAAACAGATTATATTTCCACCAACAACTAAACCAAAAACACTCACCGATGACAATTTCCATTATTATATGAAAACCTGATTAACAAAAAGCTTTCCTAATTGAGAATGCTCAATGCAGAGACTTCATTGTGCATCATTTTAAGAACATAATCCAATGAATTTATTAAACCAAACTTAGCTCTTCCTAGGTCCTAACTAATTTAGGTTTCTTATGTTTTCACTTGAGTAGGTAGCCTGGAAATCAATCTAGCAACTCTGACTCCGAACCCGGAGTTTAGTGAGTTGATTCGTACAATCATCCTTAATTCAAGTCTCAATTCCCTTATTCCCAGGCATCAAAAAAATCAACTCTAACTCCAGTTAAACAGCTAGAACCAAAGCAATATATTTGGAATGAAAATTTAAATTTCATATTTGAGGCAAGATACAGTCCAAAAAATAAAAAGCAAAAGTTTTGAGGGAAAGGATGCTTACCTCAAAGGAGGAAGACGAGAAAGTGCGAGACGGAACGGAATGAAAAGGAGAAGACGAGAGGGAAGTAGAAAGTAGGGCTCTCAGTCTGTAACCGTAAATCTTCATCTTCATCATCGCCATTGAATTGATAATGGAACAAAGAGGCTTCCTTCCTCCCAGGAAGAACACTAGTAAGTGGAACTAATTGTGCAATTGCCTCACTATTTTTAATTTTTCGCCTAGGCCTAGTTGATTGCCTCAATCTTGAGTCTTTTACACTGAAAGGGAATTTAGTACTTTCCATGTTCGAATGAAGGAAAGCTCTATTCTATTCGAAAAATTCAAATTATTCCATATTTTCCAATAAATTTTAATATATATATTTTTTTTTTTGCCATTTTACCCAAAAGGCAAATATATTTTCAGGTGTCAACAAAACGCGTCTCTGGGGAACGCAGATACACGTTTTAAGCCGTCTTTTTTCTAAAAAAATTTATTTTCGAATTTTTTAAGGGGTCACCAATTAATATGGAAATAAAACTTACAAAACAAATTTTTATATAGACCCAAAATCTCATTTCCTTTATTTTCTTAAGTAATATGGGATATGAGATATGTGTATATATAGACTCATGAATAATTTTGCAGCTTGTTCATAAACAATGTGAGATTCTTTCCTCTTTTAACTAACAATATGAGAATAAAGGCTACACTATATTTGATATTTTTTTACTTAGAGTTTAAATTTTTTTACAAAAAGTTTATATTTGTTATATTATAAATAAAACTTTTAAACTCTATAAGTAAAAAAATTATAAAATATAAAATGACTATGGTAAAATATTAAAAAATAAATATTTAAAAAATTACTAATAGTTGAGTGATTATTTTGTAAGTTTTTATAATTCGATAGCTAAAAAATATAGTTAAGTTACCAAGGGCGAAGCCAGGGGGTTGGCATGGGCCCCGGCCCCCCTCAAAGGTAAAATTGCTATTTAGGCCCTTGAAAGTTTTTTAAAATTTTAAATTAGTAAAGGTAAAATTGCACTTTGGCCCCCCTAAAATTATAAAAATTCGATTTAATCCTTTACAAATTAGAAAGATATAAACTATAAAAAATTAAAATTTCATCCGGCCCCCCTAAAAAATTGTCCTGGCTTCGCCAAGTGACTACTAATGTAATTTAATCTAGATATAAAATATGAAAAATAATTATTATATTTTATGTATATTATATATTTTTATAAAAAAAAACTTATTTAACATAATTATATACTATGTTTAAATAGATTATCTATCTAGTCAAAATATATCTGAAATAAATTTATCGGCATTCATTAGGTGATGAAAATTAAATTAAAATTAGAATTAAAAAAAAATTAATGTGTATAGTAAAATATTAAAAATAAATAAATATTTAAAAAGATATATCAATTTTTTAAAATTACAAAAAAATACTATTTAAGTACCAAATACTAACTATTTATTTATTAATCAAACATTCATAATATAAAATAAAATAAATAATAAAAAAAATTAAAAGTATAACCTCTAAATTTAAATAATGGAAAATTATTTTAAAAATTAGAATTGCATTGATATTAACTTCAAACATTTAAAATTGAATAGAAGATTATTGCATGTACAAGTTTCATATGTGCAATTTGTTCTCTCTTTTTTTATAGTTCTTTTGTATATGTTAACAATTCTAAAATGCAACAAGATTAAATATCTCAAAAGATAATTTTATAATATGAGAAAATGTTAACAAAATATAAAAAAAATAGAAATTGTTTTGTAAAAAAAATATCAAATATAGTGTAGCATTTAATCTCATGTTATTAGTTAAAAGAGGAAGGAATCTCACATTGTTTAGGAACAAGCTACAAACCTATTTATGAGTCTATATATACACATATCTCATATTTCACATTGCTTAAGAAAATAAGGGAAATGAGACTTTGGGTCTATATAAAGATTTGCTTTGTAAGTTATATTTCATATTAATTGGTGACACCTTCAAAAAAAAATGGTATTGTCACTTTGAGCCTTTATAAAGGTTTATTCTCGTAAATTTTTTTAAAAAATTGGTCTATTTTTATAATATTTAAAAAATGACCTTTTTTGAAAATTTAATTTGAGAATAAGTTTTTTTTTGGGAAAAAACACGGGCTAAAATGTGTCCTTGAGGAAGCGTTTTTGACACATCAGCAAAGCGCTCCTTCAAGGAAGCGCTTTGTGTTGACATGGACAAAACGCTCCCCCAGGGACGCGTTTTGCTGACACAGCACCTGAGATCGCACTAACGTGGACGCGTTTTCGGGGAATTCGGTCTTTTCCGGTAAATAATAAAAAAAGTTGGCCCATTTCTATAAATAATATTAGAAATGAGTGTTTTGGGGTAAAATGGCAGTTTTTTTTTTCTAATTCGAAACCATTAATTTTATACGTAACTCAAATAACAAATTAATCTAATAGCTTTTGAGTATGTTATAGTTTTTTAAATAAGTAAATTAGTTACTCTAAAAAAATAAAATTATTTTCAAAATTTCAATATATTTATAAAACATTTTTTCCAAATAAAAATCTTAAATATATATATGCTAAATGATCATTTTAAAAAACTCAAAACTCAAAATTTGATGTTTTATGCAAATTATCAAATCAAATTTATCATGCTAGTTATATTGTGTTTTTCTCTTATTTTGTTTTAAAAGAGTTTTCAAATATATATAGTATTTATGTTATTTAATGTTAAATTTAATTATATTGTCAACAAGATTTTAATATGGCCAATTTTAAAAAAGAATTTACTTTAACTCGAACAAATTTATTTAACTTGAATCTCAGTTTACTCAACTCGATTAAAAAAATTAAATTAAATTAGAATAATAAAATAACACTCATCAACTCAATTAACTCGAAATTTATTTACTCAATTTAATGGAGCACTCACCCCTAAATGTATTTTTTGGAAATGTGAATAGGATTAGTAGGATTATAACATTACAATTAAATAAAATCTCAATAAAGTTATATTTCCTTAAACACTTTACTAGAAATGTGATGATAAATTTATTATTAACAAACATGTAATTTAAAACAATATTAATTTTATATTTTTTAAAAATAAAAGAGGTAACCACTTTTTTTTACTTTTCTTTGTAATTGCCCCTTCTTTTCTCGTTGCGTTTAACCTTGGAAGGGTCTTCTCCGGGCCCCTTTGTGGGCCGTTCTCTGCTAGGACACCGCGGTTGATAAATTTGGTTAAGTGTTCTTTTAATGGATCTGATGTGATGGGTATGTCCTATGCAGCTCAAGTTGCAAATGATTTCAATTTTAGAGATGTGATTTTGAATAAGAGATATGTCTTTAATATTTTTTTTGGGATGACGTCATGATTCCTGTTGAGGATGTTGATGAATCTTTCAATTCCCTAATTGATAACAATGTGGGATAGTTGAGCCTATCGATCTACTAAGAAAAGCATGAAGCATTATGTGACCCTTGGAGGAAAGCTTTAATTGTCAAAATTCTAGGAAAACCGATGGCATTTTCCTTCTTATTGAATAGGTTGAATTAGATTTGGAAGCTTGCAAAGGATTTTTCAATTGTTGATACAGGGCATTATTTCTATTTAATGTGAGTGAATAATATAATGACTCGATAGTCAAGGGTGTCAGAAAATGAAGCTTGGGATACCGTTCCTGTAAAACGAGCTCGTAAATATTTTTATTAAATATTTAAAAAGTTAGTCTAGTAGCGAATTAAATTTCGGATAGGTAAATTTCATGAAATTATGAGCTATTAAGGTACAGGGATTAAATCGCGTTAAGGTTAAAAGTTGAATTATAGATCTAAATAAATACAGGGGACTAAAGTAGCAAATATACCATTTATTAAATGGTGGGGTCGCCGGTTATGATTTAAGGAAATTTGCATGTGTATTATATATATAATAAGTTAGCTTTAATGTATGTATATTATAATAATAATAAGAAATAAAATGAGATCATAATAAAAGAAAAAGGAAATAAGAAAGTGGAAGAAGAGAATTAAAGCATGAAAATTTTAAAAGAAAAGAAGAGAAGATAGTCACGAACGGCCTAGGGGTTTCTAGCATTTTAACTTCAATTGGTTAGCCAATTTAGTCTTTTTTTTCTTGTAATTTTTACGTTTTTGGAATCCCGGTATTTAGAGCTACCCGGCCCATGTTATAATTTTTAGTATTGATTAAGATTTTAGATGTTGTTATTGTTGAATAGTTTAAGTACTAGTGGTTAAATTGATAGATTTTTAAGTTAGAAGTGGAAAAGGACTAAATTGTGAAATTAATTTTTAATTTTGAGAAATAGGGACTAAATTGTGAAAAATTCAAAATTAAGGGGTAGATTTGAAAATATGGAGCTACATTTAGCTTAGAGTGAAATTAGTATAAAAATTTGAGGTTAAATATGGATATTAAAATTAGTCTTGGTTTAGGGACTAAATTGAGGGTTATGCAAAATGTGGTGTAACATTTGAAATTTAATGAAAATTTAGTTGTGTATTATTAATCTATTGTAATTATTTTATTCCGTAGCGAACGTCGTCCCGAAATCCTCGAGTAAGAAAGGGGAAGACAAGGTCGACGTCGAGTAGCTCGGAATATACGATTTGTGTTTCTATAACCCAAATTAAGTTATAAACTGTTACATATTTCATGGTTATGTATGGTAAGCAATTGAGGTGAGTACTTTTGTACTTTGGGATCAAATTTAATTAATAGATGATTTGAAATGGACTGATTGTGTATATTATGAAATGTGTTGATTATGTGAATATTAAATTGACTATATGTGATAATGTGTATATATATGAGAATGAGACATTGGACGTATTGAAATATGAAATGAAACCCTATTAACTATTTCGAGCTAAGTCGGATATAGATGACATGCCATAGGATAGGAAGAGTTCAGAGATTTCTTCGACCTCGAGTTGATGAGGCACTAGGTGCCAATTTGCTTCGGTTTAACCGATGAGACACTAGGTGTCAACTTATATAGCGCTCTTATTACTTTGGATTTATCTGATGAGGCACTGGTTGCCAAACTGGTGTGTTGGTTGGATCCGTGTATCCGTCCGAGTCTGAGTCGTGTTAATAGGGAAAATTAAATGATAAATTTATGTGTTTGATATTGAGATGGCAAAGTTGAGAAATGATTATGAGATGAGAAATGAAATATGAAATGATGAAATGAGATGTGAATTTTGAAATGAGTTCAAGTATTGATAAAAAAGATGAATCATTCCATTGTATGAGTTGAATTTATGACACCCCAAACCCGACCGGGATGGACCGGCCCAAATTCGAAGCATTACATTAGCCACCTAAGTGACTCTCCGGCTAACGACCACCAAAGGCACACCCCGACCTTATAACACCTCAATCTTATCAAATTATGAGTTATTTATTAATGCGGAAGCAAATTATGAGCCAATTTTAAACTTTTCCTAGGTAATTTAACCTACGTGCATTTTTGTCATTTTACCACCTATGGTAAAACTAATTGATTTTAGATCTAAGTGTTTACCAACCTTCTTTTAGTCAAATTATGCAAGCCTAAAAATTTTTAGCTTAATTTGAGTTCGTTTACTATGTTTAATTCAAGTTTTATTATTAGGAACTAAATTGTAACAAATACAAACTATCAGTACCTATTCCAAATTATAAATTAAGTGCGTTTCTATTGAATTTTACCCATTATGAGACTAATCCTAAATTTTTACCAAGTTTCCTTATCAGCTAAGGCTCTAATTAGACTAATCAATTTTTAGGACTAAATTGTAACTTAAACAAATTAGAATACCAATTTAAAAAGACAAAAATTCAAACCCCAAAACCCACACAACCGTGTCCCCTAGACCGTGTGTCATTAAACGACTGTGTTCATGTCGTGAAAAACTATTAGGCCGATCGCACATGCCCGTGTAGAAATCCCACATGCCCGTATGTGATAGCTCTAGTCTCCACATGCCCGTGTCACTTACCCACATGCCTGTGTGCAACTCCTCACACGCCCGTGTGGATAGGCACACGCTCATGTGAAAACTACTGAACTTATTTTTGCGAAAAACTCATTTTAAAACCCGATTTTGTATATTTTAATGGCCAATTAAACCCAATTTAACTACGATTAATTAACATACATATATTAAGCCTCAGTTATATAGAATTAGGCAATCAATTTCATGCATAACAAACACCGAATAAATCAAACAAGTGTCGTACCTTAGTCGCTAATAAACCACTCCATGGAAGCTTTATTTAAACAATCGTTAGTATAAATTTCATGGCTCACACACCGTGTTATCAATCACCTTATTATCAAGAAACAATATACCGTAAATCATTCAATAATTAAACTTAAACATGCCTTAAAATTATTATAAAACCATCCAAAATAAAATGTCCAATGTCCAATTACAACCAAAATTAAACTAATTCCCGGGAGTTCCACAATGCCCGATTATAGTCTCTAACACGTGTAATAAAGTCTTTACCAAGCCTAAATATCTTGGAACTTTCTTGCTCGGCTCCTCAGCTCCTCAAGCCTGACGATTATCTGCACGAATTGTGAGGGTGTGAGCTTTAAAAAGCTCAGTGAATGTTAATAAAAACGACTAGTAAATCAACTTCCAAATCATGCTTAAATCACATCCAATCAATCACCAATTATCAGCCATAATAATGAAACATGTCAATTTAATTTCCATATGCTTTATCAATATCAAGAATCAATTATTCATGGCTTACAAACATCGAATGATATAACAATAATCACACATAAATATATATCGGCATACACTTCTCATAGCTTAACCGGGTGATCATACATCGGATAAACGGATCTCCGAACTCCCACAAATATCAAATACAGTCCACCGAGTTGAGCGGGCCAAAGCACACGCTTCCTTATATCACCTCAAATAACCCAATGAGTGGAGACTCATACTCAACACTCCTTTATCTACTCCAAACAAATTAGTCCACTTAGAGCCATATGCTAACAATGTCACAAATAAAGGTGAGTACTCACAAATCCTATGACATGCGAACTATATCCAATGGATCCACCATGCATGTTGCCAATATATTCAGTCAAACATAGCATATAAATCAATTATTATTGTGCTCAATTTAATGTGACAAAATGCTTACATGTAACATATAACATAGCCATTTAACATCCAATTAAATCAAGCATTTCATTTGCCATTTTCCAATGTTCAATTACCAATTGTAACACCAATATATCATGATAAAAAAACTCCAATAAACATGCTTTAATCATCAATATAATTAACCTAATTAAATTGCATAAAACCACCTAAATGCTTACTTACCATTATTCAATAAAAATTCAACTCTTGTACATATAATATCAATCTTGCAAAAATCAGTCATTCAACCATAATTAATCAATTGAAATAATCAATTAAGCTACTAATTAAACATAAATGAGGGTCAATTTACCAAATTTCCCTTAGAAACACTCTCCACACAATTTATTCTACCACAAATAAGTGATCAACCAAGCAAATCCAAGCTTCAATTCCGGTTAGCTCGGTCCTCTTCAAGATTCGGAGCTTTAACAGAGATAAAGTAGACATTACCACCTTTCCAATGCTATAATAAACATGAATTTTAATTAACTATACTAATCGAAATCCTCTCACAAAGATACCTTACCAGATTTGTAACATCAAGTCGAAAACTCGATTCCTCACAAAATCGATCTCTCCAGCACTCCTAAACATTTTCAATCATCAATACTAGACCAAATACACTTATACTAAGCATCAATTTCATCTTTAAATCAATTTCACAAAATTTCAGAAAATTGGTTCATGAAGATGATGAAGTTCAGATTTCTTTAAATTACCTCACAAATCATGTTTAATCTTGATAAATAAGATCAAAAACCTTTTAATAGATCCATTTTGAGTTGGAACATCCATTGATTTTTAGATTTCCTCTCAAAATTCAAGATCCGCCATTAAAGAACCATGTGTTCTAGGAAGAAGATGACATTGATAAAAATCCTTTAATTGACTCTCAAATCATGTAAAAATGCTCTTAACCATCATAAAAAAATATTTAGGATTGAATATTACCTTTGATTTGCACTAAATTCGTTGACTGAAAATCTTGATTCAAGAAGCTTGAGAAATTTCAAAATATTTTTGGCTACTTTTGAGAATAATTTCGGGTGAATTGGAAGAGTATTTTGAGAAGAAAATTGATTAGATCTATTCTATGATGATAGATCTTTAAAATCATGCAAAGAAAACAAATTTTAAAACTCTCTAATATGATGTAAAATGTGTAAAAAGTGGGCTAGATACATTAGTTTTAAAACTGAAACCACCGACCAGAAATTTAAAAATTGGGAAATTTTCTCAATGACCACTCCCACATTTCCCTTACTTTACCATTTAATCCTTTCCCTCCAAAATTCCAAATTTTAAAATTTATTTTCCATTTAAATACTCTAAATTTTCCCTTGTTTTAAAATTAAATCCTATTTTATTAATATTTAAATTTTACTCAAATTACCCCCAATAAAAAATATTTTACATTCTTTTCAACCCAAATTGATTATTTTCACTAATAATTATTTAAAACCTTTAAAATTAATTTTTCAAAAATATATTTTTTTAATTTTCCATATTATTGTTGAACCGATTTTAGATGAAATTAACCTCCTAAATTAAATAAAAAATTACTAAAAACCCTATAAATTCATAGTTTCACACTCGAAACTCGAAAAATATACTCGAAAATACTATACCGGATTTAGGGATATTACAGAATTACCAAATGTTATATATATATGAGATACCTTTGATATGTACTTGAACATGTGGAGTTAGTAGATGTAAATGAAGAATGATTAAATTTGTATTATCGATTTGATATATATATGTTTTTAACATTACTTGTTACATTGCTTGCATTTTAACTAATCATATTAAGTTTTAGAAATACCATTGAGTTATACTCAGCGTATGATTTTGTTTTCCGTGCCCAGGTTAGGTACTTTTCAAACTATTGTTGATTCAGCATCCAACAACGAATCCCGGACTCATATGTGGTGATGTTCTAAATTGTGATGGCATGTACCTAAGAAGTCTTTGGTTGATAGTTGTTTTGTTAATGTGATGTTATTTTGGGTTTCAAGTACAAAGATGGTCATTTGTATATATATGATTGTGGTTGAAGCTATATATTTGGTGTGTTAGCTTGACATAAGGTTTATGTATGTGTTTGTAACTTAAAGCTTGATATCTTAAGTAGCTAGATGTTAGTTGAATATTGGAAAATTTGGTATGAATGGAAGTCTTGAATGGTTGATGTGTTGTTGATATGTTTGAATATATAAATTATGGTACCAATGAGGGTACATTGGTTAGAATCTTAAGTTGGTTGTCTTGGTATGAATTGAGCATGTTGAATTGTGTTTTAATTAGGTTAAATGGCTGGTGAAATGGTTGCTTAGTGCCCAAGTAATCACAATTTGGTAGACTTGAGTTTTAAGGTACATTTGGGTGCACACGGCCTGAGACACGATCTGTCACATGGCCCTGTGACATACACGGGCAACGCACGTGTGCCCTGAGTGTGTTGAAAAATAGTATAGGTGTAGTCTCCACACGGCCTGCGACACGGCCGTGTGTCCCAATTTCAAAGGTTACATGATCTGGGGTGTTTCACACGGCCTAGCCACACGGTCGTGTGTCCCCTGTTTTTAGGTATTTATGAAATTTTCCCTAAACTTTCTATTTTATTTCAAATTAGCCCCTGTTTGTTCTTAGATTATTTTTAGGGTTCCGTAACCTCGTATTTAAGACTGTATGGGTAATTTTTATTGTGATTTTGAATAAAATAGCTTAATTCGTTATTTAATTATATAAGACACGATTATAGAATTATTAAATTAGCATATATTGCCCTTGTATCGTGTGATGCTAATATTTAGATTGCACCATTGTTTGCGATGGAATTAAAGGTTCTGATTGGTTAGTAATGCCTGTAACCTTAATCTGGCGACAGAGAGGGGTTAGGAGTGTTACATTTAATGGTATCATAGCTTTAGGTTTAGCTGATTCTCGGACTAAATCGAGCTCAAAATTAAGTCTAGAGGTACATGCCAAAGTCGAGTCGAGCTGAGTCGAGATTTGGATGCTGATTGTACCTGTTTCTATTTTATAGTTGAACGATGTCAGATGAATATAATAATGAAGTGGATCTAGAGATGTATACTAGTGATGATGTTTCTAATGAATTAGATGGAACCGAATCGGTGACATCGAGTGCTAATCCAGTTGGTGCTCAACAACCCAATGTTGAGCGAGGTAATAATGAGGGAGTAGATGATTCACAATTATTTCGAGCTATCACTGATGCTCTTCAACGTGTTGCAGGAAGTACTTCTACTACAGTACCTGCACCTACTACTCGACGGGCTCCAATAAAGGAATTACGGAGATATGGTGCGACTAAATTTTTGGGATTGAAAGGGGTAGACCCCTCAGTAGCGGAAGTTTGGATTGAATCCACTAAACATGTCTTATAACAACTTGAATGCAACCCGCGTGAAAGCGTAATTTGTCATGTTTCTCTACTGCAAGGAGAAGCGTATGCCTGGTGGCAGTCAATGATACACCACGTACCTACCAAACATGCCAATTGGGAATTTTTCCAAAAGGAATTCCAAAAGAAATACGTCAGAGAACTGTATCCTGAAGATAGAAGGCAAGATTTTTTATGTTAAAACAAAATGGGAGTCAGTGGCTGGTTATGAACGAGAGTTTTTACGACTCAGTAAGTACACTATTGAATTTGTGCCAACCAAAATTGAAAGTTGTAAACGATTTTTGCGTGGACTACGTGATGAACTACGGGTACAATTGGTATCACATCGAATTACAGAGTTTGTCGATCTAGTTAAACAGGAAAAGATGGTAGAACAAGCCTTGGGACTTGATAAAAAGGCTGAGGTTACTCGCACAGCTGGAAAATGGTTTGGAGCTGTTAGCTTGCATCCACAACCTAAATGAACTAAAGAATTTCTCGGTGGCTGGAAATCAACTTTTAAGTCTGACCAATTTGATAGAAACCATGATCAACAACTGACTATGTCTACGGGTAGTGTGCGAGGTCCGTTCAGGGATACTAATATTCCAAATTGTAAGCACTCTGGGAAAAAGCATCATGGTGAATGTTAGAAGCTAAATCGAGCTTGTTTTTGCTGTTGATTTATGAAGAATTTTGCTGGATAGTTTCCAAGGAATGAGAATGCTACCTATTACTTCTCAGAGGTCTGTACCTGCATCTAGGGGTCGTGGGATAAGTCTTAGTGGTTTTATTGATAGAGGTGGTGCTAGGAAAGGGAACGATGCTGTTACTCATCAGCTAGAGGCCAGAGCGCCAGCCCAAGCTTATATTGTGCGGACACGTAAGGATGGTAATGCTACTGACGTTGTGGCAAGTATTTTTTTATTGCACTCAAAACCTGTTTATGCTTTGATAGACCCGAGATCTTCACACCCATATGTTAATGCTGAGTTAGTTAAATCAGGAAGTTTAAAATTCGAGATGTTTAGAGTATCAATGGTTGTGTCAAGTCCTTTGGGATAGTCTATGTTAGTTGATCGGGTGTGTAGGCGATGTCCGTTAGAGATATAGAATATATCCTTCCCTATTAATCTGTTGATAATGCCATTTGGTGACTTTGATATAATTTTAGGAATGGATTGGCTTATTGAACATGGAGTGATTCTAGACTGCTGTAAAAAGAAGTTTGTAGTTCAAAGTGAAGACATTAACGTGATTGAGGTGAGTGGTGTTCAAACGAGTGGTTCAACTCGTATCGTTTCAGCAACTCGAGTTAATAAACTTCTCAATCAAGGTTGTGAATCTTTTCTAGCCTATATTATCAACTCAAATTTTGATAGTCATAGCAGTGAGATTCATGCTGTTTGTGAATTCCCTGATGTGTTTCCCGAAAAATTACTGGGATTACCCTCAGATCAGGAGGTTGAATTCGCAATTGAAGTGTTTCCTGATACGGCTCTGGTGTCAATGTCTCCTTATCGTATGGCACTAATAGAGTTGAAAGAATTGAAGGTGCAATTGCAAGATTTACTAGATCGCGGCTTTATACGCCCTAGTATATCGCCTTGGGGAGCTCTGGTGTTATTCGTTAAAAAGAAAAATGGCTCGATGCGACTTTGTATAGACTATCTGCAATTGAATAAGTTGACGATTAAGAATCAATACCCCTAGCTCGTATCTATGACTTGTTTAATCAACTAAAAGGAGCTTCTGTCTTTTTTGAGATAGAATTAAGATATGGTTACTATCAGTTGAAAGTAAAAGATGGTGATGTATCTAAGATGACATTTCATACGCGCTATGGCCATTATGAATTTTTAGTGATGCCTTTTGGGTTGACTAACACTCATGCGACATTCATGGATGTCATGAACTGTATCTTCCAACCTTATTTGGATCAATTTGTGGTAGTTTTCATCGATGACATCTTGATCTACTCGAAATCTGAATTCGAGCATGAGCAACACCTTAGAATCGTTTTGCAATTGTTGCAAGAGGAACAGTTATATGGAAAGCTTAGCAAGTGCGAATTTTGGTTATCGGAAGTGGTATTTCTAGGGCATGTTATCTCGGTGGATGGAGTTAGAGTTGATTTGAAAACGATTGAGGCCATTATTCGGTGGAAAACACAGAGGAATGTGTCAGAGGTTCGCAGTTTTCTTGGTTTAGCTGGTTATTACCGAAGATTCATAAATGGGTTTTCGAGGATAACTTTGTTGATGACGAAGCTGTTTCAAAAGAATATTTAGTTCATTTTGAGCAGTGAATACCAAGAGAGTTTTGAGAAACTGAAACAGATGTTGACTGAAGCGCCGGTTCTAACTTTACCATAATCGGGAAGAGATTTTGTGGTTTATAGTGATGCTTCATTGAGTGGTCTTGGTTGTGTTTTGATGCAAGATGGGAAAGTGATCACGTATGCGTCTCGTCAACTAAAAATGCATGAACGTAATTATCCAATGCATGATATAGAGCTAGCTACTATGGTTTTCGCTCTAAAGATTTGGAGACACTATCTGTATGGTGAAAAATGTCAGATTTATACCGATCACAATAGTCTTAAATACCTCTTAACCTAAAAAAAGTTGAATTTAAGACAAAGACATTGGGTTGAGGTTTTAAAAGATTATGATTGCATTATTGATTACCATCCTGGTAAAGCTAACATCATAGCTGATACGTTGAGAACAGTTAAATTGCGAGCGATTTTTGGTCAACTTAGTATCAATAACAATGGAAGCTTGTTGCCTGAGTTGAAAATCAAACTAGTGTTGTTTGATCAGATCAAAGTAGCACAATTAGATGATGTCAAGTTAGCGAAGAAAAGAGAAATGGTTCAAAATGGCACAATAGAAAATTTCAGCATTGATAATTGCGATTGTTTGAGGTTTCATAACCGAATCTGTGTTCCAAATGTTGCAGAATTAAAAGAGTTGATACTTCGCAAAGCTCACAATAGCCCTTTTGCCTTACATTCTGGAGGAACAAAAATGTATCGCGACTTGCGAGAATTGTATTGGTGGCCTGGAATGAAAAGAGAAATAGTTGAGTTCGTAGCTAAATGCTTAACTTGTCAACGAGTTAAGGCCGAACATCAAGTTCCCACAGGATTACTTCAGCCTATTTCTATTCCAGAGTGGAAATGGGAACGCACCACGATGGGTTTTGTAATGGGGTTACCATTATCTTGAGCAAGAAAAATGTTGTTTGGGTGATAATTGATCGATTTATGAAATCGGCTTATTTTATTGTGGTCAGAACTGATTGGCCACTTCAAAAGCTTGTTGAAGTTTATATTCAAGAAATTGTTAAATTGCACAGCGTCCCTATGTCGATTATCTCTGATCGAGATCCACGTTTCACTTCAAGATTTTGGAAACAGTTGCATGAATCTCTTGGTACGAGACACAATTTCAGCACAACCTTTCACCCGCACTCAGACGAACAATCTGAATGTGTTATCCAGATTTTGGAAGATATGCTTCGCACTTGTGTAATCGATTTTGAATCAGGTTGGGAATGTTATTTACCTCTAGCCGAATTCGTATACAATAATAGTTTCCATTCGAGTATCCAAATGGCTCCGTAAGAAGCCTTATATGGTTGTAGTGACGAACACCTGTTTGCTAGATGGAATTATGTGAAAGAAAAGTTCTTGGGCCGAAATTGATTCAAGAAACGGAAGATATTATTAAGATAATCCGAGATAGATTGAAAACAACCTTCAATAGACAAAGTATTTCTTAAAGTTTCACCTTGGAAGAAAGTTTTGAGATTTGGCCGAAAAGGGATGTTGAGTCCTCATTTTATTAGACCGTATGAGATCATTGAAAGAGTGGGACAAGTGGCGTATCGGTTGGCATTACCAGAGGAATTACAGAAAATGCACGATTTTTCCCATGGGTCAATGCTTAGAAGGTATCAATCAGATCCGGCTCACATTATTTCGGTGGAAGATATTGAAATTCAATATGATTTGTCTTATAAAGAAGAACCAGTTGAAATTTTAGCCCGCGAGGTAGAAGAGTTGCGTAATAAGTGTGTTTTGTTAGTGAAAGTTCTATGGCATATTCATAGTGTCGAGGAAGCGACTTGGGAGCCAAAGGAGATGATGAGATCTCAGTATCCCCACCTCTTTTCAGGTAAATTTCGGGGACGAAATTTATTTAGGGGGAGAATTGTAACGACCCGATAGTCAGGGGTGTTAAAAAGTGAAGCTCGGGACTCTGTTCTTATTAAATGAGCTCGTAAATGTTTTTATTAAATATGTACGAAGTTAGTCTAGTAGCAAATTAAATTTTGGATAGGTAATTTTCGTGAAATTAGGAGCTATTAAGGTACAGGGACCAAATCGCCTTAAGGTCAAAAGTTGAAATATATATCTAAGTAAATATAGGGGACTAAAGTAGCAAATATACCATTTATTAAATAGTGGGGGTGGCCGGTTATGGTTTAAGGAAATTTGCATGTGTATTATATCTAATAAGTTAACTTAATGTATGTATATTATAATAATAAGAAATAAAATGAAATCATAATAAAAGAGAAAGGAAATAAGAAAGTGGGAAGAAGAGAATTAAAGGATGCAAAATTTAAAAGAAAATAAAGAAAAGAAGAGAAGATAGTCACACACGGCCTAGGGGTTCTAGCTTTCCAACTTCAATTGGTTAGTCAATTTAGTCCATTTTCTTGTAATTTTTACATTTTTGGAATCCCGATAATTAGAGCTACCCGACCCATGTTATAATTTTTAGTATTGATTAAGATTTTAGATGTTTTTATTGTTGAATAGTTTAAGTACTAGGGGTTAAATTGATAGATTTTTAAGTTAGAAGTGGAAAAGGACTAAATTGTGAAATTAATTTTTAATTTTGATTAATAGGGACTAAATTGTGAAAAATTCAAAATTAAGGGGTAGAAATGAAAATAGGGAGCTAAATTTAGCTTAGAGTGAAATTAGTATAAAAATTTAAGGTTAAATATGGATATTAAAATTAGTCTCATTTTAGGGACTAAATTGAGGGTAAGCAAAATGTGGTGCAACATTTGAAATTTAATGAAAATTTAGTTGTCTATTATTAATCTAGTGTAATTATTTTATTCTGTAGTGAACATCGTCCCAGAATCCTCGAGTAAGAAAGGGAATGACAAGGTCGACGTTGAGTAGCTCGGAATATACAGTTTGTGTTTCTATAATCCAAATTAAGTTATAAACTGTTACATATTGCATGGTTATGTATGGTAAGCAACTGAGGTGAGTACTTTTGTACTTTGGGATCAAATTGAATTAATAGATGATTTGAAATGGACTAATTGTGTATATTATGAAATGTGTTGATGATGTGAATATTGAATTGACTATATGTGATAATGTGTATATATATGAGAATGAGACATTGGACGTATTGAAATATGAAATGAAACCCTATAAACTGTTTCGAGCTAATTCGAATATAGATGGCATGCCATAGGATTGAAAGAGTTTAGGGATTTCTTCGACCTCTAGTCGATGAGGCACTAGGTGCCAATTTGCTTCGGTTTAACCGATGAGACACTAGGTGTCAACTTATATAGTGTTGGGTGCAGTTATTACTTCGGATTTATCTGATGAGGCATTGGGTGCCAAATTGGTGTGTTGGTTGGATCCGTGTATCCGTCCGAGTCTGAGTCGTGTTAATAGGGAAAATTAAATGATAAATTTATGTGTTTGATATTGAGATGACAAAGTTGAGAAATGATTATGAGATGAGAAATGAAATATGAAATGATGAAATGAGATGTGAATTTTGAAATGAGTTCAAATATTGATAAAAAAGATGAATCATGCCATTACATGAGTTGAATTACCAAATATTATATATATATATATATATATGATAAACCACAATTTATACATATTTTGACCCCATGCTTGGCTTATTTTTGGATGAATTTTCATTAGATTTGATGTATTCGATGCTCCTAATCCTTGAATTTCATGTTTTACACTCAGGAGAGCTTAGGGAGTCGAAAAGAACGAGAAACGGGCCAAAAAGGGACAAAATAGGCCTACCTCAGAAATCAACACGGCCTGGACCATAGCACACGGGAAGATCACATGGCCGTGTGTTACGAGCAGAAAGGAACACGGCCTGGACTATCGTACACGGGCCGAACACATGGCCGTGTGTGACGAGCAGAATCAAGCACGGCCTAAGCTATCGTACACAGGCGTGTCCCTGCCGAACCCAAGTTTAATTCTATTCGGAAAAGACTACTTGAGGGCTAAGAAAGGTGCTCCAAAGCCTATATAAACACCCTAAGGGAGGACCTAAAAAGACACGCAGAGTAGAATGCAGAAAATACTCGAAGACAACCATCGGGAGCAGCTCAGAAGAAGGATCTCCATCAAGACTGAAGATCTCCTATTAATTTCTCTTGAAGTTTTTGGGTTTTCTTATTTTTTGTTGTTTTCCTTATTTTAAGATGTTTCCCTTTATCAGTATGAACTAAATCCCTTAAATACCTGAGGGGATGAAACCTATGACAGATCTTATTACTATTTGATTTATAAGATAAATACTTGTTCTTATTCTTAATTGTGAGTTCTTATTCTTGTTTTCGTAATTAAGGTTATTAATTCAAGTCAAATGTGCTTATTCAAAGGAGCAAAAGTCCCTGTTTAAGAGTAGATCAACACAATTAAGCGGAGTTGATTGCAACCCTAGAAATAGGGTGACATAAATATGCCGGATTAGAGTCAAATCTAATAAGGGAATCCATAGATCGAGTTAATGCGACAATAGGGGTTTTAATTAGAAAGAAATTTCAATTAATCAACCTAGAGTCAGTTGGTTTTAGTCTCGAAAGAGATATTAACATAAATCAGGGATTTCTACGGATTAAGTCAAGTGAATAAATCGTATGAATCAGAAGTAATAAGTGAAGTCTAGGTGGATTCTTCCTTGGGTATTGCCTATCTCATAAAGTTGTCTAATAGTATATTCCCAATTCATTCTCTATCGTGCTTTTAATTTAAAAGAAATCACTTCAATTCTTAGGCTAGATAATAGAAAGATAGTAATTACTAGTACTCTTGGTCCTTGTGGATACGATATTTCCAATCTTACCATAACTATACTACTATTCGATAGGTGCGCTTTCCTTTATTGTGATCGTAGTTAGTTAGAGACACATCAATATATATATGAGATACCACTGATATGTACTTGGACATGTGGAACTTAGTAGATGTAAATGAAGAATGATTAAATTCGTATTAGCAATTTAATATATATATGATTTTAACATTACGTGTTACATTCCTTGCATTTTAACTACTCATATTAAGTTTAAATTGTTCGGATTATAGAAATACCATTGAGTTATACTCAGCGTACGGTTTTGTTTTTCGTGCGCAGGTTAGGTACTTTTCAAACTATTGCCGATTCAGCATCCAACAACGAATCTTGTACTCATATGTGGTGATGTTCTAAATTGTAACGGCATGTGCCTAAGAAGCCTTTGGTTGATAGTTGTTTTGTTAATGTGATTTTATTTTGGGTTTCAAGTACAAAGATGGTCATTTGCATATATATGATTGTGGTTGAAGCTATATATTTGGTGTGTTAGCTTGACATAAGGCTTAGGTATGTGTTTGTAGCTTAAAGCTTGATATCTTAAGTAGCTAGGTGTTAGTTGAATATTGGCAAATTTGGTATGAATGGAAGTCTTGAATGGTTGATGTGTTGTTGATATGTTTGAAGATATAAATTGTGGTACCAATGAGAATACATTGGTTAGGCACTTAAATTGGTTGTCTTGGTATGAATTGAGCATGTTTAATTGTGTTTTGATTAGGTTAAATGGCTGGTGAAATGGTTGCTTAGTGTAACGCCCCTAACCCGTAACCGTCGCCGGAATAGGTTAAGAGGCATTACCGGACTTGTAACTCAGTTCAGAATAATCATTTATCAAATATCATCTCATTTCAATAAATATCATTCATTCACATTCAATATGTACTTAAATCGAGCATACAAAGCTTAAATCATGCATTCGGGACTAAATCGGTAACATATGAAAATTTTGGAAACGTAGAAAAATTTCAACATTTCGAGCATCACACGCCCGTGTGAACAGGCCGTGTGCCTCACACAGCTAGTAGGCACGCCCATGTCTTAGATCGTGTGAAAACAGGGCATACATACTGACTTGGGTCACACGGCCAACCACACGCCCGTGTGTCTAGCCTGTGTGCCCTTCGAAATGGCCACACACGCCCGTGTGTCAAGCCATGCCAAAATTGTAGGGTATACTAACTTATCAAAACGGCCAAGTCACACGCCCGTGTGCTAGGCCGTGTACCATTTAGAGGGTATACTGACTTGTACCACACGGTCAATAACACGCCCGTGTGTGAGACCGTGTGGAGCATACTGACTTCAATTAAATTTCAACACCAGGGGACACACGGTCGTGTAACAAGCCCGTGTGTCACACACGGCTGAGACACACGCCCGTGTGGACAAAAATAGGCCATTTGTAAGGCCAATTTTCCACCCCAACTTCAATGTACCTACACAAAGCCAAATGGTACCATTTCATCATACAATAAGCAGCCAAAATCATCAACCAAATGCACTGTTCATACCATTATAAATTCATCTATTCCAAATCTCAAATCACTATCATTTAGTTAGCCAAATGCATACCATGTATATCATGATCCATCAACCATAATTCCCCAATAATACTTAATCTATGTTCAACCAAAATCATCACCTATATCAATTTTAAACCACATATGAGCAATACCACAATCAAATATTTATCCAACCATCTTGGCATTCATTTACAAAGCCAAAATCAAGCATAACACAATTACACATATTCATCACTTATCCTTAACCATTTGAACATCCAACTCCATACCTGTAACACCCCAAACCCGGCCTAGAAGTTAGGCCCGAATTTGGTGTGTCACATGGAAGTAAAAACCATCTTTGCGATTATTAAAACTTGCTTGAGAAATACAGCCTCTTTGTTAAAACCAAAAACACTTAAGCAATTGTTAACTACTTGAAAACATAATAATCTTTAAAAACCCTTTTCGTTTGCGAAAGCATATTTGAAATAAACAATTTACGAAAATGTGACGTTTATAAATAGAGTTGCAGAAGCATTTTGAAAACGTTGCGGAAACGTAGATAAAATACAAGTATTTTGAGAGGTTGTTTGATAAATCGATAATCGAAACTAATGATCTTACAAAACCATGACATTTGAAAACGACGTTGAAAATTCGAAAGAGAATCCAAGTTTTTTAAAAATATCGTTAATAGTTCGAGAGAAAATATCCGTGTTAAAAATATTTGTAAAAGTTTATTTTGAAATCCATTTGTTAATCGATTTTGGAAACCATTGTTTAAGTTTTTAGAAAATTACCCTTTTTAAACAATTTAAAAAAATAATAAAAACATCCCAACCAAAAAAAAAACAAAAATAAAAATAGTCCAGAGGCCTTATTACAACATTTAACCCAAAATAGTAAAGTAATAAAATAAACGAGAAAGAAGTCTAAAGTCCAAATAAACCATTTCCGAAGTATGGCCTCCCTCGAGTCATCCATAGCCCAAGTCCATATCATCAAGCATAACCTACAAGGGTTAAGAGAAAGGGGGGTGAGTTACAAGAACTCAGTGTGAAATCCACTTACCAAATCCACTGGGCCATATCATCAAAGCATTTTATTGGGCTTGAGCCCATTAACGAATTTAACAATATAGTAATTAAAAATGCATGCGCAATGCAATTCCCAACCAAGCCTAAATTTCCATCCGCTACACACCACCCGTACCAACCAAAGACACACTGTGAGGATCAAGTCAACCCACCCCGCCAAACACACCAATCGCAGCATAAAGCCATTTAAAATGTTTGTGGCTGAGCCACCCGAACTAGAATATGTGGCAGAGCCACCCGAACTAGAATTTGTGGCAGAGCCACCCGAACTAGAATTTGTAGCAGAGCCACCAGAACTTCTCTTCAATTTAATCCCAACCCATGCAGTCATGTATACATAAACAAAGCTTAACAATTTACATATGATAATTTCAACATAAGGCCCATACTACAAGTTGGCCCATTTCTCAATTTGGCCCATATGGTAATTTATCAAATCGGATCCTTAAGCAATCTAGCAATTCGGCCCATTAAGCAATCTAGCAAATTGGCCCATTAATCAATCTAGCAAATTGGCCCATTAATCAATCTAGCAATTTGGCCCATTAATCAAAATATCAGATTGGCCCATTTATCAAAATATCAAATTGGCCCATTTATCAAAATATCAGATTGGCCCATATAACAATTTCGTAATTTCGATAATTTACCCACTAAGGGTAATTCGGTAATTTCGCAACCTAAGGGTATTTTGGAAATTTCGCAACCTAGACTTAACTACTAATGTGGAGCATAAAAATCGAAACTGTCCATCTGCGTCGTACTAACTAAATTGACTATAACTTGAGTTAGGAATCTCGAAATCTAACTCCGTAAATTTTCCTTGAGACTAGACTCATATATATTCTTACTATAATTTTTTCAGAATTTTTGACTTATCCATTTAGTACAGTTTATTCCTTAAAGATTCCCTTGTTTCACTGTCCAACAATTCTAACCTCTCTTACCCAAAATTCAAATATCTCACTGTACAGTTTTCATATACTGCTCCCACTTGTTTCTAATGAAAATAGGCTCACTAATGAATCCATACATATGAATTATAACCCTTAATTCACTTTGTACAATTTTATATGATTTTTCCAAGACAGATCAGGGAACCACGAAGTCATTCAGAACCAGTCTCACTCAAATTAACATATCTCAGAATATAAAATTCCTTTTCCTTCTCTGTTTCTTCCATATTAAAATAGACACAGTAATCTTTAATCTGATATCTTATTCACTTTGTAATTGCTTTTCTCCTATTTTTCGTGATTTTTCAAATACACATCACTATTTCTGATCGAAACTGTTTTATTACGAAATACGATTACCATTACGATCATATGCACGCCTGAGTGTTCACGGATGCCGGTTTTCGATTTTCTTCGGTATTTTGACCAAATCACAGAACATATCATACAAAATTTCAGAGAGATGTGAGATTACACACCATAACAAATATGTATTCGGAAGGTACGGGATTACACACCTGATTTTGATTTCCTAAAGAACCACTCGTCGATGACCTAGAACAATACCAACCAAAAGTTAGCCTCGGATTTCCAAAAGATTTCGTATCACTTACACTTGAATCACTTACCACTATATCCGAAGGTAGAAATATATCGAGTGATTTGTCCCTAAAACATATAGTCGATTAGTCGAAACTTCAATCCGATTTGCAACATAGCCAAATAGAGATATAACGAAAAATCCAAAAATGAACCCCCTTACCTTATCGATATTGGATCCAATTTCCACCGTTTGACTTCGGCTAGAACAATACACGGTCTCCCACTAGAATACTACAAAAGGGAGAAAGATCTCGTTTGAGAGAGTAGAATAAAATGATGGTCTCGGTCAATATGACCATCCCAAACCAAAACATAGATTCGACATTAGGAGAAAGAAAATAAAAAAGTTGAATAGAGTACTTACCTATTGGTCAAGGGGTGAGTGACAATTCGAATGAAAAAGAAAGATTAATGAAGAAATGGAGGTTTCGGCTATGGAGAAGTAATGGGCACAATATTCGGATATGGAGGAAAGGATTAGAATAGAAGAGATGCTTGAAGGATTTTTGCGAAAAAGACAAGAAGGAAGAAGAAGGAGAATGGTTCACTAGCTTGATTTCCAAGAAAGATGAAAGAACAACTTTTGTTCTCAATTGTTGGTGTACAATCGGCAACAAGAAGGAAAGAAGAAGAGAATATGCACACTCCAAGTTGAAAATTCGGCAAGAGGGATATGTGGAGAGAAGAGAAAATGTCACAAAAGTTGCATAATGAAATTTGACCCAAAACTAGCACTAAAGCCTTGCCAACACTAACAAAATTCGACTCTCACCCCTTTAGCCCCAAAACCGTCCACATTCAAGCCATAAGAGTCAAAATTTTGCCAACCATTCTTTCCATAGCATTCTCCACAAAATAAGCCACTTGTTCCTCTTACTTACCTATTTCTCTTGATTCCTTTCCCCAACTTCAACCTTGCCTTTTTCTTTTAGCCACCTTACCAAAATAATAAAGTCAACCTTGCCATGAATGCCTCTTGGCCGACACTTAAGGAAAGGGTGCAAAAAATAAGTCAAAATTTGCACACAAAGTGATTCGAACCTCTTCCCTTAAGGTACTACATGTGGCGCCATAACCCTTTTACCAATTGCTCATTTATGCTAGCAATTTACTCTTTTATTTCCATAAGCCTTGATGCCACTTACTATCTTTCCTTAATAGGCTTAAACACAAAATTTTACTAAGGCTCAACTTGAACCCGGAACTTCATAGAAACCTCGTAACTTTCCAAAATTACCTTCTTAATAAGTCCAACTTGAAATAATGCCGTTCTCTTGTTCTCAAAATTTTAAAACGCTTCTACGCTCAAGGTCCAATGGGCCCAATCCTACTAGGCCCAATTTCAGGATGTTACAATACCTAAATATGCCAATTCAAATCACCAATTCACAATCAAAGTATTAATATAGCAATCATAGACTAAACATCACAACTCATATACTCATATAATTATATACTACCACATACACCACATTTAAGCCAAATCACATGGCTAATTACCAATCAAACACATAGGCATCAATTGCCAAATTTACATATACACTTCATATCATCATTTAGCTTATACATGCCATATAACCAACTTCACAAAGCTTTTAAAGTACCGAAAGGATACCTGAATAGTGTGATGAGATATCTGACAACTTCCAACCCGAGCAAGCCTCCGAAACTTTATAAACATATGAAAGAAAACAAAGTAAGCTATAAAGCTTAGTAAGTTCGTAAGATATTAAACTCATCTTACCGAATAAGCACATATTAAGCATTTAAAAATACTATAATGTAATTTATTTGTTTTCACCTTTATACCATAAATCCAATCACATAGTTAACCAAAAGATTCACAAGTTTATTCATTTCTTTGCTCGTGTGGATCAATTACATTCTTATCCAATAATTCACATTTACAGGTACATAAGCGAATATATATATATATATATAACTTTATTCAATCCAATATCAATCACATTTTATTTTGTAAAGATGAATCATGTGAAATACAAGCAAATAATGTTATTTCGCACACTATGTGCCATATGTATATTTAGTTAAAACATATATAACTCATATCTTACACATCATTCAATTCTTACCTCATTATAGCCAAATAAACACATTTTTGGCGTGAAACATACTTATGCATAAATCTTTCTCATTTCATACACATGATACACTAAGAACTCACCAAATTACCTTCATTCGATTCTCATATAGGTTTTGTACGTACCTGTTACACTTAATTCAATTGTACTTTCATTCTCGTCTTGACTATGCCCGTTGAACCATTCGAAATCACTAAGGATACTCGAGAATCACACATAAGTCGTACAATGCCATATCCCGGATATGGTCTTACATGTAATCTCATATCGATGCCAATAGCCCAGCTATGGTCTTACACGAAATTTCGTATCGATGCCATGTCCCAGACATGGTCTTACACGTAAAATAATACCGGTGCCATATCCCATATATGGTCTTACACGTATTCTCATCTCGGTAACCCTAATGTCATGACATTTGTATCCTATACTATTCCTAAGGTTCGTACGGGACTTTCGGACGTCGTAACTCTGTCGATTTCAGCTCGTAATCATGACCATTCAACATTCAATTCAATTCAATAATAAATAAGCATTTATAACACAATTTAAGTACGTTTATTAGCATGCGAACTTATCTCGTTCGCTATAACGACGAATTAAGTCGACTAATCCGATACTTTGTTTTCCCCCGTTCTAGATCCGAATCTCATTTTTCTCAATCTATATAATAACAAAATTTACGTATTTAATCATTAATTCATTCAATTTAACACAATTTACACATTTTGGCAAAATTACACTTTTCCCCTTATTATTTCACATTTTTGCAATTTAGTCCTTATCACATAAAATCACAACTTCATGCAATTTCATCCTACCCATGCTTAGCCGAATTCTTCTTATTGCCTTAGCAGCCCACATTTTCCAAATAATCACACTTTTAACCACATAATTTCAATATTTCACAATTTAATTCCTAATTTGCATTTTCATCAAAAATCACTTTATAAAATATGAAAATCTAACATCAAATATTTATATTTCACCATTAAAAATCAAAGAACACATAAGCTCATCAATGGAAGCTATCAAAATCTTTAACAGTTTTGAAATCGAAGACACGGGCTAGCTAGCACTAGTTGCAACGATCACAAAAACATAAAAATCATCAAAAATCGAGTCAAAATGGACTTACAATTGAAATATACATGAACCGAATGCTCAAAGCTCCCAAAATCATCTTTTTATTTAGATATTCGGCTATGGAGAAAGATGATAGCATAGAAAATGGTTTTTGTTTTATTTAATTAAACATTATTTAACATTTTACTAATTTGCCATTAAAATAAATTCATATTTACACAAATGCCAAACCAAATATCATCCACTAACTCACAATTGGGCTAATTATCACATAAGGACCTTTACTTTAATATTCTATAGCTATTTGACACCTTTAGCTTATAGAACACAACTTTTACGCTTTACGCGATTTAGTCCTTTTTACCGAATTAAGCATTTAAACGGTAAAATTTCTTTACGAAAATTTCACACCATCATATATTCATGCTGTAAATAATGAAATAATAATAAAATAAACATTTCAACTTCGGATTTGTGGTCCCGAAACCACTGTTTTGATTTGACCCAAAAACAGGCTGTTACAACTCTCCCCCCTTAGTGATTTTCGTCCTTGAAAATCTTATCAGAGAATAAATTAGAGATTTACTTTCTTATAACCTTATAAATTTCTCACATAACCTCGGATTTCTCAACTCTTTAATCACACGAGCTAAGATTCTAATCTGTCCTTCACTATACGTCATATCAAACTGAATTTCAACTTTTGGAAGAGATATTATATATACAAAGGGTCTTATCTGAATCATCGCATCATAGATATAAGAAACACATTATGAATCGTGTCAAGTTCTGACAATGATATAAGTTGAATAAGCCATTGGCTTTATTTTCTCAATAATATCATAGTGCCTAATGAATCAAAAACTCAACTTCTCTTTATAGCTAATTCGAATACTTTCACAAATACTCAGTTCACTAACTAAAATTCAATACTTTTACGTATCTAGTCTGCATATGTTTTCTATCAATCTGAAATTGCTTTCTAACTGCTACGAATTACTTTCACTTTCTCTTCAATTTCTCTGTTGCAAACAATCCCGTGAATCTTTTTCTCACAAAGCTCGATCCCATAACAACGGAGTTCGGTAATTGCAATCATACAGTACTTCATACAATGCTATCTTTATACTCAACTGATAAATTATTATTATACGTAACTCAAACAACGGTAAGTATTTTTTTCAAATTCTAAAACACAACAATGAAACATTACCTTGAGAATCTGAATCTCTCCCTCAGATTAGCCATCTGTTTAAGAATGAAATGCGTTACTACATTGAAACCGTTTATCTAAAGCTTACTATAGTTTTCTACCAAATCACATTATAAAATTCAGGTCTCTACCCGAAATAATGGAGTCTGGCACACTGTGCGATCTGAAAATCCCTGACATGTATAACTCGGCTAATCTATTAAGAGAGAAATCTGTACATACTGAGATAGAATGTGTAGACTTCTTCAAACGATCAACCATAATTCAGATAACATCTATCTTTTACAAAATCCATCAAAATTCTATTTCATTACTACTCAGATATCAACACATGCTGTAACAGTCCCGAAGACATTTGATGATCAACGTTAACCACTGTGGGCCATATGTAACAATTGTTACATAATTTTTGGATTTCTTAATACACGAACTCTATCTCGAAACAACAAACAATCATCGGTTCCAATCTGAAATTTCTGAATCATGAGTCAATTTACGTTGAACCCCTTTAAACTTGCGATTCACTGATACATTTATGAACTTCACAAATTCGTTGAATGGTTTTAACTCAGCTAATATCTATCCATCATCCGATAAGATCAATCGCATATTCACCGCTCGTAAAGCACACATAGGTTTCCTGCTCAGAACATCCGTGACTGTAATCATTTTTCCCTGGATGATAATCAATTTCTAACTTGTAGTCTTTCAGCAATTCAAGCCATCTTCGTTGTCGTAAATTCAGTTCTTTCCGAGTCACTAAATACTTTTAACTCAAGTAATCATTGAAGTTGTCACATTACCCACCAAATAATCAATGTCACTGACTATTCAACGCGAATACATTATCAATCATCTCTAATTCACATGTCGTATAATTCTTTTCATGCAGCTCTAATTGTATGTAAGCATAAGCTAGCACTATACATTCTTGTATTAGAACACATTTCAAACCATTCAATGACGCATGACTGAAAATCATAAACTCTTTACCTAACTCAGGCTGAACCAGAATTAATGCTTCAGTTAAAAATATCTTCATCTGTTTATAACTTTATTAGCGTATATTTAAACCAAATCAAACTTCACACAAATAAGAACTTCCACAATCGAAACAACTTTAATTTACCATAACATTTCTCAAATAGAACCGTTCTGATAGATATAATTCTATATTATGTCTTCTAGAATATGAATTCGTCATTCAGACCATTCATCTATTTACCCTTGGACGTTAAAAATTTATTTCCAGCCCTGTGGATAGATTTAAATACAAATAACTCGATTAATTCTTCAAGATCGGTCTAAGCTGTCAAATAATAACTTTTCAAAGAAAACATTTCTTCTTGTTGTCAAGATAACTCAGATATACAATTATCGCAATTTTCTTCAGAATTCTAATCAAAGATATTTAAAAACTGCATAATTCAATCGTAACATAACATCCCGCTTTCAACTCATTGACATTTATCAAGATTACCTGGGAATGATAACTGATATACAAATTTGAGCTTGATCTTTCACCATTTACACTTTTGCCGATGTCAACCCTCTTTCAAGAAACTAGAAAGGATTATATAATAAAGCTATCTCAACTATTAATCATAGAAGCATTGAACTATACTGAAGCCACTTCCATCATATAAAAATCATAATGCCATAACAAGACCAACGTCTGAACCGTATAAATAGGTAAAATCCCAATTGTTAATAATGCATTTTAAACACAAAATAAAATCAAATATGGTTTCCTCAGCAACCAATACAGAAACACAACCTCTATAATCGATGGCGATTACCAACTTTGTGCTCAGTGATCAAACCAGAAATTATAATCATAATAGATATAGTCATCTCTGTTAGAAGAATATCTCTTGCAATTAATTACATAGAATCATAGTAAAATCGAGGTAGCGAAATCTCAGAATGTAGAGTTATACAGAATTTTCTGAAAATTACAACCCATATAGAATGATAAAGATCTCGGTGATATCCCAGGAAATTTCCAGAAGGAAAAACATCACTCATAAATACTGAAATCAACGATAACAGAAGCAATATAACCTTCATGTATATTCAACAGAGCAATAACCAGTTGAAATAGAATACTAGCATCATACAAATTTTACCGTCGACTTTCCTATCAACACAAGAGAATAGAATACCAGAGAAAGATAGAGCAATGCCGATCATAACTCAAACAGACCAACAATGCTTTCGTCTATCAATATTTTAGATAGTGTTCTCAAATGATAAGAATTTCATCTGAAAATATACAGCTACATATACTTCTAAAAGTAGATGAACACATAAAGTACCCACAAGGAATCGTCATAAACTATTCGACTATAATCGCTGTACTCAACTATCTTTACAATTCAAACATTATTCCACTGTCTATTTCTGACATCACTGATTTCTCATTATCCCATCACTAACAAAAATTAATTCAGAAGAACTTTCAGATAATACATTCTTTAGATATCATACCTGAATATTTTGTTTCGTCGAAGTCAACTTCTTCTTTAATAATGACTTTGCACAATCCAAATGACTTTCAAAAAAATCCGATATCTCTTCTAGTACTATCTTTACTGTTGACTCATTCTCTTATCTGACCACAGTATTAATCCTTCAATCACGGAACTATGTAATTCAACACTTGTGAGCTTATTCAATCTAAATCTTACGAATTTCATTATAACACTATACTGATAAGGGGGTGAGGGTCGTAAAGCCTAAAATTTAACTCTCACATATACATACACATAACATAACATTTATCAATAACATATTATTATGAACTTTTTTATTCATACCTTTATGAATTTCAACTCATCATAAACACATTTTCGCTCAAATATTTGAGTACCACTTTCTGCACTATCAGAATTAGCTCGATTGGAAAGCATATCTGTCTAATTAAAACAATTTTCGTCAGAGTCGGGAGATATCACACTATCACAGGTTCTATATGGCATGTATAGCTAGACTTACATATGCTACGTTAGTCCTAGAATTGACAAAACCGTAGCTCTGATACCAATAAATGTAACACCCCTAACCCGTAATCGTCGCCGGAATAGGTTTAGAGGCATTACCGGACTTGTAACTCAGTTCAGAACAATCATTCATCAAATATCGCCTCATTTCAATAAATATCATTCATTCACATTCAAGATGTACTTAAATCGAGCATACAAAGCTTAAATCATGCATTCGAGACTAAATCGGTAACATATGAAAATTTTGTAAACTTTTAAAAATTTCAACATTTCAAGTATCACACGCCCGTGTGAACAGGCCGTGTGCCTCACACGGTTAGTAGGCATGCCCATGTCTTAGACCGTGTGAAAATAGGGCATACATGCGACTTGGGTCACACGGCCAACCACACGCGCCGTGTGTCTATCCGTGTGTGCCCGCCGAAATGGCCACACGCGCGTGTGTCAAGCCATGCCAAAGCGTAGGGTATCTTGACTTATCAACACGACCAAGTCACACGCCTGTGCTAGAGGCGTGTGTCTTGCCGTTTAGGGGTATCTTGACTTGTACCACACGGCCAATCCTGCGCTAGTGTGTGTGAGACCGTGTGGAGCATCTTGACTTCAATTCAATTTCAACACCGGGGACACACGGCCGTAGTGTAACATGACCATGTGTCACACACACGGTGAGACACTGCGCTTATGTCTCTGCCGTGTGGACAAAAATAGGCCATTTGCAAGGCCAATTTGCCACCCCAACTTCAATGCACCTACACAAAGCCAAATGGTACCATTTCATCATATAATAAGCAGCCAAAATCATCAACCAAATGCACCATTCATACCATTATAAATTCATCTATTCCAAATCTCAAATCACTATCATTTACTTAGCCAAATGCATACCATGTATCTCATGATCCATCAACCATAATTCTCCAATAATACTTAATCTATGTTCAACCAAAATCATCACCTATATCAATTTTAAACCACATATGAGCACATACCACAATCAAATATTTATCCAACCATCTTGGCATTCATTTACAAAGCCAAAATCAAGCATAACACAATTACACATATTCATCACTTATCCTTAACCATTTGTACATCCAACTCCATACCTAAATATGCAAATTCAAATCACCAATTCACAATTAAATTATTAATATAGCAATCATAGACTAAACATCACAACTCATATACTCATATAATTATATACTACCACATACACCACATTTAAGCCAAATCACATGGCTAATTACCAATCAAACACATAGGCATCAATTGCCAAATTTACATATACACTTCATATCATCACTTAGCTTATACATGCCATATAACCAACTTCACAAAGCTTTTAAAGTACTGAAACGATAGCTAAATAGTGTGATGAGATCTCCGATAACTTCTAACCTCAGCAAGCCTCTGAAACTTTATAAACATATGAAAGAAAACAAAGTAAGCTATAAAGCTTAGTAAGTTCGTAAGATATTAAACTCATCTTACCGAATAAGCACATATTCAGAATTTAAAAATACTATAATGTAATTTATTTGTTTTCACCTTTATACCATAAATCCAATCACATAGTTAACCAAAAGATTCAAAAGTTTATTCATTTCTTTGCTCGTGTGGATCAATTACATTCTTATCCAATCATTCACATTTACTGGTACATAAGCGAATATATATATAACTTTATTCAATCCAATATCAATCACATTTTATTTAGTAAAGATGAATCATGTGAAATATCATCAAATAACGGTATTTCACACACTATGTGCCATATGTATATTTAGTTAAAACATATATAACTCATATCTTACACATCATTCAATTCATACCTCATTATAGCCAAATAAACACATTTTTGGCATGAAACATACTTATACATAAATCTTTCTCATTTCGTACACATGATACACTAAGAACTCACCAAATTACCTTCATTCGATTCTCATATAGGTTTTGTACATACCTGTTACACTTAATTCGATTGTACTTTCATTCTCGTCTTGACTATGCCCGTTGAACCATTCGGAATCACTAAGGATACTCGAGAATCACACATAAGTCGTACAATGCCATATCCCGGATATGGTCTTACATGTAATCTCATATCGATGCCAATAGCCCAGCTATGGTCTTACACGAAATTTCGTATCGATGCCATGTCCCAGACATGGTCTTACACGTAAAATAATACCGGTGCCATATCCCATATATGGTCTTACACGTATTCTCATCTCGGTAACCCTAATGTCATGACATTTGTATCCTATACTATTCCTAAAGTTCGTACGAGACTTTCAGACGTCGTAACTCTGTCGATTTCGGCTTGCAATCATGACCATTCAGTATTCAATTCAATTCAATAATAAATAAGCATTTATAACACAATTTAAGTACATTTATTAGCATACGAACTTACCTCGTTCGCTGTAACGACGATTTAGGTCGACTAATCCGATACTTTATTTTCCCCCATTCTAGATCTGAATCTCATTTTTCTCAATCTTTATAATAACAAAATTTACTTATTTAATCATTAATTCATTCAATTTAACACAATTTACACATTTTGGCAAAATTACACTTTTGCCCCTATTATTTCACATTTTTGCAATTTAGTCCTTATCACATAAAATTACAATTTCATGCAATTTCATCCTACCCATGCTTAGACAAATTCTTATTATTGCCGTAGCAGCCCACATTTTCCAAATAATCACACTTTTAAACACATAATTTTAATTTTTCACAATTTAATCCCTAATTTGCATTTTCATCAAAAATCACTTTATAAAATATGAAAATCTAACATCAAATATTCATATTTCACCATTAAACATCAAAGAACACATAATCTCATCAATGGAAACTATCAAAATCTTTAACAGTTTTGAAATCGAAGACACGGGCTAGCTAGCACTAGTTGCAACGATCTCAAAACATAAAAATCATCAAAAACCGAGTCAAAATGGACTTACAATTGAAACATACATGAACCGAATGCTCAAAGATCCCAAACTCATATTTTTCTTTTGATATTCGGCTATGGAGAAAGATGATAGCATAAAAAATGGTTTTTTTTAATTTAATTAAACATTATTTAACATTTTACTAATTTGCCATTAAAATAAATTCATATTTACACAAATGCCAAACCAAATATCATCCACTAACTGAAAATTGGGCTAATTATCACATAAGGACCTTTAATTTAACATTCTATAGCTATTTGACACCTTTAGCTTATAGAACACAACTTTTACGCTTTACGCGATTTAGTCCTTTTTACCGAATTAAGCATTTAAACGGTAAAATTTCTTTACGAAAATTTCACACCATCATATATTCATGCTGTAAAAATAAAATAATAATAAAACAATCATTTAAACTTTGGATTTGTGGTCCCAAAACCATAGTTCCGATTTGACCCAAAAATAGGTAGTTACACTTAGTGCCCAAGTAATCACAATTTGGTAGACTTGAGTTTTAAGGTACATGATCTAGATAATGGTGTCATTGTTTCGTTGGGCTGATGATCTAGATAATCTATGCTTCATTTATGTGATTAGGTTATTAGAATTAAGGTCACAATCTAGGGATGATACATATCATTGGCAACTGAATCAAGTTTTTCCATAATATTGGGATCATTTTGGAATTTTGAGTTCAAGTTGTTTTTTATGGCCCTTCTTCAGCCAATGAAGGATTTGTTGCTACAAAATTTCAAAGTTTTGCAAACCCTTTTTGAGCAAGTATCTCTCGAAGTTGGTGTGCAAGTCAAATGAATTTGGTATGTTTATTTTAATTAGGCTAATGTCCTCAGGGAAGATTGAAGCTCAACGACATTATGCCTCATGGGATTTGGTGCAGAATTTTGAAGTAGGTCATAAGGAACCATTGTTAAATTTTGGGGATAGCTTATTATACTCCTTGGGTGACGATGAATATGGATTTCCTAAAAGGTTTAAGTATTTGAACCTTGACTATCTTCATGGTTATTTGAATGACAATCATGCGGAAGGCCTAGGCTCTAGGATGCAAAAGTCCCATAAGGATTTTTAGAAAAAAGAATCTTTTAACCTAGACTTTTATGAAATTTTGTGTGAGAAGTTGACGGCCTGCGGTTTTGGTCGATTCAGGTCCTCTCCTACACTTTCTATTGTCTTCAATAACATTAGCTTGCCAACAAGTATATGCAAAGTTGCTTCGAGGCAAATGTGGGCAACCTTACCTTTGGAACTTTTACTACTAGCTTTCTCTAGCTATCCTGAGCTACTTGATGTTCCCTTCGATGACATGACAATGCCTTTGGAATTTTCAGTTGTTCTAAACCTTCCTGAGTCACCTCCATTCCTACTAAGGAAGCCTTCATGCCACAACACTAAGTGGTCACACAAATTACAGCCTGATGATTTGTTTGTGGGTCATGTTCTTCCTCTCCCCATTCTACTTACACTTCATGAGTTTCATAATGGTTGTCCTGATTCGGAGAAAAAGTATGGATTTTCATTAGACGTGGAGTTTGGCTTTAGGTTCAATGAAGTCATGTGGGTTACTGTAGAAATGGTTGTATCATATTTTAGCTTGCTTAATAATGATGAAATTGTCTCTCTTGCTGATGATAGGGATGAGATGTGGGTTAACTCTTAAAGGCCAAAATAGTTCCCTTTATATCATCCAGGTGAAGGCGAGGCACATGGAAATCGTATTTATAACGATGTGAAATTTACTACCAAGGTTACCAAAGTGCATAAAGTTACTAATCCTAATGACACAATGGATAGTGTTGAGCTAGAACTTTTAGATGATCTATGTCCCATTGAATTCAAGTTTGATGTTCCTATCATGAACTTTGTGTTGATGGAAAAATGGGTATCCTATTGAAAAATGGGTATTTATGGTTACCTTATTGAAAATTCAAGTACTTTTCCTCACTTTGATCCTTGAGGACAAGGTTCATTTTGAGGTGGAGGTATTTGATACGAGCCAAAATGAATACCAAGCAAAACGATGCAGTGATATGGTACACAAAAGACTCAATGATACAGAGCGTTTCATCCAACAATTTTCTTTTTGTTGTTATATTTTGCTGTTATCTTCCCTTATATATGTTGTTCTGCTTTTGGTTGAGGTCATTGAGTGGTTAATGAAAATTTTTGAGGAATTATTCTCTCTCTCTCTCTCTCTCCCTCTCTCTTTTCTTTTGATTCTTCTCCCTTATTCTCAAACTCTTCTGCTCCTCTCTGGAATTTCTCTCTTCCTTCCCTTCTTTCTCTGCCATTTTTGGCTTCTCAATTTTTATTCTTAACACATTTTCTCTTATTATTTTGGTTTCACGTTAGATTGAGAGGAAGAGGGAGAAGAAGGATTTTCTTGATTCTTTTTTTCATTTTGATTCCTATAATAAGGTAAGATGTTTTCTAATTTCAAATCATTATTTAAAAACATTGAAAGATGATTTTTTACTTTTGTATAATTTTTTTTTTCCAATTTTGAGTAATTTTCATTTTAAGGAGAGAGGGCATCGATTGTTCATTTCTGGTTATTTTTAAGTTGGTTCTTGGTTGGAATGGGTTTCGGATAGGATGGGTTAACTAAAACTCAAGCAAAAGTAAAGTTTGGTTGAGGATTTCTTGAGTTTCCTTTGATGGGTGCTTGGGAGATTTTGATGGGTAAAGTGTTAAAACTTGAGTTTTAAGGGTGTTTTGGATAGCTATAGGCACCTAGAGTGCAATGCAAAAGAAAGAATCGATTTCGAACAAGAGAATTTTGTGTTATGTGAAATTCAGATCATGGAGCTTTGGGAAGACCATTTTAAGCGAGATACATTTCATGTTTGATTCTAGTTTATTTTTCTAAATGATGATGTTCTAGTAACATCATATTATCATTTGATTGATGTTGCAGCCAATGAGGTAATCGAGTCTTTTAAAGGCAAAGGAAAAATCCTACTAGAATAAAAGACATATAATCCTAAGATATTAGAGTTATAAAGGTCTTGTACATGCTTCTAACGTATCATTTTCCCACTTATTTATCTTAACTTCCATGTGAAGCCTTTTTGTTTTGTTTGAGTTGTTACGGCAACAAATGCTGAATCCTATATTTGAATCTACCGACTGGGTTGATTGTAGGGTGCGTTACACTTAGCGGTATTAGAGCATATTCGAGTTTAATCGGTTCAAGGCCCAAATTAGGAAAAAGTGAGTTGGTTGAATGTCCTTTGTCTAGGGTACATGTGTAACACCCCAAACCCGGTCGAGAAGGTTTGACTTGAAGCCGGCATGCTACATTAGCCACCAAAGTGACTTTTCATTAACTCCTAACCTAACCTCCAACACATCACGTCCTTACAAAAAATATTGTGATAAGTTATAACAAAGCAACGGAAATAATTCAAACACAAAATGTAAACATGCGAACTTACAAGACAAACAAAAGAAATGTTCGCATGTCACTTAAACAACAAGTCTGAAGGGTTCGTATAAAGGAAATAAACAGTGTACTTAAGGTACATACAATCAACCATAAGAACATGTGTACATAATTTTTTTTTTGCTAAGGTTCGTATATAGCATAAGTTCGCATAGTAGAATACCACATGAGTTCGCATAACACATACATTATAAGTTCACACAAAAACATGAGTTTCAAATTAATATAGGTTTGCACTTAAACACATACAACTAGGTTCGCATGCAAGACAGACTTCGCAACAGAAAAGTCATTCACACAAGGGTTCGCATACTTTTATAGGGGTCGCTAAATTGTAAGATAATTCTATAGAGGGTTTCGCATGCATAGTGGGGTCACTAACATAATGGGTCGCAGAAAAATAAGACTTCGCAATAATATTGGCTAGCATGAGATATTAGTACATACAAAGATTAGAGAAATGAACATGGTATGCATGCATGGATAAATAAATAAACATCAAACTTTATTCATGCTGAGAAGAAATAAATAACAAATGTTTAACTTAATGGTTCACAAAACAAAATAAACTTTGGACTTTAAAGAAATTATGCAATAATAGAGTCAAATCTTGATAAATGTAAACCCACATAAATAAAATAAACCCTACTGCCTATTTTCTAGGTTTGCCAATATCTATTTAGGGAGGAGCTTTGCCAAGTCATCTACCTCGCCACTGCCATCTGGGACCTACTTACCTGTGAAGTAAGAGAGGAATGGCTGAGTTCATTGTAGACTCAGTGAATAATTAGGAATCATCAACGTATTCTTAAAATTACAGAGTTTAAAATAGAAAGAAGACTTAGTCTTAAATTCATTTCACGTGCTAGGTTGCGAGACCCAGTTCGCAGATCCTACTTATCAGAAAACATAACTTTGTAAAAATAGCTTCTCGTGTGCTTACTAAAAATCATACTTAAAACTTATATTGTGCTTGTTTGAAAACAAATTTTCTACAACATGAAACATGCTCACATACTTGTCTTGTCAAAATGGCTAAGAAACATAAAATATGTTCTCGTACTTGTCTTATCACACTTATCTTGTTTGTCTTATTGGAAATGTGTATCTCCTTATAACGCCTCAGAATGACTTATAGAGTCCTTATAACATGTCCCATAAGTGCAGTGCAAAGCAATGCACTCTCTTGTACACCAATATGTCCCAATGAATGGAGCATATATAACACCCCAAACCCGACCGAAAAGGTTCGACTTGAATCTAGCGAGCTACATTAGCCACCGAAATGACTTTCCATTAACTCCCAGCCTATCCTCCAACACACCATTTAATAACAACAAATAATGTGTTAAGTTATAGCACAACAGCGGAAATAATACACACACAGAGGATAAACTTGTGAGCGTACAAAACCACAAAGGAAAGGTTCGAATGTCAACTATATACTATCTTAAGGGTTCGCATAAATAATGCGCTTAGAGAACATATAATCAAACATGAGAATACAACTACTTAAAAATTATTGTATGGTTCGCACACATCAAATAACCTAAGTTAGCATAATAGAATACAACATGAGCTCACGTAACACATATAGTATGAGTTCGCACAAAGTATGGGTTCGCAACTCGATATAGGTTCGTGTAACACCCCAAACCTGGCCCAGACGTTATGACCGGATTTGGCATGTCACATAAAAGGGTTGTTTAAAACTGCGTGTTCGTTACAAACTTCGTATTCTTTTTGAAAACTTCGAGTTTTTGTTGTTTGTAAAAAAAATTCAAATCTGCTTTTGTGGTGTTGTTGTAAAAACGTTGTTACTTCATTTTTTTCTAAATACTTTGTTTATAACAGAAATCAGATTCGGTGATTTGTAAAAATATGATGTTTTGAAACTGTTCTCGACGTTTTAAGAGAACCCAGTCTTTATCAATTATAGTTTGTAATCCGTTCGTTTACAATTTGGAAAACAGTTATTAATGTTTTATAAAAATCCCGTATTGAACATTTAACAATCAAAAGCAACCAAATTAAAAGCTAAAACCAAAATAAAATCCCAAAGGCCTTATTACAAAACATAAACCCAAATTAAATAATCTTAAAATAAAGTAAAATGGAATTTTACTAATGTTATGATGTATGGCCACCATGCAGTCCGCCTCGGCTCCAAATCCTCAACGCCTGGGGATCACACCGCAAGATTAAGCGAGAGGGTGAGTTACGAGAACTCGGTGTGTAATTCCCTAATCGGACATTAAGCGGGCTCGAGCCCATTCGGATACAACCGGGCCTTAGCCCTTACGGAAACAAATCGGCACGAGGCCCATTCGAATCAACCGGGCCTTAGCCCTATCGGCATGGTTATACAGATAATATATGCAATGCAACCCGCCCAACCTAGTAATCCATCCGCTACACACCATCCGTATTTTCACCCAACACACCGTGGGGATTTCTACAATCAACCCTCCATCCGCTACACACCTCAATGGCGATCCACGTTTCGCTCATCGCGAAATTGTGGCAAAGCCACGAGAATAATAGAATATACGTGGCATAGCCACGGACAAAATTTTGTGAGTCACTGGAATATGTGGCGAGCCACCGATTACACTTCCCGATCATCAATATCCCGACCCTATGCAACATACCATGACATAATAATATAGTGCATGCATGAACGTACCAATATAGCAGATAAACAGAATACACAGTAATGCCAAATCTACCCGTAAGGGTATAATCGTAAATTACTCACCTGGGCTATTTCCAATTCGCCCAGTAGGGTATCTTATTAGCTCACCTTTTAGGGGTATTTCGGCTTTAAACCGACACACAGAATAATACAAAACAAAACAAACAAGGTGTGAGATTACACACCTGATTACTTCGAGTATTACACACTCACGATCGTCGTCACCCTCGCTAGCGCGAGCAACCGCGATTTGCCTATCTAGACCAGATGCCGACGCCCTTCCATAACCCGGCGGGAAATCTTGAACCACTGGCACACTACGCCGCTTGAACTTGGGAGCAGGGGCTACGAATCCACCTCCATTAGGCCCTCTTCCTGATCCCCCTTTAGATAGGTTACCACCAGCCTCCATGAGGAACTCCTGATTAGTGAGCAACAATCTTCTCTTACTCCTCGAGTGGCCCTTAGATCAGAGATGAGCCGACTAGGAAGAAGGGTTTCGGCACAACAGCAAAGCCGTGAAAACCACTGATCAACTTTGAGGCAACCCGAAATGAAAGCCGAAAGGTGAGAAAGAATGGAGTCCACCACCTGACGATTAGAAGGAAAAAGGAATAGGGGTTTCGGCCAAGAAGTGGATAGCAACCACAAGAGCAAAGAAGGTGTTCGAAAGAGAAAAGAGAAGGAGTCACCTGAGAAGTTAATGTTCGGCCAAGAAGAGACTAGCCATAGAGTGATAGGAATGAATGAAAAGAGAGAAAAAGGGGTGAGTAGGGGAGGGTTCGGCTATTAGCAAGAAGTAGTAGAAAACAACTTCAAATTTGGAAAGGAGTGGGAGTAGGTGAATTCGGTCTGCAGAGCAAAACAAAGAAAAGAAAAAGAGACCTGAAATGTCTTTCGGGAAAAACCCAAACGCAAGAAAGCTGAGGAAACTCAAAAGAAATTCGGCACTCCCTCTCTTGACCGAATGCACACATCCAAGAAGCCCCCAACCCTTTGGCCGAAATTCCTCCTACACAAACCCCATATTCGGCCAACTCCCCACATTCACCAAATTCCACGATTCACTCCCTGATTTGCTCCACCAAGCCCTCTCCAACACTCATTCAAACAGATTTGACCAATTCAAATCCTCCTTGGTATAGTCCCACGCCAACTCCACCTCTTCTCCACCTTGGGCACAAAATAAAAGCCATATTTTGCAGCATAAGGGATTCAAACCTCACTCCCCTTGCTCTCATACTGACGCCACCACCACTCCACCATGTGGCCATTTTGTGTTATTAAAATACAATCAATTATACCTAAGTCCTGCCTTCACTAGCTCTCCTCACTAAAGCACCCCAAAAGCAAAATTTTCCCTATGGCCTAACTTGAACCCAGGACTTCATAGAAACCCCGTAACCTTCCAAAGTCACTTACGTAATAAGTCCAACTTGCAATAATTCCGTTCTCACGTTCCCATAAATTTAAAATGCTCCTACGCTCAAGGCCCAATAGGCCCAATTCTCCTAGGCCCAAATTTAGGGCGTTACAGTTCGTACATAACTATTAGACTAGGTTCGCCCACTAGACTAACATACGAGTTCGCGATATAGCTTAAACATGTATTCACTAGTTCAAATTGAAAGGTGATATAAAATCAGTCTATTTCTAACATCATATCCATAGTTAATGCATTGATCATAGTTAGAAGCTCCAGCTCCATATTAAGGTCAGGATCAATAGCATCACTATCATCAATAACGTCACTAGCATCAATATCATCACTACCATCAATATCAATATCATCAATAAGAAAACCTTTAAGCTTGTTATCCAGGAACTTGTTCAGAAATACTATAATGAAAGGAACATAAGAGTTTGTTGCTTGACCAAATAGGATTGTCTGGTTCCTATAGAACCTATCACTAAAATACCCCTAGAGGGAGATAGGCTCAGCGAAGCGAAAAGGGTTTTCCACTAGATGGGAAATGTAAACTATTAGCCTTACACGATGTTTGTGAATAAGTGATTGTCTAATAATGAGAAAGGAAGACATAAGTTCACATTACAGTAGTTTGCATACAAATAGGCTTCGCAACTAAGGGTCATTCATGCACAGGTTTCATAAGCAGAGAATTTGCACAAGGGTTCACATACTTTGTATTGGGTTTACTAAATTTTAAGATATTGCTACAGAGGGTTTCACATACATATGGGGTCGTAACCTATAGGGATCGCAAAAATACAAGACTTTGCAACTAAACTAGCAGGCATCATATTTTAGCAATTTAAAAGCAAACAACATGGTACACAAGTGTATAAAAGAAATAAATGTCAAACTTTACTCATACTAATCTGTAACAAAGGTTTAGTTGAATGGTTAGAAAAATATAATAAAACTTAAACTTAAAAGAAAATATCTCAATAACAGCATCAAATCTTAAATAATCTAAACCTGCATAAAAATCCCATCGCCTAATTTCTAGGTTCTCAATATCCTTTTAGGGATGAGCCTCGCCAAGTCATTTATAACAGCCCGGTTTAGACCCTAGTCGGAACACTGGTTTCAGGACCATAAATTCGAGGTCAGAGAAATATTTTAATATTATTTTTGATGTTTGTCGCATGTGATAAAGTATGTGTAAAAGTTCTGTGTGAAAATTTTATCGTTTGTGTGCTTAATTTTCATGTTTTATACTCAGGGAAGCACCGGAGGATGAAAAGAACAAGAAACAGGCTTAAAACGGGCCAATTGGGCCAGATCACGAAATCGACACGGCCTGGACTCAAGACCACACGGTCGTGCCTCATTAATAGAGTCCAACACGGCCTGGCCACGATTCACACAGGCTTGTGCCAAGGCCGTGCCCCTGCCGCGGCCAAGAGGAGATTTACTCGGATTTGGATACTTGGAGGCAAAGAAACACATTCCAAAGTCTAATTAAACACCCAAATAGGAACTTCACTCAGATTAGGATACTTGGAGACCAATAAGGCATCTCCAAGCCTATATAAACATCCTAGGGGGCAACTTAAGTAGGGAGAGTTTAGCAGAAGCCTTCTGCCAGGGCTTTTGTCGGGGAGCCCAAGGCTATCGTCTAGGGGCGTCTTGCTAGGCCAGAGAAGGCAGATTTGTGGGGATTCACTCGAGGATAGCCAGTTGATTCATCTCTAGAAGCCGGAATTATACTCAAGACGGAGGGATTCTCCTTCAATTCCTTCAGGGAGTTTTAGGGATTTCTTATGTTTTGTTTTATCTTTTCTTCTGAGATGTTTTCTTTTATTGTTATAAACTAAACCCTCAGATACTGAGGGGATGAAACTTAGATGAATCTTGTTATCAAGCATTGAACTATATGATAAATATTTGACTTGTTCTTAATTATGTGTTCTTAATTCTTGTGTTGATATTTTCGGGATATTAATCCAAGTTTGATGTGCTTAGGTGGAGGAGCAAAAGTCCCTGCCTAAGAGTAGATCTAGCATAATTAAGCGGAGTTGATCGCGCGCCTAGAGATAGGGTGACGAGATTTTGCCGGATTAGGGTGAAACCTATTTTGGGATTCCATAGATCGAGTTAATGCAATTCTAGGGTTTTAATTATAAAGAGATTTCAATTAATCAACCTAGGGTTAGACGTTATTCGCTTGAGAGAGAGGGTTTAATATACATTAGGGAATCTTACGAATCAAGTCAAATGAATAAATCGTCTGCAGTTTGAGTTAGATAACAAGTGAAGTCTAGGTGGATTCTTCCTTGGGTGTCGTCTTAATCAATTGGTTTTTCCTCAAGTTATTTTCCCAAATTCATTCTTCTTTGTCTTAGAGTCTTTAGTTTAGTAGTTAATTAATTTAGATTAAACAATAAATTCCCTTTATTTTAGGCTAGATAATAAAAAGAGAGTTAGTATTAGTACTTTTAGTTCCTTTGGGTTCGACATTCCGGTCTTACCACTAAACTATACTACTGTTTGATAGGTGCGCCTGCCTCAAATCATTGTCATATTTAGTTTCCAGGTTCGATCATTCTTTTTATAAATTTTAAGACTTTGACATCGCGAAAACAACGATCAAGTTTTTGGCGCCGTTGCCGGGGAACTAAAATATTAAGAACGCTCAATTTTTATTACTTTAGCCAATTTTTTTATTGCAATTTATTTTCATTATTATTTTTTATATTTATATTTATATTTATTTTACTTTGCTAGTTTTTCCTCTAATTGCTTTTGGCAGATAATTTTAGCTTATAGAGAAGATGGCACTGAATAATTATCAGTGGCAAGCCATGAGGACAATTCCCACTAAAGCAGCACACCCAGTAATGCAATATGACTTGAATCTAGGAGGCGTGGCGAATCCGGAGTACCCACCCTACGGATACGGCATAGAGAACGAACAAGTCCAGTATATGGGTAACTATTCTAGACCTAAAAATAATTTTTATAGTGACACTTATAATGCAGGTTAGAGGTACCATCCTAATTTCTCGTGGGATGATCAAAGTAGCCAAAGACCGGAACTTCCTCCAAATTTTCAACAACCACCTCACCAACAGGAAGAGGAGTCGAACCTCGAGGAGATGCTGGACAAAATTTATAGCGCCCTCGAAGTACGTTTCCAAGACACAGAAACACGTTTCCAAAAGATAGAAACAAAACTTGAGGCATTGACACAAGAGTTCAAGGATCAAATCGGGCAACTCGCTAAGCTGATCTTAGAACAACCACAAGAAAGCTTGCCAAGCAACACTGAAACTAACCAAAAAGAGCAAATTCAAGCCGTAACAGCTTATGACAGTGAAAGGTTAGTGGAATCTGACCCGAGGTAAGAACCTGTGGTAAGTGAAGGTAAGGTTGAGGTAAGCCTGGATTTACCAAACCCGGTAATTACAGAGTACCAAGCTCATATGCCATACCCCAATACGATAAAGAAAGACCACACAGAGGAACAATTCGGTAAATTTCTTAAACCTCCAAAGAAATTTCTTATTAACTTGTCATTTCTTGAAGCTCTTTCGTAGATGCCAGATCCTAAACCTCGTGTCAATAAAGAAGAAATTCATGAGGAACGAAAGCTTCAGATCGATGAACTAGACAAGTGGAAGATACACTTCAAAGAGACACTAAAAATACACGAAGCAAAAACGAGGCAACTCCACGAGAAACTTAACGATGGGACAACCTAGCTTAAGATAGGAGATCAGGTACTCAAAATCTTCCCAAATGGAACAGTCGAGGTAACCAATCCTAAATTCAGCACTTTTAAGATAAACACTACTCGACTTAAACTATTTATCAAAAACCGAATTGATCGCACGAGAAAGGATTTTCACCTCCTCTAACCACCATAACCATACGAATGAGAGGTAAAGTCTAGCTTAAGACTATAAACGAGCGCTTCTCGGGAGGCAACCCGAGCACTAACCCCATTAATTTTTACATTTTTAATTCTTCTTTTACTTTTATTTTTCCTTTTTAGCACCTAACTATAAACTAACCAAAGTGCAGATTTCCAGACCACACGGCCTTACACACGGCCGTGGCCATGGCGATGTGGCCACCACAGAGGAAGGTACAAGGAAGGGGGCAACCACCAGATCCATAATCTCTATTTAGACCCCCTTCTTCCTTTTTCTTTTTCAGTTGTCTTTCTTCTTCCATTTTCCATTATTTACTTTTACTTTTATTTTTATTTTTATTTTTATTTTTATTTTCTTTATTACTTTCTTCTTATTCTTCATACCATTTAGATTTAGCTTAGGATATAATAAAATCAGGACGGCTGCTTCGAGGATTCAATTTCAAACGATCCAAGGCGCTTCCCCACATTCACCTCCGCCCAATCCTATCTGGTTTCTTCTCATTGACTTCATCCATAATTTAGGAAGTTTCACTTCTCCCCATATCTTATGATTTTATTATTATTTTTGCTATTATCTATCTTTGTACATTGAGGGCAATGTACATCTTAAGTGTGGGGGGGGGGGGTGAATCTTAAGGATTCCAAACTTTTTGCATTATTCTCAAATCCCTGAATTATGCCTTGTCTTAATGTAAGTTTCTCATACTATTATTAGAATGAAATTCCCTGTGATTCATGATTTTTATTGATATATTTTAGATTAAGTCATTGATAATTGTGCATTGATAATTAAATTCTAAGATACTAGAGAATCAAGCATGATAAGTCTATTTTTCAGAAATTAAAAATTTCTCTAGGTTGTCTACCTGAATTTGAATATTGCTTTGAAATTTGAAATTTACGAGGTTGACATCAAAATACCCATAATTTTTGTGAGATTTTGAGCCTTATAGAGCATCAATTCTTTTTCTTGCTCACTTTATTGATTATGAGTGTGTCAACATTGATTTGTTATTCTAGAACTTGCATTGATTATACATGTCGAGACCACACTTTTTGATTTGATATACAGAGATGATAAAGACACTTAGGTTTTAACCCGCTTACTCCACTAAAAACCTACCTTCATAATTAACCCCTAGTGAACCCTGTTGAATCCAGCAAACCTTTTTATTGACTTACCCACTAATAGTAACCCAAAACCCTTTCTATTTGTTATCACCATCCTTTTTAACTACCCTTATATCGAGATTTGATTTGATTAGTTGCCTAACTATGATTTTTTATTTCAGTAATTTATCCTTTATTATGTATGCACTTATAATTAAAAAAAATCAAAATTCAAAATATATTCATTATTAGTTATGAGATTAAATGAGCTTATACATCTGAATTCTAAATATTGAAGAAGAAGCTCGTATTATTAGTATTATTAGTTGATGTAATTACTTTTATTCAGTTTGTTGTTTCTGGTTAGGTAATTTTTCAGGTCAATCTCGATTCTAACCCTCTAATTCAGCCTTTATCCACACCTTAACCCAAGCCCCGTTACAACCCTGTTAAAGACCTTTTGATTTGTGTATCATCTCATATTATAGTGGTGGAGATTTGATTTTCATGCAAGCCTATGGGATTAACTCTTCATGTTTGACTTTTGAGTGCTTAATTCTGAACCTTAAACACTTCGAGTGATTTGAGTGAATCTTTAGTGAGGATGTCAATTCTTGTCGATTTTGAATCAAAGGTAATTATTTAGATGAGGGGAAACACCGATGTTTTATGCTACAAATGTATGACTTAGATTATTTGAATCTTTAGGACCCTTTGAGTTGAATTATCCATGTATAAATTATCCTTGAATTATGATGAAACACTATCAATGACTATTATGAATTGAGGGAAGTTTATTTTAATTATGAGTTGAGAATTTTGCTTGAGGACAAGCAAAAGCTTAAGTGTGGGGGTATTTGATAAACCGTAAAAGTAACATATTTTAATCCCACATTTAGCATGCTTTTGGATGAATTATCCCTTATTTTATGTAATTTGGTGTTCTTAATCCTTTATTTTCATGTTTTATACTCAGGAAAGCACCGGAGGATGAAAAGAACAAGAAACGGGCTTAAAACGGGCCAAATGGGCCACATCACGAAATCGACACTGCCTGGACCCAAGACCACACGACCGTGCCTCCTTAATAATCTCGAACATGGCCTGAGCCCAAGACCACACGGTCGTGCCTCATTAGTCGACCCAACACAGCCTGGCCACGATTCACACGGGCGTGTGCCATGGTCGTGCCCCTACCGCGGCCAAGGGGAGTTTTACTCAGATTTGGATACTTGGAGGCAAAGAAACACATTCCAAAGTCTAATTAAACACCCAAATAGGAACTTCACTCAGATTTGGATACTTGGAGGCTAAGTAAGGCATCTCCAAGCCTATATAAAATGTATGACTTAGATTGTTTGAATCTTTAGGACTCTCTGAGTTAAATTATCCATGTATGAATTATCTTTGAATTATGATAAAAACCTATTGATGAATATTATGAGTCGAGGAAGTTTGTTTTAATTATGAGTTGAGAATTTTTCTTGAGGACAAGCAAAAGCTTAAGTGTGGGGGTATTTGATAAACCGTAAAAGTAACATATTTTAATCCCACATTTAGCATGCTTTTGGATGAATTATCCCTTATTTTATGTAATTTGGTGCTCTTAATCCTTTATTTTCATGTTTTATACTCAGAGAAGCACCGGAGGATGAAAAGAATAAGAAACGGGCTTAAAACGGGCCAATTGGGCCAGATCACAAAATCAGCACAGCCTGGACCCAAGACCACACAGTCGTGCCTCATTAATAGAGTCCAACACGGCCTGGCCACGATTCACACAGGCGTGTGCCAAGGCCGTGCCCCTGCCGCGGCCAAGAGAAGTTTTACTCGGATTTGGATACTTGGAGGCAAAGAAACACATTCCAAAGTCTAATTAAACACCCAAATAGGAACTTCAATCAGATTAGGATACTTGGAGACCAAGTAAGGAATCTCCAAGCCTATATAAACATCCTAGGGGGCAACTTAAGCGGGGAGAGTTCGACAGAAGCCTTCTGCCAAGGCTTTTGTTGGGGAGCCCAAGGCTATCGTCTAGGGGCGTCTTGCTAGGCCAGAGAAGGCAGATTTGTGGGGATTCACTCGAGGATAGCCAGTTGATTCATCTCTAGAAGCTAGAATTATACTCAAGACGGAGGGATTCTCCTTCAATTCCTTCAGGAAGTTTTAGGGATTTCTTATGTTTTGTTTTATCTTTTCTTCTGAGATGTTTTCTTTTATTGTTATAAACTAAACCCTCAGATACCTGAGGGGGATGAAACTTAGATGAATCTTGTTATCGTTTACTGAACTATATGATAAATATTTGACTTATTCTTAATTATGTGTTCTTAATTCTTGTGCTGATATTTCCGAGATATTGATCCAAGTTTGATGTGCTTAGGTGGAGGAGCAAAAGTCCCTATTTAAGAGTGGATCTAGCATAATTAAGTGGAGCTGATTGCGCGCCTAGAGATAGGGTGACGAGATTTTGCCGGATTAGGGTGAAACCTAATATGGGATTCCATAAATCGAGTTAATGCAATTCTAGGGGTTTTAATTAGAAAGAGATTTCAATTAATCAACCTAGGGTTAGACGTTATTCACTTCGAGAGAGGGTTTAATATACATTAGGGAATCTTACGGATCAAGTCAAATGAATAAATCGTCTCAGTTTGAGTTAGATAACAAGTGAAGTCTAGGTGGATTCTTCCTTGGGTGTCGTCTTAATCAATTGGTTTTTCCTCAAGTTATTTTCCCAAATTCATTCTTCTTTGTCTTAGAGTCTTTAGTTTAGTAGTTAATTAATTTAGATTAAACAATAAATTCCCTTTATTTTAGGCTAGATAATAAAAAGAGAGTTAGTATTAGTACTTTTAGTTCCATTGGGTTCGACATTCCGGTCTTGCCACTAAACTATACTACTGTTTGATAGGTGCGCTTGCCTCAAATCGTTGTCATAGTTAGTTTCCAGGTTCGATCATTCTTTTTATAAATTTTAAGACTTCTACATCGTGAAAACAACGATCAATTGGCTGCTAGGGACTAGTGTGAAATTCGGTCAAGCTTGGGTGTGAATAAATTATGTGTATTTTGTGTAATTGTGAAATAGGGATTAAAATGTCAAAATGTGGAATTATGGTGGCTAAAGTGTAAAATGCTTTAACTATGTGTTGTGGATTGTTTTGGATGAAAATGTGATTGAATGAGTTGAATTTGATATTATATAGATCAAGAAAGGAGAAATTTGGACTTAGATCGAGGCAAGAACAAAGTGCTCGATTGATCGACTAGTGTCGTTATTTTTACGTCCGAGGTAAGTTCGTGTATAATACTAATTGTTTAAACAATGTTCACCTGTTATGAAATGAATGGGAATGTGATTGTTGAATTAGTAATGCTATATGCGAGTTCAAAGATATGTGGCACTAAGTGTGCGTAAATATAATAGTTATTGCGACGAATTACACTAAGTGTGCAAGATAAAGAAATGCATCAGCTATATTAGTTGGCACTGTGTGTGCGATATCGAGACATCTTCGGTTTATGGTGATGGCATTAAGTGTGCGATACTATTGTAGCATTGGCTAATTAAATGGCACTGAGTGTGCGAGATCATCGAACGAGGATCGAACGAATTATGGCATTGAGGATTGACTGGTAAATGTGATTGATAAATACGTGATGGTACATGTATGTACAGAACCTATGTGGTTGATGATATTGTGTATGAGATAAATGGATGATTATGTGAATCAATGATGAAAAAGAGATGGTTTGAATAGCATTAAAATGCTTGTACTTGAATCTATAGATGTGGTATGTATGTGGGTATTAGCTATGGGTGAGATTGAGTATTAATGTGAATTGAACCATGTGATAGTTAACTTTGTATATTGAATTTGATTTGTTGAGTTAAATGTGTTATATTACTTAACTTACTAAGCTTTAAAGCTATCGTGTGAAGTCTTTCTGCTTTTTCTGATTGTGTCATTAAAGCTAGCTCGGATCCAGGGATTGTCACGACTCAATCACACTATCGGACATCTATTTTGGTACCTTTTTGGAAGTTGTATTTATGGTATATGGCATGTATAGGCTAGTGAGGTTGTGGAATGATTTTTGTACATGTTTTGTTATGTGAAAATGGTGTATGTGATATGTATATATGGTCTGGTGTGATGGACCATTATGGTATGTTTTGGTGAAATAGAAATGGCATGCTTCATACTTGATTTGGTAGTTGAGAATGGTGAATGAATTGTATGTTAATTGATGTTGGAATTAAGCATGTAGGGATGACCCAAATTGGGTGGCAATTTGGCCTTGTAAATGGCCTATAATTGTCCACACGGGTGAGCACACGGGCGTGTGTCTCGCCTGTGTCCATCACTGTCCTTATTCGATGCAGGTCAGACTTGCACACGGGCCAGACACACGGGCGTGTGACAGGCCGTGTGACTCAAGTCAGTGTTGCACAAGGGCTAGACACACGGGCATGTGACAGGCCGTGTGATAATAGTTAGAGATGTACACGAGGTAAGACATGGTTTAAGACATGGCCGTGTGGGGCACACAGTCTAACCACATGGGCGTGTGCCCTCTTTTAAAAGAAATTTTTTTCTAAGTTTTGCAAGTTTCCGTATGAGATCGGTTTAGTCCCGAACCATCTTTTAAGCATGTTTAAGGTCTCGTAGACCTACTAAAGGGACTTTGTGCCACTGATTACTATGATGTATTGATGTGTGAGCCATGATAGTATAAATGTTATGATTTGACCGTTAATACCTCGTAACCCTAGTCCGGCAATGGATACGAGTTATGGGTGTTACATTTTATTGGTATCAGAGCTACGGTTTAGTCGATTCTAGGACTAACGTAGCTTGTGAGAGTCTAGCTATACATGCCATATATATACCTGCGATAGTGTGATGATTCCTGACAGTTAAAAATGTGTTTTTGTATAGCAAATAGATCCCAATCGAGCTGTTGCTGATGATGTTGAGAGTAATACACCTGCTCCCAATCAAGGGACAGCACCGGCTGAATCTAGGCCGATTGCTAGTAGTCACGAGGGAGAGGCAAAGCAAGCCTTCTTCCAAATGATGATTGAGTGGTTTATGAAGTTCGTACGAACGAATCCGGCTGCTCAACAACCTCCACCCCCGCAAGTTCCTGTAGCGTCACAAGTGTTAGGCCCGATTCGATTGAGTAAACCTCCAGTTGATAAAATTCGAAAGTACGGGGTCGAAGAGTTCAGGGCCACAGTTGATGATGATACCGAGCGAGCTGAATTCTGGCTTGAGAATACCATTAGAGTGTTTGATGAATTATCATGCACTCCTGAGGAATGTCTTAAGTGTGTTGTTTCACTATTGAGAGATACGGTGTATCATTGGTGGAAAACATTGATATCTGTGGTTCTGAGAGAATGAATCACCTGGGATTTCTTTCAAACTGAATTCCGAAAGAAATATATCAGTCAACGATTTATAGATCAGAAACACAAAGAGTTCCTTGAGCTGAAATAGGGCCGTATGTCTGTTACGAAATACGAGCGGGAATTTGTGAGATTGAGTCAGTATGCACGAGAATGTGTTTCGACAGAAACTACTATGTGTAAACGATTCATAGAAGGGTTGAATGAATATATTAAACTTCTTGTTGGAATTCTTGACTTGAATGAATTTGTGATATTGGTTGAAAGAGCCTGTAAAGCCGAAGAGCTTAGTAAAGAAAAGAAGAAAGCAGACTCAGAAGCTAGAGACGAGAGAAAAAGGTCGATGAATAAGTCGTATCACTCATCGTTAAAGAGATTCAGAGATGCAACCAATCGCTCAAATGCTTCGTTTGGACATTCGAGTAGAGATTGTATGAAACAATATATGTAACATCCTAAAAGTGAGGTTATTTGTGATTGAATTATTTTTCTTGTGTTTGTATTGCTGTGATATTAATTGTGATGTAGTAAGGCTTAATTAGGGGTCTTGAGTAGGCTCGGAATGGTAGAAAAATATTTTTGTAAGCTTTAAAGGTAGGGAGCCTTAGCAAGTAGGGGTTACAAGGTTAAAAGAGGGAACTTTTGACACAGAAATGGCCTTGGAAAAGTGGCAAAAGGAAGGCCACTTAAGAGTTGGAGTTGACGCCACAGGGAGAGCAAGGAGCTTGTGTTCGAGTCGTGAAACCCTCTTTTTGCTCTTAATTGGGACGGCATAGGGGGGAGAGAATTTCTCATTTCAAACTCTTTTTGATAATAAGGATAATGAGGTTATTATTTGGATATTAATTGGATTTTATTTTGATTAATTCCAAAAAGATGGCAAAGAGAAAATATAGGCATTTAAGTATTCAAATTATTTTGAATATTTTTAAACAATTGGCCAAGAGGAATTTTAGGTGATTGCCGAAATTTGAACTCCTTGATTGATAGGAGTGGACGGCAAGGATAGGGGGGAGAGTGCCAAAATCCTTCATTTGATTCCCAAACTCTCTCATCTTCCATCTTTTCTTTTTCTCTTTTTCATTCTCTCAAAACCGAAAATGTAATATCCCGGGTTAGGGGCTATTTTTATTATGGCATGTTTTGCATGTGTTGGCTTGCTATGTGGCTATTTTGGTGTCTTAGGGGCTTAATTGTAGACTAGGGGTATGTCTGAGTAGGTGGGAAACTTTTTGTTTTTAGGCTTAAGTAAGAGGAGTTGATGAAGCTGGGATATATGAATATTATTTGGTGTTCTTGAGCACAAAAGAAAAGCTGGTGGAGTGGCAAGGCATGCGTCACTTGGGGGCTTGAGTGTGGCGTCATCTGCAGTGGGGGGAGAGGTCTTGTGTTCAAGCTGCTGAGTGGCCACTTTTTGCACTCTTTTGACTGGCATGGAAGGAAGAGGTTGTATGTAGTTCAAATTCTTCTTTGGACTTGGTCAAACCGTTCAAATGGAGAGTGGAGAGTGAGTTTAGGAGGAAGACTTGGTCAAGGTGGTTTAAGTGTGAGGTTGTGAGTGAATGGGGGGGATATGGCCGAAATTTTGGGATGTTTGGAGGTGTTGTGCCGAAATTCATTTTTGGAATTTTGGTTGTTTCGGTCAAGGCTTAGCAAGCTAGTGTCTTCTCATTTTGACATTGGTAGCCGAATTCTCTAGTGTATTCTTTTTCGTTTTTTCTTTCTTTGTAAACCGAAAATCAAAACCTCTCTAAGGCTTGCCGAATTTTTGTGTTGTTTTCTCAATATTCTTTGTTAAGCCGAATGTCCCTTACATGTCTCTCTTCTTGTTCATTTGAGTAAATCGAAACTAGCCATCATTTTCTTCTCATATTTTCTTTATTTCTACAACCCTTGTGCCGAATTTGCATTTTCTCTTAGCCAAAACTTTTGTTTCCTTTTTCTTTGAGCATAGGCCGAATATCACCCTCTTCCTTCCATCTCTTTTGGTGTTTTCCTTCCTTGGGTTAGACCAGAATCTTTCCTTTCTCCCTTCTAAACTTTTATTACCGATTTCTTTCTCTTCTTGAATCGCATCTCCTCTGTTTCTACTTCCAAAACTTTAGCCGCTTTTTCCTCTTTCTCTTGGGTGGTTGAAGCCGAATTTCCCTTCTCTCCTAGGGGTTTCTTGTGGCCGAATTCTTGGTGGTTGGTGTTGGGGTAAGTGGTTGGCCGAATGGCCATCTCTCTCTTCTCAAGTATTATATTGATTGCGGTTTGTTCAAAGCCTATGATGGTTGTAGATGGAAGTGAGTTAATCACTTGTTTAACCTTTTCATATAGGGTCTTTGGATAGTGAAAGTAACCAAGAGGAGTTCTACTCTAGTAACCGATTGGTAAACGATGGTGGTGGTAAGTGATTGGTATTGGCATTAATCGCTCAATCTTTTGGTTTCGATTGAGTCAAGATTATTAAGGTTTAACTGTTCATCTTTTATGGTGTAGCCGATTGCTAAAGGAGAATCATTGTTTGATTCGGATTTGGTAGGAAACCAAATCATCTTAAAAGGGTAAGGGTTCGGTATTAACCCTTTGGTTAATTGATGATGGCCGAATGTTATAGATGCCTAACCCCTATGTCTTGGCCGATTGTAGGAGCTAGTTAATCAAGGGACTTAGATCGCTTTTGTCAGGATTTCTAGACTCGTATTACCAGGTGTGTAAACTAACACACTGATATCTAGTAATGTTATTAATAAACCTGTTTGCCCATTAAAATCATGACAGTATGATGGATTATTGGATACCCAAACGGGGTATGTGTATGCGTATCCGGGTAAGTCAAGTATTGTTACTAGATTATCGATGATCTATATGGTATCATGACTATGTATGTATGTGATATGGGGCATGAGTCAAACATATTAGCATGATATGCATAATTTGTATGATATGCATGATTACATGAGTTGGTTTGTTGATGGGTGATATGAGTGGAGGGGCGGTGATGATTTTGTTGACGAGCACCAGTGTTTTGGTAACACACTTTGTGACTTTGGGTCACCAAGTGCTTGGGTAGCACATTTGTGTCTTTGGGACACCGTGAGGTTGGGCACCTCATTGCGACTTGTCCCCGTGGTTAACACCACCGTGGGTTGGCCCCACTTTGAGATATGGGATCGTCTCGCTAGTGATTGGGTATCACACGATGGGTTGGCCCCATCATTCGATTATTGTGACTACGGTCACGGTGCTTTGGTAGCACATTTGTGTCTTTGGGACACCAGAGGTTGGGCACCTCATTGCGACTTGTCCTCGTGGTTAACACCACCGTGGGTTGGCCCCACTTTGAGATATGGGATAAATCGCTAGTGATTGGGTATCACACGATGGGTTGGCCCCATCATTCGATTATCGTGACTACGGTCACGGTGCTTGGGTAGCACATTGTGTCTTTGGGACACCGGTGTTTTGGTAACACATTGTGACTATATGTCACGGTGGTTTGGCACCACGGTGGTTTGGTACCACACGGGGGTAGAAAAAGGAGATACGGATGGTTAGGATCGGGTTGCATTAATTATGTTGCTATGTATGATGTGTGTTAGCATGTTGTTTCATCGGGAGCGGATTTATGCACTGAGTCACTCGACTCACCCTCTCCTTTGACATTTCGGGTGACTCGTGAGACGCGGACATGGGCCTGGATGGACTCGGGTGCTCATGCCATGCTTAATAAAGTTTTACTCCAACTCTATCATTTGGGTACTTTAGTTTAATTATGCTATTTGGGTTTTAATTTGGATTTGTAAAAGGCCTTTAAATTATGTTTTATGATGGGTATGTTTTAATTAGATTCTCGACCGCTTAACAAATAACTTGGCATGAAATTTTACTAAAACTTGGAAAAACAATGTTTTCAAACTTATATCGCAATGTGTTTTAAACTATACCATCGGGTATCTCGCTATGTTTTGCTATTCAATAAACTCAAATGATTTCCAAATCAAACTCGATTTTTTCCACTAAGTCTAAAATGTTTCAAAATGGCACTAAGAAACTATTGGAAGTCCTAAATGAAATTAACTCGTTTTAACTATATACTTGGATAAGTTTTCAAAATCTAATCAAACAAGCCTACTCAAACTTTCCTCAAATTCACTTTGTTTTCACCCCACTTCTAAACGAAAAAAAATCTGATCACTCAAAGACGCGTTTTCCCCGTAACATACCGGATTCGGGCGTGGTGTCTTGTCCGAGTTTGGGGTGTTACAATTGTGGTATCGAGCTAAGTTCAAAAGTTTCTACTGTGGGCACGAGGCCCAAAAATGTTTTCAAAAGGTTGTTTTGTTAGTTTTATTCTTAAAATATGGTTTGAAAGGCATGGCACCGAGTCTCGGCGCTTGATTCGCCTGTAAGTACCCCGTACTATTGCTTGTGAATTGATTGGATGTGATATGATTTGATGAATAGCAATAGTATACTACTTTAGAGATTGAAACCGATAGGATTCTCGTGAACTCATGAGAACAAATCCTCTTAAAATATTCATAAGACTTGCTTTTAAACAAGTGGAATAAACATCGATGCATAAAAATTCTTAATCGATCACGTAGGAAGATTAGTCATGAGCGCCACAGGTGGACGTGGTCGTGGACGAGGTCGTGGTAGGATGACGGTTTTCGAGCCCGTAGGATCAGGCCGTGGTTCGAAAATGAGATATCTGGGCCCGCCACCGGTGGAGGTGGTGAGTTCCAAGATCGATCGGGACGACGCAGTGTCACAGCGATGCCGCGAGTGTTGGAAAGAGTAGTGGTGTAGGTGGTGGTGCGGGAGTTAGGAAATGCGCTCGAGCGACTTCGCCAATGGGGCCGAATTCTTCCGAGGTGTTTTCGGTGTTGCTCAAAGATCGCTGAATATTGGTTGGAGGCAAGCGAGCGGATCATGGATGATCCGACTTGATCGCCAAGAGAAGTGAAGGGCATCGATCGCTTCTCGGGATGAGTCATATCGGTGGTGGCTCACGGTTCGAGACAAAGTGTGGCAAAGAGAGGATCTAACATGGGATTATTTCAGTGGTGCATATCAAAGGAAATACATCGGAGCTAGTTATGTCGACTCAGTGAAAGGCTTTTTCCGAGGCTTGTTCGGGAGTAAATCACATTTAAGTACGCAGGTGAGTTCGGTTGAGTAGGTATGCCAGGGCATTGTGGCCACCGAGCATGAGGAGGTGTGTTCGTTCGAGGATGGTCTGCGAGACGACTTGAGGTCATTGATTGCTCCTCGCCAGAGCACGAGTTTCTTTGTCTTAGTTGAGAAGGCTAAGGTAGCCGAGGGTGTTAAGGAGTCGCGTGAGGCGGGGTATGGGCAGAAATAGGCATAAGAGGAGCTTTGGGTCTTACGGATCGTCGGGTAACCCGCGAGAAGAGGGCTAGACCGAGTGGGCGAACCACCGCTAGGTTTGTTGTCGCTAGGCGAGGACCGCCGCAGATGTGATCGGTGTGGGAAATCTCATTGGGGTGGTCTTGGATTGGAGGGAAAGGTTGCTTCGAGTGTGGTTCTCTGGAGCATCGTGTGAGGGATTGTCCGCGTGAGGTTGGCTAGGATTCACCCGAGAGGCGGGCCGTAATCGATTCGAGAGGTAATGGACCGCCACGCAGAGAGGGCCGTGGTAATGGCGAGGTGGTAATGGTTCAGTCGGGGCCGTGGAGCACCGAGCAGGTGCGAGTAGCTCGATGCTAGGACGGCTGGATTAGTGTATCTTCGCGAGGCACCGAGAGGAGGGCGACGCACCTGGACGCCATAACCTGTGACGTTCTTGATTTTTGATTCTCCTTATACCGCTTTGATTGATGTGGGTTCAACGCACTCTTATATTGCCGTAGTATAGTAGAGACCATGGATTTAGACTCGAGATATCTTCTAGGCGGATGACCGTGATTAGCCCTCTAGGTCACTCTGTAGTAGTAGATAAACTGTTTAGAGAGGTACCCTTAGAACTCCAAGGGGTAGTGATTGCTGCTGATCCGATGGAAGCGCCGTTGGGGAGTTCGATCCGATTCTTGGGATGGATTGGTTGGTCAAGTACCAAAGCGAGGTTAGATTGCGCGCCAAGCGCATGGTTCTTAAGACGGTTGAGGGTGATGAGGTGGCTATGATAGGTAATAGGAGGGATTACTTATCAAATGTGGTATCCGCTCAAGGCGAGAAGATGGTCGAAAGGTCGTGAAGCGTATGTAGTTCATGTGTATGCCTTGGAGGCTAAGGAGTCCATTGTGGAGAAGGTTCGCACCGTTAAGGAGTTTATCGATGTTTTTCCCGAGGAGCTTCCGGGTTTGCCGCCGGATCGCGAGGTGGAGTTCGGGATTGATACATTACCGGAATCGCGCGCGGTGTCTGTTGCTTCGTATAGGATGGCGCCAAAGGAGTTGGTGGAGCTTAAGGCTCGAGATCCAGAGTTATTGGATCGAGGTTTTATTAGGCCAAGTGTTTCGCCGTAAGTGCGCGGTACTCTTTGTCAAGAAGAAAGATGGCACGATGCGGATGTGTATAGACTACCACCAGTTGAACAAGTCGACGATTAAAAACAAGTATCCGTTGCCACGGATAGATGACTTGTTTGATCGGTGAAGGGCGCTGCGGTATTTTCAAGATCGACTTGAGATCCAGGTATCACCGATTAAGAGTTAAGGAGGCCGATATCCATAAAACAGCGTTTGGACTCGACTGGTATGGGCACTACGAATTTACGGTAATGCCGTTCGGGTTGACTAACGACCGGCGGCATTTATGGACATGATGAATAGGGTGTTTCAACGAAGATCCGGATGGGTTCGTCGTGGTTTTCATAGACGACATCTTGGTGTACTCAAGCGGCGAGGAGGAAGAGCATGATAAGCATTTGCGCAGTGGTGTTGCGATTTTGAGGAAAAGCACTCTATGCTAAGTTCGGTAAGTGCGAGTTACGGCTTAGAGAAGTGACTTTCTTGGGTCATGTAGTGTCGGCCGAGGGGATTCGAGTAGATCCTCGTAAGATTGAAGCGATTTTGGATTGGAAGCCGCCTAAGTCGGTGGTTGAGATTCGAGAGTTTTAGGTTTGGCGGATACTCACCGAAGGTTTGTTGAGGGTTTCGTTGATAGCGTGTGCCGATGACCAAGTTTCTTTGAGGAAAGAAGTTCCGTTTGTATGGACCGAGAAACAGCAGGAAAGCTTCGATAAGTTAAAGAAGATTTTAGTGAGGCTCGGTTCTAATTCAACCCGAGGTGGTAAGGAATTCACGATCTATTGCGACGCATCACATACGGGCTTGGGTTGTGTCTTGATGCAGAAGTAAGGTAAGGTTGTGGCTTACGCTTCTCGTATTTGAGGCCACATGAGGTCAATTATCCGACGCACGATTTGGAGCTAGCGTTTGTAGTCTTCGCTTTAAAGATTTGAAGGCACTACTTGTACGAGAGAGATCGATAGTCTACGGATCACAAGAGTCCAAGTATCACCGACTCGGAAGGATTTGAATTTGAGGCGTATGCAGATGGGTCGATTCTTTGAAAGATTATGACTATTCGATTGAGTATCACCGGGCAAGGCTAACGTGGTGGCGCGCGCAGCGTTGAGCCGTAAGGTTGTTTCGGACTTAAGAGCATTGTTTGCCCATTTGAGTTTGTATGACGATGGGAGTATTTCAGCAGAGTTGCGAGTTAAGCCTACTTGGGTTGAGCAAATCGAGAGAAACAGATTATTGGATGAGGTTACGAGTGCGCGAAGGTTGCAGTGTGAGGATGGTGGTTTGGAGGGTTCTGCCTTGTCCGTGATGGGGTTCTGTGTTTTCAAGGTAAGGCTTGTATGCCTAAAGATGTTGAGTGAGGCAGAAGATTCTTCAGACGCACATAGCGATCCTCATGCTATGCATCCTGGAGGTAGCAAGATGTATAGGGATCTTAGAGAGCGATTTTGGTGGCCGGCTTGAAGAAGGAGGTGACAGAGGTTGTTGGGAAGTGTCCGACTTGCCGGCGAGGTCAAGGTGAACATCGCTTTGCCGTCGGGGTTGCTTCACTGTGAAGATTCCTCGATGGAAGTGGGAAAGGATAACCATGGATTTCGTCGGTGGGTTACCGCTTACGCCAAGCAAGAAAGATTCATTTGGGTAGTGGTGGATCGATCGACTAAATCACTCACTTTATTCCGGTGAGGGTTGACTACTCACTTCGTGGCTAGCGGTCGTATGTGTCGAGATAGTGAGGTTGCACGGTGTGCGGTTTCCGATAATCTCGGATAGGATCCTAGATTCACGTCAAGGTTTCGGAAAGCACCGCATCGGGCTCGGGTACTCGTTTGGATTTCAAAGACGGCTTTTCACCCATGATCGGCGGCCAATCGAAAGGGTCATTCAGTCTTAGAGGATATGCCGAGAGGTTGTATCTTGGACTTGAGAGGTAGTTGGGAGGAGTTTCTACCATTAGTCGAGTTTGCCTACAACAACGATTACCAAGCGAGCATCAAGATGGCACCGTATGAGGCGTTGTATGGCGAGAAGTGTCGCTCACCTACGTGTTGGGCGGAGTTAGGTGAACGTCGATTGTTGGGACCCGAGTTGGTTGTCGAGACCGAAGACAAGGTTAAGGCGATTCGATCTAGATTGAAGGAAGCTCGGACCGGCAGAAGTCTTATGCCGATCTTAAGCGAAGAGATATAGAGTTATTTGTGGGGATCGAGTTTTCTGAAGGTCTCGCCTTGGAAGAAGGTGTTGAGGTTCGGGAAGAAAGGCAAGCTAAGTCCGAGGTTCATTGGGCGTATAAGGTTACGAGGAGACGAGTTGGACCCGATGGCGTATCAGCTTGAGTTGCCAGCAGAGCTTAGTCAGATTCACGATGTTTTCCATGTTTCGATGCTTCGGAGGTATCGTTCAGATCCGTCGCATGTGGTAGCAATGGAAGAGATCGAGGTAAATCCAGATTTGACCATGGAAGTGGAAACATGCGCGATTCTTGATCGAGATGTGAAGGTTCTGCGTAAGAAGTCTGTGCCTTTGGTTAAGGTTCTTTGGCGGAATCATGGCGTAGAAGAAGCTACGTGGGAACCCGAGGATATGATGAGACAGCAATACCCGCAACTCTTTTGATCAGGTAATTTCGAGGTCGAAATTATTTTTAAAGGGGTAGAACCGTAATATCCCGGGTTAGGGGCTATTTTTATTATGGCATGTTTTGCATGTGTTGGCTTGCTATGTGGCTATTTTGGTGTCTTAGGGGCTTAATTGTAGACTAGGGGTATGTCGAGTAGGTGGGAAACTTTTTGTTTTTAGGCTTAAGTAAGAGGAGTTGATGAAGTGGGATATATGAATATTATTTGGTGTTCTTGAGCACAAAAGAAAAGTGGTGGAGTGGCAAGGCATGCGTCACTTGGGGCTTGAGTGTGGCGTCATCTGCAGGGGAGAGGTCTTGTGTTCAAGCTGCGGAGTGGCCACTTTTTGCACTCTTTTTGTGGCATGGAAGGAAGAGGTTGTATGTAGTTCAAATTCTTCTTTGGACTTGGTCAAACCGTTCAAATGGAGAGTGGAGAGTGAGTTTAGGAGGAAGACTTGGTCAAGGTGGTTTAAGTGTGAGGTTGTGAGTGAATGGGGGGATATGGCGAAATTTTGGGATGTTTGGAGGTGTTGTGCCGAAATTCATTTTTGGAATTTTGGTTGTTTGGTCAAGGCTTAGCAAGCTAGTGTCTTCTCATTTTGACATTGGTAGCCGAATTCTCTAGTGTATTCTTTTTCGTTTTTCTTTCTTTGTAAACTGAAAATCAAAACCTCTCTAAGGCTTGCCGAATTTTTGTGTTGTTTCTCAATATTCTTTGTTGTCGAATGTCCCTTACATGTCTCTCTTCTTGTTCATTTGAGTAAATCGAAACTAGCCATCATTTTCTTCTCATATTTTCTTTATTTCTACAACCCTTGTGCCGAATTTGCATTTTCTCTTAGCCAAAACTTTTGTTTCCTTTTTCTTTGAGCATAGGCCGAATATCACCCTCTTCCTTCCATCTCTTTTGGTGTTTTCCTTCCTTGGGGTTAGACCGAATCTTTCCTTTCTCCCTTCTAAACTTTTATTACCGATTTCTTTCTCTTCTTGAATCGCATCTCCTCTGTTTCTACTTCCAAAACTTTTAGAGTTTTTTCCTCTTTCTCTTGGGTGGTTGAAGCCGAATTTCCCTTCTCTCCTAGGGGTTTCTTGTGGCGAATTCTTGGTGGTTGGTGTTGGGGTAAGTGGTTGGCCGAATGGCCATCTCTCTCTTCTCAAGTATTATATTGATTGCGGTTTGTTCAAAGCCTATGATGGTTGTAGATGGAAGTGAGTTAATCACTTGTTTAACCTTTTCATATAGGGTCTTTGGATAGTGAAAGTAACCAAGAGGAGTTCTACTCTAGTAACCGATTGGTAAACAGTGGTGGTGGTAAGTGATTGGTATTGGCATTAATCGTTCAATCTTTTGGTTTCGATTGAGTCAAGATTATTAAGGTTTAACTGTTCATCTTTTATGGTGTAGCCGATTGCTAAAGGAGAATCATTGTTTGATTCGGATTTGGTAGGAAACCAAATCATCTTAAAAGGGTAAGGGTTCGGTATTAACCCTTTGGTTAATTGATGATGGCCGAATGTTATAGATGCCTAACCCCTATGTCTTGGCCGATTGTAGGAGCTAGTTAATCAAGGGACTTAGATCGCTTTTGTCAGGATTTCTAGACTCGTATTACCAGGTGTGTAAACTAACACACTGATATCTAGTAATGTTATTAATAAACCTGTTTGCCCATTAAAATCATGACAGTATGATGGATTATTGGATACCCAAACGGGGTATGTGTACGTATCCGGGTAAGTCAGTATTGTTACTAGATTACTGATGATCTATATGGTATCATGACTATGTATGTATGTGATATGGGGCATGAGTCAAACATATTAGCATGATATGCATAATTTGTATGATATGCATGATTACATGAGTTGGTTTGTTGATGGGTGATATGAGTGGAGGGGGCAGTGATGATTTGTGCTGACGAGCACCAGTGTTTTGGTAACACACTTTGTGACTTTGGGTCACCAGTGCTTGGGTAGCACATTTGTGTCTTTGGGACACCAGAGGTTGGGCACCTCATTGCGACTTGTCCTCGTGGTTAACACCACCGTAGGTTGGCCCCACTTTGAGATATGGGATCGAAATCGCTAGTGATTGGGTATCACACGATGGGTTGGCCCCATCATTCGATTATTGTGACTACGGTCACCGGTGCTTTGGTAGCACATTTGTGTCTTTGGGACACCAGAGGTTGGGCACCTCATTGCGACTTGTCCCCGTGGTTAACACCACCGTGGTTTGGCCCCACTTTGAGATATGGGATCGTCTCGCTAGTGATTGGGTATCACACGATGGGTTGGCCCCATCATTCGATTATCGTGACTACGGTCACCGGTGCTTAGGTAGCACATTGTGTCTTTGGGACACCAGTGTTTTGGTAACACATTGTGAATATATGTCACCGGTGGTTTGGCACCACCAGTGGTTTGGTACCACACGGGTAGAAAAAGGAGATACGGATGGTTAGGATCGGGTTGCATTAATTATGTTGCTATGTATGATGTGTGTTAGCATGTTGTTTCATCGGGAGCGGGATTTATGCATCGAGTCACTCGACTCACCCTCTCCTTTGACATTTCGGTGTGACTCGTGAGACGCGCGGACATGGAGCAGGGATGGACTCGGGTGCTCATGCCATGCTTAATAAAGTTTTACTCCAACTCTATCATTTGGGTACTTTAGTTTAATTATCTGCTATTTGGGTTTTAATTTGGATTTGTAAAAGGCCTTTAAATTATGTTTTATGATGGGTATGTTTTAATTAGATTCTCGACACGCTTAACAAATAACTTGGCATGAAATTTTACTAAAACTTGGAAAAACAATGTTTTCAAACTTATATCGCAATGTGTTTTAAACTATACCATCGGGTATCTCGCTATGTTTTGCTATTCAATAAACTCAAATGATTTCCAAATCAAACTCGATTTTTTCCACTAAGTCTAAAATGTTTCAAAATGGCACTAAGAAACTATTGGAAGTCCTAAATGAAATTAACTCGTTTTAACTATATACTTGGATAAGTTTTCAAAATCTAATCAAACAAGCCTACTCAAACTTTCCTCAAATTCACTTTGTTTTCACCCCACTTCTAAACGAAAAAAAAAATCTGATCACTCAAAGACGTTTTTCCCCGTAACATACCAGATTCGGGCGTGGTGTCTTGTCCGAGTTTGGGGTGTTACAGAAAACCCTTCTCTTCTTCTAAAACCTTGGCCGAATCTCCTATACCTTAATCTCCCATCTATTTCTTTCTTTTCTCTTCTCAAACCCTTAGCCGAAACTCTTATTTCACTTTCTTACTTTCTCTTTTTCCATACAAGCCGATCCTTGATTGATTGTGTTGAACAATCATAGCCGAATCTACTCCCTTGGTGTGCCAAATTTTCCTTCCTCTATTTGGTGTAGCCTTGGCCGAATATCAAAGCAAGGGTGATCCCTTTTCAGTGTTTTCCAAATCGGTTTGGGTAGGTAAATGTGTTAGCCGAATGGCTATTTCTTCCCTCTCTGTTCTCGGTCAACTTTTACAAAGGTAAGAGTTGGTTTCGGCAATTATTGTTAAGGGTGCTAATCACATGTTGAAACCGATATGTCATAGGGCCTTCGGGATTTGGAAGCGAGCAAGTGAGTCCATCATCTCTGATCAATCGGTTTTGGGGTAAGGTGGTAAGGATCTATTTTTATTTGGTATTCGATTAAGCCGAAGGCTATTAACTTAGTGATTGCCGATTTAGGGAAGCAGAAGCACTTTGAGGGTGGTGGCTAGTATCCAAAGACGTTTTGGGTAAGGTTTCGGGTTCACAAGGAACCCTTTTCAATTGTTTTGGTTTGGCCGAATAGGCCATGGCACTAACCTTGTGGTTGGCCGAATATAGGGACAAGAAAGCAAGGGTGGCCGATTGACTCTCTTTGGGGTTTAGAGTTAGCGTTAGAATCAGTGTGTACATACACACTTTATGATTGATTAACTGTGCTAAATGTTTGTGTATGCTAAATCTGGTTTATGTAGCTTTGGATTTAATACCATAACGATATAAGCGATGATTTAGGTAAGACTCTGTTCGTATGAGTTTACTATTTGATGCTTTTGGAAAGCATGGCATATTTGGTATATGCGATTTAAGTACATGTTGGCATGAATTCTGTTATATATATATATCATGGACTAATGTGGGTTGATGAGAGGAGGGGGCAGTGATATTCATGTCGACGGACACCAGTGGTTTGGTACCACATTGTGACTACGGTCACTAGAGGTTTGGCACCTCTAGAGGTTTGGCACCTCATAGCGTCTCGTCCCAGTGGTTTGGTACCACAGTGGGTTGGCCCCACAGTTTATATTATGGGATTGACGCCAGTGATTTGGTATCACACGATGGGTTGGCCCCATCATTTGATTTGTGACTACGGTCACCAGTGGTTTGGCACCACCAGTGGTTTAGCACCACAATATGACGGATTTTGTGACTATACGTCACCAGTGGTTTGGCATCACCAGTGGTTTGGTACCACACGGGGTAGAGAAAGGTGTTTGGATGGCTAGGTTGGGTGCATGATTTAGTGCATGTTATTTTGTTATAAATTGTGTATGTTGTTGCACTAAATTGGGGAAGGGTTACACATTGAGTCTTGGTGACTCACCTTCTCCTTTAACATTTTTCAGGTGACTCGTAGATGGCGGTTGAGGAGCCGGTTGGACTCGAGGTGGCCATGCAGTGGGATTTGAATTTAATGAACTTGGATTTTAGGAATTTTCAAAATAGTTTTCTCTGTGACATACCAAATTCGGTCGTAATGTTTGGGCCGGGTTTGGGGTGTTACAAATTGGTATCAGAGCCCAGTTCAAAGCTCGACTGTGGGGGCCCAAGGCCCAAAATGTTTTGGTAGGCCTTGTGAAAATGGTTTTTATTTTAGACAGCATGGCCCGAGTCTCCGGCACCGATCCGCCCAGGTAAGTACTTCTGACTTTTGTATGCATTATTATTGGTAGAAGGGTAGGTATGGGACGTAGAAAGTATGATAGGTGTTTGAATTTTAGGACTAGCCCACTCCAACAAAAGACATAAGACTTTAAATGCTTAATTAAACAAACCTACGATCAAGTCGCGAGAGTTAGGGTGTGGTAACCCACGTATGCGTATGTCTAGGATTGGATCGGAAGAGCTTGGTATTTAAGCGATCCTTGTGACTCACCTCCTCTTCGCGGGATTCTTACCTGGTGCGTAGCTTCGGTTCACCCAAACCAAGAAGACTCGGTCATAGGCCAAACACAATAAATAATACCCTGACTTTGGAAATTTACGAAAACACCCCTGTAGGAAAAAGACGAAACTACCCCTGGGATGAGTGAATAAGTATGAAAGATATTAGGGAATGGATGTGCTCTTCTGTGTAAACTAGGATAGAGGGCTTAAACCTTTGATTGATCGAAAGAATTTCTATTAAACTCTCTTTATAAAATTTCTTCGCGGATAACAAAGTGGAACAAGCACTAATCCATAAAAATTTCTTCATCAGATTAAAGCGCGATAGTTAGAATGAGCTCTAGAGGACGTGGCCGTCATGGATGCGGTAGGGGCAGGATGACCGTGTCAGAACCCGTTAGGTCGGGTCAAGGGTCAGAAAATGAAGTACCCGCCACCACCACCCCCAACTTTTGGAGCCGAGGAGCAGAGCATGGTGGTGAGGCGAGATCGCAAGTCGTGTGTTGCGAGTCCTTGAGATGGTGGCTGGAGCTAGTGGAGGAATGGGAGCTCGAAAATCTGTTTCCCGGCGACTCCGATCCAACGAGCTGAGGTATTCCGGGGTGTGTCGGAGTGGCACCCAGGCTTGTGGAATATTGGTTAGAATCGATTGAAAGGATCATGGACGATCTCGACCGACAAATAAGGAGAAGTTTGAAAAGGCGGTGTGTCGCTTCTAAAGGAGGAGTCATATCGGTGGTGGCTCACGGTTCGAGATGGTGCTACGGCAGATGATCTTACTTGGGAGTATTTCAAAACCTTGCTTATCGAAGAAGTATGTGGGCACCGGCTACACTTGCGATGCTCAAAGGAAAGCCTTTTGGGATTGGTACAAGGAAATAAGTCGAGATCGAGTATGAGGCGAGTTCTTAAAGCCGAGTCGATATCTTTGGAGGCATCGTGGCTACCGAACATGAACGGTGTGTCCGCTTTGAAGACGGACTTAGAGATGAATTAAGGTTGTTGATTGCTCCACAGCAGGAGCGTGAGTTTGCTATTCTGGTAGAAAAGGCTAAGGTAGCCGAAGGGGTCAAGGAGTCTGTGAGACAGAACTATGACAAGAATAAGCAGAAAAGAGGCTTTGGGTCGTCTGGATTGAGTAGTAATGCGCAGAAGAGGGCTAGGCAGAGTGGGCCGAATCAGACAGGGAGGCCCATGGCTGCTAATCAGAGACCGGCTCAATGTAATCGCTGTGGGAAATCACATTGGGGAGGTTGTTGGACCAGTGATAAGGGATGTTTTGAATGTGGATCATTGGATCACCGTGTAAGGGACTGTCCTCGGAAGTTAGCTAAGAATCAGCCAGAGGGTCAAAACCGTACTCAGGTTAGAAGCGAAGGACCACCACAAAGGGGTCGTGGTAATGGTAGAGGAGGTAATGGTTCTAATCGAGGTCGCAGAATTCCTGGAAGAGGGGCAGGCAACACAGAGGCAAGGCAGCCTGGTTTAGTCTATGCAGCAAGGCATCGAGAGGAGGGAGACGCACCGGACGTCATAACCGGTACGTTCCTAATTTTTGGTCTTCTATATGTTGCATTAATTGATGTGGGTTCGACGCATTCATACGTTGCTAGTAGTGTGGTAGAGACTATGAACTTAGACTTTGAGACTGTTTCTAGGGAGATGACAGTAATTAGCCCTCTAGGTCACTCTGTAGTTGTGAACAAGCTATATAGAGATGTACCCCTAGAACTCTAAGGGGTAGTATTTTTGGCTGATCTGATGGAACTGTCGTTTGGGGAGTTCGATTTGATTCTTGGAATGGACTGGTTGGTTAAGTATCAAGCAAGGTTGGACTGCGCTGTTAAGCGCATGGTTCTGAAGATGGCTGAGGGTGATGAAGTGGTCATGATAGGCAATAGAAGAGATTACCTATCTAACGTGGTATCTGCTTTGAAGGCTGAGAAAATGGTCAAGAAGGGTACTATCGAAGGTTTGTGGAAGGGTTCTCTTTAATCGCAGCGCCGTTGACTAAGTTATTAAGAAAAGGAGTTCCATTTGTTTGGTCGGAGAAACAACAAGAAAGTTTTGATAAGCTAAGGAAGATTCTGACGGAAGCTCCAGTTCTAGTACAGCCTGAGGCAGGGAAATTGTTCACGGTTTATTGTGATGCATCCCATACTGGCTTGAGGTGTGTGTTGATGCAGGAAGGGAAGGTAGTGGCCTATGCATCCCGTTAGTTAAGACCGCATGAGGTCAACTATCCGACTCACGACTTAGAGTTAGCGGCAGTGGTCTTTGCTTTAAAGATATGGAGACATTACTTGTATGGGGAGAAGTCGATAGTCTACACGGATCACAAAAGTCTGAGGTATCTTTTGACCCAGAAAGATTTAAACTTGAGGCAGCGTCGATGGATTGATTTGTTGAAGGACTACGATCGTTTCAATTGAGTACCATCGGGCAAAGCTAACGTGGTGGCTGACGCGTTGAGCCGGAAGGTCGTGACCGATTTAAGAGCGATGTTTGCTCACCTCAGTCTATATGACGATGGAAGTCTGTTGGCAGAGCTACAAATTAAGCCAACTTGGATTGAGGAGATTAAGGAAAAGCAATTGGTGGATGATAGTTTGAATGCAAGGAGGTTGCAAGTTCAAGAAAGTGGGTTAGAAGGGTATAGTTTGACCGGTGATGGTGTACTATGTTTTCAGGACGAGCATGTATGCCGAAGGATGTGGAGTTGAGACAAAGAATTCTCCAAGATGCACATAGCAGCCCATACGCTATGCATCCCGGAGGAAGCAAGATGTATGGGGATTTGCGAAGCGCTTTTGGTGGCTGTGGTTGAAGCGCGAGGTAATGGCGAGTTTGTGGGAAGGTGTCCGACGCGTGTCAATGAGTTAAGGGTGAACATCGGTTGCCATCGGGGTTACTTCAACGGTGTGAAGATCCTCGGTGGAAATGGGAAAGGATCACTATGGATTTCGTCGGTGGACTACCCCTCACGCCCAAAGCAAGAAGGACGCGATTTGGGTGATTGTGGACCGTCGACTAAATCGGCTCACTTCATCCCGGTGAGAGTGGATTACTCACTTGACGAAGCTAGCTAAGTTTGTATGTGTCGAAATAGTGAGGTTGCATGGAGTGCAAGTATCAATCATCTCGGATAGGGATCCCCATTTATGTCAAGGTTCGGAAAGCATTGCATCAAGCTTTGGATACACGATTGGATTTCGAAGATGACTTTCCATCCACAAATCGACGGGCAATCGGAAAGGGTCATTCAGATTTTAGAGGATATGCTGAGAGGTTGTGTTTTGGATTTCAGTGGTAGTTGGAAGGAGTACCTACCGCTAGCAGAATTCGCTTATAACAATAGTTATCAAGCGAGTATCCAGATGGCACCATATGAAGCACTGTATGGACGAAAGTGCCGTACTCCTACATGTTGGACGGAGTTAGGTGAACGATAAGTTTTGGGTCCAGAATTAGTGACAGAAACGGAAGATAAGGTTAAGGTAATTCGAGCTCATCTCAAGGAAGCGTCAGATAGACAGAAGTCTTATGCTGATCTTAAGCGTAAGGAAATAGAGTATGCGGTAGGAGATAAAGTTTTTCTAAAGGTGTCACCTTGGAAGAAGGTATTGGGATTTGGGCGAAAAGGGAAGCTAAGCCCAAGGTTCATCGAGCCATATACAGTAGTGAATCGAGTGGGACCGGTAGCTTATCAGCTCGAGCTGCCGGCAGAGTTGAGTCAGATTCATGACGTCTTTCATGTGTCGATGCTGAGACGGTATCGATCAGATCCATCACACGTTATGCCAGTCGCAGAGATTGAGGTAAACTCAGACTTATCTTTCGAGGAAGAACCAGTTCAGATCCTAGATCGAGATGTCAAGGCTCTACGAAGGAAATCAGTACCTTTGGTGAAAGTGCTATGGCGAAACCATGGTGTAGAGGAAGCTACGTGGGAACCCGAGGATGTGATGCGGCAGCAATACCCCCACCTCTCCTGATCAGGTAATTTCGAGGACGAAATTATTCTAAGGGGGGTAGAACTGTAACATCCTAAAAGTGGGGTTATTTGTGATTGAATTATTTTTCTTGTGTTTGTATTGCTGTGATATTAATTGTGGTGTAGTAATGCTTAATTAGGGGTCTTGAGTAGGCTCGGAATGGTAGAAAAATATTTTTGTAAGCTTTAAAGGTAGGGAGCCTTAGCAAGTAGGGGTTACAAGGTTAAAAGAGGGAACTTTTGACACAGAAATGGCCTTGGAAAAGTGGCAAAAGGAAGGCCACTTAAGAGTTGGAGTTGACGCCACAGGAGAGCAAGGGGAGCTTGTGTTTGAGTCGCAGAAACCCCTCTTTTTGCTCTTAATTGGGACGGGAGAGAATTTCTCATTTCAAACTCTTTTTGATAATAAGGATAATGAGGTTATTATTTAGATATTAATTGGATTTTATTTTGATTAATTCCAAAAAGATGGCAAAGAGAAAATATAGGCATTTAAGTATTCAAATTATTTTGAATATTTTTAAACAATTGGCCAAGAGGAATTTTAGGTGATTGCCGAAATTTGAACTCCTTGATTGATAGGAGTGGACGGCAAGGATAGGGGGGAGAGTGCCAAAATCCTTCATTTGATTCCCAAACTCTCTCATCTTCCATCTTTTCTTTTTCTCTTTTTCATTCTCTCAAAACCGAAAACCCTTCTCTTCTTCTAAAACCTTGGCCGAATCTCCTATACCTTAATCTCCCATCTATTTCTTTCTTTTCTCTTCTCAAACCCTTAGCCGAAACTCTTATTTCACTTTCTTACTTTCCCTTTTTCCATACAAGCCGAACCTTGATTGATTGTGTTGAACAATCATAGCCGAATCTACTCCCTTGGTGTGCCGAATTTTCCTTCCTCTATTTGGTGTAGCCTTGGCCGGATATCAAAGCAAGGGTGATCCCTTTTCAGTGTTTTCCAAATCGGTTTGGGTAGGTAAGTGTGTTAGCCGAATGGCTATTTCTTCCCTCTCTGTTCTCTGTCGACTTTTACAAAGGTAAGAGTTGGTTTCGACAATTATTGTTAAGGGTGCTAATCACATGTTGAAACCGATATGTCATAGGGCCTTCGGGATTTGGAAGCGAGCAAGTGAGTCCATCATCTCTGATCAATCGGTTTTGGGGTAAGGTGGTAAGGATCTATTTTTATTTGGTATTCGATTAAGCCGAAGGCTATTAACTTAATGATTTCCGATTTAGGAAGCGAAGCACTTTGAGGGGTGGCTAGTATCCAAAGACATTTTGGGTAAGGTTTGGGTTCACAAGGAACCCTTTTCAATTGTTTTGGTTTGGCCGAATAGGCCATGGCACTAACCTTGTGGTTGCCGAATATAGGGACAAGAAAGCAAGGGTGGCCGATTGACTCTTTGGGGTTTAGAGTTAGCGTTAGAATCATGTGTGTACATACACACTTTATGATTGATTAAGCGTGCTAAATGTTTGTGTATGCTAAACCGTTTATGTGTAGCTTTGGATTTAATACCATAACGATATAGCGATGATTCGTAAGGCTCGTTCGTATGAGTTTACTATTTGATGCTTTTGGAAAGCATGGCATATTTGGTATATGCGATTTAAGTACATGTTGGCATGAATTCGTTATATATATATATATATATCATGGACTAATGTGGGTTGATGAGAGGAGAGGGGCGGTGATATTCGTGTAAGCGGACACGGTGGTTTGGTACCACATTGTGACTATGGTCACCAGAGGTTTGGCACCTCCAGAGGTTTGGCACCTCATAGCGCCTCGTCCCGGTGGTTTGGTACCACGTGGGTTGGCCCCCATTTACATTATGGGATTGACGCCGGTGATTTGGTATCACACGATGGGTTGGCCCCATCATTTGATTTGTGACTACTGATCACCAAAGTGGTTTGGCACCACCGGTGGTTTGGCACCACAATATGACGGATTTTGTGACTATACGTCACCAGTGGTTTGGCACCACCAGTGGTTTGGTACCACACGGGGTAGAGAAAGGTGTTTGGATGGCTAGGTTGGGTGCATGATTTAGTGCATGTTATTTTGTTATAAATTGTGTATGTTGTTGCACTAAATTGGGGAAGGGTTACACATTGAGTCTTGGTGACTCACCTTCTCCTTTAACATTTTTCAGTGACTCGTAGATGGCGGTTGAGGAGCCGGTTGGACTCGAGGTGGCCATGCAAAGGATTTGAATTTAATGAACTTGGATTTTAGTTATTTTATTTTTATTGTTGGTTTTGTTTTAATCAAGTTGTAATAAGGCCTCCTAGGATTATTTTTATTATCTTTACATGTTTTGAATATTTTGTTTAAACTATTTAATAACATTAAAATGGGTACACATGTTTTCTCAAATCAAACGCAAAATGTTTTAAAGTGCCATGGTACATTTGAAACTCAGAACAACTTGACTTAATAAATATTTTTAAAACAAACTAAGTATGGTTTTAGCAAGATAACTGAAAATGAAGATGTTTTCATCAAAACTCAAATCGGCTAAAGGGATTTTCAAAATGGTTTTCTCTGTGACATACCAAATTCGGTCGTGATGTTTGGGCCGGGTTTGGGGTGTTACAATATACGAGTTCTAAAACTTAAAATCCAATAGAATCGAGTGTTGGCAGTGTCAAAAACAATAAGCCTGAGTGTAGACAGTATGGGAGATGTCATATTGGTGAATGCTGGGGCAAGTATAATAATAGAGTTTGTTATAAATGTGGATCACGAGAACACTTCATTTGGGATTGCCCGTAGTTGGCTGAGAAAGATAATGCTCAGAGTGTGAGGCTGAGTAACATGGCAGCTAGGGGTAGACCACCTAGAAACACATGAAATGTGAGTGGTAGTCAGAGAGGAACAACGGATACAGCAATGAGATCTGAGGCGAGAGCACCAGCCAGAGCTTATGCTATTCACGCTCGCGAAGAAGCGTCATCTCCAGACGTCATTACTGGTACTTTTACTCTTTTAGATAATGATGTGATTGCATTGATAGATCCAAGATCTACTCATTCATATGTGTGTGAGAATTTAGTATCTAGTAAGACTCTGCCTATTGAGTCTACTGAGTTTATAATTAGAGTATCGAACCCCTTAGGCAAGTGTGTTCTGGTTGACAAAGTGTGCAAAAATTGTCCGTTGATGTTTCGAGATATTTGTTTCCCGGCTAATATGATGCTACTACCTTTTGATGAATTTGATATAATTCTTGGTATGGATTGGCTAACTCTGCATAATGCTATTGTGAATTGCAAACAGAAGACTATTGATTTGAGGAGTCAGAATGGCGAGATAGTTCAAATTAAATCCAGTGATTTGAATGGGCTACCAGCTGTAATATCTTCGATGAAAGCTTTGAATTATGTGAAAAAGGGATGTGAAGCTTATTTTGCATATGTGATAGATACAAAAGTGACAGAAAAAAAAGTTGAATCTGTGCCTATAGTTTGTGAGTTCCTTGATGTGTTTCCTGAGGAATTACCTGGATTACCTCTGATATGAGAAGTTGAGTTTGGCATTGAGTTAGTGTCGGGAACGACTCCAATTTCAATAGCACCGTATAGAATGGCTCCGACAAAATTGAAAGAATTGAAGTCTCAGTTGCAAGAGTTGATGATTGCAGAGGTTTGCACGACGACCAAGTTTCTCGCCCCTAGGGTGCTCTGTGTTGTTTGTGAAAAAGAAAGATGGTACTATGAGGATGTGCATTGACTACCGACAGTTGAATAAAGTGACGATAAATAATAAGTACCCTCTACCGCGAATTGATGATTTGCTTGATCAGTTAAAAGGGGCTACAGTGTTTTCAAAGATAGATATGAGATTGGGATACTATCAGTAGAGAGTAAAAGATTCAAATATTTCGAAAACAGCTTTCTGAACGAGGTACGTACACTATGAATTCTTAGTTATGCCTTTCAGACTAACAAATGCCCCTGCAGTATTTATAGATTTGATGAACCAGATATTTAGACCGTATTTGGATCGATTTGTCATTGTGTTTATTGACGATATTTTGATTTATTCTTGTGATGAGATGCAACATGCCGAGCATTTGAGAATCGTGTTACAGACTCTGCGTGAGAAGCAATCGTATGCAAAGTTTAGTAAATGTGAGTTCTGGTTGCGCGAGGTTAGTTTTCTGGGACATATAGTGTCAGCTGCGGGGATACGAGTTGATCCGAGTAAGATTTCATCAATTTTAGATTGGAAACCTCCGAGAAATGTGATTGAAGTCCGTAGTTTTTTAGGACTATAAGGATATTATAGATGGTTCGTAAAAGGTTTTTCGATGATTGCAACTCCGTTGACGAGATTGCTTCAGAAAGATATGAAATTTGAATGGTCTGAAAAGTGTCAGAAAAGTTTTGATCAGTTGAAAGCCCTATTGACTGAAGCTCTAGTGTTAGTACAGCCAGAATCCGGTAAAGAATTTGTGATATATAGTGATGCTTCGCTGAGTGGTCTGGGATGCGTTTTGATGTAGGAAGGCAAAGTCATAGCTTATGCCTCGAGACAAATGAAACTGCATGAAAAGAATTATCCGACGTACGATCTAGAATTAGCGGCTATTGTATTTGCATTGAAGATTTGGCGTCACTATTTATTTGGTGAGAAATGTCACATTTATACTGATCATAAGAGCTTGAAATATCTGATGACTCCAAAAGAATTGAATTTGCGACAGCGGAGATGGTTAGAATTGTTAAAATATTATGAATTAGTAATTAACTATCATCCGGGAAAAGCTAATGTTGTTGCTGACGCATTGAGCCGAAAGTCTTTATTCACTTTATGAGCAATGAGTACTCAGATAGATTTGCGTGATGATGGTTCGGTTTTAGCCAAATTGAAAGCAAGACCATTTTTTTTTACAGCAGATTTGTGATGCTCAAAAAGTTGACAATGAAATGTTAGCGAAAATAGCTCAGTGTGGTTTGAATTCTGATTCAGAATTTCGACTTGATAATGATGATTTTCTGAGATTCCAAGATCATATTTGTGTTCTGAGAAATTTAGAGTTGATTCAGTTGATTTTGAACGAGGCTCATAGTAGTCGTTTGTCTGTTCATCCGGGAAGTACGAAAATGTACAATGATCTGAAATAGTTTTATTGGTGGCCTGGTATGAAACGGGATATCTCAGTGTTTGTTTCGAGATGTTTAGTTTGTCAGCAAGTCAAAGCTGAACATCAGGTACCTTCGGGCTTATTACAACCGATCATGATTCCTGAGTGGAAATGGGAGAGAATTACAATGGACTTTGTGTCGGGATTTCCCTTGTCTCTGGGAAAGAAAGATGCAATCTGGGCGATAGTGGATAGATTAACGAAATCAGCTCATTTTATTCCGGTGAGAACAAATTATTCGCTTGAAAAGTTAGCTGAATTGTATGTTTCCGAGGTGGTGCGATTGCACGAAGTACCATTATCTATTCTGTCTAATTGAGATCCGAGGTTTACTTCGCGGTTCTGAAAGAAACTGCAAGAGGCTTTAGGTACGAAGTTGCACTTCAGTACTACTTTTCATCCGCAAATGGATGGTAAATCCGAGTAGATCATTCAGATTCTCGAGGATATGTTGAGATGTTGTATTCTTGAGTTTGAAAGTACGTGGGAAAAGTATTTTCCGTTGATTGAATTTGCGTATAATAATAGCTTTCAGCCAAGCATTAAAATGGCACCATATGAGGCTCTTTACGGTCGTAAATGTAGAACTCCATTGTATTGGACTGAGCTTAGTGAGAATAAGATTCACGGGGTTGATTTGATTAGAGAGACTGAGCAGAAAGTGAAAGTGATCTGAGATAGGTTGAAAGCAGCGTCTGATCGACAGAAATCATATGCAGACTTGAAACGAAAAGATATTGAGTATGAAATCGGAGATAAAATATTTTTGAAAGTGTCTCCATGGAAGAAAGTACTCCGTTTCGGCAGAAAAGGCAAGTTGAGTCCGAGATACATGGGGCCGTATGAGATTATCAATCGTATCGGACTGGTTGCTTATAGATTGATGTTGCCACCTGAGTTAGAGAAGATTCATAATGTGTTTCACGTATCGATGCTTCGACGATACAGATCTGACCCATCGCATGTGATTGCCCCTACTGAAGTTGAGATTCAGTTTGATCTATCGTATAGTGAAGAACCGATTAGAATTCTGGCTCGTGAGATCAAAGAATTGAGAAATAAGAAAATTGCTTTAGTAAAAGTGCTGTGGCACAGACATGGGGTTGAAGAGGCTACGTGGGAGCCTGAGGATGCTATGAGAGAGCAATACCCGAATCTATTCACTGGTAAGATTTTCGGGGACGAAAATCCCTAAGGGTGGAGAGTTGTAACAGCCCGGTTTAGACCCTAGTTGGAACAGTGGTTTTGGGACCACAAATACGAGGTCAGAGAAATATTTTAATATTATTTTTGATGTTTGTGGCATGTGATAAAGTATGTGTGAAAGTTCTGTGTGAAAATTTTATCGTTTGTGTGCTTAATTTGCAAAAAGGATTAAATCGCATAAAATGCAAAAGATGTGTTCTATTTGATGAGGTGCCGAATTGCTAAGACATATTAGGTGTGAGGTCCTTATTAAGCAAATGGACCATTAACATGGTTAATGGACTTTTATGGACAACCATTAGTGATGTTTTTGTTTATTAAATTGAGGTTAAAATGGTAAATGGTGTATTAAATAATGAATAATAAAACAAAAACATTTTGATGGCCATTATCATCTTCTTGGCACCGAAAATACAAGGAAAAAGAAAAGAAAAAAAGAGTCTTTAGGGTTCGACCATTGTTGTTCTTGATCAAGGTATGTTTTGAGCTCGGTTTTTGATGATTTTTATGTTTTTGTGATCGTTGCTTTGTGTTCTATCAAGCCCATGTCTCAACTTCTAAATTTGATGAAGATTTTGAGTTATGCCATTGATGAAAATGTGAGTTTTGTGTTGATAGTTGGTGAAATATGAGAGCTTGATGAATAATAAACATATTTTGTATTTGGAATTTTTGATGAAATTGGTTATTAAGGGCTAACTTGTAAAAATGAAACTTTGAAGGGTTAAAATGTGAAATAAATAAAAGATATGGGCTGCTAGGGACTAGTTTGAAATTCGGTCAAGCTTGGGTGTGAATAAATTATGTGTATTTCGTGTAATTGTGAAATAGGGATTAAAATGTCAAAATGTGGAATTATGGTGGCTAAAGTGTAAAATACTTTAACTATGTGTTGTGGATTGTTTTGGATGAAAATGTGATTGAATGAGTTGAATTTGATATTATATAGATCAAGAAAGGAGAAATTCGGACTTAGATCGAGGCAAGAACAAAGTGCTCGATTGATCGACTAGTGTCGTTGTTTTTACGTCCGAGGTAAGTTCGTGTATAATACTAATTGTTTAAACAATGTTCACCTGTTATGAAATGAATGGGAATGTGATTGTTGAATTAGTAATGCTATATGCGAGTTCAAAGATATGTGGCACTAAGTGTGCGTAAAGATAATAGTTATTGCGAGGAATTGCACTTAGTGTGCGAGATAAAGAAATGCATCAGCTATATTAGTTGGCACTGTGTGTGCGATATCGAGACATCTTCGGTTTAAGGTGATGGCACTAAGTGTGCGATACTATTGTAGCATTGGCTAATTAAATGGCACTAAGTGTGCGAGATCATCGAACGTTTAAAGAGGATCGAACGAATTATGGCATTGAGCTTTGACTGTGATAAACCGTAATATATACATATTTTAATCCCACATATAGCATACTTTTGGATGATTTAATCCCTTGAATTGTGGAATTTGATGCTCCTAATCCTTTAATTTCATGTTTTATACTTAGGAGAGCATCGGAGGATGAAAAGAATGAGAAAAGGGCCGAAAACGGAGAAAATAGGCCAAAGTAGGAAATCAACACGGCCTAGAGTTCACCACACGGTCGTGCCACTTTAGCAGACTCGAACTCGGCCTTGGGCTCGATTCACACGGGCATTTCACACGGGTGTGTCCTTATCGTGGCTAGGATGAGTTTCATTCGGATTAGGATACTTGTGGGCCAAGTAAGGCATCCCGAAAGCCTATATAAACACCCTAGAGGGTAACCTAAAGGGGGGAGTCGAAAGAAGCCTTCTGTCAGGGCTTTTGACGAAGGGTGAAGCCAGAGAGGGCTGAACAAAGGAAATTACTCGAAGACAGCCAGTTGATTCATCCCAGAAGCCGAAATCACACTAAAGACGGAAGATCTTCCCTTCAATTTCCTTCAGGGGGTTTTAGGGTTTTTCTTATGTTTTGTTATTTACTTTCTTCTGAGATGTATTCTTTATTAAACATGAACTAAACCCCTCAAATACCTGAGGGGGATGAAACCTAAGACAGATCTTGTTATTGTTTTCTGAACTGTATGATAAATACTTGATTTGTTCTTAATTATGTGTTCTTAATTCTTGTTTTAATATTTTAGGATATTGATTCAAGTATTGTTGTGCTTAGGCAGTGGAGCAAAAGTCCCTGTTTAAGAGTAGATCTAGCATAGTTAAGCGGAGTTGATCGCAACCCTAGAGATAGGATGATGAAAATCTGCCGGATTAGGGTCAAACCTAATATGGGAGTCCATAGATTGAGTTAATGCAACACTAGGGATTTTAATTAGAAAGAGATTTCAATTAATCAACCTAGGGTTAGACGTTAGTAGCCTCGAAAGAGGTATTAATATAAATTAGGGAATCCTACAGATCAAGTCAAGTGAATAAATCGTCTGATTCAGAGTTATGTAACAAGTGAAGTCTAGGTGGATTCTTCCTCGGGTATTGTCTTAATCAACTGGTTTTCCCAAAAGTATTTTCCCATTTCACTCTCTGTGTCTTAGCATCCTTAGTTTAGTAATTAGTTAATTAAACATCGATTCCCTTAATACTTAGGCTAGATAATAAAAAGATAGTAACTACTAGTACTCTTGGTCATTGAGGATACGATATTTCCGGTCTTGCCATAGCTATACTACCGAACGATAGGTGCGCTTGCCTTATTCGTTGTCATAGTTAGTTTGGACACGACCAAGTTTTTGGCGCCGTTGCCGGGGACTAAGATTTTAGGAAAACTAAATTTTTATTACTTTAGCCATTTTATTGCAATTTATATTTATTTTATTTTTAAATTTGCTATTTTTTCCTTTATTTGCTTCTGGCAGGTAATTCTAGTTTATGACTAGGAAGAACCCGTCAGGACCCTTGATTTTTGACAGTGGTATAGTAGGTACCGTTCGCAGAAATCGTAGGGAAATAAGGCGAAGCCTACAGTTCATAGAAGAAGAGCAAGAGGACGATACTAATAACACGGAAAAGATGGCTGATCCCCAGAATAATCCACTTTCTCCCGTGGTTGCCGAAAATCCTCCTCCTCGAACTATGTATGATTATGCTAAACCTAATTTAACAGGAACTGAATCAAGTATTGTTAGACCTATTGTTGCTGCAAATAATTTTTAAATGAAACCTAACACTATACAATTCAATAATTTGTTAAGTTTGATGGTTTGGAGGATGAGGATCCAAACAATCACTTAGCAAATTTTTTTGAGTTTTGCGACACTTTCAAAATCAATGGCATTTCTGATGATGCCATTCGCCTTCGGTTGTTTCCCTTTTCATTGATAAACAAAGCTAAACAGTGGTTGAACTCGTTACCACGAGGATCAATCACTACATGGGATCAAATGACCGAAAATTTTTTACTTAAATATTTTCCGCTAGCTAAAACGGCCAAGTTGAGGAATGATATCTCTTCTTTTGTGCAGATGGATTTAGAAACGCTTTATGACGCATGGGAGAGATACAAGGATTTGTTGAGAAGGTGCCCACACCATGGGTTACCTCTATGGTTACAAGTTCGAACCTTTTACAACGGTTTGAACCCCTCAACTAGGCAACTGATAGATGTCGCCGCCGGAGGAACCCTGAATAACAAAACTCCTGAAGCGGCTTACGAATTCATTGAAGAGCTGTCAATGAATAACTATCAGTGGCAAGTGATGAGGACGAAGCCAACAAAAGCCGCCGGAGTTTTCAACCTCGACGCAGTGACAATGCTATCAAACCAGGTAGAGCTTTTAAGTAAAAAAATTGATGGTTTATGTGGTTCTTCGCAGGTACATCCAGTGATGCAGTGTGATACAAATGGAGGAGGGACGAACAATACAGAATACCCACCCTACAACCCTGGCATAGAAAGCGAATAGATGAACTATATGGGTAATACTTCTAGACTTCAAAATAACCCTTTTAGTAATACTTACAATCCACGTTGGAGGAACCACCCAAACTTTTCGTGGGGTGGCCAAGGAAATCAAAGACAACAACCCCCTCCAGGCTTTCAACAGCAACCCTACCAATAAGAGAAGAAGCTGAACCTTGAGGAGATGCTAACGAAATTCATCGCGGTGTCAGAAACCTGTTTTCAAAATACTGAAACAGCACTCAAAAACCAGCAAGCATCAATCCAGGGGCTCGAGAACCAAATAGGTCAGCTTGCTAAGCTGATCTCAGAATGACCACAAGGTAGCTTGCCAAGCAACACTGAAACTAACCGAAAGGAGTAACTTCATGCCATAACTGCTCAAAAAAGTGAAGGGTTAGACGAACCAACCTCGAGGCAAGAGATCGTGGTGGATGAAGGTAAGGTTGAGGTAAGCCATGATAAAACAAAACCGGTAATTACAGAGTACCAACTTCGTGTGCCATACCCCAATGCGACAAAGAAAGACCGCACAGATGAACAACTCGATAAATTTCTTAAACTCTTAAAAAAATTACATATTAACTTACCGTTTCTTGAAGCTCTTTCGCAGATGCCCAATTCAAGGAAATTTTTAAAAGAGCTTTTGACAAACAAACGGAAGCTAGACGAGGCGTCGCATGTGGAGCTAAAAGCAGTGTGCTTAGCGATTCTACAAAATAAACTACCACGAAAGTTAAAAGATCCAGGGAGTTTTACAATTCCATGCTTAATTGGTAGTTTAGATATTAATAATGCTTTGGCTGATTTAGGGGCGAGTATTAATGTTATGCCTTATAAAATGTTTAAACAGCTAGGTCTAGGGAAACCCAAACAAACTAGAATGAGTATTCAACTCATGAGATAAAACTATTAGAGTTCCTAGGGTATAATCGAAGATGTACTAGTGAAAATTGATAAATTCATATTCCTAGTAGACTTTGTTGTTTTAGACATGGATGAGGACAATAATGTTCCTTTAATATTAGGATGGCCTTTTTTAGCAACTGCTAGAACCGTTATCGATGTTGATACAGGGGAAGTAACACTTCGTGTAGGTGATGACATGATTAAACTCAAAAGCACGTGATTCTGATAGAATATCTAACGATCAAGAGAATACAAGTCCTGTTAATATAAATAAACTTAACGTTCAATCTTCTTTATAGGAAATCTCTCAAGAAAAGATAACAGAGCCAGGATCTAGTGTTCATACTGAGGATACAACTGTTCATGAGGAACGAAGGTTACAAATCGATGAACTAGATGAATGGCGGACACACGTCAAGGAAAAACTAAAAAAACACGAAGAACCAAAGCAAAACCATGTCAAACTTAAAGATGAGACATACCAATTTCAGATCGGGGATCAGGTACTGTTAGATACAACCGACCCTCAAATAGCCACTTCAGAGCTTAATGCAAAGCGGTGCGACTCCTTTACACGGTATTTTAAGGTTTTTCCATACGAAGCAGTCGAGGTAACTCATTCTAATTTTGAACTTTTAAGGTAAATAATACCCGACTCAAACCATATGTTGATAGAATTGATAATAAGAAATAGGAGTTTCGACTCCTCAAACCACCATGGTTATGCGAATGACAGATAAGTCTAGCTTAAGACTTTAAACGAGCACTTCTCGGGAGGCAACCCGAGCACTAACCCCACTAACGTCCATATTTTTGAATTTTAGCATCTAACTAAAAACTAACCAAATTTTTAGGCGCAGGTTTCCCTACCCACACGGCCTTGCACACGGGCGTGGCCGTGTGGAAACAGGACAAAACTTATCCCAAAACACGGGCTACGATAAAATGCCACGGTCGTGCGATTCGACTGTGGTCGAAACTGAGAAATCTACACGGGCGTGCGACACGCCCGTGGGACATTTGAGTCCATTTTTTTCTTTTTCTCTTATTTTCATTTTTTAATTTCTTTTCTTTTATCTTTCTCGTCTTTAATTTATATTATTATATCTTGATTTCTTTAATTTAGGTTCAAGGGGCTGTGAACGAACGACCACACCACCACTGGAGTTTCCTCCCTACCTTCACCTCTCTCCAACTTTATCGTTTCTTTTCATTGACTCCATCCAAAATTCAGGAAGTTTCACTTCTCTCCTTATTTTATGATTTTATTACTATATTGCTATTATCTATCTTTGTACATTGAGGACAATGTACATCTTAAGTGTGGTGGGGTTAACTACAGTATTATTTGAAAATCCCTGAATTATGTCTTATTCTTAAGTAATTTTCTCATATTACAGTTAGAATGAAACTTCTATTAATTTATGATTATCATTGATATGTTTTGGATTAAGTCATAGTTAATTGTGCATTGATGATTTAAACTTTAAGATATTAGAGAATCAAGCATGATAAGTCTATTTTTCAAAATTAAAAATTTTCTAGGTTGTTTCCCTAAATTTAAATATTACTTTGAAGTTTGAAGTTTGCAAGGTTGACATAAAAAACCATAATTTTTGTGAGATTTTGAGCCTTTTAAAGCATATTCTTTTCTTGCTCACTTTATCAATTATGAGTGTGTCAATATTGATTTGTTGTTCTAGAACTTGCTTCGATCATACATGTCGAGACCACACCTATGATTTGATATATTGAGATGATAAAGGCACCTAGGTTTTAACCCACTTATTCCACTAAAAAGCCTACCCGTTTAATTAACCCCTAGTGAACCCTTTGAAACCTAACAACCCATTTCTTGACTCACCCATTAATATTAACCCAAAACCCACTTTGTATTTGTTATCACCATTTCTCTTGACTACCCTTATATAGATATTTGATTTGATCGGTTGCTTAACTATTTTCTTTATTTCAGTTGTTAAATTCTATCTTATTATTATTGTATGTATTTTTTCTTACAAAAAAAATTAATTAATTATTTGAAGCATATTCATAATTAGTTCTATGTTAGTTGAGCTGATACGTTTAAATTCCACATCTTGAGAAGAAGCTCGTGTTATGAAATTTTAATGTAACTATTCAGTATTAGTTTGTTTCTCTAGTTAGGTAATTTGTCAATTCAATCTCGATTCTAACCCTTTAATTCAGCCTTTATCCACACCTTTAACCCAAGCCCCGTTGCAACCCATAAAAGACCTTTTGATTTGTGTATCATATCATTTTACAGTGGTGGAGATTTGATTTTCATGCAAGCCTATGGGATTAACTTTTCATGTTTGACTCTTGAGTGCTTATTTTTGAACCTTAAACACCTTGAGTGATTTGAGTGAACCCTTTAGTGAGGATGTCAATCCTTGTCAGGTTTTGAATCAAAGGTAACTATTTAGATAAGGGGAAATACCTATGTTTTCGTGCTACAAAAAAAATTATGACTTAGATTGTTTGAATCTTTAGGACTCTTTGAGTTAAAATATCAATGTATGAATTATCTATGAATTATGATGAAACATTTTTTGATGAGAATTATGAATTGAAGGAAGTTAATTCTAATTGTGAGTTGAGGATTTTGCTTGAGGACAAGCAAATGCTTAAGTGTGGGGGTATTTGATAAACCGTAATATATACATATTTTAATCCCACATTTAGCATACTTTTGGGTGATTTAATCCCTTGAATTGTGGAATTTGATGCTCCTAATCCTTTAATTTCATGTTTTATACTTAGGAGAGCATCAGAGGATGAAAAGAACGAGAAAAGGGCCGAAAATAGAGAAAATAGGCCAAAGTAGGAAATCAACACGGCCTGGAGTTCACCACATGACCGTGCCACTTTAGCAGACTCGAACACGGCCTTGGGATCGATTCACACGGGCGTTTCACATGGGCGTGTCCCTGCTGTGGCCAAGATGAGTTTCGTTCATATTAGGATACTTGTGGGCCAAGTAAGGCATCCCGAAAGCCTATATAAACACCCTAGAGGGCAACCTAAAGGGGGAGTCGACAGAAGCCTTCTTTCAAGGCTTTTGACGAAGGGTGAAGCTAGAGAGGGCTGAACACAGGAAATTACTCGAAGATAGCCAGTTGATTCATCCCTGAAGCCGAAATCACACTCAAGACGGAAGATCTTCCCTTCAATTTCCTTCAGGGGGTTTTAGGGTTTTTCTTATGTTTTGTTATTTACTTTCTTCTGAGATGTATTCTTTATTAAACATGAACTAAACCCCTCAAATACCTGAGGGGGATGAAACCTAAGACGGATCTTGTTATTGTTTTCTGAACTGTATGATAAATACTTGATTTGTTCTTAATTATGTGTTCTTAATTCTTGTTTTAATATTTTAGGATATTGATTCAAGTATTGATGTGCTTAGGTAGTGGAGCAAAAGTCCCTGTTTAAGAGTAGATCTAGCATAGTTAAGCGGAGTTGATCGCAACCCTAGAGATAGGATGACGAAAATCTGCCAGATTAGGGTCAAACCTAATTGGGAGTCCATAGATCGAGTTAATACAACACTAGGGATTTTAATTAGAAAGAGATTTCAATTAATCAACCTAGGGTTAGACGTTAGTAGCCTCGAAAGAGGTATTAATATAAATTAGGGAATCCTACGGATCAAGTCAAGTGAATAAATAAATCAGTTTGAGTTAAGTAACAAGTGAAGTCTAGGTGGATTCTTCCTCGGGTATTGTCTTAATCAACTGGTTTTCCCAAAAGTATTTTCCCAATTCACTCTCTGTGTCTTAGCATCCTTAGTTTAGTAATTAGTTAATTAAACATCGATTCCCTTAATACTTAGGCTAGATAATAAAAAGATAGTAACTACTAGTACTCTTGGTCCTTGAGGATACGATATTTATGGTCTTGCCATAGCTATACTACCGAACGATAGGTGCGCTTGCCTTATTCGTTGTCATAGTGAGTTTGGACATGATCAGACTGGTAAATGTGATTGATAAATACGTGATGGTACAAATATGTACAGAACCTATGTGGTTGATGATATTATGTATGAGATAAATGGATGATTATGTGAATGAATGATTAAAAAAAGATGGTTTGAATAGCATTAAAATGCTTGTACTTGAATCTATAGACGTGGTATGAATGTGGGTATTAGCTATGGGTGAGATTGAGTATTAATGTGAATTGAACCATGTGATAGTTAACTTTGTATATTAAATTTGATTTGTTGAGTTAAATGTGTTATATTACGAACTTACTAAGCTTTAAAGCTTACTGTGTGAAGTCTTTCTCTATTTTACAGTGTCATTAAAGTTAGCTCGGATCCGGGGATTGTCAACGACTCAATCACACTATCGGACATCTATTTTGGTACCTTTTTGGAAGTTGTATTTATGGTATATGGCATGTATAGGCTAGTGAGGTTGTGGAATGATTTTTGTACATGTTTTGTTATGTGAAAATGGTGTATGTGATATGTATATATGGTCTGGTGTGAATGACCATTATGGTATGTTTTGGTGAAATAGAAATGGCATGCTTCATACTTGATTTGGTAGTTGAGAATGGTGAATGAATTGTATGTTAATTGATGTTGGAATTGAGCATGTAGGGATGACCCAAATTGGGTGGCAATTTGGCCTTATAAATGGCCTATAATTGTCCACACGGGTGAGCACACGGGCGTGTGTCTCGCCTGTGTCCATCACTGTCCTTATTCGATGCAGGTCAGACTTGCACACGGGCCAAACACACGGGCGTGTGACAGGCCGTGTGATAATAGTTAGAGATGTACACGGGGTAAGACATGGTTTAAGACATGGCTGTGTGAGGCACACGGTCTAACCACATGGGCGTGTGCCCTGTTTTAAAAGAATTTTTTTTCTAAGTTTTGCAAGTTTCCGTATGAGATCAGTTTAGTCCCGAACCATCTTTTATGCATGTTTAAGGTCTCGTAGACCTACTAAAGGGACTTTGTGCCATTGATTACTATGATGTATTGATGTGTGAGCCATGATAGTATAAATGTTATGATTTGACTATTAATACCTCGTAACCCTAGTCCAGCGATGGATACGGGTTATGGGTGTTACATCATCTACCTCCCCCACTATCATCTGCACCCTACTTACCTGCGAAGTAAGAGAGGAATGGGTGTGTAACAGTCTGGTTTAGACCCTAGTCGAAATAGTGGTTTCGGGACCACAAATCTGAGTTAGAAAAATATTTTAATATTATTTTCTGTGTTTGCAGTATGTGATTAAGCATGTGTGAAAGTTTCGTGAATTAATTTTGTTGTTTGTGTGCTTAATTTGAGAAAAGGATTAAATCGCATAAAATGTAAAAGTTGCCTTCTATTTGAATAATGGCCGAATTGATGTGTCTTTATAAAGAGGAAGTCCTTAAGATGAAATTTAGCCATTATACTAGTTAGTGGACGGCAAAGGTCATTGAATATACATATTTTATATGTTAATTAAAAGGGTAAATTTGTAAAAGGATTAATAATGTTAATATAATAAAAACAAAGCTTAAAATAAGCCATTTATTTTGTGTTCATCCACCAAAAATAAGAAAAGAGAAAGGGTTTTAAGCTTCCATGATATTAGACCATTGAAGATCTTGATTAAGGTATGTATTTTGATCGGTTTTTGATAATTTCTACGTTTTTGTAATCGTTGCTTTGAGTACTACAAAACCCATGCCTTAATTTTGGAAATTGATGATGATTTTGAAATGTGCCATTGATGAGTGTTTAAGCTTTGTGATGTTAGTTGATGAAATATGAAATATATGTGTTAGATTAATATGTTTTGTCTTTGGATTTTTGGTGAATTTGAGTAATTTGGATTAAATTGTGAAAATAATATTTTGAGGGACTAAAATGTGAAATAAATGAAATGTATGGACTTGTATGATCATGATGAAAATTCGGTTAAGCATGGGTACAAGGGAATTTTGTGTATTTTGTGATTTTGTTAAATAGGGACTTAAATGTCAAAATGTGAAAATGTGAGGGCTAATTTGTAAATTTCCCTAAATGCGTGTTTTTGGATTGAATTGAATGATTTGGTGAATAAATGAGTTAAATTTGAATATGTATAGATCAAGAACCAAAGAAAATGGGTTTAGATCGAGGAAAGTCGAAAGTGATCGAGTAGTCGAATTCGTTCGTTTGTTCCGAATACGAGGTAAGTCTATATACAAATAAATGTATTTGAGATGGTTTATTCATGTTCATATACTATTAAATTGTGATGAATGGCTTTGGAAGATATACATGTGAAAATCGAAAAAGTATCAACAATGTGTCAATGTCTAAAAAATCCTGTACGAACCTTAGGAATAGATAGGATTAACATGTCATGACATAGGGTTCCAATATGTGATATCGTGTAAGACCACATCTGGGACGTTGGCGTCGATTTGAGAATTACGTGTAAGACCATGTCTGGGACATCGGCATCGTATATGGTTTCGTGTAAGACCCTGTCTGGGACAGTGGCATCGATATTTGATTACATGTAAGACCACGTCTGGTACGTTGGCATTGTACAAGTATTCCGAGATATTCGAGTATCCTATTTGATTCTGAATGGTTCAACGGGCAATTCCAAGAAATGAAAGACTATGTGAAATGTGTAGCCAATTCAGGTACGTTTGAATTGTATACTTTATTTAAGAATGAAAGGTAAGTATATGTGAAATTGTAAAAGAGAGGTATGTGCATAGAATCAATGAGACAAAATGTGATATGTGTATGAATGTGCTATGAACAAGAGAGATACTTGAGGATATGATTTGTGGGTAAGCAATGGCTAAACAAATGAGCCAAAGAAGAACTATGAATTTGCAATTGAGAAATATTAATGATCTCGTATTTGATATGATTATGAATGTTATATGTTAAGTTTATTTGTATATGGCTTACTAAGCTTTTGAAAGCTTACTCTGCGTGTGTTTGCATTGTTTTATAGATCGTTGAAGCTACGGAAGACTCGGGGATCGTCGAGGATCATCACCACACTATCAAACTCTATTTTGGTACCTTTTGAAAGTGTATATATTAAAGTATGGCATGTATAGTCTAGTGAGTTTTGGTTATGTTTTGAAATGTGTAAAATAGCCATGTGATATGGCTAGGTAATGAATATGATGTGAATGAGTAGTTCATGCTATATGATGCATAGTTTTGGTATGGTTTAATGACTAATGGTTGGACTAATGAGATGGACAAATTATGATAAGTTTTATGATGCAAAGTTAGTATATTATTGATGAAAAGATGACATAATGAATTGGTAAGTTGTGGATGGATTTTGCTTAGAAATGCTTGTAATTAGATTGAGCTAAATGACACATAAGTTGATGTGTTTGATATGTCCTTGAATGGTTAGAAAAGATGATCATTTTGGTATGTTTTGTTTACATTGGAGATATGATTTGAATTGGTATAATGCTTGTAGGTATAACAAAAGTGTGGGTGGCAAATTGGCCTTGTAAATGGCCTATGTTTGCCCACACAGTTGAGCACACAGGCGTGTGGCTCGACCGTGTCCTTTGTGGTTGTATTTCAAAACAAGTCAGACTCGACCACGGGCTGGACACACGGGTGTGTGATTAGCCGTGTGGTGCAAGTCAGTGTCGACCACGGGTGAGGCACACGGGCGTCTCTCAGGCCGTGTGGACAAGTCAGTATGTATGCCCTGTTTTTCCACGGCTTGGGCACACGGGTGTGTCCGAGGCCGTGTGAGGCACGCGGCCTGCCCACACGGGTGTGTGACCTCTGTAACTTTGAAAAATGTTTGAATTTTTGGAAAAATTTTTATGATCCCGGTTTAGTCCCGACCCCTTTCTAATGCATGTTTAAGGTCTCGTAGACCTCATTAAGGGACTATATGCTTGTATTCTGCTATGATTTGATGATGTTATACTTTATGATGCGAAATGTTCGTAAAAGTTTCCGATTGTCCGGTAATGCCTCTTAACCTTAGACCGGCGATGGTTACGGGTTAGGGGTGTTACAGGGTGAGTTCATTACAAACTCAATGAATAATCAAGAATCAAAGGAGTATGCTTAAAAACAAAGTTTAAAATAGAAAGAAGAATTAGTTTGAAAATCATTTCGTGTGCTGGGTTCGTAGATGAGGTGTGAGACCCAGTTTGCAGATCCTGTCAGAAAATCATAAGTGTTGTAGAAATAGTTTCACATATATTTACTAAAAATCACATTAAAAAATTTAGCTTGTATTTGTTGGAAAATATATCTAATATGGCATGAAACATGCTCACATACTTGTCTTATCAGAATGGCTAAAAAACATAAAATATGTTCTTGCACTTGTCTTATCACACTTATCTTATCTTGTCTGTCTGTTGGATATGTGGATCCCCTTATATTACCTCAGAATGACTCATAGTGTAACACCCCTTACCCGTATTCTAAGCCGAAATCGGGCACGAGGCATTACCAAACTTAGTCCCCTTAACCACACGACTTTAATCAATAGCTTTCAATTCCAACTAGACATATCTCTATGGCCATCATAACAGCCTCACCGAGAGCCTACGAGGCCTTAAACATTCATACGAGGGGTTTCGAAACCTTACCGGAAACCTTTGCGATCTTAAAATTTTTCACCTAAACAGGGGCCACAAGCCCGTGTGAAACGGGACACGCCCATGTCCCTACCCCGTGTGGGATTTATTTTCATTTTGAACCTACAGGGGTTTTCACACGGCCTAGACACGCCCGTGTTCTTAGCCCGTGTGCTCCACACGGCCTAGACACGCCCGTGTCCTGCCCGTGTGTAAAAACTTGGGTATTCTGTTTGGGTCACACGGCCTAGGCACACGCCCGTGGTCAACACTGACTTACAACACCAACATGCAAGGACACACGGCCAAGTCACATGCCCATGGGCTGACCGTGTGTCACACATGGCCTAGACACACGCCCGTGTGCCTACCTGTGAGGACAAGAGCAAGGCTATTTGCTAAGCTCTTTTCGTTCCCCTAACTCACACAATATGGATCCATTCGACATATCATCAAACAACTCATATTTTGCAATATAAACTTCCAAGAATAACTACATCTTTTCATATATATATATAACAAAAAGAGCCACAACCATGGCTATATACACAAGAGTTTCTCATTTAAAGGGGCCAACACACATTTGGCCAAAAAAACAAAACAATAAACCTAGTCTAGCCCCTATACATGCCATACACAAAATCACTAAGTCTAGATATACCGAGGTGAGCTGATAGTGTGGGCGATCTTCTGATTATCTGCGTATCCCGGTTCTTCTATTAAATTCTATAAAACAAGGGAAATGAAAGGGGAGTAAGCTTTAAGCTTAGTAAGTTTACATGTAAACAATATAACAATATAGTATGTGCTAAACAATTATATAGCATTACATACTAAACAAGAAACAATCCACATTCATAATCATGCTTACTCATTTCTTCCATTTTCACATTTCAACCATATCACAAGCTTAATGTATACACTCATTAGAATGCTTCCCTGCACTTAGCACCACAATGTCACATAATACAACACATCACAATCTCTTAATCAACCACTCATAATCAAATTACTCGGTGGTTTCGCACTTAGCCCACCATCGGTCTTTATTAGGGTGGTATCGCACATAGCCCACCAAAAAGGTTAGTTATGTGGTGTCGCACATAGCCCACCAAATGATAAATAGACGATGGTATCGCACATAGCCCATCGTAATTAAGTAACAAGGTGGTGTCGCACTTAGCCCATCATCAAGTGTTGTCATTACACGTTTATATGACTATTTCGTCATTCATACGAAACTATACAATAACTATCAAATTCAATCCACTTGAATCATACATGTTCTCAATCATGCCATGCACTAATCAACAACAAAAATATATATATAAAATGCATCGTTTACATATAAACTTACCTCGGTGCAAAATGTTTCGATTTACGATTTAATCCGTAACCTTGCCTTTTCCACGGTCAAGGTTGATTCCGCGCTCTTCTTGATCTATAACAATAGAATTCACTCATTTAGATCATTCCATGATCATAATGCATCAAAATCTACACTTAGGCAAAAATGACCATTTTGCCCTTGTACTATGGCAAAATTACGATTTTGCCCCTAGGCTCGTTAATCATTTTTCAACTCACTTTCTCATTAAACAAGCCTAGCTAAAAATTTATTTCTCTTACAACTACTCACAATTCCAACTATTTCATGCATTTATGACACAAATTCAATCTTTGCATTTAATTCCTATTTAGGTGTTTTTATGCAAACACCTTTCACAAAAGTTGTTTCACAACTCCTTAACATTCATTTTCATCCATAAAAATTCAGCTAATAACATAAACTCTCTCATGGCAAGTCCCTAGACTTTCAACCACATCACAAATTAGTCCTCTCATTAGCTAGATTAAGCTTTGAGGACTCCAAAAGTACAAAAATTATCAAATAATACCACCAAAATCACTTACTTGTAGAGAAGATGAGTTGCTAAATTTTTCAAGCTTTCAAAACCCCTCTAAGCATGAAATTTTCGGTGGAGATGGAGAGTGAATAGTGAAAGATGATAATTTTTCTTTTTACCATATTTTATTCATCTTTTCTCACCTAATTCACCCAATTTTGACCAAAAATTAAATGCTCTTGTCTCCCTATACCATATGGCCGGCCAACACACATTTATTGGCCTAATTTCACTTTAAAGATCTCCATTTAAAATTCTATAGCTATTAGGTACCTCTACCTTGAAAAATAGAACTTTCGCACTTTATACGATTTAGTCCTTTTTCATAATTAAGCATGCTATCGCTAAAATTAAAGCACCGAAATTTCCACATAGCCTTATATTAATGCTATAACACATAAAATAACATCAAAATAATTTTCCCTAACCTCAATTTAGTGGTCTCGAAACCACTGTTCCGAATAGCCCCAAAATCGGGCTGTTACACATAGAGTCCGTATAACATGTCCCATAAGTGCAGCGCGAAGCAATACACTCTCTTGTACACCAACATGTCCCAGTGAATTGACAAAACAGTTAACAGATCATATCTCTACTCGTTAATCCCCCATAGATGGATTAGTTCCTCATGTCTCCAAAGACAATATAAAATTGATATAAAGAGAAAACATGCTAAATAAATCAATAATATAGGGTTTACAAAAGAGCCTGATTGTATTAAGATTAATCGCGAATCCGCAAGGTTTGATTGTTTCCACAATTCAGATATTTCAAAATAGAACAAGAACAAATGAAAATAAATCTAACATAATAAAAGAGAAAACTAAACTGAAATTAAAAGACTAATTCTAGGCTAAGTGAATGTTGTCTATATACGGCATGTAACAAAGGAGCCTATTTATAGATTTCAGGTGGTCGTCATCCTTAACCCTAGGTCAGCTGACATTCCTAAGCTTTAAGTTTGTTTTATGGACCAAAATGCCCTTGTCTCATGTTTAATTCCCATCCAGAGTCAATGTCATGACACACCAGGTCTTGTGTTGCGACATAGCAGTCAGTCTACTCCTCTTGGGATATCTTCAGGGGTATGTCGCGACACCTATAGGCTGTGTCATGACATCGAAGGCAGTTGCATGATTTCTCCATTTCGCTCCCTATGTTGTGACATTCAGACATTCCATGCTGCGACATAACAACCAATATTGGTTTATTATGCCTTCTATTGGTCTCCTGCACACTTACAAAGGTCATTAGCTCACCTTTAGGCCTCTTCGACCCCTAAAGTCAATAAAAGATTCACTTTGCACATTTTATTAACTTAACAAAAATTTAAGAAAACATAATTAAACTTAATAAAAATGCTTGTCTTTCAGATTCTAAAGTGCAAAATTTAGTTTAATCTACTACACCAAATTACGATAGATGAAACTCCCCCATAATTAAGTTATTGCTTATCCTGAAGAAACACAAACATAAGCAATAAATAAAAGGGACGTCCCTTGAGCATATATCATACAATTATTGACTTTTGAACACATGAATTAGGCATTTCATATTCACTAACAACTTTAACATGATGAATAATTGACCTACCACTTTTGATTACAAACATCTAAGTTTAGTATATTAAAAAGTAACAAACATTAAGAGTCTCGCCAGTAGGGATCAATCAATAAGTCATACATGTACTATGATTATCCGAGCAAAATTCAAATAGTCATTTATGCAATTGTTCAATATAATGTCCATTCATACATGAGGGTATTTATGTCATATAGGACTTTTCGGCTTGTAATGTTCTGTAACATCCCCAAACCCGGCCCATTCACTACGACCGAATCTGGTTATGTTAGTGAAAATATTTTAGACTTAGAATAAAATAGTAAAAATTTATTTGCTCTTGGAAACCATGTTCTTTTGAAATTATAGCCACATGTTTAATAATTCCATATTTGAATAAGTAAGTTATAAAAATATAACCATCTTCACATAGTGTTTCAATTTAAACAAACCATAATAGAGTTAATAATAAAATGATACCAAAATAATAAAATAAATCCTTATTACAACCATTATTTGAATGAAATACTTAATATTTAATATAGCCAAAAACATCTCCTTCGGCATGGGCCACCATGTATCCTCTCCGATCCCCGGTCCATCTCATGAATCACCCGAAAGGTTAGGAAAATAATTGGGTGAGTCCACGGACTCGGTGCATAACCACAACACAAATTTCCCACACGTATGGGCTTGGCCCATACCCACACAATCCTCAAAACAAATCATGCAAAGATGCACTTCAACCCAACCTACTATCCAACCGCACGCCAACCTTAGCGGACTTCGCCTAAGGCCGTGGATAAACCACCACCGATCACCTCGTGATCCAAAACATTACCTTGGCAACTCTTCTCGCACAAGGCCGTGGTGAGCCACCGATCAACCAAAATGATCTCAACCTCAATATCCGCTCTCACGGTGATGCACATAGCCATCAACCGCCGAGATGGGCACCTAGCCAACATCTCCTTGAGGTAGCACGAAGCTAACCATCAAGCGCTAATGTAGCCGGAGCTATCATTAGACCACGTACACCTTGTGTACACTTCCTCCTTCATCGAATCAAGCCCCACCTTATGCAAATATGTAGATGCTACATGTTAAGTCATCATATCACATAAGAATATAAATATATATACATACATAAATACATCACAAATAATCTTACCATCACCAGTTCTCATCACTTAAGCCATTATAATCTGCTTCCACACATAATACACATGTTTAATAATTAGCAAGCAAACCGAGAAATAGTGCGATGATTACGCACCTTCTAGCACAACCAATCAAAACCCGAAATGCTACTTAATGCCTCTGCAAAAGTCGACTAAACGAATCCCGAAAAGATCTCCGCGCTAGGCTCTCCTCCCTACAACCGGCCTTGGCATCAAAACCTTAGGTTAAAACGAATACTAAATACATAGCTTATTAAAACAAAGCCTTACCAAAATCGATTGCTATGGAACCCGAAGAGGTCTATGCTAACATTCGGCCAATAGTACTACCAAATTGAGGGAAGGAAAATTCGGCAAAGGTGGTGGTGTAGATTCGGCTATCAATAAAATCAAGGGGTAGGGAATAGTGGTTTCGGCCAAAGAGAAGAGAAAGAAAGGTGTGGGGTGTACCTTCGATTTAAAAAAAATGGAAGAAAAAGGGATGCAAGAGTGGGTGGTTCGGCTAAGGGTCTTTAAGTAAAAGAAAAAGGGAAACTAGAAATGGAGGCTTCGGTTTAGGAGAGTGGGAGAACAATGGAGAAACTTTCGGCAAGAAATCAAGTGGGGAAAAACTAAAAGGTGAGCACCCCTCCCCCTATTTATAATATTCGGCCAAGCTCCCCCCTAAAAGAAACAAAATTCGGCCAAACACTCAACTCCCCTTCAAATCCCATTATTTCCTCCTACAATTCCTCCCCAACATCCATTCAAAAAGTTTGAATGAGTCAAACCTCCACCTAGCCGAATTTCAAAAGCAAAGACCAAGTCTTCTCCATCTTTTAAGCGCCCAAACCGAATCCAACATCTTCCTCTCTCTCATGACGCAAAAACAAACCCAAGATGCTACCTCCGCAGCTCGAACACTGGCCCCTTCCCTTGCACCTGAGACGTCACTTCTTCAAGCTCTTAGTGGCGTCCCCCTTGCCACTCCACCAGCCCATCTTTTGTGCCTTAATCCCACAAAAATTTCTCTTAAGACCACATCAGCCAAGCTCCCCTTTTGACCCCTAAAACTAAAAATTTCCTAAAGCTTTCCACCACCACCTAGGGTTCTCAGGACCCCTAAAACTTACCCAACCACACACTGAAGTGTGCCAACACCTGAGCTAAGCACCAAAAGCCTAACCCCTAGAACCAGGGTGTTACATGTTCTGAGGCTTAGGACAGGTATGGAATTCAAAAACAGTAAGCATCAAGAGGGTTATGAACAGGAAAATAGTTTGGCACATTGTATCGATCCCTATTCTTCCCCTTTTAGTGACTCTTACCCGCTCACTGCATTATTTCTCATTCTCTCACCTTCCTTGTCTTTCCACATAGGAAATCATAGCATACCGTAGTAACTATGGCTAGCCTACAAGTTTCTCTGCATTAATGAACGAGTTTTTCTTATGCCTGTGACTTTGTCACTTTTCTCTTTTTCAATGCATTTCTCTCATGAATGCTTTTTCATTGTTTTAAGACTTTTTCTACTCGTACTACTGTAAACTCTAATTTGTATAGTTTTTTTTTATAGTTTATGACACCTTTTTACTTAAAAATAATATTAATCCCGAGTATTTGATTATTAATTGGGTGAATTTTATTTATATTTTAATAATGAACATGATTTAATTAAGAATTTGATTTTATGCTATTTTTGCATTAAATTTGTACATAACTTAATTATTTTATGCTACATATTGATCTTGACATTTTTCAATGCAGTTGGACCAAGAAAATTATGCATGATTTATTTATCAAATAAAGTTGCATAGACATGCCCAATTTCACTCCATATGGATGGCAAACACATACAAAATGGGTCAAGAAGAAGTTGATTTGATCCAATTGAAGAAGGGTCAATTGTTGAACAAGTCTAGTAAACAATTGGGTTACCAAACCGTCCAAACAAAGGAGAACAAACCCAATTCAGCAAAGGCATTTGGACTGATCAAAAAATAATTTTTTGGACATTTACCGGAGGTCTCTACACTTGAAAATAAATCAGAAAATAGGACACCAACTTTGCCCAAGAAACCGTCCACCCCTTGCTTGATTCAAGCTTGATATCATGCATGAATCAAGCAACCAAACAACTCTCTTCTTCACAAATTATGGTCGGCCATGGGAATGAGAAACCTAGGGGATTCATCATGCTATTTTTAGTAAACACACCTACCATCCTTCACTATAAATACCCACCTCCATTCCTTATTTCAATCATCCCTTAATTATTCCTTATTTCTCAAACATCATTCATCCCTCACTCTTATTTCATTTTCCCATTTTCTTTCTTTCTTTCCAAGCATAAACATCCATATTTCCCTTAGCCAGTAAATCCTTGAGAAATTACTCTCTTGGTCAGCCACCTTGAGGAGCATTTTGTGGAAGAGTAACTGTGAGAATTGGAGGAAGCCTCCACGATTAGTCACCACATTTATTAAAGAGTTTCTTCTTCCTTTTTGCTCTTTCTTAATTATTCAAAATGTTTGCAAATTGCTTTGTTGTTTTTTCATCAACAATGGTAGCTTAATTCTGTTTAGCTAGGATGATTGCATCAATTCAATAAAGTTTATTTAAATCATGTTATGATGTTCTATGCCTCAGTCGATCATGTTTTCAATTAAAATCATGCATGTTTTTCATTCATTAAAATGTGATTGAATGTATTAGAGTTAGTTTCTTAATCCAACCCAGATGGTGGCTAATAGGCACAATAATTGAAAAGTGCATGCTTAATTTATATCTGACCTAGAATAAATTAAGGTTCGTAATAACTTGACCGATATCTATTACCTTGCATAGGTTTTAGGGTTATATGATTAAATTGTTTCAAACTGACCCCATCCCTGTTAATTCACATGAATTCTAAGAAACCCTTAGTTAAATATGATCAGTAATATGCATGTTTTTCTAAGTAAAAGATTCCGAAAGGACTTAATATTGGTTTCAAGCTTATGAAAGATCGAGTTGCCATGGAATAGTTTTCCGGAACATTATTAACATGATGAGAATGAACTAAGTTAATTGATGTGATTATCTTAGCCTATTCATGTTATTGTTGTTGAAATATTGTGAATTTTGCTGCTAAGTCAATCTCATCCATTTTATTCATTCATCATACTTAGATTAATTTGCATTAGGGATCATTGTGCATTTAGTTATTTATTTTTACATCACCTCACTAAAAAATTATTATGTTTTTCTCACCAAATTGTTAACTTTAATTTTACAATTAATTAGTTAACATACACAGTTCTTGTGGAGACTATAACTCTTTTACTTACTTATTACTTGATAATGACTTTGTACATTTGCACAAACCACGTGTTACAAGTTTTTAGCGTCGTTGCCGGGGACTATTTCCTTAATCATTTTTGTAAAAATTATTCTTTTCAATTTGGTTTTTATTTTATTTTTATTTAATTTCTAACTTTACTAATTTATTCTTTATTCTTTACTTTTTTTGATTTTATTTTTAGGTGTTTATAAGCATAGATCGAATTATCGGTTTATTACTTGTAGATAGAGGTGTTCATGGGTCGGGCCGGGTTCGGGCCGGGCTCAACTAAAAAATTAGGCCCATTCATCGGGCTTGGGCCGGGCCAAAAAAATGGGCCTAATTTTTTTCCCAAGCCCGACCCATATAAAAATACTAAAACCTGCCCGACCCACTACGCCGTATTAAATTTTTATATTATTTTATATAATTTTTAAATATATATAATACATCAAAAATACTAAAAATCAAAATAAATATTTCCCAACAAATTGAAAATAAATTTTTAAAAAATATGTAGACTTAAATAACACTAAGATAGATGTAACTTAACAAGCAAATACCTCTAAAATAATAATAAAATTAACAAATGCCTTTAAAATAATAACAAAATTAACAATAAAATAAGTTTTATACAATATTAAATCAATAACAACAAAATAGTAGCAACATAATAGTAATATGGTAGCAAAATAGGGAGAAAACAACAAGAAAATAACATTCAAAAATAAAAAAAATAGCATATTTTTTTGTCATTTAGTGAATTTGGGCCGGGTCGGGCCCGGGACAAAAATACCTTACCCGAGGCCCGGCCCATTTTTTAAACGGGCCTTATTTTTTGTCTAAGCCCATTTTTCGGGCTTATATTTTTGCCCAAACCCTCCCAAATTTCGGTCAGGCCTTCGGCCCGGCCCATGAACACCTCTACTTGTAGACCCTAAAATTGAGCAGACATTTAGACAAATAAGACGAGAAAGAATAGCCCAAAGACAAGCCGAAATGGACCCTGGAAATCAAAATAATGTTCAAGGGAATGGAGTCGCTAATGTGCACAATCCAATCCTTATTGCTGATTATAGGGATCGAGCCATAAGGTAGTATGCTACGCCACTTTTTAATGAACTTAATCCAGGAATTAGGAGACCGGAGATCAAGGTACCCCAATTTGAATTGAAGCCAGTGATGTTTCAAATCTTTCAAACCATGGGCCAGTTTAGTGGTATGTCCACAGAAGATCCATACCTTCACCTTCGACTATTCATGGAGGTGAGCGATTTCTTTAAGATAGCCGGTGTTACTAAAGATGCATTAAGGTTGAAGTTGTTTCCATACTCATTGCGAGACTGAGCACAAGCATGGCTTAATTCATTGTCACCACATTAAATTTTCACTTGGCAAGAACTAGTTGAACACTTTCTGGTAAAGTATTTCCCACCTAGAAAAAATGCCAAGTTGCGAAATGAGATCACCACTTTTCAACAATTGGATGATGAATCCCTATACGAGGCATGGGAAAGATTCAATAAGTTACTTCATAGATGCCCTTACCATGGGATTCCACATTGCATCCAGTTGGAGATGTTTAATAATGGTCTCAACGCACACACAAGGTTGGTGGTAGATGCTTCTGAAATGGTCCTCTCTTGTCGAAGTCTTATAATGAGGCTTACGAGATCATTGAGAGGATAGCTAGTAACAATTACCAGTGGCTGAAAAATTGAATAACTTCAGGAAGACGAGTAGCTAGAGTACATGATGTAGACGCCCTTACTTTACTCTCAGCTCAGGTATCTTCTATATCTTCAATGTTGAAATGGTTTACTAATAACGATTTTAATCCTATTGCAGCCTAACCACCAAGTCAATTCGAGGTTTTTTTCCTGTGTATATTGTGGGGATGGCCATTCTTTCGAGAATTATCCATCAAATCCCAAGTTGATTTATTATGTAGGGAATCAAAACCAAAATAGAAGTGGACAAGGACCACAATCCAACTTCTATAATCTTTCATGGCGAAACCATCCAAACTTTTCTTGGAGTAACCAATGAGGAGGACTGAATAACACCTACATACAACATAGACCAAGTCAACCCAAGGGTTTTATCAACAAATTCTGAAACCACCACAAGCTAAATCATCTAAGAGTTTAGAGAATTTGTTGAAGGCGTACATGGCAAAGAATGACGCCTTAATCCAAAGCCAAGCAGTAACACTAAAAAATTTGGAGAACCAAATGGGTCAGGTAGCTATGGAGCTTCGTAATAGACCGCAGGGAGCCTTGCCAAGCGATACAGAAAATCCAAGGAATTCGGGTAAGGAAAATTGCTAGGTAGTTGCTTTACGAAGTGACAAAACTTTGGAACCCAAGGAAGTTGTGGTTGAAGATGAACCTATTGAGAAGAGAAAAGTCAACCAACAGTTGAAATTCATGCACTAGAAAAGCCAGAACCTATAAAGTTTGATGAGGTAAAACCTAAACTAGTGAATTCAGATAAGCTAACATCTTCTTTAGATGCAAATTTATCTTTTCAAAAAAGTTGTCCGGTCCAAGCCAAAGTTCCAACACATCTATATCCTCAAAAATTCCAACCAAATAAGAAGAAACAAGAGGTGCAATTCAAGAAATTTTTGGATGTTCTAAAACAACTCCACATAAACATCTCGCTGGTAGAGGCTTTAGAACAAATGCCCAATTATGTTAAGTTCATGAAGGACATTCCGTCCAAGAAAAAGAGACTTAGTGTGTAACATCCTAAATTAGGGGTTATGCGTTTGGAGCATAACTCGAGTGATTAGTAGGCTTTAAGTGTGGTTGGATATATTTTAGGAGTTTTTGAGAACTTTAGGTGAAGGGGAAAAACTTTGGAAAATATTAGAATTTTAAGTAAAAGGGGAATTGGGCTAAGGAGGCCTTAAGAATAATTTTCAGCGTTTTTGGACACAAGTGTTGGCACAGTAAAGTGGCTTCCATGCGCCACTTAAGAAATTTGGAAGTAACGCCAACGAGGGCTCGGGTTGAAACTGCAATGAAAGAAATGGGTGTTTTATTTTTGTTTTGGGAATTAAAGCAAGAGGAGCTAAGGAAAGAGCTCTTAAAAGAAAATGGGGCGAATTTATATCACAAGAAACCGCCACTGGCAGCAGAGTGGCTTGGGGCATGATTTGTAGCTTTGCCGGAGCAGGACTGGAGTTCGAACCTTGGGGGCTGCGAGGTTGGTGTTTTATTTTTTCCATCTTTGGCGTGAAAGGGAGAGAAGGAATTGGTGGCACATGGGATCTTCAAATGGATAAAGCTGGTTGTGTTTTCAAAATTCGGTGGGATAATGGATTAATTTGGACTTTATTTTTATTTATTAGGTGATAAGGGTGGCCTTTATTTTATTTGTTTTTAAATAGGTGATATAAGGATAAATAGGAGATTAAATAGGATTTAATAAGTAAAGATAAAGTGGCCGAATATGGGTCTCTTTTTCAAGGCAATTTCGGTCATGTGGGGAGTATTAGGTGCCAGAAAATTAGTGTTCCTCTTTTAGTCTCCCTTGCCCAATTTTAAAGTTAAGAAATCCTCTCTTTTCCTCACTTATTTTTGCTAAGGCCGAATCTTCACCATTCTTTCACCATTGCCGATTTCATACAACCCCCTTCCATACTCTTTTTCTTTCTCTCAAACATCAACTCTACATTATTGTTTGGAGGCCGAATATTCCAACTTCAATTGTTAAGCCATAGTCAAATAACAAGGTGCTCTATTCTCTGTTTTTTTTCACGCAAGTTTTAGAGACCAAAGTATCATAAGTGGTAAGTATTTAAGTATTCGATTTGTTTCTTTTTGTGTGATGAATCCAAAGTGAGTGAGGCCTTGATTTTTAGAGCATGGCCGAATGTCTTAGTGCCATTAAGTGTGTCCTTTTTGTGTGTAGCCAGAAGGAAGGAAGCACTAAAGGGTTCTTCCGGGATTCGATTCATCATGGTAAGCCTATGTAGTTTCAGCCAAGGGCCATTCTCATGGATTATTACTAATAGTCGATCCTAACAATGGATAAGCAGGGAGTTCGACAACTTCTAAGACAATGAGCGGTTTCGGGATTTAGATCCGTAAGGTAAGGCAGTAGTGATTTTCGGCCATAGGCCATTTTATAAGTTTAGGTATGACCGATTGTGTATTATGATTTTTAGGGGCTAATCGACAAGTAAGCAGAGTATCGGGATTCTAGATCGTGTTAGAATCGAGTAGTTCAGAATTTCGCTAGAAAGTCAGGTGTGTGATTAACCCACCGTTTTTCGGGTTTTGCTATATTTGCATGTGTGATTTATGTGCTAACCAGTGCAATGGCAGTTATGTGGTGATTACCCTGAAAAGGGTATAACGATAATCAGGTTAGTATTATCTGTTGATAAGAATGTTAAAGTGCCGATGTGAATGTGATAATGCCTATAAAAATGTGATTATTCGCTTTAATAACATGTGCATGCATTTATTATTATTATGCCACTATTACATCTTTGCATGTGCATGGGTGGGATATGGATATGAAGGAAGGAAAGGGTGTACATTATGTACGTGGTCTGATGTTAGCCTTGTGCTACATTGGCGCTTGATGTTAGCTATGTGCTTCATCAAGGGAGGTGTTGGCTAGGTAAGTGTTTATTGTAATAAGGCCCATTAAAGTATTTAAGTATTTTTATTAAGTATCTTTATTATTATGTTTTATTATGGATTGACAATTGAGGTATCTATCGCCAATGGTTTTATTTTCTTAAATCTGTACATAATAAAGTTTTGAATCCGGTATTTTATAACAATTAAATTTTTACTTAGAATATTTTAAGTCACAAAAAAATGTTTTATTAAAGGCAACAAATTTTTAACGGTTTTTACTCTTAAGTAAGAATATTTTTGAACGTGTTCGCAGATGGCATTTCAAATTCGGTCGTGAGTGAATGGGCCGGGTTTGGGGTGTTACAAATTGGTATCGAGCCCGATTCAAAACTCGGCTTTGAGGGTTTTGGGTCCCAAAATGTTTTCAAAAATGGGCTTTTCAAAATATGGGCTTTTATTTCAAGGATATTCGGGCATGGCACTGTATCTCCGACCCGCAGTCCACCAGGTAAGTACCCTTGACTACTGAAGTGAAATGTGTATGTGAATGTTATAAGTATGAAGGGAACGTAGATTAGTGAACTAGGATCTGATGAACCCTAGGGCTAGTGCACTCAAACACATGCATAAGACTTAAGGACTATTAAACTGTAACACCCTGGTTCTAGGGGTTAGGCGTTTGGTGCTTAGCTCGGGTGTTGGCACACTCTAGGGTGTGGATGGGTAAGTTTTAGGGGTCCTGAGAACCCTAGGTAGTGGTGGAATGATTTGGAAAATTTTTAGTTTTAGGGGCTAAAAGGGAGAGCTTGGATAGAGGGGGTCTTAAGAGAAGTTTTGGTGGAAGTAAGGCACTAAGATTGGCGTGGCAAAGTGTCAAGGAGGCGCCACTAAGAGCTTGGCAAAGTGACGCCTCAGGTACAAGGGAAAGGGGGGGCCAGTGTTCGATTCGCAAGGGCAGCAGGAGGCTTTGTTTTTGCGTCATCTAGGTAGAGTGTTGGACGGTTTTTGGGAGGCTTAAAAGATGGACAAAGACTTGGTCTTTGCTTTTTGAATTTGGCTAGGTAGGTTTGACTTTTTCAAATCTTTTTGAATGGATGGAAGGGAGGTGTTTTAGGAGAGTTTTGAGGATTTTTTTTGGGAGCTTGGAGCTTGGCCGATTAGTATAAATAGGGGGGGAGGTGTTCATTTATTTTCACCATTTGCTTTCTCTCCCTTGCCGAATTTTGCTTCCCAAAATTTCTTTGGTTGCCGAAACTTCCTTCTCCAAATTCTTTTGCTCTCACATTTTCCAAATGGCCGAAACTTCAAGGTCATATAGCTATCTTCTTCTCCTCATTTCTTTTGAGCCAAAACCACTCCATTTTATCCCTCAAACCTTTATCCTCTTTTCTATTGCTTTAACCCCTATCCCTTTTCATCCGTTTTCCTTCAAGCCGAACCCTTACTTCCTTGGTGGTGGGCGATTCTTGTTAGAGGAAGGGTAGTGGTTAGCAAGGTAAGGGGGTGTTAGTTTTGCTATGGTTTCTTGTCTTGGCCGAATGGCCTTAAGTGTTACTTGTTTTGTGCAAGGTCGATTATAGGGGAGGAGAGCCTAGCGCGCAGAGACCTTTTCGGGATTTGTTTAGTCAGATCTGAGTGGTATAAGGTTGCGTCGAGGGTAGATCGGGTGTGCTATCTAGGTGCGTAACCATCGCACTATTTCTCGGTTTGCTTGTTAGCTATTAAACATATGTGTTATGCGTGGAAGCCGATTATAATGGCTTGAGTGATGTGAACCGATGATGGTAAGATTGGTTGTGATATTTGTATATTTTATATATGTTTGATGTGGTATTGATAAATAATAAATACTCACTCTATATGATATTCTTGCATGATTTATTGACACATGGGCATGGGATTGGATTGAAGAAGGAAGAAGTGTACACAGGATGTACGTGGTCTAATGATAGCTCCGGCTACATTAGCGCTTGAGGGTTAGGTTGTGTGCTACCTCAAGGAGGTGTGGCTCGGTGCCCATCTCGGCGGTTGATGGCTATGTGCGTCACCGTAGACAGTTATTGATGTTGAGATCATTTTGGTTGATCGGTGGCTCAGCCACGGCCTTGTGCAGCGAATTGCCAAGGTAAGGGTATGGATCACGATGTGATCGGTGGCTCAGCCACGGCCTTGTGCAGCAGGTCTGCCGAGGTAACATATGTGGGATCACTCGGTCGTGATCGGTGGATTAGCCACGGCCTTAGGCAGGGAGTCTGCTAAGGTTGGCGTACGGTTGGATTGTGGAGTGGGCTGAGATGCATATGTGTATGACTTGCTATGTGAATTGTTTGGTATGGGGCCAAGCCCATACGCGGGAAACCTGTGTTGTGATTATGCACTGAGTCAGTGGACTCACTCTTTTCATTAACCATTTCAGGTGATGCGTAGATTGGACCGGGATCGGAGAGGACACAAGGTGGCCCATGCAGAAGAAGAGATTAAACGTTTTAGGCTTACTTTAAGTATTTGTTTTAAAATAGAATATGTAATAAAGGCCTTTTGACTCTTATTTATTTTTGTTATTATTTTATTAGTATTTATTATGGTTTGAAGAATTTGAAACACTATGTAAAGATGGTTATATTTTTATAACTTACTTATTCAAATATGAAACTATTAAACATGTGGCTATAATTTCAAAAGAACATGGTTTCCAAGAGCAAATAAATTTTTACTAATTTATTCTAAGTCTAAAATATTTTCACTAACATAACCAGATTCGGGCGTAGTGAATGGGCCGGGTTTGGGGATGTTACAGTTTGGTATCAGAGCCCGGTTCAAAACTCGGCTTTGAGGGTTTTGGGCCAAAAACATTTTTAAATGGGTTTTCAAAGATATGGGTTTCGTGAAATATTTTTCAGGTTATTCTGGCATGGCACCTGTACCTCCGACCCGAAGTCCACTGTAAGTGCCGGACTTTCTTGAAGTGAATTGTTTACATGAATTTATTTGGGCTTAGTTTGGGCTCGTAGAATAGAATGATAGGGCTATTGGACCCTAGGACTAGTCTACTCGAACACGCGCATAAGATTTAAAGTGCCTAATAAACAAACCTGTGAAATAAGTCGCCGAGTTAAGGTGTGGCAACCTGTGTGCGCATGTCTAGGATTGGATCCGGAAGAGCCTGGTACTTAAGCAGTCCTCGTGACTCACCTCCTCTTCGCAGGAATCCTACCTGGTGCGTAGCTTCGGTTCACCTTAACCAAGAGGACTTGTTCATAGGCTAAGCCAATTATAAAAACCCGAAAGGGAATTAGTCTTGCTATTTTTAAAATTCCCTGTTTTAAAATTTTCAACTCTACTCCTTGGGTTTGTAAACTCTAAATCAGATTTTGAAAGATGTTTTCTCGATTTACAAAATTACCAAAAAATACCCCTATGTTGAAAATTACTAAAATGCCCCTGACTTTCAAGATTTCTGGTTTAACTCCAATTTTAATAAAATTTCCCTACTTTGCAAAAGTATACAAAAACGCTATTTTCAAGATACCCTGATTTGAAAATTTACAAAATTACCCCTGGGTTGGGAATGCTCAAGAAAGTGACATGGATGAATGAATGTGTCTTTAGTGAAGTATGTGAATGTTTGAATTAGAACAGAGAACTTGAGATGAAACTTTGATTGCTCGAAAGAACGACTTCTAGAAACTTCTGTTCATAAAATTTGCTCGTGGATAAAACAGTGGAACAAAATTCCTAATGCATAAAACTTTTAATCAGATTAAATCGCGACGCTAGATATGAGTTCTAGGGGACGTGGTTGTCGTGGACGTGGTCAAGGTGGAATCACAGCTTTATTAAGATCAGAGTGCGCAGCGATAGTGTAAGTTTAGAGAGTTAGGACGTGGACCGTTAGTCTAGCCAAGTAATTTCGAGGACGAAATTATTTTAAGGAGGGTAGAATTGTAACACCCTGGTTCTAGGGGTTAGGCGTTTGGTGCTTAGCTCGGGTGTTGGCACACTCTAGGGTGTGGATGGGTAAGTTTTAGGGGTCCTGAGAACCCTAGGTAGTGGTGGAATGATTTGGAAAATTTTTAGTTTTAGGGGCTAAAAGGGAGAGCTTGGATAGAGGGGGTCTTAAGAGAAGTTTTGGTGGAAGTAAGGCACTAAGATTGGTGTGGCAAAGTGGCAAGGAGGCGCCACTAAGAGCTTGGCAAAGTGACGCCTCAGGTACAAGGGAAAGGGGGGGGCCAGTGTTCGATTCGCAAGGGCAGCAGGAGGCTTTGTTTTTGCGTCATCTAGGTAGAGTGTTGGACGGTTTTTGGGAGGCTTTAAAGATGGACAAAGACTTGGTCTTTGCTTTTGAATTTGGCTAGGTAGGTTTGACTTTTTCAAATCTTTTTGAATGGATGGAAGGGAGGTGTTTTAGGAGAGTTTTGAGGATTTTTTTTGGGAGCTTGGAGCTTGGCCGATTAGTATAAATAGGGGGGGAGGTGTTCATTTATTTTCACCATTTGCTTTCTCTCCCTTGCCGAATTTTGCTTCCCAAAATTTCTTTGGTTGCCGAAACTTCCTTCTCCAAATTCTTTTGCTCTCACATTTTCCAAATGGCCGAAACTTCAAGGTCATATAGCTATCTTCTTCTCCTCATTTCTTTTGAGCCAAAACCACTCCATTTTATCCCTCAAACCTTTATCCTCTTTTCTATTGCTTTAACCCCTATCCCTTTTCATCCGTTTTCCTTCAAGCCGAACCCTTACTTCCTTGGTGGTGGCCGATTCTTGTTAGAGGAAGGGTAGTGGTTAGCAAGGTAAGGGGGTGTTAGTTTTGCTATGGTTTCTTGTCTTGGCCGAATGGCCTTAAGTGTTACTTGTTTTGTGCAAGGTCGATTATAGGGGAGGAGAGCCTAGCGCAGGAGACCTTTCGGGATTTGTTTAGTCAGCAGTACAGTGGTATAAGGTTGCGTTTCGAGGGTAGATCGGGTGTGCTATCTAGGTGCGTAACCATCGCACTATTTCTCGGTTTGCTTGCTAGCTATTAAACATATGTGTTATGCGTGGAAGCCGATTATAATGGCTTGAGTGATGTGAACCGATGATGGTAAGATTGGTTGTGATATTTGTATATTTTATATATGTTTGATGTGGTATTGATAAATAATAAATACTCACTCTATATGATATTCTTGCATGATTTATTGACACATGGGCATGGGATTGGATTGAAGAAGGAAGAAGTGTACACAGGATGTACGTGGTCTAATGATAGCTCCGGCTACATTAGCGCTTGAGGGTTAGCTGTGTGCTACCTCAAGGGAGGTGTGGCTCGGTGCCCATCTCGGCGGTTGATGGCTATGTGCGCGCCACAGAGAGCGATTATTGATGTTGAGATCATTTTGGTTGATCGGTGGCTCAGCCACGGCCTTGTGCAGCGAATTGCCAAGGTAAGGGTATGGATCACGATGTGATCGGTGGCTCAGCCACGGCCTTGTGCAGCAGGTCTGCCGAGGTAACATATGTGGGATCACTCGGTCGTGATCGGTGGATTAGCCACGGCCTTAGGCAGGGAGTCTGCTAGGGTTGGCGTACGGTTGGATTGTGGAGTGGGCTGAGATGCATATGTGCATGACTTGCTATGTGAATTGTTTGGTATGGGGCCAAGCCCATACGCGGGAAACCTGTGTTGTGATTATGCACTGAGTCAGTGGACTCACTCTTTTCATTAACCATTTCAGGTGATGCGTAGATTGGACCGGGATCGGAGAGGACACAAGGTGGCCCATGCAGAAGAAGAGATTAAACGTTTTAGGCTTACTTTAAGTATTTGTTTTAAAATAGAATATGTAATAAAGGCCTTTTGACTCTTATTTATTTTTGTTATTATTTTATTAGTATTTATTATGGTTTGAAGAATTTGAAACACTATGTAAAGATGGTTATATTTTTATAACTTACTTATTCAAATATGAAACTATTAAACATGTGGCTATAATTTCAAAAGAACATGGTTTCAAGAGCAAATAAATTTTTACTAATTTATTCTAAGTCTAAAATATTTTCACTAACATAACCTTGATTCGGGCGTAGTGAATGGGTAGGGTTTGGGGATGTTACATAAACAAACTCGTGAAGTAAGTCGCCGAGCTAGGGTGTGGCAAGCTGTTGTGCGCATGTCTAGGAGTGGATTCATGAAGAGCTTGGTATTTAAGCAGTCCTAGTGACTCACCTCCTCTTTACTCGAATCCTACCTGCAGTGCGTGTGTAACCGTTCACCCTAACCAAGAGGACTTATTCACGGGCTAAACCAATCATTAAAACCCGAAAGAGACTAGCCATGCGGTTTATAAAATTCCTAGTTTTAAAATCCCTAAATTACCCTTTTAATTGTAGTAAAAGATTATTGTGAATTTTTTCCAAAATATCTCGATTTACAAAATTACAAAAATGCCTGTATTGTAAATTACTAAACTACCCTTAGTTTTTAAGATTTTCAAAAATACCCTCGACTTTTGTTAAAATATTTCTACTTTACTGAAATACAGAAAATTCTATTTTTGCAAAATGTTAAGATACCCAGATTTGGAAATTACTAAAATGCCCCGACTTCCAAAATTACCAAAATAAACCCGATTTACAAATTTCGTAATACCTTTGATTTGAAAAATATTTTCAAAAATACCCTCGAAACTTGGAGATTTCAAAATGCCTTGATTTGTAAAGATTATTTTTGGAAACTTGGAGATTTCAAAATGCCTTGATTTGTAAAGATTATTTTTGGTGACCTCGATTTATTACCAAAATACCCCTATAGGAAAAATGACGAAATTACCCACAGGTAGGGAATGATCGAGAAATGCCCAAAGTGGTGAAGTGAATGTGTGGATGAATGTGAATGTGATTCTCTCTCGAATTAGAATAGTAAACTTGAACTGAAACTTTGTTCGATCGAAAGAACCACTTCTAGAAATTCTTTTGAGAAAATTGTTCGCGGTTAAACGATGGAACAAATACTAATGCATAAAACTTTTAATCAGATTAAATCGCGACGTTAGAAATGAGTTCTAGGGGATGTGTTAGATTTGTTAAGATCGAGTGAGTGCGTGACATAAGCGTAGTGCGGTGAGTTAGGATGTACGATTATTCGTTAGTAAGTAATTTGAGGACGAAATTATTTTTAAGGAGGGTAGAATTGTAACATCCTAAATTTAGGGTTATGCGTTTGGAGCATAACTCGAGTGATTAGTAGGCTTTAAGTGTGGTTGGATATATTTTAGGAGTTTTGAGAACTTTAGGTGAAGGGAAAAACTTTGGAAAATATTAGAATTTTAAGTAAAAGGGGAATTGGGCTAAGGAGGCCTTAAGAATAATTTTCGGCGTTTTTGGACACAAGTGTTGGCCTGGTAAAGTGGCTTCCATGCGCCACTTAAGGGATGGAAGTAACGCCAACGAGGGCTCGGGTTCAAAACACAAAGAAACAAATGGGTGTTTTATTTTTTTGTTTTGGGCATTAAGGCAAGAGGAGCTAAGGAAAGAGCTCTTAAAAGAAAATGGGGCGAATTTATATCACAAGAAACCGCCACGGCAGAGTGGCTTGGGGCATGATTTGTAGCTTCTTTGGAGCGGGATGGAGTTCGAACCTTGGGGCTGCAAGAGTTAGTGTTTTATTTTTTCCATCTTTGGCGTGAAAGGAGAGAAGGAATTGGGTGGCACATGGGATCTTCAAATGGATAAAGCTGGTTGTGTTTTCAAAATTCGGTGGGATAATGGATTAATCTTTGGACTTTATTTTTATTTATTAGGTGAAAAGGGTGGCCTTTATTTTATTTGTTTTTAAAAAGGTGATATAAGGATAAATAGGAGATTAAATAGGGATTTAATAAGTAAAGATAAAGTGGCTGAATATGGGTCTCTTTTTCAAGGCAATTTCGGTCATGTGGGGAGTATTAGGTGCCAGAAAATTAGTGTTCCTCTTTTAGTCTCCCTTGCCCAATTTTAAAGTTAAGAAATCCTCTCTTTTCCTCACTTATTTTTGCTAAGGTAGAAACTTCACCATTCTTTCACCATTGCCGATTTCATACAACCCCTTCCATACTCTTTTCTTTCTCTCAAACATCAACTCTACATTATTGTTTGGAGGCCGAATATTCCAACTTCAATTGTTAAGCCATAGTCAAATAACAAGGTGCTCTATTCTCTGTTTTTTTTTTTCATGCAAGTTTTAGAGACCAAAGTATCATAAGTGGTAAGTATTTAAGTATTCGATTTGTTCTCTTTTTGTGTGATGAATCCAGTGAGTGAGGCCTTGATTTTTAGAGCATGGCCAAATGTCTTAGTGCCATTAAGTGTGTCCTTTTTGTGTGTAGTCAGGAAGGAAGGAAGCACTAAAGGGTTCTTCCGGATTCGATTCATCAAGGTAAGCCTATGTAGTTTCAGCCAAGGGCCATTCTCATGGTTTATTACTAATAGTCGATCCTAACAATGGATAAGCAGGAGTTCGACAACTTCTAAGACAATGAGCGGTTTGGGATTTAGATCCGTAAGGTAAGGCAATAGTGATTTTCGCCATAGGCCATTTTATAAGTTTAGGTATGACCGATTGTGTATTATGATTTTTGGGGCTAATCGACAAGTAAGCGAGTATCGGGATTCTAGATCGTGTTAGATTCGAGTAGTTTAATTTCGCTAGAAAGTCGGTGTGTGATTAACCCACCGTTTTTCGGGTTTTGCTATATTTGCATGTGTGATTTATGTGCTAACGATTGCAATGGCGATTATGTGGTGATTACCACGAAAAGGGGTATAACGATAATCGAGTTAGTATTATCTCGTTGATAAGAATGTGAAAGTGCCGATGTGAATGTGATAATGCCTATAAAAATGTGATTATTCCGCCTTAATAACATGTGCATGCATTTATTATTATTATGCCACTATTACATCTTTTGCATGTGCATGGGTGGGATATGGATATGAAGGAAGGAAAGGGTGTACATTTATGTACGTGGTCCGATGTTAGCCTTGTGCTACATTGGCGCTTGATGTTAGCTACGTGCTTCATCAAGGGAGGTGTTGGCTAGGTGCCCATCTCGGCGGTTGATAGCTGTGTGCATCACCGTGGACTGAATGATATGTGGGATCACTTAGGTGATCGGTGGATTAGCCACGGCCTTGAGCAGCAAGTCTGCCAAGGTAAGATATGTGGTTCACTATGTGAGCGGTGGATTAGCCACGGCCTTGGGCGAGGAGTGCGCTAAGGTAGGAGTAACGGATGGACCCTAGGTTGGGTTGGGCTTCATAATTGCATAACTTTGCATATTATTTTGATTTGTGGATTAATGTGAAAATGGGCTAAGCCCAGTATGTGGAAATTTTGTGGTTAACTACCCTATTATATGAATGTGATATGAATATGGGCCAAGCCCAGAATGTGGTAATATGTGAATATGATATTTGTTATCGATATATGGGATAATATGTGGTTAACATGTGGGTGGAATTCGGTGGTTTGATTACACATTGAGTCCGTATGACTCACCCAATTTTTACCAACATTTCGTGTGATGCTTGGACCGGGTTTGGAGTGGATACAAGGTGGCCCATGCAAAAAGATATTTTAATTAATTAAGTATTTATATTTTCAGTATTTTGATTAAGTGATTATTGTAATAAGGCCCATTAAAGTATTTAAGTATTTTTATTAAGTATCTTTATTATTATGTTTTATTATGGATTGACAATTGAGGTATCTATCGCCAATGGTTTTATTTTCTTAAATCTGTACATAATAAAGTTTTGAATCCGGTATTTTATAACAATTAAATTTTTACTTAGAATATTTTAAGTCACAAAAAAATGTTTTATTAAAGGCAACAAATTTTTAACGGTTTTTACTCTTAAGTAAGAATATTTTCGAACGTGTTCCGTAGTGGCATTTCAAATTCGGTCGTAGTGAATGGGCCGGGTTTGGGGTGTTACATAGTGATATGAGACTGTAGCTTTGACGAAGGAGTGCAGTGTGTTCTTACAGAACAAGCTACCTCCTAAAATGAAGGACCCTGGAAGCTTTACTATACCCTGTAATATTTGAGAATCTTATTGTGGTAAAACCTTGTGTGACTTAGGAGCAAGCATCAACTTGATGCCCAAATCTATTTTCAAGCTGTTAGGAATAGGCGAAGTAAGACCCACGATTGTGAAACTCCAATTGGAAGATCGATCTTTAGCATAACCAGAAGGAAAGATCGAGGATGTTTTGGTAAGAGTAGATACGTTTATTTTTCCTGCTGATTTCATTGTCTCATATTTTGAAGCAGATAAGGAAGTGTCGATCATCCTGGGGAGACCTTTCCTAGCTACAAGAAGAATGTTAATAGACATGAAAAAAGGTGAACTCGGCATGAGAGTTCAAGACAATCAGTTAACATTTAATGTTCTTAAAGAAATAAAGTTTCTCGATCCGACGGAGGAACGTTCAGTGATAGAGGAGTTAGAAACCTTAATTTCTATGGAATGGAAGAATAACTTTGTGAAGGACCCATTGGAGAAAACTTTAGGGTCTGACCCATTGTAAAATGAAGAAAGTAATGAAAATATGGCTTTGATGGAAGCCAACCCGATAAACTATGCTCAACCAGCTCCGTTTGAACCATTAAAGTTGGAAGCTCGGGAATACAGGCAACCAAAGTTGTCAATCGAAGAACTGCCTAAACTTGAACTTAAGGTACTTCCTTCCCATTTGAAATATGTTTATTTGGGTAACTGTTCTACTTTGCCTGTGATTGTTTCAACAAAACTAACAGAACACCAAGAGGAGCACCTGGTCGAAGTTTTAAAGAAATTTAGAAAAGTAATTGGTTGGTGATCGCATCTGGACGTACTAATGTCCAGAGTGTGAATACTGCTTTAAAATATAGAATTACGAGGCGGTATCCACAAGTATACAGATCTAGTTGTAATATAGTTTTACAACGGAGTGGGTGATTACTTTGAGAATCATACCTAAGGGAGGCAAGCACTAGATTAATTCTTAACCTAAACACTTAAAGATCTAATTAATACTTTTTAAATCAATTATAGTATGAAAGTAAAATAAGAGATAATTTTAGGGTTTCTTAAACTAATAAAATAAAAGAATATAAAATAATTAAATTTCAAAAGGTAAAGAGAATAAAGTGAATCAAATCTGAAAATGAGTGATTAGCTCGCTTCAGCAATCCCAATCAACTGTCGTCTCAGGTTTCTCGTCAACCTACTAGTCGCTACCCTAGCAGGATCTTCTGACCTTCCACTAACATAACGAGTCAGCAAGAACTACTTATCTTCTGACCTCATAGTCCAAACTGGCTTAGGGTAAAGGTGTTTACGAATGGGCAATACAAATTTTGAGTTAATTCCCACCTTGATGACTTCCCAGGGTTGTCAGGCATAGGGTTTGTTTCACGTTCTTCCTTTCCCAAACAGTTGATCCATTGAGTAACCCTACAAAACAGTCAAGAGATCATGCGTCCACTCGCTAATCCCCTATAGATGGATTAGTTCCTCATGGGTTTCATAAACAACAAGGAATAGATGGAAGAATTAATCATAGTAAATGAATTGAAGTAGAGAGTTTAAGAAGAGCCTGATTAATATTGATAATAAGTGCGAATCTACAGAAGTTGATCTCCTTTACAAATCAGATCTCTTGAAAGAAAACAAAGAACAAATAAACTAAAACTATGAAAACCGAAAAAAAGCAAGAAAATAAAGCTAAATCTAAGAGAGAATCTAAGCTAATGGAGTGTTTCCTAACAAGTGACAAATGAGCCTATTTATAGCCTTCAAGTGGCCATTGTCCTTAACCCTAGGTTAGCTAACGTTCTTGAGCTTTAAAGTTTGATTGTACAGACCAAAATGCCCCTACTTCGTGTTTAGTTTTTGTTACAGAGTCAATGTAGCAACACACCAGGACCTGTGTCACGACATAGAAATGAATATGTTGCACTATAGTTGTCTTCAGAGGTATGCCGCGACACCTTAAGTCTGTGTCGTAACATCGAAGGCAGACTTGATTTTTTTTCATTTTGTTTCCTATGTTGCGACATTAGACCTCCCGTATTGCAACATAGCATCCGGTATCAACCTAAAATGCCTTTTAATGGCCTCCTACACACTCACAAAGTACGTTAGCTCTCCCTTAGGCCTCATTCGGCCCTTAAGGTTAATAAAAGACTCAATTTTCACATTTTATTGAATGTAAGTAAAACTAAAGAAACTTAACAAAAATGTAATGAAAATGCCTGTATTTAGGCTCCCTAAGTGTTAAAACTAGTTTAAATTGTTACACCGAATTATGGTAGATCAAACTCCCCCACACTTAAGTCATTTCTTGTCCTCAAGCAACATTAACAAAGATGAAAAATAAACATGACGACCCTTGAACAAGTATGGTACAAGTATTGACTTTGGAGCATATCACTTAGGCATTTCATGTTTAGTAACAACTTCAACATGATGAATAGTTGACTTACCACCTTTGACTTCAAACATTTAAGTTTAGTATGTTTCAAAATATACAAGTATTAAGGGTCTCACCTATAGGAATCCATCAACAAATCATACAATTACTTTGATTATCTGAGAATAATACAAATAGTCATTTATGCGTATGTCTAGTATGATGTCCGTTCATGTATAAGGATACCTAGGTCACATAGGACTTTTTGGCTTGTAACATTTTGAAGATTAGGACAGTTATGGAATTCAAAAACAGTAAGCATCAAAAGGGTTACAAACACGAAAATAGTTCGGCACATCGTATTGATCCTGATTCTTCCCTCTTAGTGACCCTTACCCACTCACCACCTTATTTCACCTTCTCTCACCTTCCTTATCTCTCCATGTATAGGAAATCATAGCATGACATAGTAACTATGACTAGCCTATGAATTTTGGTGCACTAATAAATGAGTTTTTCTTTCTATTGTGATTTTTTCACTATTCTCTTTTTAAATACATCTCACTCATTAATTCTTTGTTTGGTATTTTAAGACTTTTTTCTACTCGTACTAATTTCCTTTTTGGATTTTTCTTTTTGTTTTGCACATTAGGCTAACTTATAGTTCTTATATCACACCAATCTTTCCTATTTCACTTTATTTTTACATACTTTACCATCATGTATCTACTTAATCCTCAATACGTATGGCTAGACGTCTATAATTGTGCAGGGCAGGACCAAAGAAAAAGGGTAAATACAAATTAATGTTTTCAGGCTTGGGGCTTGTAATGACGTTCATCAAGAAGTGTCAACAGGCTCAAAAATTGGTACTAAAGGTGAAAAACAAATAGGTTAGCTTTTTGGCTCTAGATGTGTTCCAAACAATGCCTTAGGTCATCCCTAAATATCTCAACATGCACAAATTTAATCAACCAAACAAATACAAATTCAACCATTTGTCATTTTTACTAGAATGCTCGTTTCCTTGTATTTTCTATATCACTTGGTACAATTGATTGCTTAATGCCTATTTACAGTGTAACATATAGAACTTAGTAGTCTAATAATAAAAAATTTAAATTCACCTATGATTATGCCAAATTTATTCATAAACAAAAGCAACCTATGTACATGCTCTTAACTAATCAATTGTATTTCTACAAGCTCAAGCACACAAAAGACAAGAAAAATTTAAAAACGAATTTCCTATGTTACCCCCACACATTAGTTGACACATTATCCTCAATCTGTAGCCCATAAAAAAGAAAGGAAAGAAGTTACTCGATTGATCGTGCTTGCTCTAATTGCTAATGGTGGGTGCTTCCTTCATTTGATCGTGTGAAGTTTGAATTGTTTGTGTCTCCTTCGTGTTAGGTTCCTACATAGAAAACTTAAACAAAACATACTAAAAGTCTACTTATTAATCCTACTCATACGAAGTTTAAATTAAAATCATCCAAAAATTAATACAAGTCTTTATAAAATAAAATAGTTCAATCGTCCTCCTTATCCATCTCCTCACTCCCATCATTCTCCTTATCTTCTCCTTCCTCCTCGCTTTCATGGACTTCTTCTTGTTGTTCCATATTCGTTGGCCCGAACATGTCAGGTGTATAATTAGGGACCTGAATGTTATTTTTCCTTGCAAATTCTTGGAATATTGGTCCCGACTCTTGCATCCAATGTATCATCCAATCAAGCTTTGGATGACTACTTTCACCAACATCTTGTTGAGCTTGTTTCAACCTCTGTGATGAAGTCGGTGTATCCGACACTTCTTGTTGTCACTTTTTCCAATCCTTCATTTTTTGGCTCACAATTCTATGTACTATTGGAACAATGTATCGCCGACAATACTTTTGAAAGGTATCAGCAACTGCTCAGTGGATGTCATAGGTACACTCGCCTTTTTGGATAATACCGTCACTAGGTGGGGAAAGAAGATTTCCACCTTTTAGCTACCAATGCATCTTTTCATGTTCTGATGAATCCATTTACCGATACATACCTACTTTTTCTACAAAATAGCATAGAGTAACACTGCTCTAAAAGTATTAATGTTAGAAATATTTAAAGCATGTACGATTCTTGTGTATACAAATTGGATCCACATTTTGGCCACAGGAAACATGATCGCTTGATGAAAGGATACTGGGATTTTGGTACATGCATGATATTTCCATTCGCCCCTAGCTTCAGTCAAGAAGTTTATAATGTTATCCATATTAATGTCTAAAAAATATTCCAGATCAGTTTTATCAATAAAATCTTTTTCTTAGTATGAAGCATTATAAAAGTTGCAAATAATACGCCAGGTTACTCTAACATTTTTCCCTCGCACAAAGACCATATCCCACATATGACCTTCAGTGTTTCTAGACACTTAGTCCCGTAATGATACATAAAATTCTTAAAAAATGAGGACCACAACACTCTCTTTAGGGATCGTCCAAAAATTTTCCCACCTATCATATCGCACTAAAGGCCTTATTTCCTTACACAAAATCATGGATGGATCAAATCCCCTCTCTTAGATGAATGTTTTTCCTTGAAGTTCATTAAAATATTTTTCAAAATTCGTATTTAGGAAAATAGAGGGATTTTGAAACATCTATGGCTTCGTTTCCATGGTTCGCCTAACTTTCCTAGGAGGCATGATATTTTAATCCTAAGCAAACAATTCAATGAAACAGTAAAAATTTTGAGTTTAGGAACCCTTAACCTTTAATATATAGTCAAAGTTCGTTTGAATTCCTTACTTTCCCATGATGTTCCCATTCCTTGTTGCCCCAAATGTTGTTGAAGAGTTTGTGAAGAATAAATAGAATGTTTAAAAATTTGAGGGTTTAAGGTTTAAGAGGTTTTGAGAGATTTGAGAGAGTTTGAGGGATTATGGGTTAAGAGGTTTTTTAATTAGAAGTAGATATGGTTTTAGGTTATAAAATGGGGTTTTAAAATGTTAAAAATTGGGTTAAATGAGGAGTAAGTCACCGAGTTGTGTGAATGGGTTGGGTCAACCCTGTAGAAAATTGCAGCGATGTCGCAACACAGGGGTTCCATGTTGCGACACGTCTATCAGTTTGGAGGTCTAAAGGAAACTGTCTGCTATGTCATGACTCACTGGGGCGATGTCGTGACACTGAATCTGTTTTGGCTAAAAACTTCCACTTTTAAGGATGTTTTGATTTAGAGATGAACCGACACCAAATAAAAGTCAAAACCTAAAATAGGTGATTAGTTAAATATATAATAATTTACAAAAGTTAAGCAACAATTCAACTAATTTTTAAGTTTTATTACCGGATTCATCCGACAATGTTATCAATTCAATGATGGAAGATTTTTCTATTCTATCGGTATTGGTCCATCTTCCATTGTGCCATTCCACCTGTGCTCATTTGTCCATTTCCTTAAACCTGTTTATTCTTTCTACATGCATAAAAGGAAGCCTGTCCCTTGAATTGGGGACATTAGAAATAAATAATTTTTTACATTATTCCCCTAACTTTCTCCTGTCTTCATCACTTGATTGATGGCCACATTTAAAAGTTTTAGACTCGTCGTTAATTTTCATAGTTAATTCATTCCTTTCTAAATCAATGGTGGATCTAGAAATGGCTAAAAAGAGTTTTTCTAATAATATCGGTATCTCACGATCTTCTTCAAAACTAGGTACCATAAAATTTGTGGGGATAATAAAACTTCTCACTTTGACTAACACATATTCCAATACCCCTTTTGGATGTACCGAAGACCTGTTAGCAAACTGTAATGTTATTTGAGTAGTTTTTAGATCCCCTAAACCGAGTTTTTCAAAAATCGATAAAGGCATTAATTTAATACTAGCTCCTAGATCGTATAGAGCTCTATTAAAATGAATGCTCCCTATCTCGAGGGAATATAAAACCTCTCGGGTCTTTCAATTTTTGAGGTACCTATCTTGAAATAATCGCGCTACAGGAAGCATTTAAAGTAACTTGTTCTTCTACCTTAATTTTCTTACTCCTAATCATCATCTCTTTTAAAAACTTAGCATATTTGGGAACCTTTTCAATTAACTCAATTAAAGTTAGGTTAACATTTAATGTTTTAAACAGGTTTGGGGAACTTACAAATTCATCCTCATCCCGCTTTTTCTTTTCTTCAAGTCTCAAAGGGAATGAGATTTTTGTACCGAAAAATCTTTAGCTATTTCCTTTCTGTCTCTGCAGCCGATGTGATTACCTCCTCTGATTTTGGCTCATCTTCCGCTTATAGGGGTACTTCTTGAGGTTTTTCATTCTTCTCCGCAATTGTCTCTGGAGTAGTGGTTTTTAGACTACTTAGTACTTTGCCCGATCGGAGTGCAATTGCTTTCACATGCTCCTTACCTTTTCCCCGTGGATTATATTCCGTGTTGCTAGAAATACCTGTGCCAATTTGTCTTTTGATGTCACCCATCATGCTCATCAATTGGCTCATTTGATCCTTGAGTTCAGTCAATGTTCTTGTCAAATTGGTGCACTTAGATTGCACCTGTTTGATATTAGTTTTCATTGACTTCATTTCTTCCTCAATTCTGTCCAGTCATTGACCATATGTAGTATGGTCATTTGGGTTGACCCTATCCTGGGGTTTCTAGAAATAAGGAGGTTGGTAATTAGTATTTTAAACTTGATTTAAACTGTTACCTCCTCCTTGGTTTCCTCTCCATCTTAGATTTGGATAATCCAGGATTGTATGTATACAAATAAGGGTTTCCACTCTTATTCCAAATGTAGTTTATGTCCTCAGTAGGATTATTAATATAATGGGAGAGTGGCTTATCTATTCCATACATAGACGATGTAGAAGCAGATTCAATACGGTTAATGTAATAGCCCTTTTTAGTCGTGTCAGAAACAGTGGTTTTGGGACCACAATTCTAATGAGTGAATTATTATTTTATTATTTATTTAGCGTCTATGGGGTTATATTAAGGTCGTATTAAAATTTCGTTAAGAAATTTTGAAGTTTACATAGTTAATTAAGTAAAAAGGAATAAATCGTAAAAGGTGTAAAAGTTGAATTCTATTAGTTAAAAGGGCTAAATGGCTATGGAAAGGAAAGTAAATGTACTTGAATAGTAAATATACCATTTAATGGGTTAGTGGATAGTCATGGAGATTGTTTAAATGAAATTTTGATAGTTTTAAAGGTTAAAATGGTAATTGAATATTTAAAACATAAAGTAAATAAAACAAATTGGATAATCTTTTCTAGTCTTCTTCCCCACCAATTTTCGAAGAGAAAAATAGCCATTTTTTTAACTTTGAGGGTTCGTTCAAGCTTGTTTCTTGCATGTAAGTGATTTCGAGTCCCCTTTTTAGTGATTTTTTATGTTTTTAAATCCGTTTTAGCTTAATCTAGCTATCCCAAGGGTTAATTTGCAAAATTTTTAAAGGTTTAGGGACTTTCCATGGATATTCTTGAATGTGTTTTGATGTTAGTTGGTAGATTATTAATCTTTGTTGTAAGATAAACATGTTTTGTTAAGTGATTTTTGATGAATTTTATAAATAGGGGTTTTGTTGTGAAATGTTGGTAATAATGGATTGTTTCAAGGTTCTTTGTATCATCAGTTAAATTGGATTGTAGTTAAAATGGTTAAATTGCGAGTTATGAGCTTAAGGATTAAATTGTAAAAAAATAAATGTTAGGGGTAATTTTGTAATTTTTCATAAATATGAATGTTGGATTAAATTGAAGTTTATAAGTATTCAATTGAATGAAACTATTGTTTTAGATCACGAACGTGTTGACAATCGTGGAAAAGAAAAGATTTTAGAATAGCCCCTGTGCTTTTGTGGTTACTGCAAACTAGTCCGGTAAGTTCGTTTTATGTTTATGTATAATTGAATTCAATTCCTTGTTAGTGAATTAATCTTTAAATTATGTTAGGTATTGATATGTAAATGTCGAACCGTACTATTATTCAGGCTTAGTACCTAGCAGGCTTAGTGTCGATGTTCTTCAGGCTTTGTGCCTAGCAGGCTTAGTGCCGGTGTTATTCAGGCTTAGTGCCTAGTAGGCTTAGTGCCTAGTAGGCTTACTGTTGATGTTATTCAGACTTATTTTCGGTGAAAACAATGTTAATGTCCCTTGGAAACTTGGAAATTTATAGTAAATGAGTTGATTTATCGAACTTACTAAGATTCTTCGTGCTTATTGTTTTAATTTGATTTTATAAGACTCTTGGAATCGTTGCATCGATTGGATTGGCTTGGAAGCTCACACACTATCATCTATACCTTGGTAGTCATTTTGTACTTGTTTCAAGTTGGTTAAAGTGGCATGTAATAGGAGAAGTCTTTAGTATTATGATGTTTTGTGAATGTGAAAATGGTGAATTGGTATGATTATACTTGTGAAGTTTAAGTTTGAACTTGATGAACTTTTAGTGCTTGCTTAAAGTTAGGTCATTTTAACCATCCTAAAATACTTGTATATATGGCTCTTTGGTATGTAAATGATGGTTTGGAATTGGTCTTTTATGGTCATGTAATGGTCATTTGTCATGTTTTGGTATATAATGTTTTAGTATAGTTGTGGTGCCTTTGAATGACATATTGGTTAGGTGGTCTAAGATGCTTGAAATGGTATGTTTATGCATGCTTTAGATGGTGTTTTGGATCCCTTGAAGGTGTGCACAATTGGTTTGAATGTTTATGCATGAAATGGTTTGATTTTATGTAAATTTTTTGTTCACACGGCTTGGGACACCGGCGTGTGACTCAGCCGTGTGTCATCTAAAGTTTTTTAAGGGTTCAAGTTAGTGAGTTACACGGCCTACCACACAGCCTGGCACACGGGCGTGTGACCTTACTCAGTGAGTTACACAGGCTGGGACACGGTCGTGTGTCCCTATTTCGAAAGTTATACGGCCTAGGGCCATGTCAAACGGCCTTGTGACCCCTGTTTTCAAATTTTGCTACTTTTTTCTAAACCCTCCGTCTTGTTTCAAATTAGTCTCGAATTGCTTCTAAGCTATTTCTAGGGCCTCGAAGGCTCGATTTAGGGACAAAATGCATGTGAATGAATGGTTTATGATATATTTAAATTATTGAATATTATGTTGTTTAAATATTTACGATTGTATGGTAATGCTCCGTAACCCTAATCCGACGACAAAGACGGGTTAGGAGTGCTACAGTTAAGTCTATCCACTATTTGTTGATACTTATCATCCTCCTGGATAGCTTTGATCGTAGTAGGTTTCTAGCCATATGTGAAGTGCTCAATTGGCCACTAATAGGAGTTTATTTCCATGTTCTTTGTACCCGACTTGGTCGCCAAGCCTGAATATCAGGATGCCACATTATTAAGAAATCATCCTCTTTATCAGTGGTCATATAAATTTTTAGTCAAGCATATATCAATCATCATTAGAACATGCCAAACATACTTTAAATAAACTTATTGTAATAATTGAACATGCATTAGGATCACTTAGCAAAATTTCCAAGATAATCACATAGGTATCGATACTAGAACATGGGTATCGATATTTTCCTTGCACGATATCGATATCGTATGGAAAATTGGTACAAATCAACATTCTATTTCTCGTCTAAAATCAAAACACAAGAAAATATTGGTACAATTCAAAAAGTATCGATAAAATTACACCGAGTGTCGTTACTCGTGATAGGGTATCGATAACAATTTACGATTCTAGCTTCTTGCGCATTTCAAAATAACAGAGGTATTATTTTTACAACACGAATATCGAGACCTCTACTTTAGACCAGATAAATACAATATTTTTAAGTATATAAGTCATCCCAACTTGTACAAATTCATCATGCTATCATTTCACCATAAAATAAACATCAAAACGACTGTAATAATAGTCTCAAACATCGAAAGTAAGTCCGAGCAATAACCAACATAATACGAAATGAATCTCATAAACTTAGGAACAAATAATCTATGGAAGCATCCAAAACCTCATGGTAAATATCAATAAAAGTCTACCACATTTCTTTATTCCCAAAACATAAACAAATAACAATAACACCTACTAAATCATGGAAATAAATGTCCTTGGATCACCCCTCGGAACCACACCGCTCACACCGACACTTAACTACTTTGCAAGGGTTTAAAAGGAGTGGGTGAGCTTAACAAGCTTAGTGAATGCCTAGAACAACTACCATGCAAACAGTTCATTAAGCATTAACTAAACAACCATATAGCATAACCTCAACAGTTCCAACTCTAGTGTCATATTATACTCACTCATGCATTATTTACTAGTTCATTTACATGGTAATCACATTCACTTTTAAGCATATATCACATTACACATATAATCACATAACATTCAAGCATATATCACAATACTCATATAATCACATAATGTAACACCCTTAACCCGTATTCGTCGCCGGAATGAGTTACGGAGCATTATCGGAGTTTACGATTCAAAACTATAAAAAATTTAAAACATCTAAATCACAAGATCATTCATAGAAAAATTAATCAATGACATACGTATTGTCCCTTATACGAGCCCTTGAGGCCCTAAAAACACACTAGAAACAAATTGAGACTAAATTAGAAACATATAGAATTTTTAGGAAAAAGATGAAAATTTTCAAACAACAGGGGTCATAAGGCGTGTGGCCAGGCCGTGTGACTCATACAGCTGAGACACACGCCCGTGTTTCAGGCTGTGTGGGCATTCGAAGTAGGGACACACGGTCGTGTACCAGCTCGTGTCCATGCCCATGTAACTCTCTGACTTGGGTCTCATAGCCAAGCCACATGCCTGTGTGCCAGGCCGTTACCCTTCGAAATGGCCTCACAGGCCTTTGTTCCAGGTCATGTGCTAGGCCATGTAACTGCCTGACTTGTAACCCTTTGTAAGCTACAGGGGACACACGGCCATGTCTTTGGCCATTTGGACAAAAAATAGTCCATTTCCAAGCCATTTTTCTCACTCAAGCATGCACACACCTACAACCATTTTTCCACATATAATTAAGCATTCAAAATGCACCAAACCAAGCATCCACAAGCTAAACTAATAAGGTATTTGATCATACAACCAATATGCCCAAAAGGCACCTCAATCACAACAACCAACATGTATTATACAATTGCATAATTTAGGCATAAATCAACCAACTTGTACCCAAATGTATGCCAAAACTTACCACTAAGTTCACATATCAAAGTCACTGTAACAGTCCAGTTTATACCCTAGTCAGAACAGTGGTTTTGGGACCAAAAATCCGAGTCAGTAAATTATTTTAATATTATTTTTTGTGCCTATGATATGTGATTAAGCATGTGATAAATTTCTGTGAGTTAATTTGCCCATCTGTGTGATTAATTGAGCAAATGACTAAATTGCATAATTGGTGAAAGTGGCCTTTTATTTGATTGAGTTGTCAAATTGATGTGTCTTTATAAAGATGAGGCCTTATGTTGTAAATTGCCCTTTTAGCAAATGTAGTGGACGGTATTAGGTAATGAAATGATAATATATATGTTTTTATATATGAATTTATTAAGTTAAAATTTATATTATATTATAAGTCTTATATTATTATAATGAAAACATTATAATAAAAGAAAGGAAGGCTTTATTATTATCATCTTCCACTGAAAACACAAAAGAAAGAAAAGAAGAAAAAATTTGAAACATTTGGCCCTTGTCTCACTTGATTGAGGTATGAGTTTTGTTCGGTTTTTGATAATTTCTACGTTTCTGTAATCGTTGCTTCATCTACTTCAAGACCCATGCTTGAATTTTGAGAATTGATGTATATTTTGTAAAGTTCCATTGATGAGTTCATAAGCTTTGTGAGGTTATATGATGAAATAAGATGTATTTGTAAGTGATTAACATGTTTTGTATTTGAAGTTTTGTTAAATTTGAGTATGTGGGATTCAATTGAGAAAATATTATTTTGGAGGACTAAATTGTGAATTTGATGAAAAGTATGGACTCATATAGTCCCTAGGGAGATTCGGCTATGCATGTGTGTGAACAAATTGTGTATATTTGATGTCTTGAGAAAAATGGATTAAATTGATAAAATGTGCAAATATGAGGGCTAAAGTGTAAATTGCCCTAAATATGTGAATTTGGATTGAATTGAATGAATTGATGAATGAATGGGTTGAATCTGAATATGTATAGATCAAGAACCAAAGCAATCAGACTTAGATCGCAGGAAAGTGAAAGTAACCGAGTAGCCGTTTCTATTTCCGTTAAATCGAATCCGAGGTAAGTCATTATGCAAATAAACGTATTTGTAATGAATTGTGTATGTTCATATAACTATTGATAACGATGAATGTTTATGAGATGATGTATATGGGAATTTCGAGATAAGAACGGCATAGTGTGAATGTCTGAGAAGTCCCGTACGAACCTAGGAATAGATAGGATTAGCTATGTCATGACATAGGTATCTGTTCTGATATATCATGTAAGACCACGTTTGGGACGTTGGCATTGATTTGAAATTCAGTGTAAGACCACGTCTGGGACGTTGGCATCGATATGAGCTTTACGTGTAAGACCATGTCTGGGACATTGGCATCGTATTGATTCGTGTAAGACCCTGTCTGGGACAGTGGCATCGATGTTTAAGTGCATGTAAGACCTCGTCTGGGACGTTGGCATTGTACGATTATTCTGAGTTTTCTGAGTATCCTATTAGATTCCGAATGGTTCAACGGGCAAGTCTGTGATACGAAAGGTTACGTGGATTATAAATCCGTTTTAGGTACGTTTAATAAGTACACAAGGTGTGTATGAAAGGTAAGTATGTATATGAACTTACTAAAGTGAATATGTGCAATGGAATTATGAGATGATATGTGAAATTATGCTGAGATGAATTATGTGTATATGTGGTAATGAGATGAAGTATGTGATAACTTATGGCTAAACAATTGAGCCAAACTCTATGTGAGATGTATATGCTATGAGAACCATTTTTGTCATTGTCTAAATATGTTATGTACATTTTAAGTTAAGTTTATTTGTATATGACTTACTAAGCTTTTGGAAAGCTTACTCTGTGTGTGTTTTCTCTATTTTATAGATCGTCAATGCTACTGAAGGCCCGGGGACAGTCAAGGATCGTCATCACACTACGCAAACTCAATTTGGTATCTTTTGGAAATGTATATATCTAGATATGGCATGTATAAGCTAGTATTTTGGTGTAAGTTTCATGTATGAACTTAGCCATGTGATTTGGCTAGTTATGTGTTGGTAATATGCTTTAATGAATATGATAAAATGGTGCATGTTTTGGTATGGTTTGATAGCATATGGAATGGTTAAGTTTATGGTAAATGTATGGATGAATTATGTTTGTGTTTGCATGAGTTTTAGTCTTGTAAATTGGCATGAATGGAATTGGTTTTGATTATAGAGTTTGGATGGGTAATTTGATAGGTTCTTGGTTGTCAAATGTGCATGAGATATATTGGTAATTTGCTTGTAGGTATGACCCTATGTGGGTGGCATTTTGGCCTTGCAAACGGCCTGTTTTGCCACACGATTGTGGCACACGGGCGTGCCTGATGACCATGGGTGTAAGTCAGTATTTAGCTAAGAGTGCACGGCCATGGCACACGGGCGTGCCTAATAGCCATGTGGTTTAGTCAGGATCGACCACGGCCAAGGTACACGGGCATGCTTGGTTGTCGTGGAGTTAAGTCAGGTTCAACCACGGGGGAGACACATGGGCATGTCTAGCAGCCATGGGAGGCACACGGCCTGCCCACACGGGCGTGTAACCCCTGAAACTTAGAAAAGTTTTAAATTTCCGAGAAATTTTCGTAAGGGTTCGGTATAGTCCCGACCCTACTCTAAAGCATGTTTGAGGTCTTGAGGACCTATTCAAGGAACACTATGATGTGATATGATGAATTGTATTATGAATTATCTGTAAAAGTTTCTGATATGTCCGGTAACACCTTTAACCCTAATCTAGCGACGGATACGGGATAGGGGTGTTACAGTCACACTGGCCATTTAACATCTATCATCACTAAACATTAGCACCATTAGTCATATATGTCAACTACATCCCATATACCAAATGACCATATCCAAGCATATTAAAGAACATCTCATACTATGCATTTTTAGTTACCATCCCAACTTCCATCATTTAATCACCATGAACACCAAAATATCAACCATTAATAGGCCACATATACATGCCAACATAACAACTATTTCATTACCCAAAAGACCATAATTTCAAGCCAACACAAATGGCTATATCATCAAACAAAAACACCTATACATGCCATTATAACCATGACTTAAAAACATCAAAATCTACCGATTTAGCCGATGGATAGTGTGATAGGTCTCCGACAAGCTTCCAACCCGAATGAGCTTCTGACTCACTATAAAACATGGAAAATAACACAAAGTAAGCATGAATGCTTATTAAGTTCGTATAATGTAAAACTTATCTTTCCATTTTTAACATGGCATAATCCAACCAAAGCTTGGCCAAAGCCTAAGCATCCAAACCAAACATGTTAGCATACATACTATAATTCATAGGCACAATAACATGGATAGCCATTAATCTTAACATGTATCATTTGAGTTTGTCACCCATTTTAACTTACATAATTTCCATGTATCACCATATCAAAGACATTCATATATGTACATGTCTTAATTCATATTGTTCTCTTACTATTTCCTTTCCGAATAATTCCCGTTGAACCGTTTAGAATATCGTTGGATACCCGAGATAGCTCACACAAAGTGTGCTAACATATAATCGTAGTCCGTCAATTCCTTTACATATATGCTCATACGAGCTGTGAATAAGTATGCTCACATGAGCTGTGGGTCGGAATGTAGCTACACGATACTGCTCACACAAGCTATGGAGTATCCACAACACATGCCAGACCTCAGCCATCGGTAGGACATTCAAGACCAACACCCGAAACATGTAAACCCTAAAGACATGTCATTTGTATTCTACGAATTCCTAAGGTTCAAACGGGGCTCGGTAGTCTACGTAACATAATTGGATATGCGACAATTAATTACATGGCAGTCCACAACACATATATTTTTCAAATAAAAGCATATAAACACAATTTAATTACACAAACTTACCTCGACGATAAAACGTAGATACTGAGTCGATTAATCCGAAACTTTAACTTTCCCCAATCTAAAACCGTACGAGGTTTATCTTGTTCTAAATGAATAAATTCAATTCAATTCAATTCAATAATTATTCTATTCAATTCAATCCAAATTCATATTTTAGCAAAATTACAATTTTCCCCTATAATTTTGATTTCATTACAATTTAGTTTTTAGCTCATAAAATGAAAAATTCATGCAATTTCCCATTAACCCACTATATTTGAATTTCATATAGGTCCCTAACAAGCCATACATTTCATTTTTTTATAATTTCACCATGAATATTTTCTATTTTTTAATTTAATCCCTAATTGAAAAATTTATCGAAAATCCCTTAACAAAAGTTGTTTATCTAACAACAACTATCCATTTTCTTCCATGAAACATCAAAAAACATATATATTCATTTATGGAAAAACCCTAACCTTTTAACAGTTTTGCAAATTAGTCCCCGGGCTAGCTAGATTAAGCGATGACTCCAAAAACATAGAAAACATTAAAAACGGGACGAAAAATACTCACATGCAAGAAAAATAAGGATGGCCGGATATTCAAGCTTCCATGGTTTCCTTTCCTTCAATTTTCGTTGGTGTTTAACAAATTAAAGAAGATGATAGATTATTTCTTTTGTTTTAATTTACTTATTAACTAATTTACTAATTTAACCTTAACATATAACCTTTAAACTTTCATAACTAATGTCCATATTTGTCCACTCAATATAACAATGATATAATTACCACATAAACCCCTTAACTAATTAATCTCATAGTCATTTGATACCTTTAACTTATAGAACTCAAATTTTGCACCTTATGCGATTTAGTCCTTTTTCATCAAATTAAGCATGCAAACGGTAAAATTTCTTAACGAAATTTTTATACGATAATAATAACATGTTGTAGACATTAAAATAATAATAAAATAAATATTTTTACGTCAGATTTGTGGTCTCAAAACCACTGTTCCGATTTCACTGAAAACGGGTTGTTACACATAACATTCAAGCATATATCACAATACTCATATAATCACATAACATTCAAGCATATATCACAATACTCGTATGATCACATAACATTCAAGCATATGTCACAATACTCAAAAACATGTTTATAGATAAATTGGCGCTTTATCTATGAAACATAAAAGTGGGCACTATTACCACTTATTTAACACACCACATAGACTCATAGAGTCAAACATGTCCCAAAAGGGAAGCATAAAGCTAACACTCTCCTTATTTCCCCTCACATGTCCTGTTGAATGGAGCTTAGCTCACATTCTCGTATCCCTCCAACATGTTCCAGGGTCTTAACGCCCAAAATCACTATACATATAGGTGAGTTCTCACAATCCTATGGCATGCCAACTATATCCAACAGTTTCAAGATCACAAGGCCAAAATATCTTAAATCAAACACATATCACTTACGATTATCAGTGCACTATCATTGCATATTTGCATTTTTAGCAAAATACTGTCACTAACTGTAACACCCCAAACTCGGACAAGACACCACGACCGAATCTGGTATGTTACGGGGAGAAACGTCTTTGAGTGATCAGATTTTTCCCGTTTAAAAGCGGGGTGAAAACATAGTGAATTTGAGGAAAATTTGAGTAGGCTTGTTTGATTAGATTTTGAAAACTTATCCAAAGTATTTAGTTAAAACGAGTTGACTTCATTTAGCATTTCCGATAGTTTCTTAGTGCTATTTTGAAACATTTTAGGCTTAGTAGAAAATCGAGTTTGATTTGGAAACTATTTGAGTTTACTTAATAGCAAAGCATAGCGAGATACCCGATGGTATAGTTTAAAACACACTGCGTTATAATTTTGAAACCATTATCTTACCAAATTTTAGTAAATTTTCATACCAAGTTATTTGTTAAGCAGGTTGCGAATCTAATTAAAGCATGACCATCATAAAACATAATTTAAAGGCCTTTTACAAATCCAAATTAAATCTCAAATCAAAATAAGTAAGCTAAAGTACCCAAAGTGAATAGTCGGAGCAAAACTTTTATTAAAGCATGGCATGTGCACCTCGAGTCCACCCCGGCTCCACGTCCGCGGCTACGAATCACCTGAAATGTCAAAGGAGAGGGTGAGTCGAATGACTCAGTGCATAAATCCCGCTCCCGATGAGACAACATGCTAACACACATCATACATAGCAACATGATTAATGCAACCCGATCCTAACCATCCGTATCGCCTTTTCTACCCCGTGTGGTACCAAACCACTTTGGTGGTGCCAAACCACTGGTGACATACAGTCACAATGTGTTACAAAAAACACCGGTGTCCCAAAGACACAAATGTGCTACCAAAGCACCGGTGACCGTAGTCACAAATCAATTGTGAGGCCAACCCATCGCGTGTGATACCCAATCACTAGCAGACGATCCCATATCTCATGTGGGGCCAACCCACGGTGGTGTTAACCACGAGGACAAGTCGCAATGAGGTGCCCAACCTCCGTGTCCCAAAGACACAAATGTGCTACCAAAAAGCTTTGGTGACCGTAGTCACAATAATCGAATGATGGGGCCAACCCATCGTGTGATACCCAATCACTAGCGCAGACGATCCCATATCTCAATGTGGGGCCAACCCACGGTGGTGTTAACCACGGGGACAAGTCGCAATGAGGTGCCCAACCTCGGTGTCCTAAAGACACAAATGTGCTACCAAAGCACCGGTGACCGTAGTCACAATAATCGAATGATGGGGCCAACCCATCGTGTGATACCCAATCACTAGCAGAGACGATCCCATATCTCAATGTGGGGCCAACCCACGGTGGTGTTAACCACGAGGACAAGTCGCAATGAGGTGCCCAACCTCCGGTGTCCCAAAGACACAAATGTGCTACCAAAGCCTTTGGTGACCCAAAGTCACAAAGTGTGTTACCAAAACACTTGGTGCTCACGTCGACACAAAATATCACCGCTCCCTCCACTCATATCACCCATCAACATACCATACTCATGTAATCATGCATATCATACAAATCATGCATATCATGCCAACATGTCTAGCATTACATCTCATAGCATACATAACATAGATCATAATACCCAAGGTATCCATAATAGAACTTGTAATAAATTAGACTTACCGGATACGTACACATACCCGTTTGGGTATCCAATAATCCATCATCATTGTCATGATTTTAATAGGCAAACAGGTTTATTAATAACATTACTAGATATCGGTGTGTTAGTTTACACACTGGTAAATCTGAGTCTAAAAATCGACAAAAAGCGATCTAAGGCTCCTTGATTCACGGCTCCTATAACAATCGGCCAACAAGAGTTAAACACTTAGACCATTCGGCCATAGCCATTTAACCCAAAAAGGGTTTATCAAATAGCCCTTACCTTGCAAATGTTTGGTTTCCTACCAAACCCGAACCCCAATGGTCCTTCTACGATGATCGGCCACCACCTTGAAAAGAATAATGATTAATCCTTTGCAACTCGATTTAGTGAAACTAACGGAATAGCCTAATAACATCACTCTTACCACCACTTACCAAAGATCAACCAACGATGATCGCTTCACTTGATCGCCACTAAAAATCTGGAGACCCTAAAACGAAATAATTAACTCCTTCCCACCAAAACCAAAATAGACTTTAATCAAATCGAAACCACAAGCACTAGAGAGAAAGAGAAATGGCCATTCGGCCAAGAACTTACCCCAACACCAACCACTAACCGGCCAACCAAACCACTAGGAGAAAAGGAGATTCGGCCAATATGAACACTACTAGGATCGGTTTAGCGTGAAAAGAAATAAGAGTAAAGGTGAGAAGAAATAGAGAAATCGGCAATAGAGTTTAGGAGAAGAAAGAAAATAAAAGATAGATGAGGGAGGGTACCTTCGGCTTGAAAGTGAAAGAAAATAAAGGAAGTGTTTTTAGGGAATGAAATTTCGGCTAACAAGGTTTTCAAATCAAAGAAAAAAAATATGGAGAGGAGAGAGTTCCACATTCGGCTTACTCAAATGAAATAGAAGGAAGAAGTGAAAAGAAGCATTCGGCCACAAGCATAAAACCAAAGAAACAAAGCAACTTTTCGGCAACTAAAGGGGTTTGATGTTTTTCGGTTTCAAGAAGTAAAGAAGATGAGAGAAATTCTCTTGAAGTTTCGGCTACAAAAGACAAAAGAGAGAGCTTTTCTTTTTTACCAAATGTGACCGAAAATGCACCCCAAACCAAGGTACATTCGGCCTTCCCTTCTCCCACACTAAGCCGTCCACACTCCCCCCAAATCCCCTAGAATTCGGCCACCACTCCTCAAAGTACTCCAAGCCACTAATTCAAAAGCATTTGAATTAGTCCCCTTCCACAATTCACTCCTTGCCGTCCATCTCACCCATAGACTAGGTCCAAGGCGAGTTTGAGCGCCTACAAACTCTCCCTTCCTAGGCGTCAAAAGAAAGCCAAAAGGTGGCCACTCCGCAAGCTTGAACACAAGATCTCTCCCTCCTGCAAATGACGCCACACACACAAGCCTTAGTGGCGCCTATCCCGCCACTCCACCAGCTCCTTTCTTGTTCAACAAAACACCAAATAAAACTCTTATACCCTAGCTCCAACAGCTCCCCTGACTTAACACCCAAAAATCAAAATTTTCCCATTCACTCAGGCATACACTTAGACTTCAATTAAGCCCCCAAAACATAGAAATAGCCACGCAGCACACTAGACACATGCAATATCATGCAACAACAAAACAGCCCCTAACCCGGGATATTACACTAACATTTAACATATACATAACATGTACACATTTTCTCTTTCACAATGGTTATCATAACCACATATCACATGTTATAGCATCTCATCTCAATTCACATATTCACAAACACATAAACACATAGTTCACAAGATAACATAGGTATGAGAAAGCTTACACTCAAAATTTAGAGTAGGGGTTTAGGCTACTACTGAATTCTCAAATAATGCATTGAATCATGTCCACAAGTAATTATCCCAAAGACTCACCAATTATGTTTTTGCCAAAAAAGTCGAAAGCTCAAACTAGCTTTTCATTGCCTTTATCTATACTCGTAGAAGGTCCTATTGATTCCAACACTTCAACAACGTGAATCACACAACAACACAATCAACATTCAGCCAAAAACTCACATCAAACAATCCAAAAACACAAGCCTAAGCTAAGTTCTCTTTTGACCGAAACCTTCGACATAGAAAACTTAAAATTTGAATATCTCGGTCTATACTTAATATTTTTACCTAAAACTGATTTCGTTCATCTATTTAATCACTTACGACTAATTCGTAACAGCCTAATTTTGGGGCTAGTTGGAATAGTGGTTTCGAGACCACAAATTCGAGGTTGGAGAAATTATTTTATATATATATATATTATATTATGTGTTATAGCATGATTATATGAGTGTTTGAAAATTTTGGTGAATTAATTTTATCGATTACTTGCTTAATTTTGAAAAAGGACTGAATCGCACAAAAGGCAGAAGTTTTGTTTTAATAGCTATGGGGGTTAATTAGCTATGGAACATTAAATTAGAAGTCCTTATTGAATAAATATACCCCAAAGTGATTAGTGGCTGAACATGGAGAAAAAGAAATTAAAAAGTCAAAGGTTTGGTGGCATTAGGTGACTTAATTGATAAAATAAAAGAAATTTTTCATCTTTTTCATTCTCTTTTCTTCTCCACCGATTTTCACTTAAGAAAAGGGCCATGGAAGCTTGAAAATTTCAGCAACCTTTAATCCTTGCAAGTAAGTCATCTTGATGTTCATTTTTGATGATTTTTGTGTTTTTGAAACCCTTATAGCTTAATCTAGTTAATGAGGGGACTATTTTGAAAAATGGTTGAAAGTCTAGGGTTTTTACATGGGAGCATTAATGTTTTTTGATGAATTTTAATGGAAGAAAATGAGTCTTGGTTGTTTAATAAACAACTTTTGTGAAAGGATTTTTCATGAAAACACCTAAAAGGACTATTTTGTAAAAGTTATAAAATGGGTAGTAAATGTGTGAAATAATTGAAATTGTGAGTTAATATAAGCTTAAAATAGATTCAGCTAGGCATGGTTAATGAGGAAATTTGATGAAAATCATTTTACGAGCCTAGGGGCAAAATTATAATTTTGTGAAATCTAGGGGCAAAACGAAAATTTTGCCAAAATAGAAATTTTGAAATGTTTTGATTAATGTGTGATTAAATGAGTAAATTTTGTCATTTTAGATCAAGAAAAATGGGGTCTGGACTTAGACTGGGGGAAAACAAAAATAGTGGACTAAATCGAATTAATCGCCCATATTTTGTATACCGAGGTAAGTTGTACGTAAATAATACAACTCTATTGTTATTATGCGTTAAACAATTGATATTACATAAAATGTTTGATAATATTTATAAATATGTATGACGAAATTTGATGTGGTATACTCCCGGTTGAACCTTAGGAATATATTGGATATCCAAGCCATGACATTTGGTTGATATGTGTGCTAGTGTAAGACCATGTCTGGGACATGGCATCGGTGATGATATGTGTGCTAGTGTAAGGCCATGTCTGGGACATGGCATCGGCCTCGATATGTAAGCCAGTGTAAGACCATGTCTGGGACATGGCATCGGCATCGTACTCTCTTGTGTGAGGCTTGTTGAATATCCTTTGGTATTCCAACTGGTTCAACGGGTAATATAAAGCTTGTGTCAAAAGAAAGAAAAGTTACGACTATGTCATAATTGATTACAGGTACCTACAGGAAATTCTTGAGAAATGAGCTCGATTTATGTTGTGTGTTTAGTAAGGATGAAAATGAGTAAGTTACGCCTTAAATCATTCGAGAATTATGTGCAAGCTTATACTATGTTATGAGTATAATAATGTATGGTAAATGTTGTTAATTATTTACATGCGACTTACTAAGCTTTATGCTTCCTCCCTTTCCTTTCCATTTTCTTATAGTATCGCCAAGCTAGCTCGGGGATCAAAGGACGTCAGAGGCTCGATCACACTACCAATCTGAACAATTGGTGTATTTAGATTTATAATTTTGAGTCTGGCATGTATAGGGACTTGGTCTTTTGTCAAGTGTCATATTGTTTTGGCCAAATGTGTTGGCTCATCTTGAAGGTTGATTCATTTTGTATAAGGCCATAGATGATGGCTAATACTTGTTATTGATATATGAAAATGAAGATGTTTTTCATGAATGTGCTATTTACATGGTAAAATATATGGTGTGTTAATGAATGAATGAGTGGGTTGCATGATTGGTGTTACTTGATGTGGTTTATGTTGGTGCAAGTAAGGGTGGCAAAAAGGGCTTGGTAAATAGCCCTGTTTTGTCCACACGGGTAGGCACACGGGCATGTGTCTAGGCTGTGTGTGACACACGGTCTTCCCCATGAGCGTGTGGTCCTGCCGTGTGTTCCCTTGCACCTTAATTTGGTAAAATAAAATGCCCAGTAGTAACCACACGCGCTGAGGTACGACCGTGTGTCTCAACCGTGTGGAAGACACGGCCATAATACATGGGCATGTGCCCAGGCCGTGTGAATCCTGCACTTGATTTTAGGAATTTAATTCACCACACGGCCTAAGGACACGGGCGTGTACCTTGGCCATTTGACCCTATATTATTGCTAACGTCAGAAATAAAATATCAAGGTTTTTGCACACGGGCGTGTCATGGCCATGTGAGGGACACAGGCCATGGACACGGGCGTGTGCCAGGCCGTGTGAAAACTCCTGCAGGTTCAAATTGAGAAATAAACTCACACGGATACGGGACATGGGTGTGTCCCTATATGCTGAGGCCGTGTGAGTTACACGGTCCTTCAACATAGCCATATTATTAAGTCACACGGGCGTGCCACCCATCCACACGGGCGTGTGCCTCTATTATTAGTGACATTTTCCAAAGTATTTTCTAAAGAACTCGGTTCGGTCTCGAATCGTTTCTAAAGTGTGTTTTGGGCCTCGTAGGCTCATATTAGGGATTTTTAGACAAAGTTTGAAAAGTTTTAAATTTGAACGAACTTTTATGATTGGAAATGTATGTTAGTATGTGTTTGAGTTAGGTAACGCCTCGTACCCTGTTCCGGCGTCGAACACGGGTAAGGGGTGTTACATTTAGTGGTATCAGAGCTATGGTTTAGTCGATTCTCGGACTAACCTAGTGTGTGTACAAGTCTAGCTATGCATGCCATATATGAATTATGATAGTGTGATGACTCCTGACAATTTAAAATGTGTTTTTATATTGTAAATGGATCCCGACGGTATAGTGGTGGATGATGTTGAAAGTAATGCGCCGACTCCCGCAGAAGGGAATGTGCCAGTCGAAAGTGGGCCCGTGACACTGAGTCAGGGCGAAAGGGCTAGAAAAGCTTTCCTCCATATGATGAATGTTTGGTATTTGGAGTTTGTTCGTGCAAACCCGAACGCTCCATCTCCTCCACCCCCTCCAATTCCCCAGCCTACCCCTACAACTCCCCAAGTAGTGGAAATGATTAGAAGGGAAAAACCTCATGTAGACAGAATTCAAAAGCAAGGGGCCGAGGAATTTCGGGTGAATATAGATGATGACCCAGAAAGGGCAGAGTTCTGGCTAGAAAATACCATTAGGGTATTCGATGAATTGTCTTGCACACCTGAGGAGTGCATGAAGTGTGTTGTGTCACTCCTGCGAGACTTGGCCTACCAATGGTGGAACACCCTTGTGTCAGTTGTACCAAGGGAGAGGATAACTTGGGAATTCTTCCAGGAAGAGTTCCGTAAAAAGTATATTAGCCAGAGGTTTATCGATCAGAAAAGAAAAGAATTCCTTAAGCTAAAACAAGGCCGAATAATGGTAACCAAGTATGAGCGTGAGTTTGTAAGGCTCAGCAAATACGCTCGGGAGTGCGTATCCACCGAAGCCATCATGTGTAAGAGGTTTGAGGATGGATTAAATGAAGACATCCGACTATTAGTTGGCATCCTGGAATTAAAGGAGTTTTGTGGTGCTTGTTGAGAGAGCGTGCAAGGCCGAAGAATTGGCCAAAGAGAAAAGAAAAGCTGAAATCGAGTCTCGTGACTCGAAGAAAAGATAGTTGGGAAGATCATTTCAGTCCTCATCCAAGAAATCAAGAGAGTTTACTACTCGATCCAATGCTTCAGTTGGATTCTCGAACAGAAATAAAAGTAAGCAGTATTCGGTTTCTAAGGCTCAGACCACTTCTATTGTGAGTGTTGGTAGTGCTCGACCAAATAAATTGGAGTGTTCGCAGTGTGGTAGACGATGTTTCGGTGAGTGTCGAGGAAATGAAAGAGGCTGTTTCAAGTGTGGTTCACTAGAACACTTCATTCGAAACTGTCCTGAGATGGATGAGAAAGATAGAAAGCAAGATGTGCGAGCGAGTAATGCTCCTTCTAGAGGTAGACCACAAAAGAACCCGGAAAGTAAGGCTAGCAGTAGAGATGCGCCTAGAGATTCCATTGTGAGATCAGAGGGTAAAGCTCCTGCAAGGACTTATACCATTCGATCTCGCAAAGAGGCTTCATCCTCAGATGTGATTACGGGTACTTTTTCTCTTCATGATATCTCTGTTGTTGCTTTGATTGATCCGGGGTCTACCCTTTCGTATGCTTGTGTTAAATTGGTGTCTAGCATGAATATGCCTGTTGAGTCTACAGAATTTGTGATAAAAGAGTCAAACCCATTAGGCAAGCATGTGTTAGTTGATCGAATATGTAGAAATTGTCCCTTGACAATTAGAGGTCATTATTTTCCGGCTAACCTCATGTTGTTGCCGTTTGATGAATTTGACGTGATTCTTGGCATGGATTGGTTAACTGCTCATGATGTAATAGTAAATTGTGGAAGAAAATTTATTGAACTGAAAAGTGAAAATGGGGATATTATTCGGGTTGAATCAGGTGAACTGGATAGCTTACCTATACTGATTTCTTCTATGACTGCTGAGAAATACATGAGAAAAAGGTATGAGTCTTATCTTGCATTTGTGTTGAATACCCAAGAGTCAGAAGTAAAGATTGAGTCCGTACCTGTGGTATGTGAGTACCTGGATGTGTTTCCGGAAGAGTTGCCCGGATTGCCTCAAACTAGGGAAGTTGATTTTGGTATCGAGTTAGTCCTTAGTACGGCACCTATTTCGGTTGCCCCGTATAGGATGGCACCGTTGGAGTTAAAAGAGCTGAAGGTTCATGTAACATCCTTAACCCATAACTGTCGCCGAATTAGGGTTACGGGCATTACCGGACTAATACAAATCATTACACTTTATATAAAAATAATAATAATAATACTAAGTAAAATGCATGTCAATAAACAAATCACTATTCCTATAGCCATGTATAATACAATGATTGAATAGGTTTTCGACACCTAATCATTTAATGAACACATCTACTATCCACCAAACATACATCTTAAAACATCATCGAACAAATATCTCATTCCATATTCGCTCAAATTTCAAATACAAACCTCAATCCATTTGTTTATCGCAAAAGTGTATTATCCCACTCGGCATTATTCACCATACGAATAAATACACCTTAATAATTATCACCTCATTGATTCAGCCATTTGTGACACATAGCCGAACATATTTATTCACTCAATAAGAAAATTTAAAACTCCATACAAAAATAATCAATTGCCGAATGCTTACAAATAATACACCTCAATTTAGCTCTTTACTATATCACCTATGGTATGCACATGCACAAAGTACTATATATATATATATACATCATCTATATTTAATCACATTGATACATTCAATTAGACATATTGAAACAAATCATCACCATCCCAAGGGTTATATATATAAATATATATACATACCATATTCGGTCCATTTCTAAAATTTCGAACTAACATACACATATCTCATTAAAACAAACCTTTAATATAAACATATATCTCAACCGAATATTTACATTATTAACACCATTACCAATATTACAAATAATGCACATGCATATAACATACGAATAATTATTGGCCAACATGCATTATAAACCCTATTTACCATTGAGTTTATGTATTCAACTATCACTCATAGCATAGCATTGAATAACTTCCAAAATGAGCTTATATTAATTTCAAACATACATAATTATACTGAAACACAAAAGTATAGCCATTTTCGCATGGCATATACATATATAATAATATCATTTGTACATAACCCAAGATACACTGCCTATACATGCCATATGTTCCGAAAGGGTACAAAATATAGAATACCAAAGATAGAAGATAGTGTGAATGACTTTGACGAAGATCCCCGAGTGCGAGCTAGCTTTCAGAATCTATATCATAGTCAAATAACACACATACGGTAAGCTGATATAGCTTAGTAAGTTTTAAGCAATGGTAGAAATAAAACTATGCAACTAATAAATAAACATTTTACTCAAACCAATATGATCAATATCGAATTCATAATTACCAAATGCAATTTAAGCTACCATTCATCATCCACCGTATCTAATATATATATATAGCTCGAAGTTTGATAATCACCTATTAGTTTAGATTTTCCTAATAATTATAACATACCTCACTAATACCTGACCATTAAGTTACTTTGTATCACATACTCATGTTTCATTTCTCATATTTCTCTTTTCAACAATTTATGCCTCCCAAGTCTCAGTAACTCTCTGCAATCACCGTGCTAAATTAAGTAACGATCGCACACATAGTGTCGTTACTTGAAAAAGAGTACACGTGGTACTTTTTTGTGAAGAATGTATCGCACACATAGTGCCATTACTATTTAATCTGCACACATAGTGCCTTATAGCAGTAATGTATCGTACAAATAGTGCCATTACTCTTTAATCTGCACACATAGTGCCTTATAGCAGTAATGTATCGCACACATAATGCCATTACTCTTTAATCCGTACACATAGTGCCTTATAGCAGTAATGTATCGCACACATAGTGCCATTACTCTTTAATCACTTTACATAGTGCCTTATATGAAATCTTATCTTTGATTTTCAATACCTTTGTAATTCTATTAACATTCATACATTCTCAATTCATCTTTTTCAAGTACTAATTCATTCGGCATTTACTCAAATTTCCATAAATCTATTCACAATTACATATACCTAACAACAAATTAATTTCCATCTTTCATCACTATTGCATTCAGAAAATATCAACCCTTTCCATTCACGAATATACAATTCTTTAATCATCATTACTTCACATTTTCTAATTCCCTTTATTTCAAGATGCATTCGGAAAATTAGGAATTTATAATGTTTACATTTTATAATCAATATACAATAATATACGATTGAATTCAATTTATCCAACTACTTAAAACTTACCTCGAAAATTGACGAATCAAGCTTCCCGGCTATTCGTGTAATTTTGCTTTTCCCCGATCCAATCTCGTTTCCTTTTGTTCTTGATCTAATTAAGTTCAAATTAAACTTGTTTAAATACATTTCCATTCAATTTAATCCATAAATACTTAATGGTACAATTTACCATTTTACCCCCAAACATTTACAATGTTTACAAATTAGTCCTTGTAACTCAAAACACAAAATATCAAGAATTTAACTACATTTACTAATGGCCGAATGTTCATCCTTCCCTTACAAATCTATCCAACTCATTCCTTTGACATTTTAAACTCTAAATTTCTTTTCTTTTTCGAATAAATCCTTAATTAACAACCCAAAAACAATATATGTTCATCTAACACAAGTCTTTCATTTAATGCTAAAAATCATCTCAAAACTCAAACTATCTCCAATGGCACTACACGCATAAATGCCCAATGTACAAAATTGTCACATGGGCTTAAGAGTAGAGTTAACAACAATCACAATTTCATAAAATTTATCAACATTTAAAACTAAATCATACCTTAATTGAGTCTAAGAAGTGCCGAAACCCCTTTGGAATTCTTTCTCTATTTTCTTTCCTAGCTTCGGTCAAGTGAGATGAGAAGAAGAACATGCAAATGTTTTTCTTCCTTTTTGTTTAATTAATAATATGATAATCAATTCATTTTAACATGAAATAAATTAAAATATAATAAAATATACTAACACTATTACATGCATAATGATGGTCGGCCACTATCCTTATGTTTTTGGCTAAATTGCAATTCTAATACCTCAACTAAAGAAGCCACATTCAATTAAAAACCTACACATTCAACCACCAAACTTCCATTTTATGCAATTAAACTCCTTTTCCACAATTAAGTACTAAAACAATTAAATTTTAATACGAAATTTTCACACCTATTAATTCAAATATATTAAGCATTTAAAATAATATAAAATTTATTATTTCGATTCAGATTCGTGGTCTCGAAACCACCGTTCCGATTAGGGCTAAATTCAGGCTATTACAACTCTCCACCTTAAGGGATTTTCGTCCCCGAAAATCTTACCAATGAATAAGTGTGGATAACATTCTTTCATTGATTCCTCGGTTTCCTAGGTTGCTTCCTCTACTCCATGCTTATGCCACATAACTCTAACCAGCAATATTTTCTTGTTTCACAACTCTTTCATTTCACAGGCTAAAATGCGAATCGATTCTTCCTCATAGGTTAAATCAGGCTGAATCTCAACCTCTACCGGACTAATCACATGAGAAGGATCAGATCGATATCGACAAAGCATTGATACGTGAAAGACATTGTGAATCTTGTCTAGCTCAGAGGGCAACATAAGTCTATACGCAACCGGCCCAATCCGTTCAATAACCTCATACGGCCCAATAAATCTCGGACTCGATTTTCCTTTACGACCAAATCTCAATATCTTTTTTCCACGGTGAGACTTTCAAAAATACTCTGTCACCCACCTGGAATTCTATGTCTTTCCGTTTCAAGTCTGCATATGATTTCTGGCGATCTGAGGCGACTTTCAAACTTTCTCGGATCACTTTTACTTTCTGTTCAGTCTCTCTAATTAAATCAACCCCGTGTATCTTGCTTTCACTTAGCTCAGTCCAATATAGAGGCGTGCGACATTTACGACCGTATAAAGCTTCATATAGCGCCATTTTGATACTCGATTGAAAGCTGTTATTATATGCAAATTCAATCAAAGTCAAGTATTGTTCCCACGTACCCTCAAACTCAAGAACGCAACATCTCAACATATACTCGAGTATTTGGATCACACGTTTGGATTGACCATCCGATTGAGGGTGGAAAGCAGTGCTGAAATGCAATTTGGTACCTAAAGCATCTTGCAGTTTCTTCCAAAACCGCGATGTAAACCTCGAATCTCTATCCGAGACTATAAAAATAGGTACTCCGTACAATCGTATGATCTGCGATATGTATAATTCAGCCAGCTTATCTAGTGAGAAATCCGTACGTACCGGAATAAAATGAGCCGATTTCGTCAATCTATCAACAATAACCCAGATTGAATTTTTCTTACTTGACGTCAAAGGCAAACCCGATACGAAATCCATCGTAACATGATCCCACTTCCACTCTGGTATCATGATCGGCTGAAGTAGCCCCGATGGTACTTGATGCTCAGCTTTCACTTGTTGACATACTAAGCACTTCGACACATAGTCTGAGATGTCCCGTTTCATACCATGCCACCAGTAATGCTGTTTCAAGTCGTTAAACATTTTCGTGCTACCCAGATGAATCGAAAATCTACTATTATGAGCTTCATTACAAATCATTCGAATCAATTCAGGATTCCTTGGCACACATATTCGATTCTTGAACCGAAGACATCCCTTAACATCTATCTGAAAATCTGAATCCGTACTCGAGCCACAATGACCCCTTTTTACTTTTAAATCATCATCAACCTCTTGAGCTTCACGAATCTGTTGTACAAATAGTGGTCTCGCCTTCAATTCTGCAATGATTACACCATCATCGGTCATAATCATATCTGCATTCATTGTGCGTACAGCAAATAATGACTTTCGGCTAAGTGCATCGGCAACCACGTTAGCTTTTCCCGGGTGATAATCAATCACGAGCTCGTAGTCTTTCAACAGTTCTAACTATCGTCGTTGCCTTAAATTCAGATCCTTCTGAGTCATTAAATACTTAAGACTTTTATGATCTGAATAAACGTGGCATTTCTCACCGAATAGATAGTGATGCCATATTTTCAAAGCAAAAACTATAGCGGCCAACTCAAGGTTGTGCGTCGGATAGTTCCTCTCGTGCGGTTTCAACTGTCTCGAGGCGTAGGCTACAACTTTACCCTCTTGCATCAATACACAACCCAGCCCATTTAAAGATGCATCACTGAAAATAACAAACTATTTACCCGACTCCGGCTGAACAAGCACTGGAGCTTCCGTTAACAAGGTCTTTAGTTGATCAAAACTCTTCTGACACCTGTTTGACCATTCGAATTTCACGTCCTTCTGTAATAGCTTTGTCATCGGGGTTGCTATCATAGAAAACCCTTTCACGAAGCGTCTATAATATCCGGCAAGTCCCAGAAAGCTACGAACCTCAAAAACATTCCGTGGTGGTTTCCACTCCAATATAGCCGAGATTTTACTCGGGTCAACCCGGATACCCGATGCTGAAATGACATGCCCCAAAAAGCTGACTTCTTTCAACCAAAACTCACATTTACTGAATTTTGCGTATAATTATTTGTCGCGCAAAATCTGTAACACCAGTCTCAAATGCTCAGCATGCTCGGTTTCGTCACGTGAATAGATCAGTATGTCATCTATAAATACAACCACAAACCGATCTAGATACGGTCTAAATACCCGATTCATCAGATCCATAAAAACAGCAGGGGCCTTGGTGAGTCCAAACGGCATCACTAAGAACTCGTAATGGCCGTATCTCGTCCGGAAAGCAGTCTTTGGTATATCTGAGTCCCTAACTCGCAACTGATAATAACCTGACCTCAGATCAATTTTTGAGAACACCGAGGCTCCCTTAAGCTGATCGAATAAATCGTCAATACGTGGCAATGGATATTTATTCTTTACGGTCACTTTATTGAGTTGTCGATAATCAATGCACATTCTCAAAGTCCCGTCCTTCTTTTTCACAAATAGGACTGGCGCACCCCAGGGTGAGAAACTCGGTCGAGTGAAACCTCTATCTGTCAATTCTTGTAACTGAGCTTTCAACTCTTTTAGTTCGGTCGGTGCCATTCTATACGGAGCTATTGAAATCGGAGTTCTCCCTGACACTAACTAAATACCAAACTCCACCTCCCGAACAGGTGGCAATCCCGTCAATTCCTCCGGAAACACATCCGAATACTCACAAACAACTAGTACAGATTCAATCTTCTTTTTTGTTACTTTCCTGTCAATCACATACGCAAGATAAGCTTCGCAACCCTTTCTCAAATACTGTCGGGCCAATATCGATGATATCACAGTTGGTAACCCATTCAAATCCACAGATTCAATCCGAAGTATCTTGTTATTCTGACACCTCAAATCAATAGTCTTTCGTCTGCAATTCATTACTGCATCGTGTACGGTCAACCAATCCATCCCGACGATAATATCAAACTCATCAAATGGTAGCAACATCAGATCAGCCGAAAAACACGAGTCTCGAATCATTAAAGGACAATGCTTGCATACCCTATCAACTAGCACACACCGACCCAAAGGGTTCGAAACCCGAATCACAAACCCAGTAGACTCAACAGGTAGAGTCTTGCTGGATACTAATGTTTCACGCACATACGAATGAGTTGAACCGGGATCAATCAGGGCAATAACACTAGTATCAAAGAGAGTGAAAATACCGGTAATGACATCTGGAGATGAAGCCTCCTCTCTGGTACGGATAGCATAAGCTCGAGCCGGTGCACGGGCCTTTGATCGAATAGCCGCATCTGTAGTCTCCCACTGTGCACCACTCCTACCTCCCCCAACACGGGACGGTCTACCTCTAGCTATAGTGCCGCTCGGTCTCGCACTCTGAGAAATCCCCTTTTCAGTGGCTTCTAGACAATCCCGAACGAAATGATCCGGCGAACCACATTTATAACAAGTACGATTATTAGATTTACCCCAACATTCTCTGAAATGCCGTCTACCACACTGTTGACACTCGGGCCTATTCGGCCGGGTATAGCCAACACTAGCAACTGATGTAGCCCGAGAACTCACTGGTGGTCATTCTCGTATAGAGATCCCTGTGTTAGGTTTAGACTGGCTACCTTCATTCTTGAACTTCTTTGTTGACATTTGAGGAAATTTACCCGCAGATCTCTTTCAGAAGTCTTTAGCTTCTATTTCGGCCTTTCGCTTTTCTTTCCCTAATTCCTCGGCTTTACAAGCTCGCTCAACCAGCACTACGAACTCATTTATTTCAAGAATACCAACCAGAAGTTTTATATATTCATTTAAGCCTTCTTCGAACCTTCAGCACATAGTAGCCTCAGATTAAACACATTCACGAGCATAGTGACTAAGTCTCACAAACTTGCGCTCGTATTCAGATACGGTCATACGACCCTGTTTGAGCTCGAGAAATTCTTTACGTTTAGAGTCTATGAAGCGCTGACTTATGTATTTCTTACGGAATTCCTTCTGAAAGAAGTCCCAGGTAACTCTCCTTGGCTGACAATCGTCACGAGAGTATTCCACCAATAGTAGGCAGAATCCCGTAATAATGATATGGCACACTTCAGGCACTCATCATGTGTGCACGATAGCTCGTCAAAGACACGAATAGTATTATCGAGCCAAAATTCAGCTCGCTCAGCATCATCATTGTCTTCGGCTCTAAACTCTTGAGCCCCATGTTTTCTAATGCGATCAACAGGAGGCTTGTTAGCTCTTTCAGAATTCACAATAGAGGGTACCACTGGTACTACCGGGGGATTGCTCATTTTCGGGGGTGGTTGAACAGTCGGATTGGTTCGTATGTATTGACTGAACCAATCATTCATCATGCTATAGAAGACTTGTTTAGCCTCCTCTTCAGGATTACTCGCAGCTGGTCGAGATTCCTCCGGCGTGGTCCCCTGTGCGGGAACAGGCGCCACGGTCTCGACATCATCTGCTATCGCTCGCTCGGGATCAGGATCCATTACTATATGAAAGGAAAAGAAAACACATTTCACTGTCAGAAGTCATCACACTATCATATTATAATATATGGCATGTATAGATAAATTCACACGTGCTACGTTAATCCGAGAATCGGCTAAACCGTAGCTCTGATACCAATAAAATGTAACACTCTTAACCCATAACTGTCACTGAATTAGGGTTACGGGCATTACCGGACTAATACAAATTATTACACTTTATATAATAATAATAATAATACTTAGTAAAATGCATGTCAATAAACAAATCACTATTCCTATAGCCATGTATAATACAATGATCGAATAGGTTTTCGTCACCTAATCATTTAATGAACACATCTACTATCCACCAAACATACATCTTAAAACATAATCGAACAAATATCTCATTCCATATTCACTCAAATTTCAAATACAAACCTCCATCCATTTGTTTATCACAAAAGTGTATTATCCCACTCGGCATTATTCACCATACGAATAAATACACCTTAATAATTATCACCTCATTGATTCAGCCATTTGTGACACATAGCCGAACATATTTATTCACTCAATAAGAAAATTTAAAACTCCATACAAAAATAATCAATTGCCGAATGCTTACAAATAATACACCTCAATTTAGCTCTTTACTATATCACCTATGGTATGCACATGCACAAAGTAATATATATATATATATATACATCATCTATATTTAATCACATTGATACATTCAATTAGACATATTGAAACAAATCATCACCATCCCAAGGGTTATATATATAAATATATATACATACCATATTCGGTCCATTTCTAAAATTTCGAACTAACATACACATATCTCATTAAAACAAACCTTTAATATAAACATATATCTCAACCGAATATTTACATTATTAACACCATTACCAATATTACAAATAATACACATGCATATAACATACGAATAATTATTGGCCAACATGCATTATAAACCCTATTTAACATTGAGTTTATGTATTTAACTATCACTCATAGCATAGCATTGAATAACTTCCAAAATGAGCTTATATTAATTTCAAACATACATAATTATACTGAAACACAAAAGTATAGCCATTTTCGCATGGCATATACATATATAATAATACCATTTGTACATAACCCAAGATACATTGCCTATACATGCCATATGTTCCGAAAGGGTACAAAATATAGAATACTGAAGATAGAAGCTAGTGTGAATGACTTTGACGAAGATCCCCGAGTGAGAGCTAGCTTTCAGAATCTATATCATAGTCAAATAAACACACATACGGTAAGCTGATATAGCTTAGTAAGTTTTAAGTAATGGTAGAAATAAAACTATGCAACTAATCAATAAACATTTTACTCAAACCAATATGATCAATATCGAATTCATAATTACCAAATGCAATTTAAGCTACCATTCATCATCCACCGTATCTAATATATATATATAGCTCGAAGTTTGATAATCACCTATTAGTTTAGATTTTCCTAATAATTATAACATACCTCACTAATACCTGACCATTAAGTTACTTTGTATCACATACTCATGTTTCATTTCTCATATTTCTCTTTTCAACAATTTATGCCTCCCAAGTCTCTGTAACTCTGCAATCACCGTGCTAAATTCGTAACGTATCGCACACATAGTGTCGTTACTTGAAAAAGAGTACACGTGGTACTTTTTGACAGTAATGTATCGCACACATAGTGCCATTACTATTTAATCCGCACACATAGTGCCTTATAGCAGTAATGTATCGCACACATAGTGTATCGCACACATAGTGCCATTACTCTTTAATCCGCACACATAGTGCCTTATAGCAGTAATGTATCGCACACATAGTGCCATTACTCTTTAATCCGCACATATAGTGCCTTATAGCAGTATTGCATCGCACACATAGTGGCATTACTCTTTAATCCGCACACATAGTGCCTTATAGCAGTAATGTATCGCACACATAGTGCCATTACTCTTTAATCCGCACACATAGCGCCTTATATGAAATCTTATCTTTGATTTTCAATACCTTTGTAATTCTATTAACATTCATACATTCTCAATTCATCTTTTTCAAGTACTAATTCATTCGGCATTTACTCAAATTTCCATAAATCTATTCACAATTACATATACCTAACAACAACTCAATTTCCATCTTTCATCACTATTGCATTCGGCAAATATCAACCCTTTCCATTCACGAATATACAATTCTTTAATCATCATTACTTCACATTTTCTAATTCCTTTTATTTCAAGATGCATTCGGCAAATTAGGAATTTATAATGTTTACATTTTATAATCAATATACAATAATATACGAATGAATTCAATTTATCCAACTACTTAAAACTTACCTCGGAAATTGACGAATCAAGCTTCCCGGCTATTCATGTAATTTTGCTTTTCCCCGATCAAATCCCGTTTCATTTTGTTCTTGATCTAATTAAGTTCAAATTAAACTCGTTTAAATACATTTCCATTCAATTTAATCCATAAATACTTAATGTTACAATTTACCATTTTACCCTCAAACATTTACAATGTTTACAAATTAGTCCTTTTAACTCAAAACACAAAATATCAAGAATTTAACTACATTTACTAATGGCCGAATGTTCATCCTTCCCTTACAAATCTATCCAACTCATTCCTTTGACATTTTAAACTCTAAAATTCTTTTCTTTTTCAAATAAATCCTTAATTAACAACATTCATTAACAACCCAAAAACAATATATGTTCATCTAACACAAGTCTTTCATTTAATGCTAAAAATCATCTCAAAACTCAAACTATCTCCAATGGCACTACACGCATACATGCCCAATGTACAAAATTGTCACATGGGCCTAAGAGTAGAGTTAACAACAATAACAATTTCATAAAATTTATCAACATTTAAAACTAAATCATACCTTAATTGAGTCTAAGAAGTGCCGAAACCCCTTTAGAATTCTTTCTCTATTTTCTTTCCTAGTTTCGGTCAAGTGAGATGAGAAGAAGAACATGCAAATGTTTTTCTTCCTTTTTGTTTAATTAATAATATGATAATCAATTCATTTTAACATGAAATAAATTAAAATATAATAAAATATACTAACACTATTACATGCATAATGATGGCCGGCCACTATCCTTATGTTTTTGGCTAAATTACAATTCTAATACCTCAACTAAAGAAGCCACATTCAATTAAAAACCTACACATTCAACCACCAAACTTCTATTTTATGCAATTAAACTCCTTTTCCACATTAAGCACTAAAACAATTAAATTTTAATACGATATTTTCACACCTATTAATTCACATATATTAAGCATTTAAAATAATATAAAATTTATTATTCCGATTCGGATTCGTGGTCTCGAAACCACCGTTTCGATTAGGGATAAATTCAGGCTGTTACAACTCTCCCCCCTTAATGGATTTTTGTCCACGAAAATCTTACCAATGAATAAGTGTGGATAACGTTCTTTCATTGATTCCTCGGTTTCCCAGGTTGCTTCCTCTACTCCATGCTTATGCCACATAACTTTAACCAGCGAGATTTTCTTGTTCCGTAACTCTTTCATTTCACGGGCTAAAATGTGAATCAATTTTTCCTCATAGGTTAAATCAGGCTGAATCTCAACCTCTACCGGACTAATCACATGAGAAGGATCGGATCGATATCGACAAAGCATTGATACGTGAAAGACATTGTGAATCTTGTCTAGCTCAGAGGGCAACATAAGTCTATACGCAACCGGCCCAATCCGCTCAATAACCTCATACGGCGCAATAAATCTCGGACTCAGTTTTCCTTTATGACCAAATCTCAATATCTTTTTCCACGGTGAAACTTTCAAAAATACTCTGTCACCCACCTGGAATTCTATGTCTTTCCGTTTCAAGTCTGCATATGATTTCTGGCGATCTGAGGCGACTTTCAAACTTTCTCGGATCACTTTTACTTTCTGTTCAATTAAAACTTTTCGTAACATCTTTTAAACAAGCCTACTAGGTCCAATTCATACATTAGGAATGGTTTGGGGTCAAATCGAACCCCTTTGAAGCTCTCTGAAAAATCTTAGAAAATTTTCCATAAACAGTCCACACGCCCGTGTGGAGGAAGGGACACGCCCGTGTGATATATCACACGCCCGTGTTCCACACCCGTGTGGAATTATTTCTCAATTCGAACCTATATAATTTTCACACGGTCGGACACACGCCCGTGACCTTGGCTCGTGTCCCTCACACGTCCTCGACACGCCCGTGTGCTCCTCCCGTGGTCGTCACTGACTTGCATCACACGGCCTATCACACGCCCGTGTGTCTAGCCCGTGGTCGACACTGACTTGTATCACTAACACGTAGGGGACACACAGTGCCGCCACACACCCATGGGACTGACCGTGTGTCACACACGGCCTAGATACACGCCCGTATGTCTACCCGTGTGGATAGATTCTAGGCTGTTTTCCAAGCCATCTTGCTACCCTCACATGCACACATTCATGCAACATCACATATCATTCTCATATCATCATTTATAATACTTAATTTCACATTTAATCCATGATAACCATACTAACTTCGCATACTCAAGAGAGCGCTAGCACCAGAATAGCTATAATCGACATAAGCCATCATCCGTGGCTATACACAATCGATCCATCAACCGTTTTAGGCCAACACATTTGGCTGTATTAACTATGACTTAATTAATCAAAAGATAAGATTCCTATACATGCCATATCTCAGGAAGAGTTGAAAACTTATACCCAAATGACTGCTCGATAGTGTGAAAGCATCTCCGGCGATCTCCAACCCGAGCTAGTTAAGTTAACCTATAAGAGATAGGAAAGGAAAATGAGTAAGCAATAACGCTTAGTAAGTCATATGCAAATAATAATCAACTATTGATATTCATTTATTTTACTCAACCACAAGGGTATTATAATGAGATTTACATTTAAGCTCATGGTTACTGTAACGCCCCGGATTTGGGCCTAGTAGAATTGGGCCTATTGGGCCTTGGGCATGAGAGCGTTTAAAATTTTTGAGAACAAGAGAACGGCACAAATGCAAGTTGGACCTATTAGGTGAGTGATTTTGGAAGGTTAGGGGGCTTCCATGAAGTCCCGGGTTCAAACCTGGGCTTTAGGAAAAATTTTGGTTTTAGGTGAATAAAGCCTTGGGGGTAAGTAAGTAGGCTTTAAGAATAAATTATGGGAAAAAAAAGACACAAAAGGAGTTGTGGTCTAGTGGAAAATGGCGCCACATGGGAGACAAGGAAGTGACGCCATAGAGGAAGCAAGGGGTCCAAGGTTCAAGTCTTGGCGCTTGCAATTCATTTTGTTTTTCTTTTAAATGAACTTAGACTTTGGCTCATAAGCTTATATTTAGTTGCGCATGTTCTAAGTCAAAAAAAGAGCTTGTGTTGTGGTGGCATGTAGCGTCTGGAGCATAGGAGAGGGCAAGGGTTCGAATCTCATGTCAAGCAAGGGAGTGTTTATTTTGCGGATTGGACGGCCAGAGTTTGTGTTGGATTTAAACTCTGCTGAAGGGGGGATCCCACATCGGGAAGCTAGCATGAGAGTAGGCGAGAAGCTGGCTTTAAATAGAGCAAACCATGAGGAGAGTAGCATATCTTTCTTAGCTTACCCCTTTCACTTTGTGGCGTGCTCGTTTGGATTAAGAGTTGGATCATTCGTTGATCTGTATGTCGTTGCGTCGCGGTGGTGGTGACCGAAGTTGATCGACACACCCCTTAGGGGTCAAGGGTGCGATCATTGTTGACTTCTACGCAGAACAGTGTTCGGAGCGCGGATTAACTTCAGATCCCCTATCAGGTGTGTATTTCGCACTACTCTAGCTGTAGAGCGGCAAATGCCGAAATGCCGGTCACACGGTGATGGTAGTCACACGAGCGTACGAGCGCACGTGTGGGGGCTTCGGCGCGATGGGCCATGATGGGCCGAAAGGGGCCATGTGTGGCCAATGGGCCCGTGGGCCCAATCGGATAAGTTGTATGATTGTGTAGTAAATATTGGACTGGACTATGTGAATCTCATATCTGTGGCTAGATTTGGGCTAAATGGGCTACACGAGCGTGTGGGCCCATTTGGGCCGAGAAGGGGCCCTAGGCCCATTCGCATCGTTATCTCTGTTTAGAAATACCCTTGGTTTACAAAATTACTGAAATACCCTTGACTTGTAAAATTATCGAAGTACCCTCGATTTGTAAAATTACTGAACTACCCTCAGATTGCAAAATTACTGAAATACCCTCGGTTTGTAAAATTACTGAAATACCCTCGATTTGCAAAATTATTAAAATACCCTCGATTTGCAAAATTACTGAAATACCCTCAGTTTGCAAAATTATCGAAATACCCTCGGATTGTGAAATTACCAAAATACCCCAGATTTATGGAATTACCAAAATACCTTCAATTTGCGAAATTATCGAAATACCCTTGATGGGTAAATTAACGAAATACCCTTGATGGGTAAATTATTGAAATACCCTTGATGGGTAAATTACCGAAATACCCTCGATGGGTAAATTACCAAAATACCCTCGATGGGTAAAATTACCGAGATGCCCTTAAGGGGTGGAATTACCGTTTTACCCCTAAGCGACAAAATGACCGTTATACCCTTAGTGGTAGTTTAAATGATGTTTATGTGTTATTTATATAACTGTATATGATTGTGATACACTGCATACATGACATATTGCATTGGGTTGGGTTTTTCTGATTTGGAAGAAGTACCGTTATAGTGGCTCAGCCACATAGACCGTTGTTATAGTGGCATTGCCACGTATTCTTATTCTAGTGGCACAGTGATCGTTGTGTTTATGCGATGTCAAAGTCTTAAAATTTATAAATGAGAATGATCGAACCTGGAAACTAACTATGACAACGATTTGAGGTAAGCGCACCTATCGAACAGTAGTATAGTTAAGGCAAGGCCGAAGTGTCGAAACCAAAGGAACTAAAAGTACTAATACTAACTTTCTTTTTATTATCTAGCCTAAAATAAAGGGAATTTGTTGTTTAATCTAAATTAACTAATTATTAAACTAAAGACTCTAAGACAAAGAAGAATGAATTTGGGGAAAATACTTGTGGGAAAAACCAATTGATTAAGACGATACCTAAGGAAGAATCCACCTAGACTTCACTTGTTATCTAACTCTGAACCAGACGATTTATTCATTTGACTTGATCCGTAAGATTCCCTAATGCATATTAAACCCTCTCTCGAAGCGAATAACGTCTAACCCTAGGTTGATTAATTGAAATCTCTTTCTAATTAAAACCCCTAGAATTACATTAACTCGGTCTATAGAATCCCATATTAGGTTTCACCCTAATCCGGTAAAATCTTGTCACCCTATCTCTAGGCGCGCGATCAACTCCGCTTAACTATGCTAGATCTACTCTTAGGCAGGGACTTTTGCTCCTCCACCTAAGCACATCAAACTTGAATCAATATCCCGAAAATATCAACACAAGAATTAAGAACACATAATTAAGAACAAGTCAAATATTTATCATATAGTTCAGCAAACGACAACAAGATTCATCTTAGGTTTCATCCCCCTCAGGTATCTGGGGGTTTAGTTCATAACAATAAAAGAAAACATCTCAGAAGAAAAGATAAAACAAAACATAAGAAATCTCTAACACCCCAAACCCGGTCAATACACCACGACCGAATCTGGCATGTTACGGGGAAAAATCGCGTTTGAAGGGTTAGGTTCCAGGTTAAAGATTCGATGAAAAACTCCTTGTCACATTTTATACTTGTCGAAATCTTGGGCATGATTGCTTTGTCATATTTTAATGTTTTAGGGTGATACCCGATGGTAAAGTTTAAAACACATTGCGTTATAGTTTTGAAAACCGTTGTCCTTCCAAGTTTTTAGCAATTTTAACTCAATTAATTTGTTAAAGCATATTTGAAAGCTACTTGAAGCATAAACGTAGTAAAACCTAATTTAAAGGCCATTTACAATCCCAAAATAAAACCAAATAGTAATAAATAAACTAAAGTACCAAATTTTGTAAAGTCCGAGCAAATCTTTATTAAAGCATGGCATGAGCACCTCGAGTCCATCCTCGCTCCATGTATGCTGCGCCTAAGTGTCACTGAAATGTCAAAGGAGAGGGTGAGTCGCAAGACTCAAGTGCATAAATCCCACTCCCGATAATACAACATGCTAACACACATCATATCATAGCAACATAATCAATGCACCCGATCCTAACCATCCATATCACCTTTCTACCCCGTGTGGTACCAAACCACCGGTGGTGCCAAACCACCGGTGACCCAAAGTCACGATATCCATAAGTGTGGTGCCAAACCCTTTGGTGACCCAAAGTCACGAATAATCCAATGATGGAGCCAACCCATCGCGTGATACCAAATCACTAGCAGACGATCCCATATCTCAAAGTGGGGCCAACCCACGGTGGTGTTAACCACGTGGACGAGTCGCAATGAGGTGCCAAACCTCACGGTGTCCCAAAGACACGGTGTGATACCAAATCACCGGTGATCTGCGATCACAAATCCAATGATGGGGCCAACCCGTGCGTGGTGATACCAAATCACCTTTGGCGTCAATCCCGTAATATCAACCGTGGGGCCAACCCACCGTGGTGCTAAGCCACTGGGACGAGACGCCGAGGTGCCAAACCTCCGTGACCCAAAGTCACAAAATATCATCGTGGTACCAAACCTTTGGAAGTGCCAAACCTCACGGTGTCCCAAAGACACAGTGTCCCAAAGACACGGATATCATATTCCCCCTCCTCTCATATCACCCACACATGTCATACTAATGCAAATGATATAAAACATGCAATCATGCTAACATGCTCAAATGGCATCTCATGGTATTTACATCATAAAACATGTTATCACATATATCACTACAGATCTCGTAATGAAACGGACTTACCTGTATCCGTGCTTATACCCCATCGGGTACCAAATCCATCAATCATATTGTTTCACTTTAATAAGTAATTTAGGTTATTAATCATATTACTAAACAGAAGTGTGTTAGTTTACACACACCTGCTAACACGAAAGCCTTAGCTCCAAAGAACCGGTCTAAATCCCTCGATAACTCTGCTCCTAAAATCGGTCAACCAAGGGATTAGCAATCTAGACCATTCGGCCAAAGCTATCAAACCAAAGGGGTTAATATTGAGCCATTACCTTGCAACTGGTTTGGTTTCCTACCAAACCCGAACCAACAATGGTTCCTCTTACCAATCGGCCACCCTCTAACAAATGACAACGGTTAATCTTTTAATAACTTGACTTAATGAAAACTAAAAGAATATACTAAAAGAACTCGTTCTTACCACCACTTACCAAGCGGTTAACAAGGAAAGAAGGCTCCACTTGACTGCCTCCCAATCCCGGATGCCCCTAAAGAAATCGGTTCAATGCCAAAAGGTTAACTCCTTTCACCAATCACCACAATCGGTTCTTAACCAAATCAAAATCGAGAGGAGCACAGGAGAAAAGAAATAGCCATTCGGCCCTATGCTTACCTTCCCCGTAACCCGATTGGAACTAAGACTAGAACAACACCACACCAAAATTCGACCATAAGAACACCACTAGAAGAGGAAGAGATTCGGCCAAAACTTCAAAAGAAAGAAAAGGGAATTCGGCTTTAGGTGTTTAACACCCTTGGGTTCGGCTTTGAGTGGGAAAAAGAAGATGATGTGAAATGGGAATAGAGTTTCGGCACAACAAGAATGGGAAGAACAATTGAAGAAAACGGCTAAAGAGTTTTGAAGCAGGAAGAGAATAAAAGATGGATAGAGAGAGTACTTACGGTTTTGAAAGAAAAAGAATTGATGAAAGTGTTTTGGAGGCTAGAGTTTTGGCTCAACACAACTGAACAAAAGAAAGAACGAGAGAAGAGAACATTCGGCTACCAAGAAAATTGAGAGAAAAACAAAGCAAAATTCGGCAACTAAATGCTTAGACTTTCGGTTTCAAAGTGGACAAAAGAGAGAGTTTTGCTTGACAAAAGAAGAAGTTTAGCTTACCTATTGCTTTTGGCCGAAAAAATGCACAAAATTGCCTATTCAATTTCGGCATTCCCACTCCCCCACAAGCCAAGCCGTCCACTCCCCCCCAAAACTCTCCCACAACCGGCCACTTCCACCATACACTCACAACCACTCATTCAAAACACTTTGAACAAGTCTCCTTCCTAAATTCACTCTCCACCCATCATTTGAGCATTTGACTTGGTCTTAGGCGGAGTTTGAAGCGCCTACAACTCCTCCCTTCCATGCCGTCAAAAATGAAAGCCAAAATGGGGATTTTCGCACTTGAACTCAAGACCTCTCCCCGCAATTGACGCCAAACACAAGCTCCAAGTGGCGCATACTTTGCCACTCCACCAGCTCCTCCTTTGTGCTATAAATCACCAATAAAAATCTATAAGCCTCGGCTCCTTGACTCCTCTCCCTAAGCCTAGAATTAAATTTTTTCCATCTACTCGGGCTTACTTCTAGCTTACAACTAAGCCCCTAAAACATCAAAGCAGTAACATAGCACACCGGACACATGCAAACAAAGTCAAAACAAAAATAGGCCCTAACCGGGATATTACGGTTCTACCCCTCTTAAAATAATTTCGACCCGAAATTATCGATCGAAAGAGTTGAGGGTATTCTTTGTCTCATCATATCCTCGGGTTCCCACGTCGCTTCTTCCACGCCATGATTTCGCCACGAGTACCTTTACCAAAGGCACGGACTTCCTCACGCAGAACCTTCACATCCCGATCTAAAATCGCACAGTTCTTCCTCCGTGGTCAAATCTGAATTTACCTCGATCTCTTCCATTGCTACCACATGCGATGGATCCGAACGATAACGCCAAGCATCGAAACATGGAAAACGTCGTGGATCGACTTAGCTCTGGCGGCAACTCAAGCGATACGCCATCGGTCCCACTCGTCTCAATACCTTATACGCCCAATAAACCTCGGACTTAGCTTGCCTTTCTTCCGAACCTCAAAACCTTCTTCCATGGCGAGACCTTGAGAAAAACTTGATCCCCCACAGAAAACTCTATGTCTCTCCGCTTAAGATCGGCATAAGACTTCGCCGCCCGAAGCTTCCTTCAATCGAGCTGAATCAACTTAACCTTGTCTTCGATCTCGTAACCAACTCGGGTCCTAACAAGCTGGCGTTCACCTAATTCCGCCCAACACGTAGGTGATCGACACTTCCTACCACCATACAACGCCTCATATGGTGCCATCTTGATGCTCGCAGTAAATCGTTGTTGTAGGCAAACTCGACTAATGGTAGAAACTCCTCCCAACTACCTCGAAATCCGAACACAACCCCAAAGCATATCCTCCAAGATCCGAATAACCCTTTCGATTGTCCGTCGATGCGGGTGAAAAGCCGTCTTTGAAATCCAACCAGCGTACCCGAGCCCCGATGCAACGCTTTCGTAACCTTGACGTAAATCACGGGATCCCTATCCGTGATGATAACAGATCTATCCCAAACTCTACCTCACGATCCGTGGCAAACCCGGAAGTTCTTCGAAACACATCAGCAAATTCCTTAAGCGTTTCGGACTTTTTCTCTGAGTGAGACTCTTTAGCCTCCAAGGCATACACATGAACCACATACGCTTCACACCCTTTCTCACCATCTTCTCGCGCTTTAGAGCAGACACCACATTAGATAAGTAATCTCTCCTATTACCTATCATAGCCACTTCATCACCTCGGCTACCTTAGCCTTCTCAAAGCAGACAAAGCAAACTCACGCTCCTATTTGAGGAACAATCGCTGACCTCAACTCGTCTCTCGGACCATCCTCAAAGCGAACACACCTCTCGTGTTCGGTAGCCACAATACCCCTAGCATACCTGGCTCGGCTTCAAGAACTCAGCCTCGACTCGAAAGCGGACTTACTCCTGGACTAGCCTCAAAATGCTTTTCCATTTGCAGCGTCGATGTAGCTAGCTCCAATGTACTTTTCTAAAATGCACTGAAATAATCCCATGTCGGATCCTCTGCTTTGCCACATTGTCCCGAACCGTGAGCCACCACCGGTATGACTCATCCCGAAGAAGCGATACTATGCCCTTGACTTTCTCTCTCGCAGTCAAGTTCGGATCATCCATGATCCGCTCCGTTGCCTCCAGCCAATACTCGGTAGTCTTTGGGAGCAACACCAAACACCTCGAAAGAATTCAGCCCCATTTGCCCGAAGTCGCTCAGCACCGATTTCCTAGCTCTGCACCACCACCTACTCCAACTACCCTTTCCAACACTCGCGAAGATCGCTGTGACGCTGCGTCATCCCCGGGCCCGATCTTGAAACTCACCACCTCCGGTGGTGGCGATACGGTATCTCATTTTACGACCACGACCGGACCCTACGGGTTCAGAAACCATCATCCTACCACGACCACGTCCACCTCTAGCGCTCATGACTAAATTCTCTACGTATCTGATTTAGGAGTTTTATTCATCGAAGATTTATTCCACATTTTAAAGCAAAGTCTTATGAATAGTAAAGAAGCTTTGTTTTCGCGAGTTCACAGAATCCTATCAGTTTCAGTTTCTAAAGTAATCCACTATTGCAATCATCCAATCACATCAATAAATCACAAGAAATAGTAAGGGTACTTACAGGCGGACTGGTGTAGGAGACTCGGTGTCATGCCCTTCAAACCATTTATTTCAAACAAAACACTTAAAAGCAGACTTTTGAAAACATTTTGGGCCTCGGGCCCACAGTAAAGCCTTTGAACTTGGCTCGATACCACAATTGTAACACCCCAAACCCGGTCAATACACCACGACCGAATCCGGCATGTTACGGGGAAAAATCGCGTTTGAAGGGTTAGGTTCCAGGTTAAAGATTCGATGAAAAACTCCTTGTCACATTTTATACTTGTCGAAATCTTGGGCATGATTGCTTTGTCATATTTTAATGTTTTAGGGTGATACCCGATGGTAAAGTTTAAAACACATTGCGTTATAGTTTTGAAAACCGTTGTCCTTCCAAGTTTTTAGCAATTTTAACTCAATTAATTTGTTAAAGCATATTTGAAAGCTACTTGAAGCATAAACGTAGTAAAACCTAATTTAAAGGCCATTTACAATCCCAAAATAAAACCAAATAGTAATAAATAAACTAAAGTACCAAATTTTGTAAAGTCTGAGCAAATCTTTATTAAAGCATGGCATGAGCACCTCGAGTCCATCCAGGCTCCATGTCCGCGCCTAAGTGTCACTGAAATGTCAAAGGAGAGGGTGAGTCGCAAGACTCGGTGCATAAATCCCACTCCGATAATACAACATGCTAACACACATCATATCATAGCAACATAATCAATGCACCCGATCCTAACCATCCATATCACCTTTCTACCCCGTGTGGTACCAAACCCCTTTGGTGGTGCCAAACCACTGGTGACCCAAAGTCACGATATCCATAAGTGTGGTGCCAAACCACTTTGGTGACCCAAAGTCACGAATAATCCAATGATGGGGCCAACCCATCGCGTGATACCAAATCACTAGCGAGACGATCCCATATCTCAAAGTGGGGCCAACCCACGGTGGTGTTAACCACGGGGACGAGTCGCAATGAGGTGCCAAACCTCCGGTGTCCCAAAGACACAAAGTGTGATACCAAATCACTGGTGACCGCGATCACAAATCCGATGATGGGGCCAACCCGTCGTGTGATACCAAATCATTTGGCGTTAATCCCGTAATATCAACGTGTGGGCCAACCCACCGTGGTGCTAAGCCATTGGGACGAGACGCTGAGGTGCCAAACCTCTCGTGACCCAAAGTCACAAAATATCATCTGTGGTACCAAACCACTTTGGAGGTGCCAAACCTCACGGTGTCCCAAAGACACACAGTGTCCCAAAGACACGGATATCATATTCCCCCTCCTCTCATATCACCCACACATGTCATACTAATGCAAATGATATAAAACATGCAATCATGCTAACATGCTCAAATGGCATCTCATGGTATTTACATCATAAAACATGTTATCACATATATCACTACTGAGATCTCGTAATGAAACGGACTTACGTATCCGTGCTTATACCCCATCGGTACCAAATCCATCAATCATATTGTTTCACTTTAATAAGTAATTTAGGTTATTAATCATATTACTAAGCGAGTGTGTTAGTTTACACACACCGCTAACACGAAAGCCTTAGCTCCAAAGAACCGGTCTAAATCCCTCGATAACTCTGCTCCTAAAATCGGTCAACCAAGGGATTAGCAATCTAGACCATTCGGCCAAAGCTATCAAACCAAAGGGGTTAATATTGAGCCATTACCTTGCAACTGGTTTGGTTTCCTACCAAACCCGAACCAACAATGGTTCCTCTTACCAATCGGCCACCCTCTAACAAATGACAACGGTTAATCTTTTAATAACTTGACTTAATGAAAACTAAAAGAATATACTAAAAGAACTCGTTCTTACCACCACTTACCAAGCGGTTAACAAGGAAAGAAGGCTCCACTTGACTGCCTCCCAATCCCGGATGCCCCTAAAGAAATCGGTTCAATGCCAAAAGGTTAACTCCTTTCACCAATCACCACAATCGGTTCTTAACCAAATCAAAATCGACAAGAGCACAAGAGAAAAGAAATAGCCATTCGGCCCTATGCTTACCTTCCCCGTAACCCGATTGGAACCAAGACTAGAACAACACCACACCAAAATTCGACCACAAGAACACCACTAGAAGAGGAAGATATTCGGCCAAAACTTCAAAAGAAAGAAAAGGGAATTCGGCTTTAGGTGTTTAACACCCTTGGGTTCGGCTTTGAGTGGGAAAAAGAAGATGATGTGAAATGGGAATAGAGTTTCGGCACAACAAGAATGGGAAGAACAATTGAAGAAAACGGCTAAAGAGTTTTGAAGCAGGAAGAGAATAAAAGATGGATAGAGAGAGTACTTACGGTTTTGAAAGAAAAAGAATTGATGAAAGTGTTTTGGAGGCTAGAGTTTCGGCTCAACACAACTGAACAAAAGAAAGAACGAGAGAAGAGAACATTCGGCTACCAAGAAAATTGAGAGAAAAACAAAGCAAAATTCGGCAACTAAATGCTTAGACTTTCGGTTTCAAAGTGGACAAAGAGAGAGTTTTGCTTGACAAAAGAAGAAGTTTAGCTTACCTATTGCTTTTGGCCGAAAAAATGCACAAAATTGCCTATTCAATTTGGCATTCCCACTCCCCACAAGCCAAGCCGTCCCTCCCCAAAACTCTCCCACAACCGGCCACTTCCACCATACACTCACAACCACTCATTCAAAACACTTTGAACAAGTCTCCTTCCTAAATTCACTCTCCACCCATCATTTGAGCATTTGACTTGGTCTTAGGCGAGTTTGAGCCGCTACAACTCCTCCCTTCCATGCCGTCAAAAATGAAAGCCAAAATGGGGATTTTCGCAGCTTGAACTCAAGACCTCTCCCCCTGCAATTGACGCCAAACACAAGCTCCAAGTGGCGCATACTTTGCCACTCCACCAGCCTCCTCCTTTGTGCTATAAATCACCAATAAAAATCTATAAGCCTCGGCTCCTTGACTCCTCTCCCTAAGCCTAGAATTAAAATTTTTTCCATCTACTCAGGCTTACTTCTAGCTTACAACTAAGCCCCTAAAACATCAAAACAGTAACATAGCACACCAGACACATGCAAACAAAGTCAAAACAAAAATAGGCCCTAACCCGGGATATTACAAAATCCTTAAAACCCCCTGAAGGAATTGAAGGAGAGATCCTCCGTCTTGAGTATGATTCTGGCTTCTTGAGATGGATCAACTGTCTATCTTCAAGTAAACCTCCACAAATCCGCCTCCTTTGGCCTAGCAAGACGCCCCTTGACAACAGCCTTGGGCTCCCCCTTTTAGGTCATACTTAGGGCGTTTATATAGGCTTTGGAATGTGTTTCTTTGCCCCTAAGTATCCTAATCCGAGTGAAATTTCTCTTTGTCACGGCAGGGGCACGACCATGGCACACGCCCGTGTAAATCGTGGGCAGGCCGTGTGGAGTTCATTGATGAGGCACGGCCGTGTGGTCTTGGCCCAGGCCGTGTCGATTTTGTGATGTGGCCCATTTGGCCCGTTTTAAGCCCGTTTCTTGTTCTTTTCATCCTCCAGTGCTTTCCTGAGTATAAAACATGAAAACAAAGGATTAAGAGCACCAAATGACATAAAATAAGGGATAATTCATCCAAAAGCCTGCTAAATGTGGGCTTAAAATATGTTACTTTTACGGTTTATCAAATACCCCCACACTTAAGCTTTTGCTTGTCCTCAAGCAAAATTCTCAACTCATAATAAAAACGAACTTCCTCGATTCATAATATTCATCAATAGTGTTTCATCATAATTCAAAGATAATTTATACATGGATGATTCAACTCAAAGAGTCCTAAAGATTCAAAAAATCTAAGTCATACCTTTGTAGCACAAAACCTAGGTGTTTCCCCTCAACTAAATAGTTACCTCTGATTCAAAATTGACAAGGATTGACATCCTCACTAAAGATTCACTCAAATCACTCGAGGTGTTTAAGGTTCAAGAAAAAGCACTCAAAAGTCAAACATGAAGAGTTAATCCCATAGGCTTGCATGAAAATGAAATCTCCATCACTATAATAAGAGATGATACACAAATCAAAAGGTCTTTACTTGAGGTTGTAATGAGGGCTTAGGTTAAAGGTGTGGATAAAGGGTGAATTAGAAGGTTAGAATCGAGATTGAATTGACAAATTACCTAACTAGAAACAATGAACTGAATATAAATAATTACATCAATTCAAAACTTGTAATAATAATACCACTACTAATACGAGCTTCTTTTTCAACAATTGGAATTTAGATGTATAAGCTCACTTGATCACAGAACTAATAATGAATATACTTTGATTTGATTTTTTTTTTAAGAACAAATCAAATACATAATAAAGGATGAATTTAACTATTGAAATAAATATCATAGTTAGGCAACTGATCACATCAAATCTCGATATGTAACATTCGAGATTTAGGGGTTATGTGGTTAGTGCATAATTCAAGTGATAGTGGGCCTAGTGTGTGTTTGGTTGTGTTTTAAGGGTTTGGAGAACCCTAGGATGTAGGAGAGTGCCTTGGAAAAATATTAGATTTTGAGTTTAGTAAGGGGAGCTAAGGGAGTGAGGCCTTAAAGGAATAAGTGGTGGAGTTTATGACACAAGCAACCTAGTAGTAAAGTGGCAAGGGGCGCCACCTAGGGTCTTTGTGAAGTTTGCGTCAAAGGAGGCTTGGGAGGTAGGAGGTTGAGTTGCAGAGGAGGCAATTGGGGGTTTCTTTTTGCGTCAAAGAGGAGGGGCGGTTGGACGGCATGTGGACTTTCAAATAGATGAGGATAAGCTTTGGTTTTTCTTTTAAAATTCGGCAAAAGGGAAGGATAAATGTTGACTTATTCAATTTATTTTGAATGAGTAGCATAGAGAGAAAATAGGAGAGAAATTTTGGATTTGATAAGAGGAGATGTGGTGGTAGGCCAAGGGACTCTCTTGGTGACTAATTTCGGTTTTGGTTGAAGTGGGATATGTGTGTGCAGCTGTGTAGTATAAATAGGGGTGACCATCTTTTGGCAATTCTTTTCTTCATTTATTTTCTTTTGCCTTAGAAAATTGTTCCTCTCATCTCACTCTCTCATTGTGCCGAATTTTGGAGTGTCCATCTTTTACTTTCTCTTTTCTTTTTGTCATTTGAAGTCAAATTCTCCTTTGTCACCATTAATGAAACCTCTCTTATATTTTCCCCTATTGCAGAAACTACTTCAACCCCAACTCTTCATTACTTTTCTCTCCATAACTCTCAAGAGCCGAACCTCTATTGAACCTCCCTACCGTTTCTTTTATTCTCTTGTTTTCTCAAAAGCCGAAATACTCTTGAGATAGCGGAATATCCTATCTCCATTAGGAGCCATAGCCGAATTTTAGGGTGGCCTTATTCTTTATTCTTGGCCGCAAGTTTTAAAAGCCGAAACATTCTGTCTTTTAGTCTTCACAAGCAACGTGGGTGGTAAGTGTGTTCTCCCTTAGCAATCGGTTTGAGTTCTTTCTCTGTTGGTGTGTCGAAATCAAGGGTAGGCCTTGATTTCTTGGATGGCCGAATATTCTTTAGTGCCATAATATGTGTCTTTTGTATGTAGCCGACATTAAGGAGCATTAAAGAAGTCTCTCGGGATTTGAAGTGATCAAGGTAAGCAATGTAGTATTCGGCCAAGGGCCATTTTCCTAAGATATATGCTTAAAGCCGATTCTAATGTGGTTTCACTCAGGGATTTCGACAACTTCATAGATAGGTGGTGATTTCGGGATTTAGGCAAGCAAGGTAAGTGGTTGATAATATTCGGCCATAGGCAATGTTATGGATATTTAAGTGTTAACCGATTTTGACTATGGTTATTTAGGGGCAAATCGACGACAAGAGTAAGCAAAAGCTTTTCGAGATTTTGATTCATTTGGGTAAGGATGTTAAGTTGTGGTTTATTTAGTTAAGATCTCATATAGTGGTGATTAACCGTTTTGATTCTGATTAAGTATTGTTGATGGAGGCGAATACCAGTCAAGGAGAGAAAGGGGTAGTCCCTATCCCGAAGTTTAAGAAGAGATCGATTTCTACCGTTCGGGATTGGCCACGAGGTGTGGGCGGCCAGAGAGAGCGGGAAAATAGGCAGATAGCTGTAGTTTCGTTTAGCGATAGCATCGGGATCGAGAGCGTAGTGCTTCAAGTGATAAGGTGTGTAGTTAGCCTACCGTTTTTTGTAACACCCAAACCCGGCCCACAAGGCCTGACCGGATCTGGCATGTCACTGCGGAAAACGTTTGAAAATATTTTTGATGTTAGAATAACCCGTGAAAATTTGTTAACTTTTGAATACTATGTCCATTTAAAAATTATTAATAATATACGCTCGATATAAAATATCCGAATTAAAACTTTATTACATGTTTTAAGATGAAGTTTGCCGAAAATAAACTGATTTTAAAATAACCATTTAATCGTCCTTTTTCTTTAGCACAATATAAATACTCATAATTTAATTGGGCCTTATTACAACAAAACTTATTCAAATACTTAGGTAATGAAAATGATAAATACTATTAAATAAAGAAAACAACAACACAGATAAAAATGCATCGCATGGCCACCTTTGTATCCACTCCAACCCGGTCCATTAATCACGAATCACTGCGATGGTTAAAAGTTGGGTGAGTCACCTGCACTCGGTGTGTAATTAACCACCGAATTCCACCCACATGCTAACCACATAACAACCCATGCATATATCATATTCGGATCATATCACATTTCGGGCTTGGCCCAAACTTATAACACTTATCGACTAGATGGGTAATTATCCACATACTCCACACACCGGGCTTAGCCCATTTATTCAAGTCCACAATCACACATATATTCACATACCACAATTTATGCAATAATGAATCCCGACCCAAGCCTAAGGTCCATCCCCTACACACCCCCTTATCCAAATTTACCACACACGGGGATTATTAAATCACCCTCTCCTTTTTACTCCACAAGGCATTGGTGCCAACCACGTGCAATTAAGCACAAAATCCACAACGCGACCTCGATCGGGCGCCAATCCACGATGTAGCCGTATCTAACACCAAAATCACGATGGGACACATAGTCACTCATCAATCCACGATATGGCACATAGCCGATATCAATCACGATGAGGCACTGCGACCACTCATCAACCACGCACTCGAAGTACACCTGTACCTTCTTTCATAGCCTACCCATGCACATGCAACATAAAATACGATCATGATAACGCATGCACATGATACTCATAACCATAAGCATACTCGCACATACAAATCAATGATCATATTCCAACAAATTGTGATACTAACTTGATCATCGTCATACCCTTGAAGGGTATCAATATCACGATTATCAACGCACTTGTTAGTAAACACATTACCCATGTAAATATAAATCCCGAAACTTGATTGGCTAGCTACACACCTTATTACTTGGAGTTCTAGACTCGATCCCGACGCTATCGCTAAGCGAGACTACGGCTATCCGCCTATAGCTTCACTGCCGCCCACACCCCCGGTGGCCAATCAAGCTCTTTGAGACGGCTCTTTTCTTAAACTTTGGGATAGGGACTTTCCTTTTTCCTCTAGACTGGTATTCACATCCAATGACGGCACTTAATCGTAACACTTCGTTAATTATCAATATACGCAATCTTAAACCAAATATTTAAAACTTAACCTACTTACCGAAAAAGTCTTGAAATTCCTAAGCTCCTTAATCATCGCCAAAACTCTTAAATGGTCATGATCAATCGGTTATCAAATATATACCCAATATAGCCTTGTGGCCGAATATCACAAGTCCCTTTACCTTACTTATCGAAATCCCGAAAGCTGCACTTGCTCCTAAACTGTCGTAATCCCTGTTATACAACTATCAGAATCGGCTACTACTAAAAAAATATATGAGTATAGCCCCCTTGGCCGAATACTTACCACCACCTTACCTTGATGAGTAGCCGAATTCAAACAGCCCCCAAGTGCTCCCTCACGCTGGCTTAACAATAGATCCCTTCGGCTAACAAGGATTCGGCCCTCACTAGAATTGAGATTTGGCTTCAATGACTTGCAAAATAGTGGAGAGGATGAAAGACTGAAAGGTTCGGCAATGGGGATCAAAAGGAATATTTCGGCTTTAGCAAGCAAATAGAAAAAAGAGAAAAGAAGCACTTACCACTTTCGGTTTTTAAACAAGTCACGAGAAGAATAGGTGAATGCTATAGTGGTTCGGCTATGGCTTCCAAATAGGGGTGAAATATTCGGCTATACAAGAAGAAAATATAGACTTGGGGTTGGGAGAAAGAAAAGAAAAGATGGATAAGGGGAGAAAGTAGAAGGATTCGGCAAAGGGTCTTAAAGAAAACATGAAGAAGGTGCCCATTAAAAGAAAAATCGGCACTTGACTCCCCCTCTTGATCGAATGTTGCCATCCAAAGAGCCCTTTGGCCGGCCACTACTTCTTCACTCCTCAAATCCCACATTTCTCTCCTATTTTTCCTCATATTTTATCTCCTGATCATATTCAAAAAAATAAACCAATAGCAACCATTATCTCCTATTTACCAATTTTAAACTAAATAAAATAATCCTACAATTATCTAAAATAAATAAAATAACATAACCCTTATCACTTACCCCCAAACTAATTCAAAAAGGATTAAACAAAATCAGCTTAATCTTATCTATTGAAGCTCCCATGTGCCGTCCACCTTCACTCCACCCCTTCACGCCAGCAGCAAAAATAAAAACCCCAACTGCAGCTTCCATGGTTCGAACATGGGACCTGTTGGGACAAGCGACCAGGTAGCGCCCCAGGCCATTCGGCCAAAGCGTTATTTTGTGTCATAAACACGCCACCAATTCTTTTAGGCCTTCTCTATCTTTAACACCAGCTTGCAAAATAAGAACATCAAAATTCTGCTTCCCTTGTGCCTTTTACTCACGACCTGCAGCAAGCCCCCCTTACAACGCCCCCAAGCCACTTTACCAACCCATCTTTCTTGTCCACCAACGCCCACAACATCCTTTAAACCCCCTTTAACTCAGCCCCCTCATATTAACGCCAACACCCAAAAATAAAAACGCCTTGCTGCCACCTAGGTTCGAACCCAAGCCCTTGATGGCGCTATAATCAGCCCCTTAAGTGGCGCATGGAAGCCACCTTACCAAGGCATTTCTTATGCCCAAAAACGCCTAAAATTAATCCTAAGGCCTCTCTAGCCAAACTCCCCTTTTTCACCTAAAAACCAAAAATTTTCCTAAGGCATTCTCCTATATCTTAAAGTTCTCAAGGCCCTTAAAATTCATCCAATCACACACTTGAAGCATGTAAACACTGAATTATGCATAAACGCATAACCCCTAATCTAGGATGTTACAGTTCTACCCTCCTTAAAAATAATTTCGTCCTCGAAATTACTTACTACCATAACTCGCTACCCTACGCCTCTGCTGCGCACTCTGATCTTAGTAAATCTATCCTGCCTTCTAGACACAGTCTTAAGGTTCATATCCAAAGTTCCTACACTTCACTAGCCATACAAGAATGAGCTAACTTCACATCAACCAGACAATAAACAGTGTCCCAGATAAAGGACGTACCTGATATCAAGTCCTCGGTTGTCTCGCATTTGATCCTTTAGCACCTCTGTCGGTACCATTTCCTCTGTGGTTCGAACCTCGACCCCTCGTTGCCTGGGAACAATTCTTAACCAAGTGAGCTTTCGACCGACACCGGAAACATTCCTTACTATTTCCCCAACATTCTCCTACATGAGCTCTCCCACACTTAACACATGAACGATTCCGATTCACATCAATCGGTGCACGCATTGCAATTCTCGATCCTTGGTCTTTTCTCGACATTACCAAATGATGCTAACGGTCCAAAACTTCTCTTATTCTCGTTCCTATTCTTTTCTCGGTTTTCTCTTATAGTCTTCTTAACCTCTTCAATGATCCGAGCTTTCTCCACGAGAATGGCGAAATCCTTCCTCTCTCATGAGCGATCAACTCCCGCAACTCATCTCGCAGCCCATCTTCGAATCGAACACACCTTTCATAATCGTGAGCCACGATTCCTTTGGCGCATCGACTTAGTCGCACAAATTCAGCTTCATACTCCGCTACCGACTTATTCCCTTGTACTAGATTTAGAAACGCTTTCTTTGCGAGTCCAAATAAGCGGCTCCTACGCACTTTCCTTCAAACTTGGCCTTAAAGTAATCCCAATTCAATCGATCTACGGTACACCTTGTTTGTGATGAGCCACCATCGATAAGCTTCGTCTCGAGCAACGAAACAAGCACCCTTCACTTTTCCTCATCATCTGCACAGTCCAAATCGTCCATAATCCTTTCAATCGCTTCCAACCAATACTCCGCTACATTCGGAGCTACTCTCGATACTTTCTAAAAACTTCACCCCGTTCGACTGAGTCTTTCCGACATCGACTTTCGAGCCCGCTTCCTACACTAGCTCCGCTACTCGCCGAGCACTCGTAACATGGCCCGCGATCATCGCGTCATCTTCACCTATCCGATCTTGCTCCTCCGCGCCCACCTTTGGTGGTGGCACTTCACTTTTCGACCCATGGCGGACCCTACGGTTCCGATGTCGCCATTCTACCTCTACCGCATCCCTAGAACTCATATCTATCGTTGCGATTTATCTGATTAAAGAGTTTTATGCATCAGACTTTTGTTCCACTTATTAACCGCGAACAATTTTATGAAATGAAGATATTTAGAAGTAGTCCTTTCGATCACACAAAGGTTCAATTCAAGTTCACTATTCTACTTCAGAATATCACATTCATTTCTCAATAAAGGCACATTCATTCATCAACAAGAACACATTCATCCAGTGGTATCCACCACCCACACTCACTATTCAAACATTGCTGTCCGTTTTTATCCCAGAGGCATTTTCGTCATTTTTTTCCTATAAGGGTATTTTAGTAATTTACAATACAGGGGCATTTTTGTAATTTTTGTAAATCGGAGATATTTTGGACAAATTTTCACAATAATCTTTTACTACAATTAAAAGGGTAATTTAGGGATTTTAAAACTAGGGTTTTTATAAAATACGGCTAGTTCCCTTTCGGGTTTTAGTTAGGGTTTAGCCTATGACTGAGTCCTCTTGGTTAGGGTGAACCGAGGCTACGCACCAGGTAGGATTCGAGTAAAGAGGAGGTGAGTCGCTAGGACTGCTTAAGTACCAAGCTCTTACTGAATACCAATCCTAGACATGCGTACAATGGTTGCCACACCTTAACTCGGCGACTTAGTTCACAGGTTTGTTTAATAGTCCTTAAGTCTTATGCATGTGTTTGAATGCACTAGCCCTAGGGTTCAATAGCCCTAATATTCTAATCTACGAGCCCAAATAAGCCCATAACATTTCACGAATCACTTCAATAATTAGAAGTACTTACGGTGGACTTGGTAGGAGATACAGTGCCATGCCGTAATAACTCAAATAAAAGCCTATATTTTGAAAAGCCCATTTTCAAAAACATTTTGGACCCAAAACCCTCAAAGCCGAAGTTTTGAACCGAACCGGCTCGATATTAAATCAGTAACACCCCAAACCCGCCCACAAGGCTTGACAGGATCGGCATGTCATCATGGAAAACGTTTGAAAATATTTTTGATGTTAGAATAACCAGTGAAAATTTGTTAACTTTTGAATACTATGTCCATTTAAAAATTATTAATAATATAAGCTCGATATAAAATATCCGAATTAAAAATTTATTACATGTTTTAAGATGAAGTTTCTTAGAAAATAAATCGATTTCAAAATAACCATTTAATCGTCCTTTTTCTTTAGCACAATATAAATACTCAAATAATTTAATTGGGCCTTATTACAACAAAACTTATTCAAATACTTAGGTAATGAAAATGATAAATACTATTAAATAAAGAAAAACAACTTCAGATAAAAATCATCGCATGGCCACCTTTGTATCCACTCCAACCCGGTCCATTAATCACGAATCACTGCGATGGTTAAAAAGTTGGGTGAGTCACATTGCACTCAAAGGTGTGTAATTAACCACCGAATTCCACCCACATGCTAACCACATAACAACCCATGCATATATCATATTCGAGATCATATCACATTCAGGCTTGGCCCAAACTTATAACACTTATCACCTAGATGGGTAATTATCCACATACTCTTCACACACATCGGGCTTAGCCCATTTATTCAAGTCCACAATCACACATATATTCACATACCACAATTTATGCAATAATGAATCCCGACCCAAGCCTAAGGTCCATCCCCTACACACCCCCTTATCCAGCCTACCACACACTAGGGGATTATTAAATCACCCTCTCCTTTTACTCCACAAGGCATTCAGTGCCAACCATGTGCAATTAGCACAAAATCCACAACGCGACCTCGATCGCCGCCAATCCACGATGTAGCCGTAGCTAACACCAAAATCACGATGGGACACATAGTCACTCATCAATCCACGATATGGCACATAGCCGATATCAATCACGATGAGGCACTGCGACCACTCATCAACCACGTACTCGAAGTACACCCGTACCTTCTTTCATAGCCCACCCATGCACATGCAACATAAAATACAGTCATGATAACGCATGCACATGATACTCATAACCATAAGCATACTCGCACATACAAATTAATGATCATATTCCAACAGCTGTTATACTAACCTGATCATCGTCATACCCTTAAAGGGTATCAATATCACGATTATCACTGCACTTGTTAGTAAACACATTACCCATGCAAATATAAATCCCGGAAACAATTGGCTAGCTACACACCTTATTACTTGGAGTTCTAGACTCTCGATCCCCGACGCTATCGCTAAGCGAGACTACGGCTATCTACCTATAGCTTTCTGCTACTGGCCCACACCCCGGTGGCCAATCCCGAACTGCTGAGACGACTCTTTTCTTAAACTTCGGGATAGGGACTTTCCCTTTTTCCTCTAGACTGGTATTCGCATCCATCGACGGCACTTAATCAGAACACTTCGTTAATTATCAATATACGTAATCTTAAACCAAATATTTAAAACTTAACCTACTTACCGAAAAAGTCTTGAAATTCCGGAAGCTCCTTAATCACTGCCAAAACTCTTAAATAGTCACAGTCTGAATCGGTTATCAAATATATACCCAATATGGCCTTGTGGCCGAATATCACAAGTCCCTTTACCTTACTTATCGAAATCCCGAAAGCTGCACTTGCTCCTGAACTGTCGTAATCCCTGTTATACAACTATCAGATTCGGCTACTACTAAAAAAATATATATGAGTATAGCCCCCCTTGGCCGAATACTTACCACCACCTTACCTTGATGAGTAGCCGAATTCAAACAGCCCCCAAGTGCTCCCTCACGCTGGCTTAACAATAGATCCCTTCGGCTAACAAGGATTCGGCCCTCACTAGAATTGAGATTTGGCTTCAATGACTTGTAAAATAGTGGAGAGGATGAAAGACTGAAAGGTTCGGCAATGGGGATCAAAAGGAATATTTCGGCTTTAGCAAGCAAATAGAAAAAAGAGAAAAGAAGCACTTACCACTTTCGGTTTTTAAACAAGTCACGAGAAGAATAGGTGAATGCTATAGTGGTTCGGCTATGGCTTCCAAATAGGGGTGAAATATTCGGCTATACAAGAAGAAAATATAGACTTGGGGTTGGGAGAAAGAAAAGAAAAGATGGATAAGGGGAGAAAGTAGAAGGATTCGGCAAAGGGTCTTAAAGAAAACATGAAGAAGGCTGACCATTAAAAAGAAAAATTCGGCACTTGACTCCCCCCCTCTTGACCGAATGTTGCCATCCAAAGAGCCCTTTGGCCGGCCACTACTTCTTCACTCCTCAAATCCCACATTTCTCTCCTATTTTTCCTCATATTTTATCTCCTGATCATATTCAAAAAAATAAACCAATAGCAACCATTATCTCCTATTTACCAATTTTAAACTAAATAAAATAATCCTACAATTATCTAAAATAAATAAAATAACATAACCCTTATCACTTACCCCCCAGCCGAATTCAAAAAGGATTAAACAAAATCAGCTTAATCTTATCTATTGAAGCTCCCATGTGCCGTCCACCTTCACTCCACCCCTTCACGCCAGCAGCAAAAATAAAAACCCCAACTGCAGCTTCCATGGTTCGAACATGGGACTGTTGGGACAAGCAACAGTAGCGCCTGTGCCATTCGGCCAAAGCGTTATTTTGTGTCATAAACGCGCCACCAATTCTTTTAGGCCTTCTCTATCTTTAACGCCAGCTTGCAAAATAAGAACATCAAAATTCTGCTTCCCTTGCGCCTTGAACTCACGACCTGCACCAATCCCCCCTTACAACGCCCCCAAGCCACTTTACCAGCCCATCTTTCTTGTCCACCAACGCCCACAACATCCTTTAAACCCCCTTTAACTCAGCCCCCTCATATTAACGCCAACACCCAAAAATAAAAACGCCTTGCTGCCACCAAGATTCGAACCCAAGCCCTTGATGGCGCTATAATCAGCCCCTTAAGTGGCGCATGGAAGCCACCTTACCAAGGCATTTCTTATGCCCAAAAACGCCTAAAATTAATCATAAGGCCTCTCTAGCCAAACTCCCATTTTTCACCTAAAAACCAAAAATTTTCCTAAGGCATTCTCCTATATCTTAAAGTTCTCAAGGCCCTTAAAATTCATCCAATCACACAATGAAGCATGCTAACACTCGAAATATGCATAAACGTATAACCCCTAATCTAGGATGTTACAGTTTTCCGGGATTTATGAATACTTGCATGTGTTGTATATGTGTTATATATGTGCTAATAAGTGCAGTGGCAATTATGAAATGGATGCCCTTAAGAGGGTATGTCGATAATCAGGTCAGTACCAAAACTGATAAAATGTGGTTATAAATGTGAATATGATTGAATGCATGAATAACATGTACATGCACTATTTTATTATGTCACTATTGTACGTTGCATGTGCATGGGATGGGATATGAATGTGAAAGAAGGACAGGGTGTACTTCGAGTACGTGGTTTGATGTTAGCCATGAGCTACATCATGGATTGGCGCTGACTGAGGTCGCGTTGTGGATTACTTGTGATTAAGTTCACGTGGATTGATGTGTGGCTCTGTGCCTCATCGTGGTTGATATCGGCTTAGTGCCATATCGTGGTTGATGAGTAGCTATGTGCCTCATCGTGGTTTGATGTTAGCTACGAGCTACATCGTGGACGGCATTAATTGCCGAAATTGGTGTGTAGCGGTTGGAGGGTGATTTAGTAATCCCCTAGTGTGTGGTGGCTGGATACGGGGGTGTGTAGAGGATGGACCCTAGGTTTGGGTTGGGTGCATTTGCATAATTACATCGGATATGTGTATCTAATGGGATTACGGGCCAAGCCCAATATGTGAATGTGGAATAGTGTGGAAATGGGCCAAGCCCAATATGTGGAATCATGTGGTTAATTACATTATAATCCGATATGTGGTATGGATATGGTCCAAGCCCGAATTGTGATATTATGTGAATAAATTACCTTGTTATCTGTTATGGGGGTTGATATGTGGTTTGATATGTGGGTGGAATTCAGTGGACTAATTGCACACTGAGTCCGTGTGACTCACCCAAATAATTATCAACATCGCAGGTGATACGGGATTCTTGGACCGGGTTGGAGAGGTTACAAAGGTGGTCATGCAGAAGTTAATTTTATTTGTTCCATGCAGAAGTTAATTTTATTTGTTCCATGCAGAAGTTATTTGTTTACGTACTTTACTATTTTCAGTATTTTGGATATTTATTTGATGTAATAAGGGCCACTTTAAGGTAGTTGAAGTTTATTAATATGTTTTGGTTGGATTGCCGATTAAATTACTATTTGGAAATGACTTTATTTTCAGCAACTTACAATATTAAAATATATAATGTTTTACAAATGACAACAAATTTTCATGTCTTCACTCTTACGACTAAATCTTTTCAAACGCTTTTTCTCGGTGACACACCGATCCGGCCAAGGCTCGTGGGTCGGGTTTGGGGTGTTCTGATTTTGGTATCGAGCCGGTTCAAAACTTGGCTTTGAGGGTTTTGGGTCCAAAAACATTTTCTAAGATGGGCTTTTCAAAATATGGACTTTTATTTTAGGTTATTCTGGCATGCCACCTGTATCTCCGGCCCGAGGTCTACCAGGTAAGTACTTCTGACTATTGAAGTGATTTAAATATGTGAACTATGTGGGCATTAAGGGATCGTAGATTAGTAGATTAGGGCTATTGGACCCTAGGACTAGTCTACTCCAACACAGAATGCATAAGACTTAAGAATCATTAAACAAACCTGTGAACTAAGTCACTGAGCTAGGGTGTGGCAACAGTTGTGCGCATGTCTAGGAGTGGATTCAGTAAGAGCTTGGTACTTAAGCAGTCCTAGTGACTCACCTCCTCTTTACTCGAATCTTACCTGGTGCGTAGCTACGGTTCACCCTAACCAAGAGGACTTAGTCACCGGCTAAATTCGATAATTAAAACCCGAAAGGGACTAGCCTTGTTGTTTATAAAAACCTTAGTTTTTAAATCTCCAAATTACTCTTTTAATTTGAAAACACTAAATTAGATTTTGAGAGAAACATTTTTTGAATTATTCCCGGTTGACAAAATTACCCAAATACCCCTGGTTGTAAAATTACTAAAATGCCCCTGGTTTATAAATTTATCGTACTACCCTCGATTTTTTTTACTAAAATAACCTTACTTTACAGAAATACCCAGAAACTCTATTTGAAAAATATCCAGATATCCTGATTTGGAAATTTACTAAAATACCCCTGACTTACAAAATTACCAAAATGACCCTGATTTCCAAAATTTCTATCATACCTCCAATTGAGAGAATTTTTAAAATAACCCTGAGCTTTGAAAATTTTGAAATACCTTTGTAAAGATTTTCAAATTGATCCTGATTTATTACCAAAATACCCTTATAGGATAAATGACGAAATTACCCTTGGGTTGGGAATGGATAAAATGCCATAGTAGTATGGTGGATGAATGAATGTGTATCTATTGATGAATGTGAATGTGATTCTCTGAATTAGAATAGTAAACTTGAGCTGAAACTTTGATTGATCGAAAGAACTACTTCTAAAATGTCTTTGCATAAAACTGTTCGCGGATAATCAGTGGAACAATTTACTAATGCATAAAACTTTTAATCAGATTAAATCGCGACATTAGATATGAGTTCTAGAGGATGTGGTCGAACGACTGTATCGGAACCAATAGGGTCTGGCCATGGGTCAGAAAATGATGTGCCGCCGCCAGCAGTGGGCGTGAAGGATTAAGATCCGACAGGAGGGGATGACGCAGTATCGCAGGCTATGCTGCGAGTGCTAGAGCAAGTGGCAAGAGCTGGTATGGGAAATGGAGCTCGGAAGTCAGTATCGGAAAGACTAAGGTCAAACGGAGCTGAGGTTTTTAGAGGAGTATCCGGAGTAGCTCCGAATGTAGCGGAATATTGGTTAGAAGCGGTCGAAAGAATCATGGATGATTTGGACTGAACTGCTGAGGAAAAGCTGAAAGGTGGTGTCTCGTTGTTCGAGACGAGGCTTATCGATGGTGGCTCACCGTCGTGCAAGGTGTCCTCGCAGATCGATTGGATTGGGAGTATTTTAAGCTTAAGTTTGAAGGAAGTATGTTGGAGCCGATTACTTAGACTCGCAAAGGAAGGCGTTTCTAAACTTGGTTCAAGGAAGTAAGTCGGTGGCGAGTATGAAGCGGAATTTGTGCGGTTAAGTCAAGATGCCAAGGGGATCGTGGCCACCGACATTTAAAGGTGTGTTAGATTCAAGACGGATTGCGAGATGAGCTACGAGTGTTGATTGCTCGCAAAGAGAAAGGGACTTTGCTATTCAAGTAGAGAAAGCTCGGATAGCCGAGGAAGTTAAGAGAACCGCGACGTAATCGAGAGAAGAATAAGAGTTGGAACAAGAGGAGTTTTGGACCATCGGTATCATCCGAGGATTTCTAGAAGAGACCAAGGACCGAGAATGCTATACGCATTTGTACGCCATCGAGAATCGAGTCGTACATGTGCTCGGTGTGGAAGAGCTCATGTTGGAGAGTGTTGGGGAAATAGTAAAGAATGTTTCCGTTGTGGGTCTAAGGCTCATTTGGTTAAAAATTGTCCCCAGACGACGAAGGGTCGTGGTCCAAACCATGGAGGAAATGGTTCCGGCAGAGGTCGTGGAACACCAAGTAGGGGTGCTGAAGGTTCAGAGGCGAGACAACCAAGGTTGGTTTAGACAGTCAGCCGTCGCGAGAAGAAAGATGTGCCAGATATGATAACGGGTATGTTCCTTGTTCCTGGAATACCCTTTATTGCCTTGTTTGTTATGGAGTTAGCTTATTCTTATAAGGATAGTGAGGTGTTTGGAACCTTGAATGTGAACCTTGAGATTGTATCTAGGAAGATGACTGTACCTAGTTCGTTAGGGTGATCAGTGGTGGTAGGTAAACTTTTTGTGAGTGCCTTTAGAAGTCCGAGGAATAGCAGTACCCTAGCTAGTTTAACCAAGTAATTTCTAGGACGAAATTATTTTTAAGGAGGGTAGAACTGTAACATCCGGGATTTAGGGGTTATGTGGTTAGTGCATAATTCAAGTGATAGTGGGCCTAGTGTGTGTTTGGTTGTGTTTTAAGGGTTTGGAGAACCCTAGGATGTAGGAGAGTGCCTTGGAAAAATATTAGATTTTGAGTTTAGTAAGGGGAGCTAAGGGAGTGAGGCCTTAAAGGAATAAGTGGTGGAGTTTATGACACAAGCAACCTAGTAGTAAAGTGGCAAGGACGCCACCTAGGTGTTTGTGAAGTTTACGTCAAAGGAGGCTTCAGGAGGTAGGAGGTTCGAGTTGCAGAGGAGGCAATTGGGGGTTTCTTTTTGCGTCAAAGAGGAGGGGCAGTTGGACGGCATGTGGACTTTCAAATAGATGAGGATAAGCTTTGGTTTTTCTTTTAAAATTCGGCAAAAAGGGAAGGATAAATGTTGACTTATTCAATTTATTTTGAATGAGTAGCATAGAGAGAAAATAGGAAAGCAATTTGGGATTTGATAAGAGGAGATGTGGTGGCCGGCCAAGGGACTCTCTTGGTGACTAATTTCGGTTTTGGTTGAAGTGGGATATGTGTGTGCCAAAACTGTGTAGTATAAATAGGGGTGACCATCTTTTGGCAATTCTTTTCTTCATTTATTTTCTTTTTGCCGAAAATTATTCCTCTCATCTCACTCTCTCATTGTGCCGAATTTTGGAGTGTCCATCTTTTACTTTCTCTTTTTCTTCGTTGTCATTTGAAGTCAAATTCTCCTTTGTCACCATTAGCCGAAACCTCTCTTATATTTTCCCCTATTGCCGAAACTACTTCAACCCCAACTCTTCATTACTTTTCTCTCCATAACTCTCAAGAGCCGAACCTCTATTAAACCTCCCTACCGTTTCTTTTGTTCTCTTGTTTTCTCAAAAGCCGAAATACTCTTGAGATAGCGGAATATCCTATCTCCATTAGGAGCCATAGCCGAATCTTAGGGTGGCCTTATTCTTTATTCTTGGCATAAGTTTTAGAAGCCAAACCTTCGTCTTTTAGTCTTCACAAGCAACGTGAGTGGTAAAGTGTGTTCTCCCTTAGCAATCGGTTTGAGTTCTTTCTCTGTTGGTGTGCCAAATCAAGGGTAGGCCTTGATTTCTTGGATGGCCGAATATTCTTTAATGCCATAATATGTGTCTTTTGTATGTAGCCGATATTAAGGAGCATTAAAGGAGTCTCTCGGGATTTGAAGTGATCAAGGTAAGCAATGTAGTATTCGGCCAAGGGCCATTTTCCTAAGATATATGCTTAAAGCCGATTCTAATGTGGTTTCACTCAGTGGATTTCACAACTTCATAGGCATGTGGTGATTTCTGGATTTAGGCAAGCAAGGTAAGTGGTTGATAATATTTCGCCATAGGCCATGTTATGGATATTTAAGTGTTAGCCAATTTTGACTATGGTTATTTAGGGGTAAATCGACGACAAGAGTAGCGAAGCTTTTAGGGATTTTGATTCATTTGGGTAAGGATGTTAAGTTGTGGTTTATTCGGTTAAGATCTCGTATAGTGGTGATTAACCGCTTTGATTCTCGATTAAGTATTGTTGATGGAGGCGAATACCGGTCAAGGAGAGAAAGGGGTAGTCCCTATCCCGAAGTTTAAGAAGAGATCTGCCGCCATTCGGGATTGGCCACCAGGGTGTGGGCCAGCAGCAGAGCGGGAAAATAGGCAGATAGCTGTAGTTTTGTTTAGCGATAGCATCGGGATCGAGAGCGTAGTGCTTCAAGTGATAAGGTGTGTAGTTAGCCTACCGTTTTTCGGGATTTATGTGATACTTGCATGTGTTGTATATGTGTTATATATGTGCTAATAAGTGCAGTGGCAATTATGAAATGGATGCCCTTAAGGGGGTATGTCGATAATCAGTCGCACCAAAACCGATGAAATGTGGTTATGAATGTGAATATGATTGAATGCATGAATAACATGTACATGCACTATTTTATTATGTCACTATTGTACGTTGTATGTGCATGGGATGGGATATGAATGTGAAAGAAGGACAGGGTGTACTTCGAGTATGTGGTTTGATGTTAGCCATGAGCTACATCGTGGATTGGCGCCGATCGAGGTCGCGTTGTGGATTACTTGTGATTAAGTTCACGTGGATTGATGAGTGGCTCGTGCTCTCATCGTGGTTGATATCGGCTTAGTGCCATATCGTGGTTGATGAGTAGCTATGTGCCTCATCGTGGTTTGATGTTAGCTACGAGCTACATCGTGGATGGCATTAATTGCCGAAATTGGTGTGTAGCGGTTGGAGGGTGATTTAGTAATCCCTCGGTGTGTGGTGGTTTGGATACGGGGTGTGTAGAGGATGGACCCTAGGTTTGGGTTGGGTGCATTTGCATAATTACATCGGATATGTGTATCTAATGGGATTACGGGCCAAGCCCAATATGTGAATGTGGAATAGTGTGGAAATGGGCCAAGCCCAATATGTGGAATCATGTGGTTAATTACATTATGATCCGATATGTGGTAAGGATATGGGCCAAGCCCGAATTGTGATATTATGTGAATAAATTGCCTTGTTATCTGTTATGGGGTTGATATGTGGTTTGATATGTGGGTGGAATCAAAGTGGACTAATTGCACACCGAGTCCGTGTGACTCACCCAAATAATTATCAACATCGCAGGTGATACGGGATTCTTGGACTGGGTTGGAGAGGATACAAAGGTGGCCATGCAGAAGTTAATTTTATTTGTTCCATGCAGAAGTTAATTTTATTTGTTCCATGCAGAAGTTATTTGTTTACGTACTTTAATATTTTCAGTATTTTGGATATCTATTTAATGTAATAAGGGCCACTTTAAGGTAGTTGAAGTTTATTAATATGTTTTGATTGGATTGCCGATTAAATTACTATTTGGAAATGACTTTATTTTCAGCAACTTACAATATTAAAATATATAATGTTTTACAAATGTCAACAAATTTTCATGTCTTCACTCTTACGACGAAATCTTTTCAAACGTTTTTCTCAGTGACACACCAGATCCGGTCAAGGCTCGTGGGCCGGGTTTGGGGGTGTTACACGATATAAGGGTAGTCAAGAAGGATGGTGATAACAAGTACGAAGGGTTTCGGGTTAAAATTAGTGGGTGAGTCAATAAAAAGGGTTGTTAGGATTAAAAGGGGTTTACTAGGGGTTAATTATGAAGGTAGGCTGTTAGTGGAGTAAGTGGGTTAAAACCTAGGTGTTTTTATCATCTCTATATATCAAATCAAAGGTGTGGTCTCGACATGTATAATCAATGCAAGTTCTAGAATAACAACTCAATGTTGACACACTCATAATCAATTAAGTGAGCAAGAAAAAGAATATATGCTCTAAAAGCTCAAAATCTCACAAAAATTATGGGTATTTGATGTCAACCTCGTAAATTTCAAACTTCAAGGTAATATTCAAATTCAGGTAGACAATCTAGAAAATTTTAATTTCTGAAAAAAATAGACTTATCATGCTTGATTCTATAGTATCTTAAAGTATAAATCATCAATGCATAATTATCAATGACTTAATCCAAAACATATCAACAAAAATCATAAATTATAGGAAATTTCATTCTAATGGTAATATGAGAAACTTACTTTTAAGACAAGGCATAATTCAGGATTTGAGAATAATGCAAAAAGTTTGGTACTTTTAAGATTCACCCCCCACACTTAAGATGTACATTGCCCTCAATGTACAAAGATAAATATAAGTGTTATAGTAAGAAAATCAAAAGGGAGGGAAAGAAGTGAAACTTCCTGAATTTTGGATGGAGTCAAAGAAAAGAAGCGATGGAATTTTAGCCCGAGCTGGAGTTGGCAGTGGTCGTAGTGTGGTGGTTTCCCACAGTCTCTGTGCTAGATGAAGAAATTGGGTAGCTCGTGCAGAATTAGCCAGGACATAATAATAATTCAAACTATACTAATTATATATTTAAAGAAAAGCAAGCTAAAGTGAAGGAAAATAAAAAGTGAAATAAGATTAAAAGAAAAGATTAATGGACCGAAGAGTCCTTATTTTTGCATGGTTCGCGAGGTGGGTGTGATTTCTAAGGCTGTGGTGGAGTGGTGGTCGTGGTCGAGGTGTGATTCCTTAGCAGCCTGAAAAACCTAAAACCAAGAAACTAAAATAGAGTACACTAAATTTAGTGGAAGAGAAGTTAAGATAAGGAAAATAAAGGAGAAGAGAAAAGAAAAATAAGAGTTAAATGGCCTCAAAGACCCTTGGCTTGTCGAATAATTGAAGCGGCCGGCATGAACTTATGTAGATCGGTCTCCCACAGGGAGACTGTGCGTGGATCCTTCCGCCTCTTCAACATAGATGTGGTGTGGCTCGATGGTTGGGGAAAATATTAGAGAAGGAAAGTAGGGAGAGGTCTGAGAGAGAAAAGGAAAGGAAAATGGGATGGAAGAGATGGGGGGTGGGTGTTTTAAATAGAAATTTCAAGTCTGGTACGTTCTCACGCCCGTGTACCATGGGCATGTTGAGTCACACGGCCGCATCGCACGGCTGTGTTGTGCTTCGTTCGTTTCTCCCACGCCCATGTTCAAGTCGCCACGCCCATGTTTGATGAAAGCGATGTCGACCACGGTCTCGCCTCGCAGCAGGCGTGCCTCCTCCTCGTGTGGATTTTCGGTGTCACCACGGCCATGTCGCATGGCCGTGGCAGGGTAGTTGGGTCTGTGACTCAAAGATACAATCTGTCCTGACTCGTACCATCTCTGCCATGTCAGTACGGAGATTCGGTGCATCCACACGGCCACGGCCACGGCCGTGTGCAAGGCCGTGTGGTATGGAAATTGGCCTTGGTTAGTTTATAGTTAGTTGCTACAAAGGAGAATTAAGAGTGAAAATAAAATAAAATAAAATAGAAAGAGTAATGGAGTTAGTGCTCGGGTTGCCTCCCGAGAAGCGCTTGTTTAAAGTCTTAAGCTAGACTTACCTCTCGTTTGCATAATCAGGGTGGTTTGAAAAGTTGAACATCCTTCCTCATGCTATCTGTCTTATTATCAGTGTATAATTCAAGTCGAGTAGCTTTTATTCTAAAAGTGCCAAATATAGGATTACTTACCTAGACGGTTCCGTATGGGAAAACACTGATTACCTTAAAAGGGATTTCTTTGATTGTGTTAGGATCAGGAGGAGATATTCGAGGGTCTGCTTTATCTATCAATACCTGATCTCCAATTTTGAACTTGTCTGTTTCGTAGAGTATGTAACACCCCTAACCTGAAACCGTCACCGGAACAGGGTTAAGAGGTATTACCGATCAATCAAAACATTTAACATCTAGAATTTACGACACAAAGTCAATCATCTTCAATCTCATTCAATTACAATCATGGGGTCCCTTATCGAGGTCTACGAAACCTAATTCACATGCTATAGAGGGGTAGGGACCAATTTGAAACACATACAGAATTTCTCCGAAATTTAAAACTTTTCTAAGATACTGGGAGACACGCCCGTGGGGGAGGAGGCCGTGTGCCCTCCACGGCTACAAGACACCCCCGTGTGTCCATCCGTGTCTATATACTGTCTATTTCAACACGGTTACTAGGCACGCCCGTGTGCCCATTCGTGTCTATATACTGACTATTTTAACACGGTCACTAGGCACACCCGTGTGCCATAGCCGTGTAATACTAGGCTACATTCTGCCAATTTACCCACGGTCTTAGGCACGCCCGTGTGCCTCAACTGTGTGACATTATAGGCCATTTACAAGGCCAAAATACCACCCACTTAGGGTCAAACCTACAAGCAACACATACCAAAACATATCATGCACATGAGGCAACCAAAAACTTACCAAAATGACCATTCAATTTATGCATTCAATTCCCATTCAAACCATAACAAATTCAATGCCAAAACTTATCTCATCACAAGCATAAAACATTCAATATCAAACATCATTCCTTCTCAATTTCATTAACTCATACTAGCATTTTACCAACACAAAGTTACCATTCATAAGTCAACTACTCAACCCACAAACCATACCAAAAGATGCATCACATATATCAAGTTCATTCTAGTTAAACTAGCACATATCTAGCCAGATCTCATGGCTACTTACAAACTATCAAACATGACTCAAATGACCAGCCTATACATGCCATATTTAGCTATGTACATCATTCCAAAATACCCCAAAATAGATTGCCGATAGTGTGACCGAGATGCTGACGATCCCCGATCCGAGCTAGCTTTAACGACAACGTAATGCAGAGAAACAAATCACACCAGTAAGCTTTATAAAGCTTAGTAAGTTCATAACATAATACAATTATCATATCAAATTAAACCAATGTATAAAATAAACAATCACATAGGTCTATTATCTCATATTCTTGCCTTCTCATCCATAGCTAAAATACTTATTTCCTCAATCATAACTCGATTATACTCTTCAACCACAAAGGTTCAATATGTACCTTAACCACACATAGTTATTAAACATCCAAGCTATTCAATGCTCGATATTATTTGCCGATCATCCTTTAGTTTTCATTCAATTTGATCGTACACTCAGTGCTATATACATGCTCGTAGCATATTTGTCATCGCACACTTAGTGCCTAATCTTTTAACCGACTTATCTCGGTAACGTACACACAGTGCCAATACTATAAGCCGTAGCTTTCATATCATCGCACACACAGTGCCTTTCATTTCTGTTTCAATTTACATTTTCGCACACTTAGTTCCATCACTAAATCTTGCACATAGCATCTCAATTTCATACTTATATACCTATTCAATTCATAGTACTAAAACATATCTCATTAACTTGCATATCTCATTAACATGTATTATATCCGAACTTACCTCGGACGTCGACTATCGATACATTGATTAATCGAGTACTTTATCTTTACCTCGATCTCAATCTGAACCTCTTCTCTCTTGGTCTATACACATTCAAATTCAATACGTTCAATCACTAACTCATTCAATTTAGTCCACACACACACATTTAGGGCATTTTACAAAATAGCCTTCACATTTACACATTTCGACACTTTAGTCCCTAATTCACAAAATCATCAAATTCATTAAATTCCACCTAGCACAAGCTTAGCCGAATTTTACTAGTGTCTATACAAACCCATACATCTCATTTATTTCACAATTTAACCCTTCAATTTGCTATTTTCATAATTTAGCCCTAATTAACTAAATTCATCAAAAATTCAAGAACAACACATGTTCATTAAACACATATCTTTCATTTAACACCAACACTCATCATAAAGCTCACCATTTCATCAACGGTACATTTCATAGACATCATCAATTCACAAAATTCAAGCATGGGTTTTGTAGAGCACAAAGCAACGATTACAAAAATGTAGAAATTATTAAAAACCGAGCTCAAACATACCTTTATTCAAGCTTAACCCTAGCCGAAATTTTCATTGCTTTTCTTCCTTCTTTTCTTTTCTCATTTTCGGTTGATATAAACAAAGATGAGCACTCTTTTTCCTTTTGTTTCATTATAAATTAACTTAATAATCAAATACCAACTTTGCCCTTTTATAAGTCATATAAAACAAATACATTTTAAGGCTAGTTTGTCATTTAACACCCCATTATCTTAAAAATGGCTCATTAACAACATAAGGCCTCTTCCTTAAAAAGCCATCAACATTTAAGTACTTATAATTCAGCACATAGCTTTTACACCTTATACAATTAAGTTTTTATCGCAAATTCAACACACAAACAATCAAATTATCACACAGAATTTTCACACAGGCTAAGTCATATAATATTCACATAGAAAATATCATTAAAATATTTATACGACCTCAGATTTGTGGTCTCGAACCACCTTCCGACTAGGGTCTAAACCAGGATGTTACAACTCTCCCCCCTTAGGGATTTTTGTCCCCGAAAATCTTACCAGTGAATAGGTATGGATGTTTCTCTCTCATAACGTTCTCAGGCTCCCACGTAGCCTCTTCAATTCCGTGTTTGTGCCATAATACTTTCACTAAGGAAATTCTTTTGTTTCGCAACTCTTTAGTCTCTCGTGCCAAAATTTGGATCGGTTCTTCACTATACGACAAGTCTGATTGAATTTCAACCTCAGTAGGAGCAATCACATGGGGCGATGATCCGATCTGCACTGTCGAAGCATTGACACATGAAACATGTTATGAATCTTTTCTAACTCAGATGGCAATCTCAATCTATAAGCAACCGGCCCGACTCGTTCAGTAATCTCATACGGTTCGATGAACCTCGGACTCAGCTTGCCCTTTCGGCCAAATCGAAGTATTTTCTTCCACGGAGATACTTTCAAAAACACTTTATCACCGATCTCAAATTTGATATCTTTCCGTTTCAAATCTGCATAAGACTTCTGACGATCTGAGGCTGCTTTCAAACTATCACGAATCACTTTCACTTTCTGTTCAGTCTCTTTTATAAGATCAACTCCGTGAATCTTGTTCTCACTCAGCTCAGTCCAATACAATGGGGTTCGACACTTTCGACCATAAAGAGCTTCATATGGTGCCATTTTAATGCTAGATTGAAAATTGTTGTTATACGTGAACTCAATCAATGATAAATGCTTTTCCCACGCACTTTCAAATTCTAGTACACAACATCTCAGCATGTCTTCGAGAATCTAAATGATTCGTTCGGATTGACCATCCGTTTGTGAATGAAAAGCAGTACTGAAATGCAATTTCGTGCCTAAAGCATCTTGCAATTTCTTCAAGAATCGCGAGGTAAATCTCGGATCTCTGTCAGACACAATAGATAGAGGTACCCCATGCAATCTCACGATCTCATCGATATATAATTCAGCCAATCTATCAAGTGAATAATCTATTCTCACTGGAATAAAGTGAGCTGACTTCATCAATCTATCAACTATCACCCAGATCACATCTTTCTTGCTCGGAGATAAAGGCAACCCTGACACAAAGTCCATCGTAATTATCTCCCATTTCCACTCAGGAATCATAATCGGTTGTAATAAACCGGACGAAACTTGATGTTCAGCCTTAACTTGTTGACAAGCTAAACACTTTGACACAAAGTCGAAAATATCTCTTTTCATACCATGCCACCAATAGAACTGTTTCAGATCATTATACATTTTGGTTCTCCCCGGATGTACAGTCAAATGACTATTGTGAGCTTCATTCAAAATCATTTGAATCAACTCTGAATTTTTAGGAACACAAATCCGATCTCTGAATCTCAAACAATCATTATTATCAACTTGAAATTCTGATACAACATCTGAATCACACTGAACTCTTTTTGCCAATAACTCATTATCAATCTTCTGAGCATCACATATTTGTTGTAAAAACAACGGCTTTACTTTCAATTCAGCTACCACCGCACTATCATCACACAGATCTATCTGATTACATATAGCTCTCAAAGCGTATAACGATTTTCGGCTTAAGGCATCAGCTACAACATTAGCCTTACCCGGGTGGTAATCTATCACAAGTTCATAGTCTTTCAATAACTCTAACCATCTTCTCTGCCGCAAGTTCAAGTCTTTATGAGTTATTAAGTACTTTAGACTCTTATGATCAGTATAGATGTGACATTTTTCCCCGAATAGATAGTGATACCAAATCTTCAATGCGAACACAATCGCGACCAATTCAAGATCATGCATTTGGGTAGTTCCTTTCATGCGGTTTTAAGCTGTCTTGAAGCGTAAGCAATGACTTTCTCTTCTTGCATCAAAGATACACCCAATCCATTCAACGATGCATCATCAGTAAACTATGAATTCTTTGCACGATTCGGGTTGAATCAAAGCGGTGCTTCATTAACAACACTTTCAAGCTGCTCAAAACTTTGCTAGCACTTTTCTGACCACTCGAATCTAACATCATTCTGTAACAACTTTTTCAATGGAGTCGCGATCATCGAGAAGCCTTTCACAAATCGTCTATAATATCCCGCTAATCCCAAGAAAACTACGGACTTCAGACACATTCCTCGGAGGCTTCCATTCTAAAATAGCAGAGATTTTACTCGGGTCAACTCGTATCCCAGCAGCTGATACAATATGTCCCAGAAAACTGACCTCATGCAACCAAAATTCACATTTGCTAAACTTTGCATACAACTGTTTCTCACGCAGAGTTTGTAGTACAATTCTCAAATGCTCAGCATGTTGCGTCTCATCTCGCGAATAAATCAAAATATCATCAATAAATACCACAACAAAGCGATCCAAATACGGTCTGAATATCCGATTCATCAGATCCATAAACACTGCAGGAGCATTGGTTAGTCCAAAAGGCATCACTAAGAATTCGTAATGTCCATACCTCGTTCTGAAAGCAGTTTTCGGCACATCAGATTCTTTAACTCTCAACTGATAGTAACCTGATCTCAAATCTATCTTAGAAAATACTGTAGCTCCTTTCAGCTGATCGAACAAATCATCGATACGAGGCAATGGATATTTGTTCTTTATCGTCACTTTATTCAACTGTCGATAATCGATACACATTCTCATAGTCCCGTCTTTCTTTTTCACAAACAACACAGGAGCTCCCTAGGGTGAGAAACTCGGTCGTGCAAAACCTCTATCAGTCAATTCCTGCAACTGAGATTTCAACTCTTTCAATTCGGTTGGGGCCATCCTGTATGGAGCTATCGAAATAGGAGCAGTTTTCGACACCAACTCAATACCAAATTCCACCTCTCGAATTGGAGGTAATCCTGGTAATTCTTCAGGAAATACATCTGGAAACTCACAAACCACAGACACAGATTCAACTTTCTTTTCCGACACCTTTGTATCAATCACATACGCCAAATAAGCTTCACAACCTTTTCTCACATAGTTCATAGCTTTCATCGCAGATACAACAGCTGGTAATCCCTTCATATCACTGGATTCGATTCGAACTAGCTCACCGTTCTGACTTCTCAATTCAATGCTCTTTCTTTTACAATTCACAATGGCATTATGCAGAGTAAGCCAATCCATACCCAGAATTATGTCGAATTCATCAAAGGGAAGCAACATCAAATTAACCGAAAAACATATATCACGAAACATCAATGGGCAATTCTTGCACACCTTATCCACCAAAACACACTTGCCTAAGGGGTTCGATACTCTAATCACAAATTCAGTAGACTCAACAGGTAGAGTCTTATTCAATACTAAGTTCATAGACACATAGGAATGGGTTGATCCAGGATCTATCAATGCAATGACATCAATATCAAATAAAGTGAAAGTACCGGTGATGACGTTTGCAGATGATGCTTCCTCTCGTGTACGTATATCATAGGCTCGGGCAGGTGCTCTCGCCCGACCTCACACGGTGTGTCGATTGTCCCCTTTGACTTTTGCTCACATTTCTGTTGTTTCTGGGTGGTCTACCTCTAGCCGTCACATTAATCGGTCTTTCATTCTGAACATTCTCCTCTTCGACCATCTTTGGGCAATCTCGAATAAAATGATCTCGAGATCCACATTTATAACAAACTCTATTGTTGTACTTGCCCCAGCACTCTCCCACATGTCGTCTTCCACAATGTCTGCACTCAGGTTTGTTACTCTTAACACTACCAACACTTGGTTCATTCGGAGCTTGAATTCGTAAACCAGTACTTTGTCTCGAACGATCTCTACTTGGATGTCCCAACGAAACATTTGAACGGTTACTTGCATCTCTGTATCTCTTAGTAGAAGGTTGAGAAAATTTATTCATCGATCTCTTTCTTTCATCACGAGCTTCTGAATCGGCTTTCTTCTTTTCCCATCGAGCTCTTTGACTTTACACGCTCTTTCAACTAACACAACAAATTCATTTATATCAAGTATCCCAACCAATAGCTTGATGTCTTCATTTAATCCCTCTATGAAACGTTTGAACATAGTAGCTTCGGTCGAGACACATTCTCTCGCATATTGACTCAATCTTACAAATTCTCGCTCGCACTTTCGAATGAGATAAACGGACTGTTTCAACTCTAGAAACTCTTTACATTTCTGATCAACGAAACGTTGACTGATATACTTCTTTCTGAACTCAGCTTGAAAGAAATCCCAGGTGATTCTCTCCCTCGGAACCACAGATATCAATGTTTTCCACTAGTTGTAAGCCGTGTCTCTCAACAAAGAAAGCGCACACTTAATGCACTCATCAGATTCAACGACATCTCATCGAATACTCGATTGTATTCTCAAGCCAAAACTCGGCTCGCTTCAAAGATCATCATCGATATGGCCCTAAACTCCTCGCCCCGTATTTTGAATCTTATCTACGGTGGTTTATTCAACTGTTGGATCTACAACTTGAGGCACAACAGTACTTGTGGGGTGGAGGTTGTGGAGTAGTCGGATTCGTTCGAACGAACTCTGTAAACCATTCACTCATCATACGGAAGAAGGCTTGCTTAGCCTCTCCTCCCTCACTACCTTCATTCGGCCTAGATGTGGCCGGCGCTGTCCCTTGAGCGGGAGCAGGCGCATTACTCTCTACATCTCAGCAACTCTCGATCGGGATCCATTACTATAAGAAAACACATTTTCAACTGTCAGCATTCATCACACTATCGCAATTTCATATATGGCATGTATAGCTAGACTCACACGCGCTACGTTAGTCCGAGAATCGACTAAACCGTAGCTCTGATACCAATAAAATGTAACACCCCTAACCCGAAACCGTCACCGGAACAGGGTTAAGAGGTATTACCGATCAATCAAAACATTTAACATCTAGAATTTACGACACAAAGTCAATCATCTTCAATCTCATTCAATTACAATCATGGGGTCCCTTATCGAGGTCTACGAAACCTAATTCACATGCTATAGAGGGGTAGGGACCAATTTGAAACACATACAGAATTTCTTCGAAATTTAAAACTTTTCTAAGATACAGGGGAGACACGCCCGTGGGAGGAGGCCGTGTGCCCTCCACGGCTACAAGACACCCCCGTGTGTCCATCCGTGTCTATATACTGTCTATTTCAACACGGTTACTAGGCACGCCTGTGTGCCCATTCGTGTCTATATACTGACTATTTTAACACGGTCACTAGGCACACCCGTGTGCCATAGCCGTGTAATACTAGGCTACATTCTGCCAATTTACCCACGGTCTTAGGCACGCCCGTGTGCCTCAACCGTGTGACATTATAGGCCATTTACAAGGCCAAAATACCACCCACTTAGGGTCAAACCTACAAGCAACACGTACCAAAACATATCATGCACATGAGGCAACCAAAAACTTACCAAAATGACCATTCAATTTATGCATTCAATTCCCATTCCAACCATAACAAATTCAATGCCAAAACTTATCTCATCACAAGCATAAAACATTCAATATCAAACATCATTCCTTCTCAATTTCATTAACTCATACTAGCATTTTACCAACACAAAGTTACCATTCATAAGTCAACTCCTCAACCCACAAACCATACCAAAAGATGCATCACATATATCAAGTTTATTCTAGCTAAACTAGCACATATCTAGCCACATCTCATGGCTACTTACAAACTATCAAACATGACTCAAATGACCAGCCTATACATGCCATATTTAGCTATGTACATCATTCCAAAATACCCCAAAATAGATTGCTGATAGTGTGACCGAGATGCTGACGATCCCCTGATCCGAGCTAGCTTTACTGACACTGCAATGCAGAGAAACAAATCACACAGTAAGCTTTATAAAGCTTAGTAAGTTCATAACATAATACAATTATCATATCAAATTAAACCAATGTATAAAATAAACAATCACATAGGTCTATTATCTCATATTCTTGCCTTCTCATCCATAGCTAAAATACTTATTTCCTCAATCATAACTCGATTATACTCTTCAACCACAAAGGTTCAATACGTACCTTAACCACACATAGTTATTAAACATCCAAGCTATTCAATGCTCGATATTATTTGTCGATCATCCTTTAGTTTTAATTCAATTTGATCGCACACTCAGTGCTATATACATGCTCGTAGCATATTTGTCATCGCACACTTAGTGCCTAATCTTTTAACCGACTTATCTCGGTAACACACACAGAGTGCCAATACTATAAGCCGTAGCTTTCATATCATCGCACACACAGTACCTTTAATTTCTGTTTCGATTTACATTTTCGCACACTTAGTTCCATCACTAAATCTTGCACATAGCATCTCAATTTCATACTCATATACCTATTCAATTCATAGTACTAAAACATATCTCATTAACATGTATTATATCCGAACTTACCTCGGACGTCGACTATCGATACATTGATTAATCGAGTACTTTATCTTTACCTCGATCTCGATCCGAACCTCTTCTCTCTTGGTTTATACACATTCAAATTCAATCCGTTCAATCACTAACTCTGTAACACCCCAAACCCGGTCAAAATGCTACGACCGAATCTGGCATGTCACAGGGAAGAAAACATTTTTGGAAAATAAGTTGTCGCCTCAATGTTGAAAAGAAAACTTTTGATTTTATAAAACCTGAGTTGTGTTAACCCATTTGTTAAAATTCTTTCGAAACTTAGTTTTAAAGAAGACAGTGTTGCCTTGTTATTATTGCGTGTTTGATGAATACCCGACGGTAAAAATTTTAGACATCCCGAAAATTCGTTAAAGTTTTAAAAACGTCCATTTTACGAGTTTATTAGGCATGCCTTTAGTGTTTAAACATCGGTTTAAAGAAATTTAACAAAATGTATAATCCTAAAATAAAAATCTAAATGGCCTTATTACATAGCTGAAATCCAAACCTAAGGTAAAATAAATCCGAAATAATCATTAAAATAAAAACCCGAAATATTGAGCATGGCCACCTCGAGTCCACTCCGGCTCCATGTCCGCGATCTAGGAATTATCTGCAAAATGTAACGGAAGGGGTGAGTCACCGAGACTCAGTGTATAAATCCCCATCCCAAAAGATGTTAAGCTCTCACACAGTTTCATATGCAAACATGTATGTCATGCAATCCATCCAACCTATCCATCCGAACTCCCATTTCTACCCCTTGTGGCACCTACCCATTTGGTGGTACCTAACCACCGTGACCGAAGTCACAAATAATCATGTGTGGGGCCAACCCACTTGTGGTACCTAACCACTGGTGACGATCCCTTATCTCGATATGTGGGGCCAACCCACTATAGTACCAAACCACTGGGACGAGTCACAGAAATAAACATTTAGGAGTAATCTAATATGGCATATGCAGATTTAACAGAGGCAATTAACGTTAGCCACCAAGATGGACTTACCCGGAGTCCATGCTTTTACCCCCAAGGGTAACTTATCAATTCCTACAGTTATTTTGGCTCTTGACATATCACAAATAACAGCACATTAAACATATGAAGTGTGTAAAAGTTACACACCTGATTACTCGTAAAAGCACGCTCTCTATGTCCACACTATCGTTAATCGACACCACCGTTATCTGTCTACTACTTTGCTCAGATACCGGCCCACAACCCGGTGGCCAATCCCGAACACGACATCGCCTGCGTTTCTTAAACTTAGGGGTGGGTTTACTGAGATCCAACCCCTTCTACCGCTTGGCTGGCATTAGAGTCCATGAACACACCTTGATCACTAAACGGATTAAAGCAGGGAAAACGAATCGTAAGGAACTAAGACCCAAGGTTAAAACCCTTACCTAAATCGATAGATCCCGAGGCTCTAGGCTTGATTCACAATTCAAACGAATCAGAAGTATGCGCCACCACTTCCACCTATAATCGGCCAAGCATTCATCATGAACCCAAGTAGCCATTCGGCTTTGGCAAGAAACCCGAAAGAGAAGATAACAATCCAAAAGAAATCATCACTAACCTTAACGCAAGAGATCCCGTTAACACCCAAGAGGATTCGACACTAGCACAGAAGAGAAGAAGATTCGGCAAAGCAGACACCACAGAGGATATTCGGCTTCAACCCTAAGATGATGATTCGATTTTGATGAAACTTCGGGAAAAGAAAAACAAACAGAATAATTCTGAGATCTAAGAGGTTTCGGCTACAAGCAAAAGAAAATGTGATCTTTGGCTTTTAGTGATTGAAAGAAGATTTAAACTAAGGTGATGAGATTCAAGGGGTTTCGGCTAACAAGGAGTTGTGAAAAGAATAACAAGATAGAAAAGAAAGAAAAGTGGTGATTCGGCTTTGGGAAAAAAGATGGAGAGAAAAGGGTAGGAGAGATTCGGCTATGGCCAAAAGAAGAGGAAGAGAAGAAGTCGAAAGGGAGGGAGGGGTGATGGTTTCGGCTTTGGTACAAGATGAGAATAGAGGAGAAAATTCTAAGTGTTTTTCGGCACCAGAGAGATTGAGAGAAGAAAAACTAAGCTGAGAAGTGAACCCCTCCTAAAAGCCGAAAATACCACACCTTAGTAGCCCAAATTCGGCACTCACCTCTCAAGATCAGAGATTGCACCTAAGAAACGGCATCACAAGGTCCTATGACCAATGTGAGTTTCAGCACACCTAGCCACACCCAAAAACCCAAAAACTGATTCCCCCCTTTCCTATACAAAGTTCAAGATTTGGCCAACTCTAAGCTCCCATGTCCATCCCTCTCTTCTCTCCACAATTTTCTCCTGACCACTCATTCAAATCTGTTTGAATGTTTCAAATTCCTAAATTTCCTCTCCTCCACTCATTTGAACCTTTTAACTCCTTCAACACTCATCCACTAGAGTCCATCCTGAGTGCAACTCCTCCTGATCTTGGCGTCAAAAATAACAAGTAGAAAGGGGATTTTCGCAGCTCAAACCAAGGCTCTATCCACTCACATGAGGCGTCACTTCCCTGAGCCTTAAGTGGCGCCTCCTTGCCACTTTACCAAGGCACTTCTTGTGTCAAAACATACCACCAACTACCCTTACTCCTGTCCCATTCAGCTCCCCCTTTAAAGTGCCCAAAAAAAAATTTTCGCTAAGGCTCTAGCCTACCCCTAGCTCATGCCTGGTCCCCAAAATACCTAAACTAGCATGACAACCATACCACCTACATGCAATCAGATAAAATGCAAAGGCCCCGATTTAGGATATTACAGTTCTACCCCTCTTAAAAATAATTTCAGCCCCGAAATTACCTGGTCAAAAGAGTTGAGGGTATTGCTGCCACATCACATCCTCTGGCTCCCACGTGGCCTCTTCTGTTCCATGATTCTGCCATAACACCTTCACCAAAGGAACTGATTTCCTTCGCAGCACCTTGACATCCCGATCCAAGATCCGTACTGGTTCCTCCTCAAACGAAAAATCTGGGCTCACTTCAATCTTCTCCACTGGCACAATATGAGACGGATCCGAACGATAGCGTCTAAGCATGGAAACATGAAACACGTTATGGATCTGACTCAATTCTGATGGTAACTTGATCTGATAAGCTACTGGTCCCACACGCTTCAACACCCTATAAGGCCCGATAAACCTTGGGCTCAGCTTGCCTTTCCGACCAAATCTCAGCACTTTCTTCCACGGCGACACTTTCAAAAAGACCTTGTCACCCACCGCAAATTCTATATCCTTCCGCTTAAGGTCGACATAGGATTTCTGCCTATCCGAAGCTTCCTTCAAAGGAGTTCGAATCAGGTTAACCTTATCCTCTGTTTCAGCAACCAACTCTGGACCCAACAATTGTCGTTCACCCAACTCCGTCCAACACGTAGGGGTACGACACTTTCGCCCATATAGCGCTTCATACGGTGCCATCTGAATACTTGCCTGGTAGCTATTGTTATACGCGAACTCCGCCAATGGTATAAATTTTTCCCAACTACCCCTGAAATCCAAGACACAACCCCTTAACATATCTTCTAGAATCTGAATCACCCTCTCCGACTGCCCATCTGACTGTGGATGAAATACCGTACTGAAATCCAACCTCGTATCCAATGCTTGATGCAATGCCTTCCAGAATCTTGACGTAAATCTAGGGTCTCTCATGCGAAATAATCGACATCGTACCCCATGCAATCTCACAATCTACGCTATATATAATCGGCTAACTTACGAAGAGAGTAATCCACACGCATGTGTATGGCGTGAGCGGACTTTGTCGACGATCAACAATCACCGCATCGAATCCTTCTTGCTAGGCGTAAAGGGTAGCCCAGCGACAAAATCCATCATAATCCTTTCCCATTTCCATCGCGGAATCTTCACCGGTTGCAACAATCCCGAAGGTAATCGATGTTCGCCTTCACCGCCACACGTCAAACACTTGCCCACAAATTTAGTTACTTTTCGCTTTAGACCCGCCACCAAAAGCGCTCCCGCAAATCCCGGTACATCTTACTACTTCGTGGTGCATAGCGTATGGATCGCTATGTGCCTCTGAAGAATCCTCTCGCCTTAACTCCAAATCTTTTGGCATGCAAACCTTTCCCGAAAACATAACACTCCTCATTGCTCAAGCTATACCCCTCTAATCCACCATTCTGTACTTGCAAACATCGAGCACTTAAGACTTCATCCACTAACTATTTCTCCTTAACCTGGTTCACCCATGTCGGCTTCACTTGCAGTTCTGCTAACAGACTTCCGTCATCATACAGACTAAGGTGGGCAAACATGGCTCTTAAATCTGCTACCACCTTGCGGCTCAACGCGTCGACCACTACGTTAGCCTTACCGGATGGTACTCAATCGAAAGCGATCGTAATCCTTCAGCGACTCAATCCACCTTCACGCCTCAAATTCAATTCCTTCTGAGTGAGCAGGTATTTCAAACTCTTATGATCCGTGTACACGATAGACTTCTCCCCATACAAGTAATGTCTCCAAATTTTCAGGGCAAAAACCACTGCAGCCAACTCTAGATCATGCATCGGGTAATTCACTTCGTGAGGTCTCAATTGTCGAGAAGCATACACCACTACCTTCCCCTCTTGCATCAGCACACATCCTAGACCCGTATGCGACGCATCACAATAAACCGTGAACTCCTTCCCTGGTTCAGGCTGAATCAACACCGGAGCTTCTGTTAAAATCCTCTTTAACTTCTCGAAACTTTCTTATTGTTTGTGTCGACCATACAAACGGAACCCCTTTTCTCAACAACTTGGTTAATAATGTTTGCAATCAAGGAAAACCCTTCCACAAACCTTACGTAATACCTGCTAAACCTAGAAAACTCGAACCTCTCGCCACGGACTTAGGTGGTTTTCACCCGATCTGACTTCAACCTTTCGAGGGTCTACTCTAATCCCCTCAGCTGACACCACATGACCCAAGAAAGTAACTTCCCTTAGCCAGAACTCGCATTTACTAAACTTTGCGAATAGCTGCTTTTCCCTCAGAATTTGCAAAACTACACGAAGATGTGCATCATGCTCCTCCTCGGACTTCGAGTACACCAGAATATCATCTATAAACACTACAATGAACCGGTCTAAATACGGTTGAAAAACCCGATTCATCATATCCATAAACGCTACTGGTGCGTTGGTCAATCCAAACGGCATCACCAAAAATTCATAGTGACCGTAACGAGTACGAAACGCCGTCTTATGGATATCCGCCTCCTTAACTTTAAGTTGATGACACCCCGATCTCAGATCTATCTTCGAGAAAACTGATGCTCCCTTAAGTTGATCGAACAGGTCGTCTATCCTCGGCAACGGATACTTATTCTTAATTGTCAACTTATTTAGCTGGCGGTAGTCTATACACATTCGCATCGATCCGTCCTTCTTCTTAACAAAAAGCACGGGTGCTCCCCAATGAGATATACTTGGCCGGATAAAACCCCGATCTAACAACTCCTGAATCTGCGCTTTCAGCTCCTCTAACTCCTTCGGTGCCATTCTATATGGGGCAATAGACACTGGCGCGGTTCCTGGTAAAAGGTCGATACCAAACTCAACCTCGCGATCTGGAGGCAAACCCGGAAGCTCTTCTGGGAAAACATTAGAAAACTCTCTCACCGTTCACACATCCCCCACCGTTGACTCCTTAGCCTCCAAGGCACACACATAAGCCACAAACGCCCTACATCCTTTCCTCACCATTTTCTCGGCTTTCAAAGCGGACACCACATTAGATAGGTAGTTCTTTCTCTCACCTATCATCACCACCTCTTCACCCTCGACAGTTCTTAGCACCGTGCGCTTGGCTGCACAGTCCAAACTTGCTTGATACTCCACTAACCAATCCATCCCCAAAATCAAATCGAACTCCCCAAATGGCAGTTCCATCAGATCAGCTGGAAACACTACCCCTTGAAGTTCTAGGGGTACATCCTTATACAGTTTATTCACTACCACAGAATGACCTAGAGGGCTAATTACAGTCATCTCCCTAGAAGAAATCTCATAGGCTAAGTTTAGAGTTCCCGCTATACTACTGGCAATATAAGAGTGCGTAGAACCAACATCAATAAAGCAGTATAGGGCAATTCATAAATTAAGAACGTACCGGTTATGATGTCCGGTGCGTCGCCTCCTCTCGATGCCTCATTGCATAGACCAACCACTGGTTGTCTTGCATCGATATTCGGCAAAGACTCTCTGCGGTGCCCCACGACCTCGTCCGTTCTTTATTACCACCCTGGCCGATCCCGACCCCTTTGCGGTTTGCGACCATCTCTTACGAATTGTGTACGCCTTGACCCTCGTGAGTCCTAGGCGGCCTCGCGAGACAATCCCTTATTCGGTGATCCATCGACCCACACTCGAAGCACCCTCTGTTTCCTGTCCAACACTCCCCCGAATGAGGCTTCCCACATCGAGCGTACCGTGGTGGCCACTGAGTAGCAGCAGCAGGCTTTGCAGCTTGACTCGATCCGCCAAATCTAACCCTTTTCTAGGAATTCCCAGTGGACCTTGATTGCCCAAAACTCCTCTTATCCCTATTCCTGTTCTGATTCAGCCTCTCGGTCCGTTTCACCTCCTCGGCTATCTTAGCCTTCTCCACCAGGATAGCAAATTCTCTCTTCCACTGTGGAGCAATCAACACCTGCAGCTCATCTCTCAGCCCGTCCTCAAATTTGACACAGCGCTCGTGTTCCGTAGCCACGATACCCCGGGCATAACGGCTCAACCTTAAGAATTCCGCCTCATATTCAGATACTGACTTACTCCCCTAGACCAGATTCAAGAACGCCCTACGCTGCGCATCTATATAACTAGACCCAACGTACTTCCTCTGGTAAGTCGCCTTAAAGAAATCACAAGTGATATCATCGGCAATCGCACCATCCCTGACTGTGAGCCACCACTGATAAGACTCATCCCGGAGAAGAGACACTATCCCTTTCAGCTTCTCCTCAGCCGTAAAGTCCAAATCGTCCATTATGCGCTCAGTCGCCTCTAGCCAATACTCAGCTTTGTTGGGATCTACACTGGAAATACCTCTAAATACTTCTGCTCCATTAGCCCGGAGTCGTTCAGACACATATTTTTGAGCCCCCGCTCCAACACCTGCACTCGCAACCCTTTCCAGAACCCACAGCATCGCCTGCGACACCGCGTCATCACCACCCGTTTGTTCCTGAAATTCCGCACCCACAACTGGCGGTGGCGGTACCTCATTCTCTGACCCATGACCAGACCCTACTGGTTCTGACACGGTAATCCTACCCCTACCACGACCACGCACATTACGCCCGAGTCCTCGAGTGCTCATGACTAGCATTCACGTCTTAATCTGATTTAAAAATTTTATGAGTTAGCTTCTTCCACTATTTATTACGGCACAGTCTTAGGAGCAATTTGTTAGAGTAGTTGTTCTCGCAAGTTCATACAGTCCTACGGCTTCAGTCTCTAAAGTAAAGGTCCTACTACTAGCATTCATAGTGCAAGCATTTAAACCGTATAAATAGTAGTTAGGAGACTTACCTGTCATGATTTGGTGCTTAGGAGACTCGGTGCCATGCGTTCCAAAACATGTTCCTCATTCAACCATTTCGTAACCCCTTTTATAGAAACATTTTGGGCCTCAAGCCCACAGTCGAGCTTTTGAACTTGGCTCTGATACCAAAATTGTAACACCCCAAACCCGATCAAAACGCTACGACCAAATCTGGCATGTCACAGGGAAGAAAACATTTTTGGAAAATAAGTTGTCGCCTCAATGTTGAAAAGAAAACTTTTGATTTTATAAAACCCGAGTTGTGTTAAGCCATTTGTTAAAATTCTTTCGAAACTTAGTTTTAAAGAAGACAGTGTTGCCTTGTTATTATTGCGTGTTTGATGAATACCCGATGGTAAAAATTTTGGAAATCTCAAAAATTTGTTAAAGTTTTAAAAACGTCCATTTTACGAGTTTATTAGGCATGCCTTTAGTGTTTAAATGTCGGTTTAAAGAAATTTAACAAAATGAATAATCCCAAAATAAAAATCTAAATGGCCTTATTACATAGCTGAAATCCAAACTTAAGGTAAAATAAATTCGAAATAATCATTAAAATAAAAACCCGAAATATTGAGCATGGCCACCTCGAGTCCACTCCAGCTCCATGTCCGCGATCTAGGAATTATCTACAAAATGTAACGGAAGGGGTGAGTCACCGAGACTCAGTGTATAAATCCCCATCCCAAAAGATGTTAAGCTCTCACACAGTTTCATATGCAAACATGTATGTCATGCAATCCATCCAACCTATCCATCCGAACTCCCATTTCTACCCCTTATGGCACCTAGCCACTGGTGGTACCTAACCACTGGTGACCGAAGTCACAAATAATCATGTGTGGGGCCAACCCACTTGTGGTACCTAACCACTGGTGACGATCCCTTATCTCGATATGTGGGGCCAACCCACTGTGGTACCAAACCACTGGGACGAGTCACAGAAATAAACATATGTGGTACCTAACCATTGGTGGTTCCAAACCACTAAGACTTTGTCACAGGATAGTAATATGTGGGGCCAACCCACGTGTGGTACCTAACCACTGGTGATAGTCTGATAATCATACCTTCCCCCTCCTCTCATCATACCCATTCTCATGAACATGCTTTTCAATACAATATAATCATGCTTAACATTTAGGAGTAATCTAATATGGCATATGCAGATTTAACAGAGGCAATTAACGTTAGCCACCAAGATGGACTTACCCGGAGTCCGCGCTTTTACCCCCAAGGGTAACTTATCGATTCCTACAGTTATTTCGACTTTTGGCAGATCACAAATAACAGCACATTAAACATATGAAGTGGGTAAGAGTTACACACCTGATTACTCGTAAAACCACGCTCTCTATGTCCACACTATCGTTAATCGACACCACCGCTATCTGTCTACTACTTTGCTCAGATGCCGGCCCACAACCCGGTGGCCAATCCCGAACCACTGACACTGCCCGTTTCTTAAACTTAGGGGCTGGGTTTACAGATCCAACCCCTCCTACCGCTTGGCTGGCGTTAGAGTCCATGAACACACCTTGATCACTAAACGGATTAAATCAGGGAAAATGAATTGTAAGGAACTAAGACCCAAGGTTAAAACCCTTACCTAAATCGATAGATCCCGAGGCTCTAGGCTTGATTCACAATCCAAACGAATTAGAAGTATGCGCCACCACTTCCAGCTATAATCGGCCAAGCATTCAACATGAACTCAAGTAGCCATTCGGCTTTGGCAAGAAACCCGAAAGAGAAGATAACGATCCAAAAGAAATCATCACTAACCTTAACGTAAGAGATCCCGTTGACACCCAAGAGGATTTGGCACTAGCACAGAAGAGAAGAAGATTCGGCAAAGTAGACACCACAGAGGATATTCGGTTTCAGACCTAAGATGATGATTCGGTTTTGATGAAACTTCGGGAAAAGAAAAACAAACAGAATAATTCTGAGATCTAAGAGGTTTCGGCTACTAGCAAAAGAAAATATGATCTTCGGCTTTTAGTGATTGAAAGAAGATTTAAACTAAGGTGATGAGATTTAAGGGGTTTCGGCTAATAAGAAGTTGTGAAAAGAATAACAATATGGAAAAGAAAGAAAAGTGGTGATTCGGCTTTGGGAAAAAGATGGAGAGAAAAGGGTAGGAGAGATTCAGCTATGGCCAAAAGAAGAGGAAGAGAAGAAGTCGAAAGGGAGGGAGGGGTGATAGTTTCGGCTTTGGTACAAGATGAGAATAGAGGAGAAAAGTCAAAGTGTTTTTCGGCACCAGAGTGATTGAGAGAAGAAAAACTAAGCTGAGAAGTGAACCCCTCCTAAAAGCCGAAAATACCACACCTTAGTAGCCCAAATTCGGCACTCACCTCTCAAGACCCGAGATTGCACCTAAGAAACGACATCACAAGGTCCTATGACCAATGTGAGTTTTGGCACACCTAGCCACACCCAAAAGGCCAAAAATCGATTCCCCCATTTCCTATACAGAGTTCAAGATTCGGCCAACTCTAAGCTCCCATGTCCATCCCTCTCTTCTCTCCACAATTTTCCCCTGACCACTCATTCAAATCTGTTTGAATGTTTCAAATTCCTAAATTTCCTATCCTCCACTCATTCGAACCTGTTGACTCCTTCAACACTCATCCACCAGAGTCCATCCTGAGTGCAACTCCTCCTGATCTTGGCGTCAAAAATAACAAGTAGAAAGGGGATTTCCGCAGCTCGAACCAAGGCTCTATCCGCTCACATGAGGCGTCACTTCCCTGAGCCTTAACTGGCGCCTCCTTGCAACTTTACCAAGGCACTTCTTGTGTCAAAACATACCACCAACTACCCTTAACTCCTGTCCCATTCAGCTCCCCCTTCAAAGTGCCCAAAAGAAAATTTTCGCTAAGGCTCTAGCCTACCCCTAGCTCATGCTTGGTCCCTAAAATACCCTAAACTAGCATGACAACCATACCACCTACATGCAATCAGATAAAATGCAAAGGCCCCGATTTAGGATGTTACAAACTCATTCAATTTAGTCCACACACACACATTTAGGGCATTTTACAAAATAGCCCTCACATTTACACATATCGACACTTTAGTCCCTAATTCACAAAATCATCAAATTCATCAAATTTCACCTAGCACAAGCTTAGCAAATTTTTACTAGTGTCTATACAAACCCATACATCTCATTTATTTCACAATTTAACCCTTCAATTTGCTATTTTCACAATTTAGCCCTAATTAACTAAATTCATAAAAATTCAAGAACAACACATGTTCATTAAACACATATCTTTCATTTAACACCAACACTCATCATAAAGCTCACCATTTCATCAATAGTACATTTCATAGACATCATCAATTCACAAAATTCAAGCATGGGTTTTGTAGAGCACAAAGCAACGATTACAAAAACGTAGAAATTATTAAAAACCGAGCTCAAACATACCTTAATTCAAGCTTAACCCTAGCCGAAATTTTCAAAGCTTTTTTTCCTTCTTTTCTTTTCTCATTTTCGGTTGATATAAACAAAGATGAGCCCTCTTTTTCCTTTTGTTTCATTATAAATTAACTTAATAATCAAATACCAACTTTTCCCTTTTATAAGTCATATAAAACAAATACATTTTAAGGCTAGTTTGTCATTTAACACCCCACTATCTTAAAAATGGTTCATTAACAACATAAAGCCTCTTCCTTAAAAAGCCATCAACATTTAAGTACTTATAATTCAGCACATAGCTTTTACACCTTATACAATTAAGTCCTTATCGCAAATTCGACACACAAACAATCAAATTATCACACAGAATTTTCACACAGGCTAAGTCACATAATATTCACATAGAAAATATCATTAAAATATTTATACGACCTCAAATTTGTGGTCTCGAACCACTGTTCTGACTAGGGTCTAAACCGGGATGATACAGAGTAGCTTTGGTTCTGCTTTGTATATCCCTAATTTTTCCTTGAAATACATCTTCCACTCGTCTAGATCATCGATCTGAATCCTTCGTTCCTCATGAGTTATTTCTTTGTTGGCACGGGGTATAGGATCGGGTTCATATGTGTTCTTTTGTGGTGCTTCCTGAAAAGAAGGGTTAACCGAATGGTTATCCATAGAATTTATTTTCTCACCTTGATTACTCGATGTTCTAGCCGAATCGAGAGCTTGGAGTGTGACTGTCTCATTACCTACACAGTATGAGTTCTCTGCATCAATATCAATTTTAGCTCGCGGTTGCTAAAAATGGTCTTCCTAAGATTTAGGGGATACTATTGTCCTCATCCATGTCTAATACGACAAAGTTTACTGGGAATACGAATTTTTCAACTTTTACGAGTACATCTTCAATTATACCCCTAGGAATTCTAACAGTTTTATCAGATAATTGAATGCTCATCCTAGTTTGTTTAGGTTTCCCTAGACCTAGTTGTTCAAACATTTTATAAGGCATGACATTTATGCTTGCCCCTAAATCAGCTAACGTATTATCAATAGATAAACTACCAATTAAGCATGGAATTGTAAAACTCCCTGGATCTTTTAATTTCTATGGTAGTCTATTTTGCAATACTGCTGAGCACATTGTGTTTAGTTCCACATGTAATGCCTCGTCTATCCTTCGTTTTTTCGTCAACAGCTCTTTTAAAAATTTTCTAGAATCTGGCATCTGCGAAAGAGCTTCAAGTAACAGTAAGTTAATATGTAATTTCTTTAAAAGTTTAAGAAACTTACCGAACTGTTCCTCTGTGTCGTCTCTTCTTAATGCTTCGGGATATGGTATGCGAGGTTGGTACTCTTTAGTTACCGGTTTTGGCTTATTATTACTTACCTCAACCTTACCTTCTCCGACCACATTCTCTTACCTTGAATTGGGCTCGTCTAACCCTTCACTTTCTTGAGCTGTTATGGCTTGGATTTTCTCCTTTGGGTTAGTCTCGGTGTTGCTCGGTAGTCTTCCCTGAGGTTCTCAGAGATCTGCTTAGCAAGTTGCCCGATTTGATCCTTGAGCTCCTGTGTCGATTTTTCAAGTTGATGTTTAAAGGATGTCTCCGTATTCTGAAAACGTGTTTCTGTGGCTGCCATGAATTTTGTTAGCATCTCCTCGAGGTTTGGCTTCTTTTCTTATGGGTAGGGCTGTTGTTGGAAATTTTGGGATGGTTGTTGCCTTTGATTCCCTTGAACACCCCATGAGAAATTGGGGTGGTTCTTCCAACCTAGATTGTAAGTATTACTATAAGGGTTATTGTTAGATCGGAAATTGTTACCCATATAGTTCATTTGTTCGCTCTCCATGCCTTGTCTGTAGGGTGGGTACTCAGGATTCGCCACGCCTCCACTTGTGTCGCACTGCATAACTGGTTGTACCTGCGAGGAACCATATACACCATCAAATTTTTTATGTAACATTTCTACCTGATTTGATAGCATGGTTACTGTGTCAAGGTTATAAACTCCGGTTACTTTTGTTGGCCTTGTCCTTGTAACTTGCCACTGATAGTTATTCAGTGACATCTCTTCTATAAACTCGTAAGCTGCTTCAGGAGTTTTGTTATTTAGAGTTCCGCTGGTGGCTAAATCGATTAATTGCCTTGTTGAAGGGATAACACCGTTGTAGAAAGTTTGGACCTGTAGCCACAAGGGTAATCCATGGTGTGGACACCTTCTCAGCAAATCTTTGTATCTCTCCCATGCATCGTAACGTGTCTCTAAATCCATCTGCACAAAAGAAGAGATATCATTCCTTAACTTGGCCATTTTGGCCGGCGGAAAATATTTTAATAAAAATTTTTCGGTCATTTGATCCCATGTAGTGATTGACCCTCGTGGAAGAGAATGCAACCACTGTTTGGCTTTATTCCTCAGAGAGAAGGGAAATAACCGAAGACGGATGGCATCGTCAGTAACGCCATTTATCTTGAAAGTATCACAAAATTCTAGGAAATTTGCCAAGTGATTATTTGGATCTTCATCCTCGTAAACCATCAAAGCTGAACAAATTCTTTGTATCATCCGAATTGTGTTAGGTTTCAGTTCAAAATTATTTGCGACAATAGCGAGGTCTAACAATACTTGACTCGGTTCTGTTAAACTAGGTTTAGCGAGAATCATACATAGTTCTAGGAGCATTATTTTCAACCATCTCACGGAGGTAGTGGGTTATTTTCAGCCATCCCTTTAGTAAGATTGGTTTCGCCTTCTTGCTCTTCTTCTATGTAGTTTAAGCTTCGCCTTATTTCTCTGCGATTTCTCTGTTGTTCTTTCAATATCACTGTCAGTAAAGTAGGGTCTTGTCGGGTTCCTTCTAGTCATAAACTAGAGGTACTGAAAGGAGGAAATAATAAAAGAAGAAAATTTAGCAAAGTTAAAATAAAATAGGAAATAAAAGTAAATTGCAAAATAAAAAAAATGGCTAAAGTAATAAAAATTGAGCTTTCTTAATATTTTAGTTCCCCAGTAACGGTGCCAAAAACTTGATCGTTGTGTTTATGCGATGTCAAAGTCTTAAATTTTATAAATGAGAATGATCGAACCTGGAAACTAACTATGACAACGATTTGAGGCAAGCGCACCTATCGAACAGTAGTATAGTTAAGGCAAGACTGGAATGTCGAACCCAAAGGAACTAAAAGTACTAATACTAACTTTCTTTTTATTATCTAGCCTAAAATAAAGGGAATTTGTTGTTTAATCTAAATTAACTAATTATTAAACTAAAGACTCTAAGACAAAGAAGAATGAATTTGGGGAAAATACTTGTGGGAAAAACCAATTGATTAAGACGATACCCAAGGAAGAATCCACCTAGACTTCACTTGTTATCTAACTCTGAACCAGACGATTTATTCATTTGACTTGATCCTTAAGATTCCCTAATGCATATTAAACCCTCTCTCGAAGCGAATAACGTCTAACCCTAGGTTGATTAATTGAAATCTCTTTCTAATTAAAACCCCTAGAATTGCATTAACTCGATCTATGGAATCCCATATCAGGTTTCACCCTGATCCGGCAAAATCTCGTCACCCTATCTCTAGGCACGCGATCAACTCCGCTTAACTATGCTAGATCTACTCTTAGGCAGGGACTTTTGCTCCTCCACCTAAGCACATCAAACTTGAATCAATATCCTGGAAATATCAACACAAGAATTAAGAACACATAATTAAGAAAAAGTCAAATATTTATCATATAGTTCAGCAAACAATAACAAGATTCATCTTATGTTTCATCCCCCTCAGGTATCTGAGGGTTTAGTTCATAACAATAAAAGAAAACATCTCAGAAGAAAAGATAAAACAAAACATAAGAAATCCCTAAAACCCCCTGAAGGAATTGAAGGAGAGATCCTCTGTCTTGAGTATGATTCCAGCTTCTTGAGATGGATCAACTGGCTATCTTCAAGTAAACCTCCACAAATCTGCCTCCTTTGGCCTAGCAAGACGCCCCTTGACAACAGCCTTGGGCTCCCCCTTTTAAGTCATACATAGGGTGTTTATATAGGCTTTGGAATGTGTTTCTTTGCCCCTAATTATCCTAATCCGAGTGAAATTTCTCTTTGTCACGGCCAAGGCACACCCCCGTGTAAATTGTGGGCAGGCCGTGATGATTTTGTTGATGACGCACGGCCGTGTGGTCTTGGCTAAGGCCGTGTCGATTTTGTGATGTGGCCTATTTGGCCCGTTTTAAGCTCGTTTCTTGTTCTTTTCATCCTCTGGTGCTTTCCTGAGTATAAAACATGAAAATAAAGGATTAACAGCACTAAATGACATAAAATAAGGGATATTTCATCCAAAAGCCTGCTAAATGTGGGCTTAAAATATGTTACTTTTACGGTTTATCACACAGCCACGTATACTGTTGTTAGCAGCTAGGCTGCACCATTGGAGAGTTTGGCTGGGTGGGTCGACATGGTCCTCATATGGAGAGATTGGTTGGTACGGGTGGAGAGTTGGTTGGTATGGGTTGGGTTACATGTCCATTGCATTGATATGATCTTGGGGCTTAAGCCCAGATTGTTACCGAATAGGGCTTAGGCCCAGATTGTTACCGAATAGGGTTTAGGCCCAGACTGATACCGTATGGGCTCAGGCCCAGACTGTGACCGTAATAGGGGATTACACCCTGAGTTCTCGCAACTCACCCTTTTCCTTTAACCATGCAGGTAATCCCCAGTCATAAAGGATTTGGAGCTACGAGGGACTCAGAGGTGGCCACACGACCGACATGCTTTAAAGCTAAACATAGCGACTCTATTTTTACTTTATTTTATTTATTGGGTTAATACTTTTTTTTGTAATAAGGCCATTGGGATTTTCATTTTAACTTTTATTTGGTACTTCTTTTAATTACAAACTGCTAGGCTAGTAAAAACGAGTTTTTTTTTAAACAATAACGACTGTTTTCAAAATATCACGTTTCCGCAACTGTTTAAGTCAGACTTCCGCAACAAACAAAGTTTTACAAATAATAATATTTTGCAAGGGAATATCTTTGAGCTAATCTCGTTTTGTTAAGCAAGAAGGTTTTAAATTGAAGAAGGGTTTTCAATGAAAACATGGTTTTTGAAAAATACCTCAATGTGACACGCTAGACTCGGCCATAACTTCTAGGCCAGATTTAGGGTGTTACATTTAATGGTATCAGAGCCCGGTTGCAAAACTCGCCTGTGGATTGGGTTTTCAAAATTAAATTTCTGAAAGTATTGTTTCAAAAAGGTTTGAAAAGAGGTTGTATTGACTATTTTTCTGAAAGTGCGATTCACCGAGTCTCCGGCACCGAATCCGTAAGTTTTCTAAAAACCTTTATCTGCTATTATGCAATCGAAAACACTGTGATTACCTAGATATTAGATTGTACTAAGATGCTTAAATTTAGATTTTGTATTTATTCTTTGTGGTGTTGTGGATATGGAAATTGTATTTGTATGATATCTATCTACTCTAGTGACTAGGTATTTTGGGTGTGTGTAAGAGGTAATATTTTGGAATTGGAGTGCACAGCGGAAGTGCGGTGGTGTAGTTTGGGTTGTGCGACTGTTCTGAGAGTTGGAAATTTTGAGGACGAAATTTCTTTAAGGAGGGTAGAATTGTAACGCCCCGAATTTGGACCTAGTAGAATTGGGCCTATTGGGCCTTGGGCATGGGAGCGTTTAAAATTTTTGAGAACAAGAGAACGGCACTAATGCAAGTTGGACCTATTAGGTGAGTGATTTTGGAAGGTTAGGGGGCTTCCATGAAGTCTCGGGTTCAAACATGGGCTTTAGGAAAAATTTTGGTTTTAGGTGAATAAAGCCCTGGGGGTAAGTAAGTAGGCTTTAAGAATAAATTGTGGGAAAAAAAAGACACAAAAGGAGTTGTGGTCTAGTGGCAAATGGCGCCACATGGGAGACAAGGAAGTGACGCCATAGAGGAAGCAAGGGGTCCAAGGTTCAAGTTTTGGCGCTTGCAATTCATTTTGTTTTTGTTTTAAATGAACTTAGACTTTGGCTCATAGGCTTATATTTAGTTGCGCATGTTCTAAGTCACAAAAAGAGCTTGTGTTGTGGTGGCATGTAGTGTCTGGAGCATAGGAGAGGGCAAGGGTTGAATCTCATGTCAAGAAAGGGAGTGTTTATTTTTGCGGATTGGAATGACGAGTTTGTGTTGGGTTTAAACTCTGCTGAAGGGGGGATCCCACATCGGGAAGCTAGCATGAGAGTAGGCGAGAAGTTGGCTTTAAATAGAGCAAACCATGAGGAGAGTATGAATACCTTTCTTGGCTTACCCTTTCGCTTTGTGGCGTGCTCGTTTGGGTTAGTCGTTGGATCATTCGTTGATCTGTATGCCGTTGGGTCGCGGTGGTGGTGACTGAAGTTGATCGACACACCCCTTGGGAGTCAAGGGTGTGATCATTGTGGCTTCGCATTGCGCAAGCGGTGTTGAGCGCGGATTAACTTCAGATCCCTATCAGGTGTGTATTTCGCACTACTCTAGCTGTAGAGCGGCAAATGCCGAAATGCCGGTCACACGGCGATGGTAGTGACACGAGCGTGCGAGCGCACGTTTGGGGGCTTCGACGCGATAGTTGAGGCCATCATGAGTGTTCTTGTGGGTTTAGGCTGTTTGGGCCACGATGGGCCGAAAGGGGCCATGTGGGGCCAATGGGCCCGTGGGCCTAATCGGATAAGTTGTATGATTGTGTAGTAAATATTGGACTGGACTATGTGAATCTCATATTTGTGGCTAGATTTGGGCTAAATGGGCTACACGAGCGTGTGGGCCCATTTGGGCCGAGAAGGGGCCCTAGGCCCATTCGCATCGTTATCTCTATTTAGAAATACCCTTGGTTTACAAAATTACTGAAATACCCTTGGTTTACAAAATTACTGCAATACCCTCGACTTGTAAAATTATCGAAGTACCCTCGATTTGTAAAATTACTAAAATACCCTCGATTTGCAAAATTATTGAAATACCCTCGATTTGCAAAATTACCAAAATACCCTTGGATTGTGAAATTATCGAAATACCCCCGATTTATGAAATTATCGAAATACCCTCAATTTGTGAAATTACCGAAATACCCTTGATGGGTAAATTACCAAAATACCCTTGATGGGTAAATTACCAAAATACCCTCGATGGGTAAAATTACCGAGATGCCCTTAAGGGGTGGAATTACCGTTTTACCCCTAAGCGACAAAATGACCGTTATACCCTTAGTGGTAGTTTAAATGATGTGTATGTGATATTTATATAACTGTATATGATTGTGATACACTGCATACATGACATATTGCATTGGGTTGGGTTTTTCTGATTTGGAGGAGGTACCGTTATAGTGGCTCAGCCACATACACCGTTGTTATAGTGGCATTGCCACGTATTCTGATTCTAGTGGCACAATGACCCATTATATGCCAGTTGTTAGCGACTAGGTCGCACCATTGGAGAGTTTGGCTAGGTGGGTCGACATGGTCCCTACATGGAAAGATTGGTTGGTACGGGTGGAGAGTTGGTTGGTATGGGTTGGGTTACATGTCCATTGCATTGATATGATCTTGGGGCTTAGGCCCAGATTCTTACCGAATAGGGCTTAGGCCCGTGATCGACACCGTATGGGCTCGGCCTGCATCGTGACCGTAATGGGGATTACACACCGAGTTCTCGTAACTCACCCTTTTCCTTTAACCGTGCAGGTAATCCCCAGTCATAAAGGATTTGGAGCTGCGAGGGACTCAGAAGTGGCCACACGACCGACACGCTTTATAGCTGAACTTAGTGACTCTATTTTTACTTTATTTTAATTATTGGGTTAATACTTTTTTTTTGTAATAAGGCCATTGGGATTTTCATTTTAACTTTTATTTGGTACTTCTTTTAATTACAAACTGCTAGGCTAGTAAACACGGGTTTTTTTTAACAATAACGACTGTTTTCAAAATATCACGTTTTCGCAACTGTTTAAGTCAGACTTCTGCAACAAACAGAGTTTTACAAATAATAATATTTTGCAAGGGAATGACTTTGAGGTAATCTCGTTTTGTTAAGCAAGAAGGTTTTAAATTGAAGAAGGGTTTTCAATGAAAACATGGTTTTCGAAAAACACCTCAATGTGACACGCCAGACTCGGCCATAACTTCTAGGCCGGGTTTGGGGTTTTATAGTCACCCACTCAATCATTCATAATGCTTACTCATTCCAAGCCTTCACATATCACAACCACATATCTCAAAACATTGTTCACCCTTACTTGCACTTATACCCTGCATTTATCACCACAAAGCCACATGTAATTTCACTTAGTCAAATTTCTCGATAACACCTCGAAATAATAATAATTACTCGGTGGTTTCGCACACAGCCCACCATTTAATAATTAATAAGGTGGTATCGTACACAGCCCACTATTAATACTAAACACGATGGTATCGCACATAGCCCATTGATAATAAATAATAAGGGGGTATCGCACACAGCCCACCATTTGTCTCACATTCACGGATATTTATTCACACCCATTTTCCTATTTCAAATGTTCATCCGAGGATTTCCTCACTCTCTATCATTTTTAATAGATCTCTACAATAATTATACGCATTCACGAAATGCATTAATGAGTAAAACATATGCAATAAAGAATGCATCATTTACACATAAACTTACTATGGATTCATCATATTCCGAAATCACTTCATATGAGTTCTGGGTACATACCTGTACCACTCATGACATATCCACATACTTCCTTATTTTCAACATACCTGTTGAAACGCTCGAAATGCTAAAAGATACTCTTGAGTCTCATTCATACGGTATCGCATCAACGCCATATCCCCGATATGGTCTTTCATGAAATATCATATCGATGCCATGTCTCTGACATGGTCTTATACGAAATCTCACACTGAGGCCATATTCCAAATATGGTCTTACACGGAACCTTAATAACTTTAGTATCATAGTATTTGCATTCTATCCATTCTTAAAGTTCAATTGAAGATTTTCATTTCTTGACATCTTGCCAAAAATGTATTTAATATATTTCATAGAGACAATATACAATTCATACAACATAGAAAAATCAAATACTTCACTTAAGGATGCATTATTTGCACACGAACTTACCTCGATACCAAAAGGGTAAAAAGGGACCTATTTGTCAATTTCTCTCTTTTCTCCCGCTCTAGGTCTGAATCCCATTTTCTTTCATCTATAACAATAAAATTTTCTCATTCAATCACCACACTAATCAATACATTTTTAAAATTTCTACTTTGGCAAAATTACCATTTTGCCCCTAGGCTCGTATATCGATTTTCATCAAATTTCCTTATTAATCAAGCCTAGCCAATTCATTTTCCCTCTTATAGCAACCCAAGATTTCAACTATTACACACATTTACCACCTATTTCACAACCTTTACAAAAAGGTCCCTTTAGGTGTTTTCATGGAAACACCTTTAATAAAAGTTATGTATTTAACAACTAAGACTTATTTTATTCCATAAAAATTCAGAAAATAACATGAATTCTCACATGGAAAAACCCTAAACTTCCAACCATTTTGCAAAATAGCCCCCTCTTTAGCTAGCTCAAGCTTCAAGGGCCTCAAAAGTACAAAAATCATCAAAAATAATCATCAAGATGACTTACTTGTAGAGGTGAGGGGTTGCTGAAAATTTTCAAGCTTCCATGGCTATTTTTCTTAATAAAATTCGGTGGAGAGAAGGGAAAGAAAAGATGATATCTTTTCTTCTCTTTATTTAATTTTATTCTAGACAAATTACCACTAAAACCTCACCTAATTCATTTAAAATTTATTTCTTTGTCCCCTATGATCAGCTATTAACCTTAGAAAGGTCTAATTTCACATTAGGGACCTCCAATTAATATTTTACATCTATTAGACATTTTTTTTGTAGAACAATACTTTCGCACTTTATGCGATTTAGTGCTTTTGCGTAATTTAGCATGAAATCGCTAAAATTGAAGCACCAAAATTTTCATGCACCTATATAATCATGCTATAATCCATAAAATAACATTAAAATAATTTTCTCCGATCTCGGATTAGTGGTTCTGAGACCACTGTTCTGACTAGCCCCTAAATCAGGCTGTTACAAGTTGCAAGAAGCGTTAGGGACAAAACTGAATTTTAGTACTGCTTTCCACCCGCAATCCGACGGTCAGTCAGAAAGAGTAATTCAGATTCTTGAAGATATATTGCGGTGTTGTGTTCTTGAGTTCCAAGGTAGTTGGGAAAGGTACTTACCGTTGGTGGAGTTTGCCTACAACAATAGTTATCAATCGAGTTTAAAAATGGAGCCTTTTGAGGCTTTGTATGGGCGTAAGTGCCGAACGCCCTTGTATTGGACCGAAATCAGAGAAAATCAGATTTACGGGGTTGACTTAGACAAAGAGACCAAAGAGAAAGTAAAAGTAATTCGTGACTGTTTGAAGACCGCTTCGGATAGACAGAAATCCTACACGGATTTGAAACGAAAAGAAATTGAGTTTCAAGTCGGTGATAAGGTGTTCTTGAAAGTATCTCCGCGGAAGAAAGTCCTCAGATTTGGTAAGAAAGGCAAATTAAGTCCACGTTTTATTCGACCTTATGAGGTGACTGAGAGAATTGGACAGGTAGCATACCGATTAGCTTTATCATCCGAGTTAGAGAAGATCCATGATGTTTTCCATGTGTCTATGTTGCGCCGTTATCATTCTGATCCTTCACACGTTATTTCACCAGCAGAGGTTGAAATTCGACCGGATATGACCTATGGTGAAGAGCCGGTTAAGATTTTAGATCGAGAGGTCAAGCAATTGAGAAATAAAAGTATAGCACTCGTGAAAGTACTATGGCATATACATGGGGTTGAAGAGGCTACATGAGAGCCCGAGGAGACTATGAGAGAGCAATACCCAAACCTTTTCACTGGTAAGATTTTCGGGGACGAAAATCCCTAAGGGGGAGAATTATAACAGCCCGATTTTGGGGCTAGTTGGAATAGTGGTTTCGAGACCACAAATTAGAGGTTGGAGAAATTTTATATATATATATATATATATTATTTTATGTGTTACAGCATGATTATATAAGTGTTTGAAATTTTGGTGAATTAATTTTATCGATTGCTTGCTTAATTTTGAAAAAGGACTGAATCGCACAAAAGGTGGAAGTTTTATTTTAATAGCTAAGGGTGTTAATTAGCTATGGAACATTAAATTAGAAGTCCTTATTGAATAAATAGACCCCAAAGTGATTAGTGTCTGAACATGGAGAAAAAGAAATTGAAAAGTCAAAGGTTTGGTGGCATTAAGTGACTTAATTGATAAAATAAAAGAAAGTTTTCATCTTTTTCATTCTCTTTTCTTCTCCACCGATTTTCACTTAAGAAAAGGGTCATGGAAGCTTGAAAATTTCAGCAACCTTTAATCCTTGCAAGTAAGTCATCTTGATGGTCATTTTTGATGATTTTTGTGTTTTTGAAACCCTTATAGCTTAATCTAGTTAATGAAGGGACTATTTTGCAAAATAGTTGAAAGTCTAGGGTTTTGCTATAGGAGCATTAATGTTTTTTGCTAAATTTTTATGGAAGAAAATGAATCTTTGAAACACCCCAAACCCGGCCCACGAGTCCTGACCGGATCTGGTATGTTCCTCAAAACAACATTTGAAACTCCGATTGTTTGTTAAGAAAAATTTCGTTACTTTGGGTTGGACTCGAGTTGAAAACAAGTTTATCTTACATTGGAAACCATTTGTTTTAGGGTGTCCAAAACATTTAGAGTTCATTTTTAAATAAAAACTTATTTAGTCTTCAATTTGATAAAAATTCGTAACATAGTAAATTTGAATAAAAGCAAATATGAAACAGTTCATACTAGTGGCCTTATTACATCGAAGCAAAACCTGAAATAAATCCAAGATATTGATAAGAAAATGAAGAGTCCAAATTGAAAATAATCTTTGTGCTGAGCATGGCCACCACTAAGCTCCTGCCGACCAGGTCCATCACCGAGTGTCACTGAAAAATATTCCCCAACGGGTGAGTCAAACAGACTCAATGTGTAACCAACACTAAATCTCAATAGTTTAGGCATATCGGTTCATACATATGCATATAATTAAATAATAAAATGATGCAAACCGAACCCAAACCTAGTTACCATCCGCTACACATCACCCGTACCAACTTTTGCACACCGTGGGGACTACTAAGTCAACCTCATCCGCTACACATCATCGGAAAGCGATCGCTGCGATCCAACGTGCTCATCGCCCTATATAATATTCGTGGCATAGCCACCGATAATTATTTTGTGTCATGAGACACCACATTGGATAACGTGACCGAAGTCACCACATTCAGATATTGTGACCGAAGCCACCACATTCATATATTGGGGTATATAACCACCAATAACTTCCCCTTTCCATATAACCTATATGCCCATGTCATACAAAACATGCAATATCATGCCATATTCTTTATTCACATTCTTATAGTTTCCCATGTGTGCCATAACAGATCATATTATACTCATAGTAGGAGTAGGAAAACGTACCTGAGTACTTTGTACCATTGCATGGTACCTTAGCCACATTTTACATATTCTTATTACACATTTATTAACACATAGCCATAAATCTATTAAGGCTTAGAGTAGGGTACACACCTGTTATACTTAGCGAGTTTATAGAAATCCCGAACAACCCGATCTAGCGCTTTAGATCTTTAATTCCTATATTCGGCCAACCCTAAATGTGTTAGTAAAAAGCCATTCGGCTAACACTCAATCACTTCATAAGTTAGTTTTGGCTTTTAAACATTTAAGAAACAGATCGGAATCCCTAACTATGGCCTTGGCCGAATGTACATATGTACTTACCTTGCGAATCTTAAATCCCGAAAAGTGCTACTTGGTTATGAAGGTGTCGAAATACCTATAGGCATAGGTTAGATTTAATTCTACTTTAAATCACATAAAAATGGCCTATGGCCGAATATCACATAACTTTACCTTGGATATTGAAATCCCGAATAATCCTCCTTATAGTCGACTACACTGAAAATCCCGAAAGATCCTTCCAAATTTCTGCAAACAAGAATATTGATGGGATTAGTTCTAGATTTCGCCAAATCTAAAAGAAAAAAATGGAAATCAAATGACATTTGGTCTTTACCTTCTCTATAGAAATCGACAGCACCTTGCCTAACACCCCAGAGGGATTCGGCTTTGAAGAATACTAAGGAGATTTGGCTTTTGATTGAGTTGGAGAAAGAAGAAGAGAAAAGAGTTGAGCAATTTGGCAAATGAAATTTCGGCTAGCACAAGGTGTAATTTCGGCTTTGACAAAATAAATGAAGAAGAGAAAGTTTGCTTAGAAATTCGGCAGAGGCACAAATGAGAAGAAAAGAAGCAAATGGTCTCACTCTCCTCCCTTTTTGCCGAAAATATCACCCCAAGATCCCCCTACACGGCCAACTCTTCTTCCCCTATCACATCCCTTCCTTTTCTCCTACTTTATCTCTTATCTTTATTTATTCAAAATAAATAAATAAATCTACATTTATCTATCTATTTAGCCGAATTTTTATAAGGAATTATCCAAGTCAAATCATCATCCATCTAGTCTTCCCATGCCGTCCATCACCTTCCCATTGCCAAAAATAAAAATTCCCTTATTGCTTTCCTTGTGGCTCGAACTCAAGACCTCCTTGCATTGCATATGGCGTCACTTTCACGGGCTTTAAGTGGCGCTCCAAGCCACTTAGACAAGCCCATTTCTGTGTCATATTTCCCTTACAAATTTCCTTAAGGCCTTATCAAGCTTAGCTCCCCTTTTAAACTTAAAAATCCAATAATTTCTAAGGCATTTAACCATACACTAAGGTTCACAAAAATTCATAGAACACATTCAGAATATTCATAAGCATGCTACATCATCTAATTTAGTATTAATGCATAAGCCATAATCCAGGATATTACAGTTCTACCCCCTTAAAATAATTTTGACCTCGAAATTACCTGGCTAAAATAAGTGAGGGTATTGCTGTCGTATTGCTTCTTCTGGCTCCCATAAAGCTTCTTCCGATCCGTGATTACGCCATAACACTTTGACCAAAGGAACTGACTTCCTTCGCAACACATTCACATCTCGTTCCAAGATCTGAATCGGCTCTTCCTCGTAGGACAAATCCGGCCTTAATTCCACCTCTTCAACCGGAACTACATGAGATGGATCTGATCGATAACGATGTAGCATAGAAACATGGAATACGTCGTGCATCTGCTTCAACTCCGGTGGCAACTCTAACTGGTATGCCACTGGTCCCACTCGCTTCAATACCTGATAGGGCCCTATAAACCTTGGACTTAACTTCCCTTTTCGACAAAATCTCATCACCTTCTTCCAAGGCGATACCTTAAGAAACACTTGATCTCCCACATCAAATTCTATTTCTTTCCTCTTAAGATCTGCGTACGACTTCTGCCTGTCAGATGCCTCCTTCAACCGTGCGCGAATTATCTCAACTTTCCCTTCAGATTCTGCCACAATCTCTGGACCCAAAACTCGTCGTTCCCCCAATTTCGTCCAACACGTAGGAGTGCGACACTTCCGTCCATACAACGCTTCATACGGTGCCATCCGAATACTGGCTTGATAGCTGTTGTTGTATGCAAATTTCGCTAACGGCAAATATTCTTCGACTTCCTCTCGAAGTCTAACACACGACCTCTCAAAGATATCTTCCATCACTTGATCACTCGTTCAGATCGACCGTCCGATTGTGGATGAAAAGTCGTAGTGAAATCCAATTTAGTGCCCAAAGCCTGATGTAGAGCCTTCCAAAACCGAGACGTAAACCTTGGATCCCTATCTGAAATAATTAATAGTGGCACTCCATGCAACCTCACAATTTCTGCCACATATAACTTTGCTAACTTCGCAAAGAATAATCAACTTCATGGAATGAAGTGCACGGACTTGGTCAACCTGGTCCACTATCACCCATACCGAGTCCTTCTTAGTAGGCGTAAGGGGAAACCCACTAACGAAGTCCATGGTAATTCTCTCCCACTTCCACTGCGGAATCATTATCGGTTGAAGCAATCCTGACGGAACTTGGTGTTCAGCCTTAACTTGCTGACACGTTAAGCACTTGCCGAAAAATTCTGTAACTTCCTTCTTCAGACCAGGCCACCAAAACTGTTCCCTTAGATCCCTGTACAATTTAGTACCTCTAGGATGCATAGCATAGGGGCTACCATGCGATTCCTAAAGAATCCTCTGCCTTAACTCCTTGTTCCTCGGCATACAGACCTTACCCTTAAAACACAACACTCCTTCGTTATTAATACCATAATCTTCCAACTCTCCAATCTGCACTTGTTGCAACTTAGCACTTAAGTCCTCATCCACTAACTGACTTTCCTTTACCTCATTCAGCCATGACGGCTTAACTTGCAACTCTGCCAGCAGACTTCCATCGTCATACAAGCTCAGATGTGCAAACATTGCCCTCAGATCCGACACCACTTTCCGACTTAAGGCATCTGCCACTACATTCGCCTTGCCCGGATGATACTCTATGGAATAATAATAATCCTTCAGTAATTCCACCCACCTTCGCTGTCTCAAGTTCAGCTCCTTCTGAGTCAACAGATACTTAAGACTCTTGTGGTCCGTGTAGATCACTGACTTTTCTCCATAAAGGTAGTGCCTCCACACCTTAAGAGCAAAGACCACTACCGCCAGTTCCAAGTCATGCGTCGGGTAGTTAACCTCATGTGGCCTCAGTTGTCGAGATGCATAAGCTACAACCTTCCCGTCCTGCATTAGAACACATCCTAATCTCGTGTGAGAAGCATCACAAGACACCACAAAGTCCTTCCTCGCCTCATTTGAATTAAAACCGAGCTTCAGTCAAAACTCTCTTAAGCTTCTCAAAGCTCTCCTGTTGCCTATCTGTCCAACCGAAAGGTACCTCCTTTCTCAACAACTTTGTCAACGGTGTGGCTATTGAAGAAAATCCTTCCACAAACCTTCTGTAGTAGCCTGCCAATCCCAAGAAACTTGAATCTCACCACAGACTTAGGTGGTTTCCAATCTAGTATCGCCTCAATCTTCTTAGGGTCCACCCTTATTCCTTGCATGAGACACCACATGCCCTAAGAATGCAACCTCTTTAAGCCAAAACTCGCACTTGCTGAATTTGGCATATAGCTTCTTCTCCCTTAACACTTGCAACACTTTTCGGAGATGCTCGCCATGTTCTTCCTCAGACTTGGAGTATACTAGGATATCGTCGATGAACACAACGACGAACCGATCCAAGTAGGGTTGAAAAACCCGGTTCATCATATCCATGAACGCGGCTGGGGCGTTCGTCAAACCGAATGGCATCACTCCGAACTCATAATGTTCGTATCTTGTCCGAAAAGCCGTCTTATGGATATCCGCTTCCTTCACCTTAAGTCGATGATATCCGGACCTTAGGTCTATCTTTGAGAATACCACGCTTCTTAAGGTGATCGAACAAGTCGTCTATCCTTGGCAAAGGGTACTTGTTCTTGATGGTCAGCTTATTCAACTGACGATAATCTATGCACATACGCATAGTCCCATCTTTCTTCTTCACAAACAAGACCGGTGCTCCCCATGGAGACTGCTTGGGACGAATGAACCCACGATCAAGCAACTCTTGGATTTGAGCCTTGAGCTCAACCAACTCCTTTGGTGCCATTCTATATGGAGCGATAGATACTGGCGCCGTTCCAGGCTGCAAGTTAATTCCAAACTCCACCTCCCTGTCCGGGGGTATTCTGTAACTCCTCCGGAAAGACATCCACAAACTCCTTTATCGTTCTAACTCCACTAACTCCCCTTCTTTGGCATCCAACGCCTAACAAAAGTCGAAATGCCTTGCACCCTTTTCGAACCATTTTATCACCTTTTAAGGCGAGACTACGTTAGACAAGTAGTTTCTTCTTTCTCCTATCATAATTATTGCCTCATCCTCCGGCATCTTTAACTCCATTCGTTTAGCTGCATAATCCAATATAGCTCGGTGTTCTACTAGCCAGTCCATGCCAAGTATGAGATCGAATTCTCCGAAGGAAGCTCCATTAAGTCGCAGAAAAATATCACTCCCCGAATTTCTAAGGGTACGCTCCAAAGATCTTATTCACCACTACTGACCTGGCCTAATGGGCTTACTACGAGTCATCTCCCTATCGAGATAGTTCGAGTCTATGCCTAGTGTTTCAACTACACTACATGCAACATAGGAATGGGTCGAGCCCACATCAATCAAAGTAAAATAAGGCTTTGCGGATATAAGGAACGCATCGATTATGACGCCCGGTGCGTCTCCGTCCTCCCTTCGACGAACCGCATACACTAGACCCTACTGTCTTGCCTCAGTATTACCAACACCTCGCGCGGTGTTCCACGTCCTCTTCCAAAACCATTACCTCGCCATTCGGACCACGACCTACCGAGGTCGTTCTGGCCCACCTCTACCGGCTGATTACCATTATGCCCCGTTGGTCGGCCCCCGTCTATCTTTATCGGACAAGCCTCTAATCATGTGGTCCTTAGACCCACACTTGAAACATCCCTGTCTTCTTCCAACACTCTCCTAGGTGCCTCTTCCCACACCGATCACAAGTACGATCATCGCCCCCTCTGTCACAACTTGTCGACCTCACGGCCCATCAACTCTAGGCCTCTTCTCACGCATTCCCGGATGACCTGCAGACGATCCGAATCGCTCTTTTGCCTATTTCGATCAGAGTTCTGCCTTACAGAGTCCTTAACTCCTTTGGCCACTTTAGCCTTCTCAACTAATACGGCAAATTCCCGCTCCTACTGCGGAGCTATCAACAACCTTAGGTCATCCCTAAGTCCGTCCTCAAACCGGACACACCGCTCATGCTCCGTAGCCACTATCCTCGAGCATACCGACTCATTTTTAAGAATTTAGCCTCAGATTCGCCACGGATTTGTTCCTTGAACTGACCCTCGTAAATGCTTTCTCTCTGCGCATCAATATAAGCGGTACAAACATACTTCTTCCTCGATACGCCGCCTTAACATATTCCCAAGTAAGATCCTCACTGTGGCACCATCCCGGATCGTGAGCCACCATTGATATGCTTCGTCGCAAGTAGTGCCACCATCCCTTTAGTTTCTCCTCGCAGATTAAATCGAGCTCGTCCATAATTTGCTCGGTTGCCTCCAACCAATACTCGGTGCATCGGGTGCCACACCAGATACACCACGAAACACCTCGGCCCCATTGGCTCGAGTCGCTCGGCATGATTTACGAGCTCCTGCACCTCCACCGCTCCACCACCATCTCAAGCACTCGCAGCATTGCTCGCACATCGCATCCTCCCCATCCGGTCTTCTTCGCTCAACACCAACGGTGGTGGTGGGGGTGGTGGTACCTCATTTCGGACCCTTGTCCGCACCCTAACGGGTTCCGACACGGTCATTCTCGCTCTACCACGTCCTCGCACATTACGACGCGCGCCCTAGAACTCATTTCTCACGATCGCGCTTTAACTGCTTTTTAAGGAATTTTATGCATTAGTCTTTTGTTCCACTGATTATCCGCGAAGAAATTTTATGAAAAGAAGTTTAATAGCAGTTCTTTCAATCATTTCAAAGTTTCAAGTATTCTATCCTAATTTAGAGAAGCACATTCATTCAACACACATTCATCAGTCAAACATTTTCGTCTTATTCCTATCCCAGGGGTATTTTCGTCATAAATCGAGGTCGATTTGAAAATTTTGTAAATCAGGGGTGATTTCATAAATTTTCCAATTCAGGGTTCCTCGGTGATTTTATGAAATAAGGGTATTTCAGTAATTTTGAAATCCGGGGGTATTTCGGTAAATTTTTTTTTCAAACTAGGGTGGCTGGTCCCTTTCGGGTTTTAATTATAGGGTTTAGCCCATCAACGAGTCCTCATAACTAGGGTGAATAGTCACCATGCACCAGGTAGGATTCCAGCGAAGAGGAGGTGAGTCGCTAGGATCGCTTAAATACCAAGCTCTCCTGAATCCACTCCTAGGCATGCGTCGCCTATTGCTACACCCTAACTCGACTAAGGTGAAAAGTCACTCACGCACTGTAGGATTCCAGTGAAGAGGAGGTGAGTCACTAGGACCGCTTAAATACTGTGCTCTTTCGGATCCAATCCTAGACATGCGTGATGACGGTTGCCACCACACCTAGTCTTGCGGCTCGTTAACGGGTTTGTTTAGTGAAATTAAGTCTTATGAAAATTTAAGAAGTGGTTTAAACTAAGCCTATAGTCCATCAGAGTCTATTTAAACTAGTCTACGTCCCATAAAGCCCATAAAGCCCACATGTATATCACACAATGGTTTAGGGTACTTACCTGGCGGACTTGGGCCGGAGACACAGGGGCCATGCCGAGCTAACAGACTTGTTATCCTTTAAAAAAAATATATGTTTCAAAAGCCCATTCTTAGAAAACGTTTTGAGCCCAAAAACCCCAGAGCCGAGTTTTGAACCGGGCTCTGATACCAAGCTGAAACACCCCAAACCCGGCCCACGAGTCCTGACCAGATCGAGTATGTTCCTCAAAACAACATTTGAAAAACCGATTGTTTGTTAAGAAAAATTTCGTTACTTTGGGTTGGACTCGAGTTGAAAACAAGTTTATCTTACATTGGAAACCATTTATTTTAGGGTGTCCAAAACATTTAGAGTTCATTTTTAAATAAAAACTTATTTAGTCTTCAATTTGATAAAAATTCGTAACATAGTAAATTTGAATAAAAGCAAATATAAAGCAGTTCATACTAGTGGCCTTATTACATCAAGTAAAACCGAAATAAATCCAAGATATTGATAAGAAAATGAAGAGTCCAAATTGAAAATAATCTTTGTTTGAGCATGGCCACCACTAAGCTCCTGCCGACCCGGTCCATCACCGAGTATCACCGAAAAATATTCCCCAACGAGGGTGAGTCAAACAGACTCAATGTGTAACCAACACTAAATCCCAATAGTTTAGGCATATCGGTTCATACATATGCATATAATTAAATAATAAAATGATGCAAACCCGAACCCAAACCTAGTTACCATCCGCTACACATCACCCGTACCAACCTGCACGTGGGGACTACTAAGTCAACCCTCCATCCGCTACACATCATCGAAGGCGATCGGCTGCGATCGGACGTGCTCATCGCATCTTATAATATTCGTGGCATAGCCACCAGATAATTATTTTGTGTCATGAGACACCACATTCAGATAACGTGACCGAAGTCACCACATTCAGATATTGTGACCGAAGCCACCACATTCATATATTGGGGTATATAACCACCAATCACTTCCCCTTTCCATATAACCCACCATGTCATACAAAACATGCAATATCATGCCATATTCTTTATTCACATTCTTATAGTTTCCTATGTGTGCCATAACAGATCATATTATACTCATAGTAGGAGTAGGAAAACGTACCTGAGTACTTTGTACCATTGCATGGTACCTTAGCCACATTTTACATATTCTTATTACACATTTATTAACACATAGCCATAAATCTATTAAGGCTTAGAGTGGGGTACACACCTGTTATACTTAGCGAGTTTATAGAAATCCCGAACAACCCGATCTAGCGCTTTAGATCTTTAATTCCTATATTCGGCCAACCCTAAATGTGTTAGTAAAAAGCCATTCGGCTAACACTCAATCACTTCATAAGTTAGTTTCGGCTTTTAAACATTTAAGAAACAGATCGAAATCCCTAACTATGGCCTTGGCCGAATGTACATATGTACTTACCTTGCGAATCTTAAATCCCGAAAAGTGCTATTTCGTTATGAAGGTGTCGAAATACCTATAGGCATAGGTTAGATTTAATTCTACTTTAAATCACATAAAAATGGCCTATGGCCGAATATCACATAACTTTACCTTGGATATTGAAATCCCGAATAATCCTCCTTATAGTCGACTACACTGAAAATCCCGAAAGATCCTTCCAAATTTCGGCAAACAAGAATATTGATGGGATTAGTTCTAGATTTCGCCAAATCTAAAAGAAAAAAATGGAAATCAAATGACATTTGGTCTTTACCTTCTCTATAGAAATTGATGACACCTTGCCTAACACCCCAGAGGATTCGGCTTTGAAGAATACTAAGGAGATTTGGCTTTTGATTGAGTTGGAGAAAGAAGAAGAGAAAAGAGTTGAGAAATTTGGCAAATGAAATTTTGCTAGCACAAGGTGTACTTTCGGCTTTGACAAAATAAATGAAGAAGAGAAAGTTTGCTAAGAAATTCAGCAGAGGCACAAATGAGAAGAAAAGAAGCAAATGGTCTCACTCTCCTCCCTTTTTGCCGAAAATATCACCCCAAGATCCCCTACACGCCAACTCTTCTTCCCCTATCACATCCCTTCCTTTTCTCCTACTTTATCTCTTATCTTTATTTATTCAAAATAAATAAATAAATCTACATTTATCTATCTATTTAGCTTGAATTTTTATAAGGAATTATCCAAGTCAAATCCTCATCCATCTAGTCTTCCCATGCCGTCCATCACCTTCCCATTTCCAAAAATAAAAATTCCCTTATTGCTTTCCTTGTGGCTCGAACTCAAGACCTCCTTGCACTGCATATGGCGTCACTTTCCTGGGCTTTAAGTGGCGCCTCCAAGCCACTTAGACAAGCCCATTTCTGTGTCATATTTCCCTTACAAATTTCCTTAAGGCCTTATCAAGATTAGCTCCCCTTTTAAACTTAAAAATCCAATAATTTCTAAGGCATTTAACCATACACTAAGGTTCACAAAAATTCATAGAACACATTCAGAATATTCATAAGCATGCTACATCATCTAATTTAGTATTAATGCATAAGCCATAATCCAGGATATTACAATCTTGGTTGTTTAATAAACAACTTTTGTGAAAGGATTTTCCATGAAAACACCTAAAAGGACTATTTTGTAAAAGTTATAAAATGGGTAGTAAATGTGTGAAATAATTGGAATTGTGAGTTGCTATAAGCTTAAAATAGATTCCGCTAGGCATGGTTAATGAGGAAATTTGATGAAAATTGTTTTACGAGCCTAGGGGCAAAATCATAATTTTGTGAAAGTCTAGGGGCAAAACAGAAATTTTGCCAAAGTAGAAATTTTGAAATGTTTTGATTAATGTGGTGATTAAATGAGAAAATTTTGTCATGTTAGATTAAGAAAAACGGGATATGGACTTAGACCGGGGGAAAACCAAAATAGTGGACTAAATCAAACTAGTCGCCCATATTTTGTATACTGAGGTAAGTTGTACGTAAATAATACAACTCTATTGTTATTATGCGTTAAACAATTGATATTGCATAAAATGTTTGATTATTGTTATAAATATGTATGAAGAAATTTGATGTGGTATACTCCCGGTTGAACCTTAGGAATATATTGGATATCCAAGCCATGACATTTGGTTGATATGTGTGCTAGTGTGAGACCATATCTGGGACATGGCATCGGCGATGATATGTGTGCTAGTGTAAGACCATGCCTGGGACATGGCGTCGGCCACAATACGAGAGCCAATGTAAGACCATGTCTGGGACATGGCATCGGCATTGAAACTAGAGCTAGTGTAAGACCATGTCTGGGACATGGCATCAGCCTCGATATGTGAGCCAGTGTAAGACCATGTCTGGGACATGGCATCGGCATCGTACTCTCTTGTGTGAGGCTTGTTGAATATCCTTTGGTATTCCAACTGGTTCAACGGGTAATTTAAAGCCTGTGTCAAAAGAAAGAAAAGTTATGACTATGTCATAAGTGATTACAGATACCTACACGAAATTCATGAGAAATGAGCTCGATTTATGTTGTGTGTTTAGTAAGGATGAAAATGAGTAAGTTATGCCTTAAATCATTTGAGAATTATGTGCAAGTTTATACTATGTTATGAGTATAATAATGTATGGTAAATGTTGTTAATTATTTACATGCGACTTACTAAGCTTTATGCTTACTCCCTTTCCTTTCCATTTTCTTATAGTATCGCCAAGCTATCTCAGGGATCAAAGGACGTCGGAGGCTCGATCACAATATCAATCTGAACAATTGGTATATTTAGATTTATCATTTTGAGTATGGCATGTATAGGGACTTGGTATTTTGTCAAGTGTCATATTGTTTTGGCCAAATGTGTTGGCTCATCTTGAAGGTTGATTCATTTTGTATAAGGCCATAGATGATGGCTAATACTTGTTATTGATATATGAAAATGAATATGTTTTTCATGAATGTGCTATTTACATGGTGAAATATATGGTGTGTTAATGCATGAATGAGTGGGTTGCATGATTGGTGTTACTTGATGTGGTTTATGTTGGTATAAGTAAGGGTGGCAAAAAAGGCTTGGTAAATAGCCCTGTCTTGTCCACACGGGTAGGCACACGGGCGTGTGCCTAAGCCGTGTGTGACACACGGTCTTTCCCATGAGCGTGTGGTCCGGCCGTGTGTTCCCCTACACCTAAATTTGGTAAAACAGAATGCTCAGTAGTAACCACACGGGCTGAGGCACGACTGTGTGTCTCAACCGTGTGGAAGACACAACCATAATACATGGTCATGTGCTCAGGTCGTGTGAATCCTGCACTTGATTTTAGGAATTTAATTCGTCACACGGCCTAAGGACACGAGCGTGTACCTTGGCCGTTTGACCCTATATTGTTGCTGACGTAAGAAACAGAATATCAAGGTTTTTGCACACGGGCGTGTCATGGCCATGTGAGGGACACAGGCCATGGACACGGGCGTGTGCCAGGCCATGTGAAAACTCTTGTAGGTTGAAATTGAGAAATAAATTCACACGGATACGGGACACGGGTGTGTCCCTATATGCTGAGGTTGTGCGAGTTACACGGTCCTTCAACATGGCCATGTTATTAAGTTAGACGGGCGTGTCACCCATCCACACGGGCGTGTGCCCCTGTTATTAGTGACATTTTCCAAAGTTTTTCTAAAGAACTCGGTTTGGTCCCGAACCGTTTCTAAAGTGTGTTTTGGGCCTCGTAGGCTCATATTAGGGATTTTAAAACAAAGTTTGAAAAGTTTTAAATTTCAACGAACTTTTATGACTGGAAATGTATGTTAGTATCTGTTTGAGTTAGGTAACGCCTTGTACCCTGTTTTGGCGTCGAACATGGGTAAGAGGTGTTACAAATTCTTAACCTTTAAATCACACAAAACTACTCAATTCATGGTATCGACTTTTTCGACATGTTTTTGGCTATTTTCCAAAAATTCATCAAAACATTAGAAATCTTTAACGAAACTTTAAATTAAGTTTAGAAACCTTCTAATAATGTAAAAAATAATTGAAAAACCCTTTGAAACCACATTTTTACCCAAAATCCTGAAATTCACCATTAACGACCCAATTTTTAGCTTTTATTTAAAACATACGATTTAATGGCTAAAAATTCCGTTTAAAAGACCATATATCATTTAAAACTAATTAGGATTTGAATCGTTACCTTAGTTGACAAAAAATTGAGCGTTTGATCGAAAACCTGAAAGCTTGGCAATGGAGAAACCTATGGTGTTTTTGGGTGTTTCTCTAAACTTCTATGGAGGTTTATGACTAGGAGGATGAAAGAAATCAAAAGAATAGGGTTTGGGAATCAAAAGTGGAAGATTTGTGCTTAAAAAACTCAAGGGACGACAACACTAAAATATGAAGGAGAAACTATCGTGACCTTAATATAGATGAAGGTGAAAATAGGGTGTTTTTAAAGTTTTGGTTTAATTGTCTTTTAAACATCTTTTTCAAAAATTGACTTGATTTTCTAAAAGCCATAGACAAAAACATTTCCAAATATCATGCTAACGAAATTCCCGAGCTCATTAAAGCAAAAATCCCTAAAATATCCAAAAACTTTTAAGCCCTATTTTGGAGTGTTACAATTCTCCCCTCTAAAAAGAATTTCATCCTCGAAATTCCCTGTTAACACGTTACTTGCTTAATCACAAAATATGATATTTCTACTTTTAAACTAATCATCACACTTTTGTTACGCACTCTGATTCTTATTCTCTCTAGCTTCCTGCTACTTTTCTTTTAAGATTCTATTCACTACCACGGACTATTCTACGGCAACTTTGCTAACGGCTTCCTCTTTTCACTATGACACTTTCGTCTAAAGAACTCGTAGCTGATGTTCCTAATTCCATAGTCTCTATCGAGATTCTTTACCTATTAGCTAAGTCACTCAACATTTACAAGAGAATAGAACCTAAATATACCAACGAGAGTAAATGAAGTGATTACAAAGGAAAAATACCCTCAACAAGCACTCATACTGGAAGTTCTAACTTACTAGCTAATGCACTTAGAACATACGTATACATCCACACTCACATTAACACGTCTACGAGGCATATCTAATAATCTAGTATATAAAAAAACAAATAAACGGTGTGAGTGGCGAGGAGATGATCCCAGTCCTGTTCCTACAAGCAAACTTCAGGATTAAAGGCAATGTGTTCCCGTTCCTACCCTAAATACGATTCAATCAAATTATTTCAAACAATTCCATGTAATTTAATTAGATCATTTCAAACAATTCCATGCAATTCAATCAGAATATTTCAAGCCACCTCATGCAATTTAAACAGAATTATATCACAATTCCAAGAAAATAGAGAAATTTAGACTCATGAGTTTTGAAACTCCAAACACACAATAATCACCTAGGTCTGAGAGTTAATGAACCTAGAGCTCTGATACCACCAAATGTAACACCCTATACCTGGCCTAGTCGTCAGGCTAGAATATCAGGATGTCACACCATCGTCTCATGTCATACTCATAGTAAATTGTCATATTATTAAGAAATCATCCTCTTTATCAGTGATCTTATAAATTTTTAGTTAAACATATATCAATCATCATTAGAACATATCAAACATACTTCGAATAAACTTATTGTAATAATTGAACATGCACTAGGATCACTTAGCAAAATTTCCAAGACAATCACGTAGGTATTGATACTAGAACATGGATATCAATATTTTCCTCGCACGGTATCGACACTGTATAGAAAATTTGTTGTTGCTACTGCTACTGCTACTTTCGGCGATTCCTTCAGATTATTCTCTCTAGATTTGTGGTTGCTACAATAGGTGTGCCTCTACTGCAAGTTATACACCAAACCCAGATAGAGAAGATTAATAATACTAAAATAAAACAAAACCGTATCTATAGTTGAGAAATTTCCTAATTATTCTTTTGGAATGTGAAAATTAAAATCAATCTAGTGATGTTGCCTCCCCGGTAACGACGAGAACAACTTGACCACCTCTGGACATACTAACATCCAGAGTGTGAATATTACAATAAAATTGAGAGTTATGATACGGTATTCGTAAGTATACGGGTCGAGTTGTAATATAGATTTTACAACGAAGTAGGTGAGTACTCCGAGGATCGTACCCAAGGGAGGCGAGTACTAAATCAATCTTAACCTAAACAATTAAAGATCTAATTAATATTTTAAGTCAGTTATAGTACGAAAGTAAAATAAGAGATAATTTTAGGGTTTCTTAAATAAAATAAAATAACATAAAAGAATTGAATTTCAAGAGATATAAAGAATAAAGTGAATCGAATTTGAAGATGGGTGATTAGCTCGCTTTAGCAATCCCAATCAACTATCGTCTTGGGTTCCTCGTCAAGCAACTAGTCGCTGCCCTAGTAGGATCTTCTAATCTTCCACTAACATAACGAGTCAACAGGGACTACTTATCTTTCGACCCCATAGTCTAGACTAGCTTGGGGTAAAGGTGTTCACAAATGGGCAATACCAATTTTGGGTTAATTCCTACCTTGATGACTTCCCGGGGTTGTCAGACCTAGGGTTTGTTTCACGTTCTTCCTTTCCCAAACAATTGATCTGTTGAGTAACCCTACAAAACAGTTAAGAGATCATGCTTCCACTCGCTAATCCCCCATAGAAGGATTAGTTCCTAATGACTTTCATAAATAACATAGAATAGATGGAAGAATTAATCATAAGGAATGGATTGAAAATAGAGAGTTTAAGAAAAGCCTGATTGATATTGATAATAAGTTCAAAACCATAATAGTTGATATCCTTTATATATCAGAACTCTTGAAAGAGATAAAGAACAAATAAACTAAAACTATGAAAACCTAAAGAAAGCAAGAAAACAAAACTTAAACCTAAAGAGAGAATCTAAGCTAATGGAATGTCTCCATAATGTGTGCCAAATGAGCCTATTTATAGCCTTCAGGTAGTCGTCGTCATTAACCCTAGGTTAGCTTACATTCTCGAGCTTTAAGTTTGATTGTGCAACCAAAATGCCCCCTTTGTGTTTTATTCTCGTCACAGAGTCGATGTTTCGACACACTAGGACATGTGTCGCAACATAGCAGCCAGCCTACTTCTCTGCAGCTGCCTTTAGGTGTATGTCACGACACCCTCAGCCTGTGTCGTGACATTGAAGGTAGTTTCTTACTTTCTCTATTCTGCTATCTATGTTACGACATTGGATCTCTTATATTGCGACATAACATCCAATATTGACCTGAAATGCCTTTTAATTTTCTCCTACACACTCACAAAGTACGTTAGCTCTCCCTTAGGACTTATTCGACCCTTAAGGTTAATAAAAGACTCAATGTGCACATTTTATTGAATGTAAATAAAACTAAAGAAACTTAATAAAAACATAACAAAAATGCTTGTATTCAAGCTCCTTAAATGTGAAAACTAGTTTAATCTACTACACCAAATCACGACAAATCAAACTCTCCCACACTTAAGTCATTGCTTGTCCTCAAGCAACATAAACAAAGATGACAAAATAAAAATTATGACCATTGAACAAGTATGGTACAAGTATTAATTTCGGAGCATATGACTTAGGCATTTCATGCTTACTAACAATTTCAACATGATGAGTAGTCGACTTACCACTTTTGATCACAAACATCTAAGTTCAGTATGTTACAAAATGTACAAATATTACAGTTTTCACCTATAGGAGTCCATCAACAAATCATACAAGTACTTTGATTATCCGAGCAGAATACAAATAGTCGTTTATGCATATGTTCAATATGATGTCCATTCACGTATGAGGTTACTTAGGTCACAAAGGGCTTTTCGACTTGTAACGTTCTACAACTTAGGACAAGTATGAAATTCAAAAACATTAAGTGTCAAAAGCTTACAAAAACAAAAATAGTTTGGCACATCGTATTGATCCCTATTCTTCCCACTTAGTGACCCTTACCTACTTACCGCCTTATTTCTCCTTCTCTCACCTTTCTTGTCTCACCATATATAGGAAATCATAGCATGATATGGTAACTACAGCTAGCCTACGAGATTTGATGCACTAATAAACGAGTTTTTTTTCTATTGTTGTGACTTTGTCACTCTTCTTTTTCTTTTTCAATTTTTTTCACTCAATAATGCTCTTTGGCATTTTAGGTACTTTTTCTACTCGTATTTTTGTTTTATGGATTTCTCTTTTGTTTTGCACTTTTGGGCTAACCTATAGTTCCCACATCACACTAATCTTTCCTATTTCACTCTATTTTTACAACCTCCCCCATGATGTATCTACTTAACCCTCAATACGTATGGCTGGACGTCTATAATCGTGTAGTGCAAGACCAAAGAAAAAGGGCAAATACAAATTGATGTTTTTAGGCTTAAGGCTTGTAATGTGGTTCATCAAGAAGTGTCAACAAGGTCAAAAATTGGTACTAAGGGTGAAATGTATTTAGGACAGATTTTTGGCTCGGAATGTGTTCCAAACAATGCCTTAGGTTATCCTTAAATATCTCAACATGCATAAATTTAATCAACCAATCAAACACAAATTCAACCATTTATCAGTCATACTAGCATGCTCGTTTCCTTGTATTTTCTATATCACTTGGTACAAATGATGGCTTAATACCTATTTATAGTGTAACATATAGAACTTTAGTAGTCCAATACTCAAAATTTTAAAATCTCCTATCATCATGCTAAATTTATTCTTAAACACAAGCAACCTATGTATATGTTTCTAACTTATCACTTGTATTTCTACAAGTTCAAGCACGCCAAAAGAAAAGAAAAAGCAACAAATATTAAAAATTTAAAAACAACCTATGTTACCCCCCACACTTTAGTCGATACATTGTCCTCAATGTGTAGCCCGTTAAAAGATACGGAAAGAAGTTACCAAATTGATCGTGATCATTTTAACTGCTACTGGTGGGTGCTTTCTTCTTTGATCGTGTAAAGTTCGGATATGTTTGTGTCTCCTTTATGTTGGCTTCCTACATAGAAAGTTTCAACAAAATGCAACATAATAAAATCTACTTATTAATCCTACTCCTACAAAGACTAAATTAAAATTATCCAAAAATTAATACAAGCTTTTATAAATTAAAAAAAAATAATCATCATTCTCATTATCCATCTCCTCATCCTCGTCATCTCCCTCTTCTTCTCCTTCCTCTTCACTTTTATGCGTTTCTTCTTCTTAGTCCATATTTGATGGCCCAAACATGTTAGGTGTATAATTGGGAACCCGAATGTTGTTTTGCCTCCCAAACTCTTGAAAAATTATCTTGATTCCTACATCCACTAAATCATTCAATCTAACTTTGGATGACTTCTCTCACTAACGTCTTGTTGAGCTCGTGCCAACCTTTGTGAAGAGGTAGGTGTAGCTGTTGTTTCTTGCTGTCACTTGTTCCCATCTTTTATCTTTTTGGCCTATAGCTCGATGTATTGTTGGAACAAGGTGTTTCCGATAATGCTTCGGGATGGTTTTAACGACTGCTCAGTGGAGGTTATGGGTACACCAGCCTTTTTATAAAGCCGTCACGAGATGGGGAAAGAACACTCCTACCTTCTGGCTGCTAATGCATTGTCCCATGTTCTGATGGATCCATTTGCCAACACAAACCTACTTTTTCTACAAAATATCATAGAGTAAAACTGCTCTAAAAGTATTAACGTTAAAAACATTTAAAGCAGGTACAATTCGCATGCAAATGAATTTAATCCACATCTTAGCTTTAGGAAACATAATGGCTTGATGAAAAGATACTCGGATATTTGTACCTGCATGATACTTCTATTCACCACTTCCTTCAGTTAAAAAATTTATAATACTATCCATATCTATGTCTCTAAAATGTTCTAAGTCAGTTTCATGAATGAAACCGTTCTCATAGTATAGAGCATTATAGAAGTCGCAAATTATTTGAGGGGTTACTCGTACCTCTTTCCCTCACACCAGTACTGTATCCTATATATGACCTTTAGTATTTCTGAACTCGTGGTCCCGTAAAGATGCATAGAATTCTTGTACAACAGAGACCACGACATTATCTTTTGGGATCGACCAGAAAAGTTCCCATCGATGATACTTGATCAAAGGCTATATTTCTTTACATAAGACCATTGATGGATCAAATCCCCTATCCTTATTGAATGTTTTCCCTTGAAGTTCATTGAAATACTTTTCAACATCGGGTTTGGAAAATTAGAGAGAGTTTGAACCATTGATGGCTTCGTTTCCATAGTTCGCTAACTTTCCTAGGAGGCATTGCATTTCAACCTTAAGTAAAGAATTCAATAGAATAATAAAAAGTTTGAGTTTAGGAACCCTTAACCTTAAGTATATAATCGAAGTTCATTTGAATTCCTTACTTCCCCGTGATGTTCCTGTTCCTCGTTGCACCAAGTATGATTGAGAAGTTTGTGAAAATAAATTTGAAAAAAAAAATTAGGGGCTTAGGGTTTAAGAAGTGCTGAGAGGTTTGAGAGAATTTAAGGGATTAGGGTTTAAAGAGTGTTTTAATTAGGGGTAAATATGAGTTTAGGTTAAAAAATAGGTTTTTAAAGGTTTAGAAATTGGGTAAAATTAATCTTTAAGTTACCGGGTTGCACAATGGGTTAAGTCAACCCTACAAAAACTTGCAACGATGTCGCGACACAGGGGTTTTGTGTCGCGACATCCTTGAAAATTTACCGATATCGCGACACATCCACCAGTTTGGAGATTCCCAAGGACTGTCTACTACGTCATGACTTGCTATTATGATGTCACAACAACGACTCTGTTTCGGCCCAAAACATCATCTTAAGGATGTTTCGATCTAAGGATAAACCTATATTAAATAAAGGTTAAAATCTAAACTATGTGGTTAGTTAGATATACAATAATTTACAAATATTATTCAGCAATTCACAAATTTTAAGTTATACTGCCAGATTTATCCAGTAGTATTGCCAATTCACCCGTGGACGATCTTTTTATTCTATTAGCATTGGTCCACCATCCGTCGTGCCATTCCACTCTTTCCCGTTTGTCCCGTTCCTTGAACTTGTTTATTATTTCTGTATTCATAAAAGGAAGCATGTCCCTTGATTTGGGAATGTCAGAAATAGATAAATTTTTGCAATGCTCCCCTAATTTTTTCCTATTTTCCTCGTTCAGCTGATAGCCACATTTAAAGGTTTTAGTCTCACCACTAATTTTCATGGTCAACTAATTTTTCTCTAAATCAATGGTGGATCTAAAAGTGTCCAGGAAAGGTCTTCCTAGTAAGATTGGTATCCCACAATCTTCCTCAAAATCAAGTACTACAAAATCTGTAGGAATAATAAAGCTTCGCACATTGACTAATACATCTTCTTGTACCCCCTTCGAGTGTACTGAAAACCTGTCAGCCAATTACAATGTCCTGTCAGCCAATTACAATGTTATTTGAGTTTCTTTAAGATTCCCTAACTAAAGTTTTTCAAAAATTTATAAAGGAATTAAATTAATACTAGCTCCTAAATCATATAAGGCTAAAAACTTCTGTAAGAATTTTCTAGCAAGTTCATCCCAAGTTGTGATGGATCTTGGAGCCTGTGAGTCTAACCAAGAAAAGGCATTATCAATAAGAGAAAAGGGAAACAAACAAAGACAAATAGCGTCATCAGTGACCCCGTTATACTTAAAAGTGTCACAGAGTTGAAGAAACCATTTCAAATGTTGATTAGGGTCCTCTGTCATAGTGCCCCTAAAATGCAGATTATTTTGGATAATTTGTATCATTACCGGTTTGATCTCAAAATTATTAGCTGTAATGGTCAGTTTGACCCCATTATACTTTGTTAAGGGTGCTTCTATAGTGGCAAACCCCTCAACAAACCTACGATAGTACCCTGCGTGCCCTAAAAAGCTTTGCACTTCAATCACACTCCTTGGCGATCTCCACTCCAAAATAGTTTCAATTTTCTTTTGGTCTACACGAACCCCTTCAGCTGAAACCATGTATCCCCCAAAATGTGACTTCCTTAAGCCAAAACTCACATTTGCTAAACTTCACAAACAATTGCTTCTCTCTCAAAATTTGCAACATAGCTTGCAGATGGTTGTCATGCTCTTCCTCAGTTCGTGAATACACCATAAAGTCATTAATAAATACTATCACATAATGATGTAAGTATTCATGGAACACCCAATTCATTACATCCACGAAAGCAGTAGGTGCATTTGTTAAACCAAAGGGCACCACCAAAAACTCGTAGTGCCCATACCTTGTCCTAAAAGCCATCTTCAATAGATCGGACTCATTCTCCTTGAGTTGGTAGTAACCATATCGCAAATCGAAACATAGTGGCACCTCACAGCTGATCAAACAAATCGTCAATTATTGACAATGAATACATATTTTTTACACTTAATTTATTCAACTGCCTATAGTCAATGCACATCATCATGCTACCATCATTTTTCTTCACAAACAACACTAGTGAAACCCAAGGTGATATGCTTGGTCGAATGAAGCCTTTTTCCAACAGCTCCTGAAGTTGCATATTGATCTCCTTAAGTTCCTTGGCTGCCATGCAATACGGTGTAATGGATACTAGTGAACCACCAGGGTACAACTTAATGGCGAACTCCACCTTGCGGTCTGGTGGTAATCCAAGTATCTGGAAACACATTAGGGAAAAGTTACATAGTTCATATCTCGCAAACCCCTTTTGCCATATCCTGTGAACCCATCACAAAAGCGAGATAGGCTTCGCAGCCCTTTCTTAACATCTTTTCTGCCTTCAACGTTGAAACCATGTTATACATAATCTGGGCTTGCTCACCAACCACAACCACTTCCTTGTCCTCACTGCTTCGTAGAGTGACTCTTTTTAGCTCAGGATTGATATTGGTTTTATGCTCAGACAGCTAGTCCATCCCTAAAATTACGTCTAACCCATATAATGATAACTCCATCAAGTTAGCATAGAAAACTTGACCCTGAATCATTAGTGGATGCCTACGGTACACTCTATTGATTAACAAACTATCCCCAAATAAACTAGTTATAGTCACACATTTATCTATGGTATCTACTGGGATTCCCAACTCACTAGCTAGTTTACTCAAAACATACGAGTGTGTGGAACCAGAGTTAATCAAGGAAAAAAAGGGAATAGTTCGCAGAGTGAAGGTACCTGTAATAACATCTGTGGCACCTTACTCATGAGGTTCCCTTATAGCATAGACTCATGTGAGGCCTCCTGACTCCTCCTCTTGGGTCACAACAATATGGGGTAGAGTTTGTTGCCCAACTTATCTTGTTTTGCCACTTTTGACTCTTCCTCGACCACAAGCACTAGCTCGCACTTGAGTAGGGGCCATAGTTTGAGCTTGCGAACCCTCTCGACATTCTGGACAGTCTTAATCAAGTGGTCTTTAGAATAACATTTGAAACAACCTCGTGTCACCTTACGACACTCCCCAGGATGCTTCCTCTTGCAGTGCTCAAAAATGGCTAGCTCGTAGACTTCTATCCTAAAGCTTCGTTTAACATTCCTGTTAGAGTTTCACGAATCACGGTCGCTGTTAGACACTCACCCAGGCACTTGATTCCCAGCTCCAGTTTTAGTTCGCGGGAAGCCTTAATCTTTCCAATGGCTTTGTCTTTGTCCATAAGCTTGTTGAATTTCGCGGTGTCGTGAGTCACGAAATAGAGCTGGATATCACGATGCAGCCCAAAACGAAACCTTTGACAGTGGTTCTTCTCTTGTGAGACCATCTCCGTCACGTACTGGTTCAGTCATACAAATTCTACCTCATACACAGCCATATACAGCTCGCCTTGCTTCATATTAATAAACTTACGCTTGTGAGCCTCCAATATTTCTCACCCATGAATTTCTTTTTGAAAGTTCCCAAGAAGAACTCCCATGTTAATCGGTCTGCAGTAGTTCCTTGCATTATAGTATTTCACCAACGATGGGTTTCGTTGGTAAGTAATAACACAGTGCATCCTAGCTTCTCTTAGTTAGAACATGCCATCTGCTAGAGGATTTTCTCAACACCCTCAAGCCAATATTCAACTTTAGTGGGAACAGCTCCATTAACGCCACTGAATTTCCTACCACCTAGAGCTCGCAGACGCTCACAGGTGTAGTGTTGGCATCAGCAGCTCACTAAAAAGCCCAATTCATTGCCTGCACCAAGGGTTCCATGCCTACTTCCAAGATGTTTTCCCTGTGGAGTCGTTCTTACATAGTTAAATTCCAATCACCTTTCGAGGGGTTAGCAACTTTGTTCACACAATTTGCATTCACTCTACGGGGAGGAATTCTTACCTACCCTAAACGTACACGAGATACTGACTTAGGTAAGACATTAAACACACATTACTTGTAACACCCCAAACCCAGCCTAGAAGTTAGGCCCGAATCTGGCATGTCACATTAAAGTATTTCTCAAAAATCTTGCTTTCGTTTGCGTTCATTTATTTTCAAAACGTGGTTTATAAAAAAAAGAACTATTCCCTTTTCAAAATGTTATTAATTCCTTTGTAAAATCTTTTTCAATTACGAAAGCTTAATTAAAATAAATGATTTATGGAAACATGATATTAAAAATTGGGTTGCGAAAACGTAATGTTTGAAATCAGTTACTGTCTTGGAAAATCGTGTCCTACTTCTAGCAGATATTAAACATACTTAGATAAGTATCCCAAATAAAAGTTAAAAATAGAGAGGCCTTATTACAACCCCACTGAAAAAATCGAAGTGCTTAAATAAGTGAACGAAATAGAAAAACATGTGTGGCTGTGTGGTCGTCTCCGAGTCCCTCGCAGCACCGATCCTCCTAATGTTGGGGATTACCTGTACAGTTAGACAGAAGGGTGAGTTTGCGAAAACTCAGTGTGTAATCCCTTATATTACAAACAGTCAGATATACGGTATGCGAGAAGCAGATGGGCTCGAGCCCATCACGCACACGAGATGAGGTGGGTCTTAGCCCATAACGTAACCAGTAGACCTAAGCCCATTCTGAGAACGATGATCGATCACGGATATTGAGGCAGAAATCCAGCCCAATCCAATCAATTCACCACCCGTACCCACCAACACACCATGTGGGGACAAAATCGACCCACCCAGCCAACACTCCAAGCTTAGCAATTGGTTATGCACTAAGTCAACGAGCGGCTCGGTCTTTTGAGACGAACGGCTCAAGATCAGAGACGTAAGCGGCTAAAAGCCATAAATATCGCGGCATCATTCGCTGGTTAATGTAACGGCTAAATGCCATAAATATCGTAGCATCACTGCCGGTTAACAGAACGGCTAAAAGCCATAAATATCGCAGAAAGACTGAAAGCCTTGTACAGAACGGCAATGGGCCGTACACTTCCTCTGTAACTTTGTCCCAACCCCATGCAATATGTAGTGTATGTCATGCTCAATCATCACAGGTGTATGCAGAATGGCCATACTCAGTAACAGTCATTTAACATATATTACAAGCATATCAGTCACACGACCACAGTCAAGTCAATTAAAACACAGTCATACGATCACAGTCAAGTCATGGCACAAAATCTGTCATTTACCCTCAAGGGAAAGTAATCAATTTACCCTATAAGGGTATTTCGGTAATCCTACCCTTCAGTGGTATTTCGATAATTCTACCCTACAGGGGTAATTCAGTAATTCTACCATACAGGGGTATTTTAGTAATTTTTCAAATTGAGGGTATTTTAGTAATTTTACAAATCGAGGGTATTTTAGTAATTTTGTAAATTGAGGATATTTCAGTAATTTTGCAAACAGAGGGTATTTTAGTAATTTTGCAAACCTAGGGTATTTTAGTAATTTTGCAATTGAGGGTATTTTAGTAATTTTTCAAATCGAGGGTATTTCAATAATTTTGCAAACCGAGGGTATTTCAGTAATTTTGCAAACCGAGGGTATTTCAGTAGTTTTGCAAATTGAGGGTAATTTAATAATTTTGTAAGCTAAGGGTATTTCAGTAATTTTGTAAACCAATGGTATTTCAGTAATTTTGCAAACTGAGGGTATTTTAGTAATTTTGTAAACCAAGGGTATTTTAGTAATTTTGTAAACCAAGCATACTCTAAACGGAGATAACGATGCGAATGGGCCTCGGCTCCATTCATTCTCGCCCAAATGGGCCCTGCGCTCGTGTGGCCCATTTAGCCCAAATCTAGCCACGGATATAAGATTCACATATATTCGGTCCAATATTTACTACACAATCATACAACTTATCCGATTGGGGCCACGGGCCCATTGGCCCCACATGGCCCCTTTCGGCCCATCGTGGCCCAAACAGCCTAAACCCACAAGAACACTCATGATGGCCTCAACTATCGCGTCGAAGCTCCCAGACGTGCGCTCGCACACTTGTGTGGCTACCATCGCCGTGTGACCGGCATTTCGGCATTTGCCGCTCTACAGCTAGAGTAGTGCGAAATACACACCTGATTAGGAATCTGGAGTTAATTCGCGCTCCGAACACTCCTTTGCCCAAACGCAAACCAATGTATGCTTACTCTCCTCATAGATCGCTCTATTTAAATCCAGCTTCTCGCCTACTCTCATGCTAGCTTCCCGATGTGGGATCCCTCCATCAATCCTCTAAAACCGTCCCAAATTAGCAAAATAGTCACATTTCGCATGCAAGGGGTTTCGAACTCAGGCTTCCCTATAACTTAATCCACGCCGTTAGCCACCTTACCAACTAGCTCCTTGTGTAACAAAACAAGCACAACTAAATATAAGCCTATGGGCCAAAGTCTAAGTTCATTTAAAAGGAAAACAAAATGAATTGCAAGCACCAAGACTTGAACCCATGCTCCCTTGCAACCTTAATGACGCCTTGCCACTAGACCACTCACTTTCTTGTGTCATATTTTAACCAAACAAATTTATAAGGCCTTCCAGCTAACGCTAACTCCCCTTTAAGGAAAAACTAAAATTTTTGCTAGAGCTCTGGTTTGAACCGAGGACTTCTCCAACACTCCCAACTCTTCCCAAATCACTAAAATCCACTAGACTAAACATGAAATTAGTGAAATTTCCTTGCACAACTAAAATCCAAATGCTCTGATACTCGAAGCCCATTTTTCTTAGGCCCAAAATTTGGGGCGTTACAACTCACCCCTCCTTAAAGAAATTACGTCCCCGAAATTTCCAACTAACAGGGTGGTTGTGTAACAACTACACCTCTACGCTACCGCTGCACACTCTCATCCCAATAACACTAATACACTTTTAACTTAATCTTGAAACCTCTTACACACAACCAAACATCTAACTACAGAAGCAAACAGATATTTATCACACATGCACACAATTTCTATATCCAACGCCACATCCAAACATTTCCAAACATACGCAGAATACAAAATCTAAATTCAAGTGTCTCAGTTTTAAACAGATAACAGTATCAAGGAAACTTACAGATTTAGTAGGAGACTCGGTCAACCATACTTTGGAAAAACATTGAGAAAACATTTTGAATACCCCAACTCTTTTCAAATCCTTTGAAACAATTCTTTCGAAAATTCAATTTTAAAACCCAATTCACAGCTGACTTTTGCAACCCGGGCTTTGATACAACTAAATGTAACACCCCAAACTCGGCCTAGAAGTTAGGCCCGAATTTGGCCTGTCACATTGAAATTTTTCTCGAAAATCGTGCTTTCGTTTGCTTTCGTTTATTTTCAAAACGTGGTTTATAAAAAAAGAACTATTCCCTTTTTAAAATGTTATTAATCCCTTTGTAAAATCTTTTTCAATTACGAAAGCTTAATTAAAATAAATGATTTATGGAAACATAATATTAAAAATTGGGTTACGAAAACGTAGTGTTTAAAAACAGTTACTGTTTTGGAAAATCATGTCCTACTTCTAGCAGATATTAAACATACTTAGATAAGTATCCCAAATAAAAGTTAAAAATAGAGAGGCCTTATTACAACCCCACTCAAAAAACCGAAGTGATTAAATAAGTGAACGAAATAGAAAAACATGTGTGGCTGTGTGGTGCGTCTCGAGTCCTCGCAACACCGATCCTCCTAATACTGGGGATTACCTGTAAAGTTAGGCAGAAGAGTGAGTTTGCGAAAACTCAGTGTGTAATCTTTTAAAATACAAACAGTCAGATATACGGTATGCAGAAACAGACTGGGCCTGAGCCCATCACAGACACAGTATGAGGTGGGTCTTAGCCCATAACAGAACCAAGTGGACCAAAGCCCATTACAGAACCAGAATCAGATGCAGATATGCAGGCAGAAATCCAGCCCAATCCAACCAATTCACCACCCGTACCAACCAACACACCATGTGGGGATAAAATTGACCCACCTAGCCAACACACCAAGCTTATCACTGGATGCGGCACTAAGTCAACAGAACGGCTCAGCGCCGTAGACAGAACGACTAAAAGCCATAAATATCGTAGCATCACTGCCAGTTAACAGAACATCTAAAAGCCATAAATATCGCAGCATCGCTGTCGGTTAATAGAACGGCTAAAAGCCATAAATATCGCAGCATCGTTGCCGGTTAACAGAATGGCTAAAAGCCATAAATATCGCAGAAAGGCTGAAAGCCTTGTACAGAACGGCAATGGGCCGTACACTTCCTCCGTAACTTTGTCCCAACCCCATGCAATATGTCGTGTATGTCATGCTCAATCATCACAGTGTATGCGAGAATGGCCATACTCGATGAATGATCATTTAACATATATTACAAGCATATCAAGTCACACGACCACGGTCAAGTCAATTAAAACACATGGTCATACGATCACCGTCAAGTCATGGCACAAAATCTGTCATTTACCCTCAGGGGAAAATAATCATTTTACCCTATAAGGGTATTTCTGTAATCCTACCCTTCAGGGGTATTTCGGTAATTCTACCCTACAGGGGTAATTCAGTAATTCTACCATACAGGGGTATTTTAGTAATTTTTCAAACTGAGGGTATTTTAGTAATTTTGCAAACCGAGGGTATTTCAGTAATTTTACAAACCGAGGGTATTTTAGTAATTTTGTAAATCAAGGATATTTCAGTAATTTTACAAAGTGAGGGTATTTTAGTAATTTTGCAAACCGAGGGTATTTTAGTAATTTTGCAATTGAGGGTATTTTAATAATTTTTCAAATCGAGGGTATTTCAATAATTTTACAAACCGATGGTATTTCAGTAATTTTGCAAACCGAGGGTATTTCAGTAGTTTTGCAAACTGAGGGTAATTTAGTAATTTTGTAAGCTAAGGGTATTTCAGTAATTTTGTAAGCTAAGGGTATTTCAGTAATTTTGTAAACCAATGGTATTTCAGTAATTTTGTAAACTGAGGGTATTTTAGTAATTTTGTAAACCAAGCGTACTCTAAACCGAGATAACGATGCGAATGGGCCTAGGCCCCATTCTCGGCCCAAATGGGCCTACACGCTCGTGTGGACCATTTAGCCCAAATCTAGCCACAGATATGAGATTCACATAGTCCAGTCCAATATTTACTACACAATCATACAACTTATCCGATTGGGGCCACGGGCCCATTGGCCCCACATGGCCCCTTTCGGCCCATCGTGGACCAAACAGCCTAAACCCACAAGAACACTCATGATGGCCTCAACTATCGCGTCGAAGCTCCCAGACGTGCGCTCGCACACTTGTGTGGCTACCATCGCCGTGTGACCGGCATTTCGGCATTTGCCGCTTCTCTGACTAGAGTAGTGCGAAATACACACTGATTAGGGAATGGAGTTAATTCGCGCCCGAACACTCCTTTGCCCAAACGCAAACCAATGTATGCTTACTCTCCTCATAGATCGCTCTATTTAAATCCAGCTTCTCGCCTACTCTCATGCTAGCTTCCCGATGTGGGATCCCTCCATCAATCCTCTAAAACTGTCCCAAATTAGCAAAATAGTCACATTTCGCATGCAAGGGGTTTCGAACTCAGGCTCCCCTGTAACTTAATCCACGTCGCTAGCCACCTTACAAACTAGCTCCTTGTGTAACAAAACAAGCACAACTAAATATAAGCCTTTGGGCCAAAGTCTAAGTTCATTTAAAAGGAAAACAAAATGAATTGCAAGCGCCAAGACTTGAACCCATGCTCCCTTGCAACCTTAATGACGCCTTGCCACTAGACCACTCACTTTCTTATGCCATATTTTAACCAAACAAATTTATAAGGCCTTCTAGCTAACGCCAACTACCCTTTAAGGAAAAACTAAAATTTTTGCTAGAGCTCTAGTTTGAACCCAAGACTTCTCCAACACTCCCAACTCTTCCCAAATCACTTAGCCACTAGATTAAACATGCAATTAGTGAAATTTCCTCGCACAACTAAAATCAAAATGCTCCGATACTCGAAGCCCATTTCTCCTAGGCCCAAAATTCGGGGCGTTACAACTCACCCCTCCTTAAAGAAATTACGTCCCCGAAATTTCCAACTAACAGGTGGTTGTGTAACAACTACACTCCTATGCTACCGCTGCGCACTCTCATCCCAATAACACTAATACACTTTTAACTTAATCTTGAAACCTCTTACACACAACCAAACATCTAACTACAGAAGCAAACAGATATTTATCACACATGCACACAATTTCTATATCCAACGCCATATCCAAACATTTCCAAACATACACAGAATACAAAATCTAAATTCAAGTGTCTCAGTTTTAAAAAGATAACAGTATCAAGGAAACTTACAGATTCGGCGTCGGAGACTCGGTCAACCACACTTTCAGAAAACATTTTGAATACCCCAAATCTTTTCAAATCCTTTGAAATAATTCTTTCGAAAATTCAATTTTAAAACCCAATCCACAGCCGAGTTTTGCAACCCGGGCTCTGATACAACTAAATGTAACACCCCAAACTCGGCCTAGAAGTTAGGCCCTAATTTAGTCGGTCACATTGAAGTGTTTCTCGAAAACCGTGCTTTCGTTTGCTTTCGTTTATTTTCAAAACGTGGTTTATAAAAAAAGAACTATTCCTTTTTCAAAATGTTATTAATCCCTTTGTAAAATCTTTTTCAATTACAAAAGCTTAATTAAAATAAATGATTTATGGAAACATGATATTAAAAATTGGGTTGAGAAAACGTAGTGTTTGAAAACGAAGCATCGTTTTGGAAAATCATGTCCTACTTCTAGAGATATTAAACATACTTAGATAAGTATCCCTAATAAAAGTTAGAAATAGAGAGGCCTTATTACAACCCCACTCAAAAAACCGAAGTGATTAAATAAGTGAATGAAATAGAAAAACATGTGTGGCTGTGTGGTCATCTCCGAGTCCCTCGCAACACCGATCCTCCTAATGCCAGGATTACCTGCATGCGAGCTTAGACAGAAGGGTGAGTTTACGAAAACACAGTGTGTAATCCCTTATAATACAAACAGTCAGATATACGATATGCAGAAACAGACTGGGCCTGAGCCCATCAGAGACACAGTATGAGGTGGGTCTCAGCCCATAATAGAACCAGGTGGACCTAAGCCCATTACAAAACCAAGATCGATGCGAGATATACGGTAAATCCAGCCCAATCTAACCAATTCACCACCACGCGTACCAACTAACACACCATGTGGGGATAAAATTGACCCACCTAGCCAACACACCTAGCTTAGCACCGTTGCGGCACTAAGTCAACAGAACGACTCGCGCCGCGTACGAAGCGACTAAAAGCCATAAATATCGTACATCACTACCGACAATGAATGGTGAAAGCCATAAATATCGCGACATCGCCGCCGGTTAACGTAACGACTAAAAGCCATAAATATCGCAGCATCGGCGCCGGTTAATAGAACGGCTAAAAGCCATAAATATCGCAAGATCGCTGTTTGGTAATGAGAATGGCTAAAAGCCATAAATATCGCAGAAAGCTTGAAAGCCTTTTACGAAACGGTAATGGGCCGTACATTTCCTCCGTAACTTTGTCCCAACCCCATGCAATATGTCGTGTATGTCATGCTCAATCATCACAGTGTATGCGAGAATGACCATGCTCGAGAATGATCATTTAACATATATTACAAGCATATCAGTCACACGACCACAGTCAAGTCAATTAAAACACAGTCATACGATCACAGTCAAGTCATGGCACAAAATATGTCATTTACCCTCAGGGGAAAATAATCATTTTACCCTATAAGGGTATTTCGGTAATCCTACCCTTGAGTGGGTATTTGGCAATTCTACTCACATGGGGTAATTCAGTAATTCTACCTTACAGGGGTATTTTAATAATTTTTTAAACTGAGGGTATTTTAGTAATTTTGTAAACCGAGGGTATTTCAATAATTTTACAAACCGAGGGTATTTTAGTAATTTTGTAAATCGAGGATATTTCAGTAATTTTGCAAACTGAGGGTATTTTAGTAATTTTGCAAAACGAGGGTATTTTAGTAATTTTTCAAATTAAGGGTATTTTAGTAATTTTGCAAATCGAGGGTATTTTAGTAATTTTGCAAACCGAGGGTATTTCAGTAATTTTGCAAACTGAGGGTATTTCAATAGCTTTACAAACTGAAGGTAATTTAGTAATTTTGTAAGCTAAGGGTATTTCAGTAATTTTGTAAACCAATGGTATTTCAGTAATTTTGCAAAATGTGGGTATTTCAGTAATTTTGTAAACCAAGGGTATTTTAGTAATTTTGTAAACCAAGGGTACTCTAAACCGAGATAACGATACGAATGGGCCTAGGCTCCATTCTCGGCCCAAATGGGCCCACACGCTCTTGTGGCCCATTTAGCCCAAATCTAGCCACAGATATGAGATTCACATAGTCCAATCCAATATTTACTACACAATCATACAACTTATCCGATTGGGGCCACGGGCCCATTGGCCCCACATGGCCCCTTTCGACCCATCATGGCCCAAACAGCCTAAACCCACAAGAACACTCATGATGGCCTCAACTATCGCGTCGAAGCTCCCACACATGCGCTCGCACGCTCGTGTGGCTACCATCGCCGTGTGACCGGTATTTCGGCATTTGCAGCTCTACAGCTAGAGTAGTGCGAAATACACACCTAATTAGGAATCTGGAGTTAATCCGTGCTCTGAACACTCCTTTGCCCAAACGTAAACCAAGGTATGCTTACTCTCCTCATAGATCGCTCTATTTAAAGCCAGCTTCTCGCCTACTCTCATGCTAGCTTCCCGATGTGGGATCCCTCCATCAATCCTCCAAAACCGTCCCAAATTAGCAAAATAGTCACATTTCACATGCAAGGTGTTTCGAACTCAGGCTCCTCTGTAACTTAATCCACGCCGCTAGCCACCTTACCAACTAGCTCCTTGTGTAATGAAACAAGCACAACTAAATATAAGCCTATAGGCCAAAGTCTAAGTTCATTTAAAAGGAAAACAAAATGAATTGCAAGTGCCAAGACTTGAACCCATGCTCCCTTGCAACCTTAATGACGCCTTGCCACTAGACCACTCACTTCCTTGTGTCATATTTTAACCAAACAAATTTATAAGGAACTACCCTTTAAGGAAAAACTAAAATTTTTGCTAGAGCTCTGGTTTGAACCCAAGACTTCTCCAACACTCCCAACTCTTCCCAAATCACTTAGCCACTAGATTAAACATGCAATTAGTGGAATTTCCTCGCACAACTAAAATCAAAATGCTCCGATACTCGAAGCCCATTTCTCCTAGGCCCAAAATTCGGGGCGTTACAACTCACCCCTCCTTAAAGAAATTACGTCCCCGAAATTTCCAACTAACAGGGTGGTTGTGTAACAACTACACTCCTACGCTACCGCTGCGCACTCTCATCCCAATAACACTAATACACTTTTAACTTAATCTTGAAACCTCTTACACACAACCAAACATCTAACTACAGAAGCAAACAGATATTTATCACACATGCACACAATTTCTATATCCAACGCCATATCCAAACATTTCCAAACATACACAGAATACAAAATCTAAATTCAAGTGTCTCAGTTTTAAAAAGATAACAGTATCAAGGAAACTTACAGATTCGGCGTCGGAGACTCGGTCAACCACACTTTCAGAAAAACATTCAGAAAACATTTTGAATACCCCAAATCTTTTCAAATCCTTTGAAATAATTCTTTCGAAAATTCAATTTTAAAACCCAATCCACAGCCGAGTTTTGCAACCCGGGCTCTGATACAACTAAATGTAACACCCCAAACTCGGCCTAGAAGTTAGGCCCTAATTTAGTCGGTCACATTGAAGTGTTTCTCGAAAACCGTGCTTTCGTTTGCTTTCGTTTATTTTCAAAACGTGGTTTATAAAAAAAGAACTATTCCTTTTTCAAAATGTTATTAATCCCTTTGTAAAATCTTTTTCAATTACAAAAGCTTAATTAAAATAAATGATTTATGGAAACATGATATTAAAAATTGGGTTGCGAAAACGTAGTGTTTGAAAACAGTTACTGTTTTGGAAAATCATGTCCTACTTCTAGCAGATATTAAACATACTTAGATAAGTATCCCTAATAAAAGTTAGAAATAGAGAGGCCTTATTACAACCCCACTCAAAAAACCGAAGTGATTAAATAAGTGAATGAAATAGAAAAACATGTGTGGCTGTGTGGTCATCTCCGAGTCCCTCGCAACACCGATCCTCCTAATGCTGGGGATTACCTGTACAGTTAGACAGAAGGGTGAGTTTACGAAAACACAGTGTGTAATCCCTTATAATACAAACAGTCAGATATACGGTATGCAGAAACAGACTGGGCCTGAGCCCATCAGAGACATAGTATGAGGTGAGTCTTAGCCCATAATAGAACCAGGTGGACCTAAGCCCATTACAAAACCAGTATCAGATGCAGATATATAGGCAGAAATCCAGCCCAATCTAACCAATTCACCACCCGTACCAACTAACACACCATGTGGGGATAAAATTGACCCACCTAGCCAACACACCTAGCTTAGCACTGGTTGCGGCACTAAGTCAACAGAACAGCTCGGCGCCGTACACAGAACGACTAAAAGCCATAAATATCGTACATCACTACCGATTAACAGAATGGCTGAAAGCCATAAATATCACAGCATCGCTGCCGGTTAACAGAACGGCTAAAAGCCATAAATATCGCAGCATCGCTGCCGGTTAATAGAACGGCTAAAAGCCATAAATATCGCAGCATCGTTGCCGGTTAACAGAATGGCTAAAAGCCATAAATATCGCGAGAAAAATTTGAAAGCCTTATACGAAACAGTAATGGGCGTACATTTCTCCGTAACTTTGTCCCAACCCCATGCAATATGTCGTGTATGTCATGCTCAATCATCACAGGTGTATGCAGAATGACCATGCTCAGTAACAGTCATTTAACATATATTACAAGCATATCAGTCACACGACCACAGTCAAGTCAATTAAAACACAGTCATACGATCACAGTCAAGTCATGGCACAAAATCTGTCATTTACCCTCAGGGGAAAATAATCATTTTACCCTATAAGGGTATTTCGGTAATCCTACCCTTCAGGGGTATTTCGGCAATTCTACCCTACAGGGGTAATTCAGTAATTCTACCTTACAGGGGTATTTTAATAATTTTTTAAACTGAGGGTATTTTAGTAATTTTGCAAACCGAGGGTATTTCAATAATTTTACAAACCGAGGGTATTTTAGTAATTTTGTAAATCGAGGATATGTCAGTAATTTTGCAAGCTGAGGGTATTTTAGTAATTTTGCAAAATGAGGGTATTTTAGTAATTTTTCAAATTGAGGGTATTTTAGTAATTTTGCAAATCGAGGGTATTTTAGTAATTTTGCAAACCGAGGGTATTTCAGTAATTTTACAAACTGAGGGTATTTCAATAGTTTTACAAACTGAAGGTAATTTAGTAATTTTGTAAGCTAAGGGTATTTCAGTAATTTTGTAAACCAAGGGTATTTCAGTAATTTTGCAAAATGTGGGTATTTCAGTAATTTTGTAAACCAAGGGTATTTTAGTAATTTTGTAAACCAAGGGTACTCTAAACCGAGATAACGATGCGAATGGGCCTAGGCCCCATTCTCGGCCCAAATGGGCCCACACGCTCGTGTGGCCCATTTAGCCCAAATCTAGCCACAGATATAAGATTCACATATTCCAGTCCAATATTTACTACACAATCATACAACTTATCCGATTGGGGCCACGGGCCCATTGGCCCCACATGGCCCCTTTCGGCCCATCGTGGCCCAAACAGCCTAAACCCACAAGAACACTCATGATGGCCTCAACTATCGCGTCGAAGCTCCCAGACGTGCGCTCGCACACTTGTGTGGCTACCATCGCCCGTGTGGACAGAGCATTTCGGCATTTGCCGCTCTACAGCTAGAGTAGTGCGAAATACACACCTGATTAGGAATCTGGAGTTAATTCGCGCTCCGAACACTCCTTTGCCCAAACGCAAACCAATGTATGCTTACTCTCCTCATAGATCGCTCTATTTAAATCCAGCTTCTCGCCTACTCTCATGCTAGCTTCCCGATGTGGGATCCTCCATCAATCCTCTAAAACCGTCCCAAATTAGCAAAATAGTCACATTTCGCATGCAAGGGGTTTCGAACTCGAGCTTCCTATAACTTAATCCACGCCGTTAGCCACCTTACCAACTAGCTCCTTGTGTAACAAAACAAGCACAACTAAATATAAGCCTATGGGCCAAAGTCTAAGTTCATTTAAAAGGAAAACAAAATGAATTGCAAGCACCAAGACTTGAACCCATGCTCCCTTGCAACCTTAATGACGCCTTGCCACTAGACCACTCACTTTCTTGTGTCATATTTTAACCAAACAAATTTATAAGGCCTTCCAGCTAACGCTAACTCCCCTTTAAGGAAAAACTAAAATTTTGCTAGAGCTCTGGTTTGAAGCGAGGACTTCTCCAACACTCCCAACTCTTCCCAAATCACTAAAATCCACTAGACTAAACATGAAATTAGTGAAATTTCCTTGCACAACTAAAATCCAAATGCTCTGATACTCGAAGCCCATTTTTCTTAGGCCCAAAATTTGGGGCGTTACAACTCACCCCTCCTTAAAGAAATTACGTCCCCGAAATTTCCAACTAACAGGGTGGTTGTGTAACAACTACACCTCTACGCTACATTGCACACTCTCATCCCAATAACACTAATACACTTTTAACTTAATCTTGAAACCTCTTACACACAACCAAACATCTAACTACAGAAGCAAACAGATATTTATCACACATGCACACAATTTCTATATCCAACGCCACATCCAAACATTTCCAAACATACGCAGAATACAAAATCTAAATTCAAGTGTCTCAGTTTTAAACAGATAACAGTATCAAGGAAACTTACAGATTCGGCGCCGGAGACTCGGTCAACCATACTTTCAGAAAAACATTCAGAAAACATTTTGAATACCCCAACTCTTTTCAAATCCTTTGAAACAATTCTTTCGAAAATTCAATTTTAAAACCCAATTCACAGCTGACTTTTGCAACCCGGGCTTTGATACAACTAAATGTAACACCCCAAACTCGGCCTAGAAGTTAGGCCCGAATTTGGCCTGTCACATTGAAATTTTTCTCAAAAATCGTGCTTTCGTTTGCTTTCGTTTATTTTCAAAACGTGGTTTATAAAAAAAGAACTATTCCCTTTTTAAAATGTTATTAATCCCTTTGTAAAATCTTTTTCAATTACGAAAGCTTAATTAAAATAAATGATTTATGGAAACATAATATTAAAAATTGGGTTACGAAAACGTAGTGTTTAAAAACAGTTACTGTTTTGGAAAATCATGTCCTACTTCTAGCAGATATTAAACATACTTAGATAAGTATCCCAAATAAAAGTTAAAAATAGAGAGGCCTTATTACAACCCCACTCAAAAAACCGAAGTGATTAAATAAGTGAACGAAATAGAAAAACATGTGTGGCTGTGTGGTCGTCTCTGAGTCCCTCGCAACACCGATCCTCCTAATACTGGGGATTACCTGTAAAGTTAGGCAGAAGGGTGAGTTTGCGAAAACTCAGTGTGTAATCTTTTAAAATACAAACAGTCAGATATACGGTATGCAGAAACAGACTGGGCCTGAGCCCATCACAGACACAGTATGAGGTGGGTCTTAGCCCATAACAGAACCAAGTGGACCAAAGCCCAAACGTAAACCAAGGTATGCTTACTCTCCTCATAGATCGCTCTATTTAAAGCCAGCTTCTCGCCTACTCTCATGCTAGCTTCCCGATGTGGGATCCCTCCATCAATCCTCCAAAACCGTCCCAAATTAGCAAAATAGTCACATTTCACATGCAAGGTGTTTCGAACTCAGGCTCCTCTGTAACTTAATCCACGCCGCTAGCCACCTTACCAACTAGCTCCTTGTGTATTGAAACAAGCACAACTAAATATAAGCCTATAGGCCAAAGTCTAAGTTCATTTAAAAGGAAAACAAAATGAATTGCAAGTGCCAAGACTTGAACCCATGCTCCCTTGCAACCTTAATGACGCCTTGCCACTAGACCACTCACTTCCTTGTGTCATATTTTAACCAAACAAATTTATAAGGCCTTCCAGCTAACGTCAACTCCCCTTTAAGGAAAAACTAAAATTTTTGCTAGAGCTCTGGTTTGAACCCAGGACTTCTCCAACACTTCCAACTCTTCCCAAATCACTTAGCCAGTAGAGTAAACATGCAATTAGTGAAATTTCCTCGCACAACTAAAATCCAAATGCTCTGATACTCGTAGCCCATTTCTCCTAGGCCCAAAATTCGGGGCGTTACAACTCACCCCTCCTTAAAAAAATTACATCCCTGAAATTTCCAACTAACAGGGTTGTTGTGTAACAACTACACCCATACGCTACCGCTGCGCACACTCATCCCAATAACACTAATACACTTTTAACTTAATCTTGAAACCTCTTACACACAACCAAACATCTAACCACAGAAGCAAACTGATATTTATCATACATGCACACAATTTCTATATCCAACGCCACATCCAAACATTTCCAAACATACACAGAATACAAAATCTAAATTCAAGTGTCTCAGTTTTAAACAGATAAAAGTATCAAGGAAACTTACAGATTCGGTGCTGGAGACTCGGTCAACCACACTTTCAGAAAAACATTCAGAAAACATTTTGAATACCCGAAATCTTTTCAAATCCTTTGAAACAATTCTTTCGAAAATTCAATTTTAAAACCCAATCCACAACAGAGTTTTGCAACTCGAGCTCTGATACCACTAAATGTAACACCCCAAACTCGGCCTAGAAGTTAGGCCCGAATTTGGCGTGTCACATTGAAGTGTTTCCCAAAAACCGAGCTTTTATTTGCTTTCATTTATTTTCAAAACGTGGTTTATAAAAAAAGAACTATTCCCTTTTCAAAATGTTATTAATCCCTTTGTAAAATCTTTTTCAATTACGAAACTTAATTAAAATAAATGATTTATGGAAACATGATATTAAAAATTGGGTTGCAAAAACGTAGTGTTTGAAAATAGTTACTGTTTTGGAAAATTGTGTCCTACTTCTAGCAGATATTAAACATACTTAGATAAGTATCCCAAATAAAAGTTAAAAATAGAGAGGCCTTATTACAACCCCACTCAAAAAATCGAAGTGATTAAATAAGTGAAAGAAATAGAAAAACATGTGTGGCTGTGTGGTCGTCTCCGAGTCCCTCGCAACACCGATCCTCCTAATGCTGGGGATTACCTGTACAGTTAGACAGAAGGGTGAGTTTGCGAAAACTCAGTGTGTAATCCTTTATAATACAAATAGTCAGATGTACGGTATGTAGAAACAGACTGGGCCTGAGCCTATCACAGACACAGTATGAAGTGGGTCTTAGCCTATAACAGAACCAGGTGGACCTAAGCCCATTCTGAGAATCCGATGATCGATGCGGATATGCAGGTAAATCCAGCCCAATCCAACCAATTCACCACCCGTACCAACCAACACACTATGTGGGGATAAAATCGACCCACCTAGCCAACACACCAAGCTTAGCACTGGTTGCGGCACTAAGTCAACGAAACGGCTCTGGCGCCAGAGAAGTAAGCGGCTAAAAGCCATAAATATCGTAGCATCACTTTGCGATTAACGAGCGACTAAAAGCCATAAATATCGCAAAGATCGCCGCCGATTAATGAAACGGCTAAAAGCCATAAATGTCGCAACAGATCGCCGATTAATGAAGCGACTAAAAGCCATAAATATTACAAAGATCGTTGTAGGTTACGGAGCGGCTAAAAGCCATAAATATCGCAGAAAAAGGTGAAAGCCTTATACAGAACGGCAATGGGCCGTACACTTCCTCCGTAACTTTATCCCAACCCCATGCAATATGTCGTGTATGTCATGTTCAACCATCACAGGTGTATGCAAAATGACCATACTCAGTAACAGTCATTTAACATATATTACAAGCATATCAGTCACACGACCATAGTCAAGTCAATTAAAACACAGTCATACGATCACAGTCAAGTCATGGCACAAAATCAGTCATTTACCCTCAGGGGAAAATAATCATTTTACCCGTTAAAGGTATTTCGGTAATCCTACCCTTCAGAGCTATTTCGATAATTCTACCCTACAGGGGTAATTCAGTAATTCTACCCTACAGGGGTATTTTAGTAATTTTTCAAACCGAGGGTATTTTAGTAATTTTGCAAACTGAGGGTATTTCAGTAATTTTACAAACCGAGGGTATTTTAGTAATTTTCCAAATCGAGGATATTTTAGTAATTTTGCAAACTGAGGGTATTTCAGTAATTTTACAAACCGGGGGTATTTTAGTAATTTTGCTAATCGAGGGTATTTTAGTAATTTTTCAAATCGAGGGTATTTCAGTAATTTTGCAAACCGAGGGTATTTCAGTAATTTTGCAAACCGAGGGTATTTCAGTAATTTTACAAACTGAGGGTATTTCAGTAGTTTTGAAAACTGAGGGTAATTTAGTAATTTTATAAGCTAAGGGTATTTCAGTAATTTTGTAAACTTAGGGTATTTCAGTAATTTTGCAAACTGAGGGTATTTCAGTAATTTTGTAAACCAAGGGTATTTCAGTAATTTTGTAAACCAAGGGTACTCTAAACGGAGATAACGATGCGAATGGGCCTAGGCCCCATTCTCGGCCCAAATGGGCCCATACGCTCGTGTGGCCCATTTAGCCCAAATCTAGCCACAGATATGAGATTCACCGAGTCTAGTCCAATATTTACTACACAATCATACAACTTATCTGATTGGGCCCACGGGCCCATTGGCCCCACATGGCCCCTATCGTCCCATCGTGGCCCAAACAGCCTAAACCCACAAGAACACTTATGATGGCCTCAACTATCGCGTCGAAGCTCCCACACATGCGCTCGCACGCTCGTGTGGCTACCATCGCCATGTAATGCCAAGCATTTCGGCATTTGCCGCTCTGACTAGAGTAAAGCGTAAATACACACGATTAGGAATGCGGAGTTAATCCGCGCTCCGAACACTCCTTTGCCCAAACGCAAAGCAAGGTATGCTTACTCTCCTCATAGATCGCTCTATTTAATGCCAGCTTCTCGCCTACTCTCGTGCTAGCTTCCCGATGTGGGATCCCTCCATCAATCCTCCAAAATCGTCCCAAATTAGCAAAAATAGTCACATTTCGCATGCAATGGGTTTCGAACTCAGGCTCCTCTGTAACTTAATCCACACCGCTAGCCACCTTACCAACTAGCTCCTTGTGTAACAAAACAAGCACAACTAAATATAAGCCTATGGGCCAAAGTCTAAGTTCATTTAAAAGGAAAACAAAATGAATTGCAAGCGCCAAGACTTGAACCCATGCTCCCTTGCAACCTTAATGATGCCTTGCCACTAGACCACTCACTTCCTTGTGTCATATTTTAACCAAACAAATTTATAAGGCCTTCCAGCTAACGCCAACTCCCCTTTAAGGAAAAACTAAAATTTTTGCTAGAGCTCTGGTTTGAACCCAGGACTTCTCCAACACTCCCAACTCTTACCAAATCACTTAGCCAGTAGACTAAACATGCAATTAGTGAAATTTCCTCGCACAACTAAAATCCAAATGCTCCGGTACTTGAAGCCCATTTCTCCTAGGCCCAAAATTTGGGGCGTTATATTACTGGGTAACTAGACTAATAGACACACTTGAGAACATATTTCATGCATAGAAGACATACTTGCGAACACAGTTCACACTTAACAAAATTATACGTGAACACAGTTCGCCAATACATAACTTACTTACTGGATTGGTGAATAGTAGAGGGCTGATTTGAGGCGTAGTCCTGTAAAAGATATAGTTGAACGAAAGGCGATGTTGTTCCTACTCCTACCCCAAAATCAAACGACTACACAAACACATATACATAGGACTTCCTACTTACACACAGCGAACTTTACCTTTTTGGCTCTGGCAAGCCTACCATGCTAAGTCTGGTGAACTTGTCTCACCATATTCAAATGAGCTTACCTATCTTACAAATAGCCATCCTGGCGAATCTATCTTGGCTAGCTCTGATACTAACTAATGTAACACCCCAAACCTGGCCGAGAAGGTTCGACCTAAATCTGACGAGCTACACTAGCCATCGAAGTGAATCTATGTTAACTCCCAATCTATCCTCCAACTCACCACTTAATAACAACAAATAATGTGTTAAGTTATAGTACAACAGCAAAAATAATACAAACACAGAGGATAAACACGAGAGCTTACAAAACCACAAAAGAAAGGTTTGTTGTCAACTATAGATTAGCTTAAAGGTTCGCATAAATAATGTGCCTAGAGAATACAACTACTTAAAATTATTGTATGGTTCACACACATCAATTAACCTAAGTTAGCATAATAGAATACAACATGAGTTTCCATAACACATACAGTATGAGTTCGAATAAATTATGGGTTCGATAAAGGTTTGCACATAACATATTAGACTATGTTCACCCACTAGAGTAACATACGAGTTCCTGATACAACTGATCGCCTCTGGACGCACAAACATCCAGAGTGTGAATACCGCTACTAAAAATATGGAATTGAGGCAGTGTCTGCAAGTATACGAGTCAGATTGTAATATAGTTTGTTTACAATGAAACATTTGGTAAGTATTCCGAGGATCGTACCCTAGGGATTGCAGTTTGGGGAAAATGGCTATTAAGTCAATTATAAAAAAACAACTACTAATCTACTCGAGTCACGAATTAGAAGTATTAATTTGGAACCAATATGATAATAATAATAACAATCAACTAAATAAATTATGTTAAACTTAGACCTACTCCTAAGTTCATATATCTACTTTTCCTATTCCTAGTTTTGACTACGTGAGTTCCTTTAGCCTAAATCCAATTGTTTTCCCTGGTTAACTATTGATGTAGGGTTCTAAATGGTTGGTTACTTATTAACCTAGTAGGGATTCTCAGTGTTCTACTAACTAGCTAGTCGGCAATAGCTACTCACCTTTCGAAGACAGTTCAGATCGGGGTAGGGTAAGGTTTTCACGGATAGGCAATACCAATATCGGGTTAATTCCCACCTATATAACTTCCTAGGGTCATCAATCCTAGGGTTTAAGTTCTTCCTTCCCTAGCCACAGATCTGATAAGTGATGCTTAGTAGGCAATACCAATTTCGAGTTCATTCTTACCTAGATGACTTACTAGGGTCATCAATCATAGGGTTTAATTGCACTCAATCAGATCTAACAAGTCCAAATTGAACTATACTTGCCCATCAATTAATTAGATTAAAATAGTTGAAACATGCGAAATATGTATAAAGCATAAATTGATTATAATCTTTACACAAACATTCAATTAAAAATGTTAAAGAAAGAGATATAAAGAATAAAATAAGGAAAAGAGATGCACATGGATTTATCTATGAAAGAGTGGCTCCAAAATAATATCTTCTCATGAAAGTCTCACTTCGGAATAGGATCTTCTGGTTACAAGAACATAAAATAAGCTAAGTACAACCTAAGAATGAAATAAAAACCTAATAATGATTTATGTCTCCTTCAAATTGTGTCTTTAACCTGATTACAATGGCCTTTATATAGGCTAAGCTCGGAATATTAAAGTGCCTAAACTATCCTTGAAGTACTTAGAGTTATATTAGGAAAAATACTCCTAATTTCCCAAAAAAATGTAGGTTTTACGTGCAGGGACTTCTAGGCTACGCAGAAGCCGTGTTGCAACATAGGCTAGCGGTGTTGCAATATCGGATCCGGTGTCGCGACATAGCAGGGGCAATGTCATGACATAGCAAGCAGTTTCACTCCAGCGCTTGTTTTTGCTTTTGTCTTCGATGTTGCGACATAGTTGTCAATTTCAGCCCGAATATGCATCTTTAGCTCCTGATTTGTTCTACAAGACCATGTAACCTTATTTAGATATATAAAAACTACTAAAAATCATAAATTACTACTTTCAGCATGAAAACCTAAATATATACTAAGATGCTTTAATTTAACTGTTAAACAACTTAAAGTTATGAGTAAAAAGGATATAAATAATACTATAATTCGTGGCAGATCAAACTCTCTTACATTTAACTTGTTACTTGTCCTCTAGCAACCAAAACACATATTTGTGAAAAAGGAACAAAGAAAAAATTAAGACAAAAATGACTTGATTTCTTTCTTTAAACAAGCTAGAGTTAGTGAAGATGGAAACTCCCCCACACTTAACTTATTGCTTATCCTTAAGCAAGAAAAACAAATATTTGTGAAAAAGGAACAAAGAAAAAAAAACCAAAAAAATTTAAGACAAAAATGAATTGAATTCTTTCTTTAAACAAGCTAGAGTTAGTGAAGATGGATGTAAATAAGAACTTCACACCTAAACTCCCCCACACTTAACTTTTTTGCTTGTCCTCAAGCAAACCAAGTCTAGACACATAGCATGCAATAATAAGATGTCCTTATGTTTATATCAAGTCCGTTAGGTCAAACAGTGTTAGTTAATCAAGTTTGTAAATGATGTCTACTGAAAATTCAAATTTTGACATTTCCAGTGGATTTATTAATCATGCCTTTTGGTGAATTTGATGTAATTTTGGCTATGGACTGGTTAGCCGAACACGGAGTAGTTCTCGACTATCAAAAGAAAAAGTTTTCGGTTCAAGATTCAAATGTGAGATTATAGAAGTTAATAGTGTTAAAACAAGTGGTTCAACTCAGATTATTTTGTCGATCCAAGCGGATAAGTTATTAAAGCAAGGTTGCGAACCTTTTCTAGCTTATGTTATCAATTCAAAGATTAGAGATAGTGAAATCGGTAATATTTTAACTGTTTGTGAGTTCCCCGATGGTTTCCCAAGGAACTGTCGGGATTACCACCTGATCAGGAGGTTGAATTTGCCATCGAAGTGTTCCCTGGTACAACTTCAGTGTCCATATCCCCTTATTATATGGCACTGACAGAGTTGAAGGAACTAAAGGTTCAGTTGCAGGATTTGCTGGAACGTGGTTTTATATGCCCTGGTATATCACTGGGGAGCTCCAGTTTTATTCATTAAGAAGAAAGATGGTTTGATGCGACTTTGTATTGACTATTGGCAATAAAACAAGTTGACAATTAAGAATTGGTACCCCCTTCCTCGTATCGATGACTTGTTTGGTCAACTGAAGAGAGCTTCAGTCTTTTGTAAGATTGATTTAAGATCAGGTTATTATCAGCTGAAGGTGAAAGTGTGTGATATTCCAAAAACAACATTTTGTACATGATACAGGCATTATGAATTCCTGTTGATGCCATTTGGGTTGATGAATGCTCCAACGACATTTATGGATCTCATGAACTACATCTTTCAGCCCTACCTTGATCAATTCCTGGTAGTTTTTATTGATGGTATTTTGATCTATTCAAAATCAGAAGCTGAACATGAACAACATTTGCGTATCATTTTACAAGTTATGAGAGAAAAACAATTGTATGTGAAACTTAGTAAGTGTGAATTGTAACACCCCAAACCCGGCCTAGAAGTTAGGCCCAAATCTGGCGTTTCACATGGAATAACTTGTTTGAGAATTCTGACCTCTTTGTTTAAAACCCAAAACACTTAAGCAATTGTTAACTACTTGAAAATGTAATTATTTTTTAAAACCTTTTTGGTGGCGAAAGCATATTTGAAATAAATAATTTACAAAAATGTGATGTTTAGAAAGAGTCATGAAGTATTTTGAAATCGTTGAGGAAACGTAGATAAAATACAAATATTTTTGAGAGATCGTTTGATGAGTTGAAAATCGAGGTAGTGAGCTTTAAAACCGTGGCTTTTGAAAATATTGTTGATAATTCGAGAAAAATTTTCCGAGTTAAAATATTTGTAAAAGTTTGTTATAAAATCCATTTATTAATCAATTTTGGAAAACAATTATTTATGATTTTAGAAAATCCCCGTTAAAACAATTCAAGCAATATTGTAAGTACGACTAAACATAAAGCAATTTAAAACATATCCTGAGGCCTTATTACAACTTAAACCAAAATAGCAAAATAATAAAATAAACCGAAATAGAAATTTAAAGTTCAATAACACCATTTCAAGTATGGCCTCCACCGAGTCATCCATGGGCCCAAGTCCTCATTACGGAGCATTACCTACAGAGATTAAAAAGGAGGGTGAGTTACTAGAACTCGGTGCAGAAATCCCCTACAGTCATCCACTGGGCTGAATCCATATAGCAACATCTTGGGCGGAGCCCACTTTCATAACAGAACATATATATATGAAGCAAATGTATGCAACTCAACCCATCCAACCAGTCTCCCCTGTACCAACCGGTCTCTCTGTGGGGATCAAGTCAACCCACCCCGCCTAATCTCTCCAATTTGCGGACAAGTCGCCATTTATAATAATTTTGTGGCTTAGCCACCAGAGTATCATATATGGTAACATAATCGGCACACACCTTAATCACGATGGCACAAAGCCATATTTAAATTGGCACATAGCCCATATCGAATTTGTGGCGAGCCACCGGAATCATATACGGTAATATAATCGCAGACACTGACCTTAATCACGATGGCACAAAGCCATATTTAAATTGGCACATAGCCCATATCAGAATTTGTGGCAGAGCCACTGGAATCATATACTTCTCTTCATTCAAGTTTCCCATCCCATGCAATATGTGATGATGCAATACACATAACAACATAAAATATCCACATGTATAACAACCATTAGTCTAGTAATTTAATACGATGAATCGGCCCATTATTGAGCTTTGTAATTCAGCCCACTAAGGCATTCTATAAATTCGGCCCATAGGGGCATTTCGGTAAATCGATAATTTTACCCACTAAGGGTAATTCGGTAATCTCGCAACCCAGGGGTATTTCGGTAATTTATCCTCCAAGGGTATTTTGGTAATTCGGCAACCTAGACTTAACTACTAATGTGAGGCATAAAAATTGAAACTGTCCATCTGCGTCATACTGACTAAATTGACTATAACTCGAGTTAGAAAACTCGAAATTTAGATCCGTAAATTTTCCTTGAAACTAGACTCATATATCATCATACTAAAATTTTCCTATAATTTTTGTCTTAGCCGTTTAGTACAGTTTATTCATTAAAGAATCCCTTGTTTCACTAACCAACGGTTCTGACCTCCCTTACCCAAAATTCAAATATCTCACTGTACAATTTTCACATGTTGCTCCCACTTGTTTCTATTGAAAATAGGCTCACTAAGGAATCTATACATATAGGTCATAACTCATAATTCACTTTGTACAATTTTAAACGATTTTTCCAAGATAGAACAGGGAACCACGAAGTCAATCAGAACCAGTCTCACTAAAATTAAGATATCACAGAATATAAAATTTCTCCTTCTACGCCGTTTCTTTCATATGAAAATAGACACAGTAAGCTTTAATTCGATATCTTATTCGCTTTCAAATTCTCTTTCACATATTTTTCGTGATTTTTCAAAATCACGTCACTGCTGCTGACCAAACTGTTTCATTGCAAAAATATGGTTACCACTACGAATATACGCACGCCCGAGTGGTCACGGATGCCGGTTTCCGGTTTTTTTTTAGTATTTCGACCGAATCATAGAACATATCATACAAACATTCAGAGAGGTATGAGATTACACACCATTTCAAACATGTATTTGGAAGGGTACGGGATTACACACCTTATTCGGAATTCGTAACACGATATTCTCCGCGGCACCTAAAGGTACAATCGGTTAACAATTAGTCCAAAGCCCAATTTTCAACTTCAACCAAGTATTGCGATTGATTAACAATCTATATCACTTACCAACAATCCGAGTCTCTTATTATGAGGGATAGGTAATCGAGCGATTTGGTCCCTAAAAATAAGCGATTAGTCATCACCTCTATACCGTTTAGCAAACTAACCGATCAACGAAAAGATAAAAAGAACCATGACGAATCCCTTACCTTGACAATAATAGATCCCCTTCTATCGATTTCCTTAAGGCTAGAAAGATGATGAGAGTGTAAGCTAACACTCTACCGATTCGCCCACACCAAGAGAACCAAGAAGATGGAAGTAGCAAAGAATAGATTCACCTTGCAACCACAGAAAACCCGAGAAGACAAAGAAGCTTCCGGCAACCACAAGAACCAAGTTTCGACTATGAGATGAAGTTGATGTTTGGTTATGGTGTATAAAGAGAATGTTTGAAAAGAAAAGAGTAGAAGTCAATAGGCAAATTGAAGTTTTGGTCAAGAGGAAATGCAATCAAAAGAACCAAAATATTTAGAAAGGAAAAGAAATGACCCCAAAGATGTGAAAATGCAAGGGAGAGCTAGAGAATTGGCTCCCCTCTTTCCCTTAACAAAACCATGTATCATCTTTTCCAAAAGATGAGCATTGACCAAATAAAAATCTTTCCAAAACACCTTCCACACTATAAGCCAACATGTTCCCTTCTCTTACCTTTTTCCTTCATTTCTCTCCCTCTTTTTCCCTAGTCTTCCTCCTTACCATATTCCTTAGCCATCTTTCCCAAATTAAAAAGTCTTTCTTACCTTATTAAAGCCTTGACCGACACTTTGGATGAATAGCACAAAAATAAATCCAAAATTTGCAAAAGATGGGATTTGAACCCTTTCCCTCCATGCTCTCCACTTGATGCCTTAACCTCCTTGCCATATGCTCTCTTATGCTAGCAAAATACACACTTATTACCTTAAGCCTTGATGCCACTTGCCTTTTCCCCTTAAGTGCTCAAACACAAAAATTTAATTATAGCCTAACTTGAACCCGTAACTTCCTAGAAACCTCGTAACTTTCCAAAATCACCTTCCTAATAAGCTCATCTTGAAATAATGCCGTTCTCTTATTCTCAAAAATTTTTAACACTCTTACGCCTAAGGCCCATTGGGCCCAATCCTACTAGGCCCCATTTCGGGTCGTTACAATTCTACCCTCCTTTAAGAAATTTCGTCCTCGAAATTTCCAACCAACTACTAAACGCATCGCTCAAATCAAACCACTATGCTTTCGCTGCGCACTCTGATCTTAATAACACTAATGTACTTTTAACAAAATCTTGAATCCTCTTTCACTCAACCAAACATCTAACCACAGAAGCAAGCAGTTATCTACCACTTATACCTAAAATTTTCTACATTCAATCATCACGTCCAACCATAACATACTTGACTTGATGGTGATGAAACAATCCCGAGCCTTATGCTCCTTAGACCCGCATCTCAAGCATGCTCCTGACCTCCTTCAGCATTCTTAGGATGGCGTATTCCGCAATAATCGCAAGCCGAAAAGTTTGGACGTGCCTTAACACGCTTTACGGAACGAGACTGCGACCCAAAAGAACCGCGATCTCTTTTCTTCTTACAGTCCACACACTCAACTCGAAGTGCTTCACCGATTCCTTTAACCTCCTCCAATACCTCCTTAACTATTTGAGTCAGCTCAACAACCCAAGCTCAATCATGAGATCCTGTCTCAGCCACTGCCGATGCCAGCACCTCCCTTTCGGAAACATGCCCCGATGCTGAAGATCTAGCCTTAGCACCTCGGCCTCTACCACGTCTACGTCTACCGCGTCCACGTCTTCTAGCGTTCATGTTCACTAATGTCGACTTAATCTTATTACGAGTTTTATGAATCAGTATACTATTTAAGTGTTTATTAAACAATGTTTTATGGAGTATAGGAAGTAAAGTTGTTTTCGCAATACGCATCCTAAATTCTCAATCTCTATAATTTCAGCTCCTAAAACTAAAAGTTCTAGAGTATTCTATTTTGTGGAATTTTCTTACCACAGTACTAACACAATAATCATAAAATAAAAACACATACTTACTTGACTTGGTGCCGGATACCCGTGGTGCCATACTTCCTTTAGAACATGTATTTACAGATTAAAATTTTAAATGGCATTGAAAACACTTTTGAACCCAAACCACAGTCGAGTTTTGCAACATAGGCTCTGATACCATAAAATGTAACACCCCAAACCCGGCCTAGAAGTTAGGCCCGAATCTGGCGTGTCACATGGAATAACTTGTTTGAGAATTCTGACCTCTTTGTTAAAACCCAAAACACTTAAGCAATTGTTAACTACTTGAAAACGTAATTATTTTTTAAAACCTTTTTGGTGGCGAAAGCATATTTGAAAAAACAATTTACAAAAATGTGATGTTTAGAAAAAAGCTTTGAAGTATTTTGAAATTGTTGAGGAAACGTAGATAAAATACAAGTATTTTTGAGAGATCGTTTGATGAATTGAAAATCGTGGTAGTGAGCTTTAAAACCGTGACTTTTGAAAATATTGTTGATAATTCGAGAGAAAATTTCCGAGTTAAAATATTTGTAAAAGTTTGTTATAAAATCCATTTATTAATCAATTTTGGAAAACCATTATTTATGATTTTAGAAAATCCTCGTTAAAACAATTCAAGCAATATTATAAGTACGACTAAACATAAAGCAATTTAAAACATATCCCGGAGGCCTTATTACAACTTAAACCAAAATAACAAAATAATAAAATAAACCGAAATAGAAATTTAAAGTTCAATAACACCATTTCAAGTATGGCCTCCACCGAGTCATCCATGGGCCCAAGTCCTCATTACGGGCATTACCTATGAGAGATTAAAAGGAGGGTGAGTTACTAGAACTCGAGTGTGAAATCCCCACTACAGTCATCCACTGGGCACGAATCCATATGGCAACGTCTTGGGCGGAGCCCACTTTCATAACAGAACATATATATATGAAGCAAATGTATGCAACCCAACCCATCCAACCAGTCTCTCCCCCGTACCAACGGTCTCTCTGTGTGGGATCAAGTCAACCTACCCCCTTGGTCTCTCCAATTTGCGAGACAAAGTGCCATTTATAATAATTTTGTGGCTTAGCCACTAGAGTATCATATACGGTAACATAACCGGCACACAGCCTTAATCAAGATGGCACAAAGCCATATTTAAATTGGCATATAACCCATATCAAAATTTGTGGCAGAGCCACCGAAATCATATACGGTAATATAATCGGCACACAGCCTTAATCACGATGGCACAAAGCCATATTTAAATTGGCACATAGCCCATATCAGAATTTGTGGCAGAGCCACCGGAATCATATACTTCTCTTCATTCAAGTTTCCCATCCCATGCAATATGTGATGATGCTATACACATAACAACATAAAATATCCACATGTATAACAACCATTAGTCTAGTAATTTAATACGATGAATCGGCCCGTTATTGAGCTTTGTAATTCAGCCCACTAAGGCATTCTATCAATTCGGCCCATAGAGGCATTTCGGTAAATCAGTAATTTTACCCACTAAGGGTAATTCGGTAATCTCGCAACCCAAGGGTATTTCGGTAATTTACCCTCCAAGGGTATTTTGGTAATTCGACAACCTAGACTTAACTACTAATGTGAGGCATAAAAATTGAAAGTGTCCATCTTCGTCATACTGACTAAATTGACTATAACTCGAGTTAGGAAACTCAAAATTTAGATCCGTAAATTTTCTTTGAAACTAGACTCATATATCTTCTTACTACAATTTTTCCAGAATTTTTGGCTTATACGTTTAGTACAGTTTATTCATTTAAGAATCCCTTGTTTCACTGACCAACGGTTCTGACCTCCCTTACCCAAAATTCAAATATCTCACTGTACGGTTTTCATATGTTGCTCCCACTTGTTTCTATTGAAAATAGGCTCACTAAGGAATCTATACATATAGATCATAACTCATAATTCACTTTGTACAATTTTAAACGATTTTTCCAAGACAGAACAGAGAACCACGAAGTCAATCAGAACCAGTCTCACTAAAATTAAGATATCACAGAATATAAAATTCCTCCTTCTACTCCGTTTCTTTCATATGAAAATAGACACAGTAAGATTTAATTCAATATCTTATTCGCTTTCAAATTCCCTTTCTCCTATTTTTCCTGATTTTTCAAAATCACGTCACTACTGCTGACCAAACTGTTTCATTGCAAAAATATGGTTACCACTACGAATATACGCACGCCCGAGTGGTCACGGATGCCGGTTTCCGGTTTTCTTTGGTATTTCGACCGAATCATAGAACATATCATACAAACATTCAGAGAGGTATGAGATTACACACCATTTCAAACATGTATTCGAAAGGGTACGGGATTACACACCTTATTCGGAATTCGTAACACGATACTCTCCGCGACACCTAAAGGTACAATCAGTTAACAATTAGTCCAAAGCCCAATTTTCAACTTCAACCAAGTATTGCGATTGATTAAAAATCTATATCACTTATAAACAATCCGAGTCTCTTATTACGAGGGATAGGTGATCGAGCGATTTGGTCCCTAAAAATAAACGATTAGTCATCACCTCTATACCGTTTAGCAAACTAACCGATCAACAAAAAAGATCAAAAAGAACCATGACGAATCCCTTACCTTGACAATAATAGATCCCCTTCTATCGATTTCCTTAAGGCTAGAAAGATGATGAGAGTGTAAGCTAACACTCTACCGATTCGGCCCACACCAAGAGAACCAAGAAGATGGAAGTAGCGAAGAATAGATTCGGCCTTGACACCAACGAAAACCCGAGAAGACAAAGAAGCTTCGGCAACCACAAGAACCAAGTTTCGACTATGAGATGAAGTTGATGTTTCGGTTATGGTGTATAAAAGAGAATGTTTGAAAAGAAAAGAGTAGAAGTCAATAGGCAAATTGAAGTTTCGATCAAGAGGAAATGCAATCAAAAGAACCAAAATATTTAGAAAGGAAAAAGAAATGACCCCCAAAGATATGAAAATGCAAGGGAGAGCTAGAGAAATTCGGCTCCCCCTCTTTCCCTTAACCAAAACCATGTATCATCTTTTCCAAAAGATGAGCATTGACCAAATAAAAATCTTTCCAAAACACCTTCCACACTATAAGCCAACATGTTCCCTTCTCTTACCTTTTTCCTTCATTTCTTTCCCTCTTTTTCCCTAGTCTTCCTCCTTACCTTATTCCTTAGCCATCTTTCCCAAATTAAAAATTTTTTCTTACCTTATTAAAGCATTGACCGACACTTTGGATGAATAGCACAAAAATAAATCCAAAATTTGCAAAAGATGGGATTTGAACCCCTTCCCTCCATGCTCTCCACTTGATGCCTTAACCTCCTTGCCATATGCTCTCTTATGCTAGCAAAATACACATTTATTACCTTAAGCCTTGATGCCACTTGCCTTTTCCCCTTAAGTGATCAAATACAAAAATTTACCTATAGCCTAACTTGAACCCGTAACTTCCTAGAAACCTCGTAACTTTCAAAAATCACCTTTCTAATAAGTCCAACTTGAAATAATGTCGTTCTTTTGTTCTCAAAAATTTTAAACACTCCTATGCCCAAGGCCCATTGGGCCCAATCCTACTAGGCCCAATTTCGGGTCGTTACAATTCTACCCTCCTTGAAGAAATTTTGTTCTCGAAATTTCCAACCAACTACTAAATGGATCGCTCAAATCACACCACTATGCTTTCGCTGCGCACTCTGATCTTAATAACACTAATGTACTTTTAAAAAAATCTTGAATCCTCTTGCACTCAACCAAACATCTAACCACAGAAGCAAGCAGTTATCTACCACTTATACCTAAAATTTTCTACATTCAATCATCACCTCCAACCATAACATACCTAACTTGATGGTGATGAAACAATCCCGAGCCTTATGCTCCTTAGACCCGCATCTCAAGCATGCTCCTGACCTCCTCCAAGCATTCTCCCGGATGGCGCTTCACGCAATAATCGCAAGCCGTAAAGTTTGGACGTGCCTTAACACGCTTTACGGAACGAGACTGCGACCCAAAAGAACCGCGATCTCTTTTCTTCTTACAGTCCACACACTCAACTCGAAGTGCTTCACCGATTCCTTTAACCTCCTCCAATACCTCCTTAACTATTTGAGCCAGCTCAACAACCCAAGCTCGATCATGAGATCCCGTCTCAGCCACTGGCGATGACAGCGCCTCCCTTTCAGAAACATGCCCTGATGCTGAAGATCTAGCCTTAGCACCTCGGCCTCTACCACGTCCACGTCTACCGCGTCCACGTCTTCTAGCGTTCATGTTCACTAATGTCGACTTAATCTTATTACGAGTTTTATGAATCAGTATACGATTTCAGTGTTTATTAAACAATGCTTTATGGAGTATAGGAAGTAAAGTTGTTTTCGCAATACGCATCCTAAAGTCTCAATCTCTATAATTTCAGCTCCTAAAACTAAAAGTTCTAGAGTATTCTATTTTGTGGAATTTTCTTACCACAGTACTAACACAATAATCATAAAATAAAAACACATAATTACTTGACTTGGTGCCGGATACCCATGGTGCCATACTTCCTTTAGAACATGTATTTATAGATTAAAATTTTAATTGGCATTGAAAACACTTTTGAACCCAAACCACAGCCGAGTTTTGCAACCTAGGCTCTGATATCATAAAATGTAACACCCCAAACCCGGCCTAAAAGTTAGGCCCGAATCTGGCGTGTCACATGGAATAACTTGTTTGAGAATTACAGCCTCTTTGTTAAAACCCAAAACACTTAAGCAATTGTTAACTACTTGAAAACGTAATTATTTTTTAAAAACCTTTTTGGTGGCGAAAGCATATTTGAAATAAACAATTTACAAAAATGTGATGTTTAGAAAAAGAGCTGCAAAAGTATTTTGAAATCGTTGCGGAAACGTAGATAAAATACAAGTATTTTTGAGAGATCGTTTGATGAGTTGAAAATCGAGGTAGTGAGCTTTAAAACCGTGGCTTTTGAAAATATTGTTGATAATTCGAGAGAAAATTTTCGAGTTAAAATATTTGTAAAAGTTTGTTATAAAATCCATTTATTAATCAATTTTGGAAAACAATTATTTATGATTTTAGAAAATCCCCGTTAAAACAATTCAAGCAATATTATAAGTACGACTAAACATAAAGCAATTTAAAACATATCCCAGAGGCCTTATTACAACTTAAACCAAAATAGCAAAATAATAAAATAAACTGAAATAGAAATTTAAAGTTCAATAACACCATTTCTGAAGTATGGCCTCCACCGAGTCATCCATGGGCCCAAGTCCTCATTACGGAGCATTACCTACAAAGATTAAAAAGGAGGGGTGAGTTACTAGAACTTAGTGTGAAATCCCCTTACCGTCATCCACTGGGCCTGAATCCATATATCACCATCTTGGGCCGGAGCCCACTTTCATAACAGAACATATATATATGAAGCAAATGTATGCAACCCAACCCATCCAACCAGTCTCTCCCCCGTACCAACAAGTCTCTCCTGTGGGGATCAAGTCAACCCACCCCGCCAGTCTCTCCAATTTGCAGACAAGCTGCCATTTATAATAATTTTATGGCTTAGCCACCAGAGTATCATATACGGTAACATAACCGGCACACAGCCTTAATCACGATGGCACAAAGCCATATTTAAATTGGCACATAGCCCATATCAGAATTTGTGGCAGAGCCACCGGAATCATATACGGTAATATAATCGGCACACAGCCTTAATCACGATGGCACAAAGCCATATTTAAATTGGCACATAGCCCATATCAGAATTTGTAGCAGAGCCGCCGGAATCATATACTTCTCTTCATTCAAGTTTCCCATCCCATACAATATGTGATGATGCAATACACATAACAACATAAAATATCCACATGTATAACAACCATTAGTCTAGTAATTTAATACGATGAATCGGCCCATTATTGAGCTTTGTAATTGACCCACTATGGCATTCTATCAATTCGGCCCATAAGAGCATTTGATAAATCGGTAATTTTACCCACTAATGGTAATTCGGTAATCTCGCAAACCACAGGGTATTTCGGTAATTTACCCTCCAAGGGTATTTTGGTAAGTCGGCAACCTAGACTTAACTACTAATGTGAGGCATAAAAATTGAAAGCTGTCCATCTGCGTCATACTCGACTAAATTGACTATAACTCGAGTTAGGAAACTCAAAATTTAGATCCGTAAATTTTTCTTGAAACTAGACTCATATATCTTCTTACTACAATTTTCCAGAATTTTTGGCTTAGCCGTTTAGTACATTTTATTCATTAAAGAATCCCTTGTTTCACTGACCAATGGTTCTGACCTCTCTTACCCAAAATTCAAATATCTCACTGTGCGGTTTTCATATGTTGCTCCCACTTAATTCTATTGAAAATAGGCTCACTAAGGAATCTATACATATAGATCATAACTCATAATTCACTTTGTACAATTTTAAATGATTTTTCCAAGACAGAACAGGGAACCACGAAGTCAATCAGAACCAGTCTCACTAAAATTAAGATATCACAGAATATAAAATTCCTCCTTCTACTCCATTTCTTTCATATGAAAATAGACACGGTAAGCTTTAATTCGATATCTTATTCGCTTTCAAATTCTCTTTCTCCTATTTTTCCTGATTTTTCAAAATCACGTCACTACTGCTGACCAAACTGTTTCATTGCAAAAATATGGTTACCACTACGAATATACACACGTCCGAGTGGTCACGGATGCCGGTTTCCGGTTTTCTTTGGTATTTTGACCGAATCATAGAACATATCATACAAACATTCAGAGAGGTATGAGATTACACACCATTTCAAACATGTATTCGGAAAGTGCGGGATTACACACCTTATTCGAATTCGTAACACGATACTCTCGCGGCACCTAAAGGTACAATCGGTTAACAATTAGTCCAAAGCCCAATTTTCAACTTCAACCAAGTATTGCGATTGATTAACAATCTATATCACTTACCAACAATCCGAGTCTCTTATTACGAGGATAGGTGATCGGCGATTTGGTCCCTAAAAATAAGCGATTAGTCATCACCTCTATACCGTTTAGCAAACTAACCGATCAACGAAAAGATCAAAAAGAACCATGACGAATCCCTTACCTTGACAATAATAGATCCCATTCTATCGATTTCCTTAAGGCTAGAAAGATGATGAGAGTGTAAGCTAACACTCTACCGATTCGCCCACACCAAGAGAACCAAGAAGATGGAAGTAGCAAAGAATAGATTCGGCCTTGCAACCACCAAAAACCCGAGAAGACAAAGAAGCTTCGGCAACCACAAGAACCAAGTTTCGACTATGAGATGAAGTTGATGTTGAGGTTATGGTGTATAAAAGAGAATGTTTGAAAAGAAAGAGTAGAAGTCAATAGGCAAATTGAAGTTTTGGTCAAGAGGAAATGCAATGAAAAGAACCAAAATATTTAGAAAGGAAAAGAAATGACCCAGAAGATATGAAAATGCAAGGGAGAGCTAGAAATTCGGCTCCCCTCTTTCCTTAACAAAACCATGTATCATCTTTTCCAAAAGATGAGCATTGACCAAATAAAAATCTTTCCAAAACACCTTCCACACTATAAGCTAACATGTTCCCTTCTCTTACCTTTTTCCTTCATTTCTTTCCCTCTTTTTCCCTAGTCTTCCTCCTTACCATATTCCTTAGCCATCTTTCCCAAATTAAAAAGTCTTTCTTACCTTATTAAAGCCTTGACCGACACTTTAGATGAATAGCACAAAAATGAATCCAAAATTTGCAAAAGATGGGATTTGAACCCCTTCCCTCCATGCTCTCCACTTGATGCCTTAACCTCCTTGCCATATGCTCTCTTATGCTAGCAAAATACACACTTATTACCTTAAGCCTTGATACCACTTACCTTTTCCCCTTAAGTGCTCAAATACAAAAAATTACCTATAGCCTAACTTGAACCCGTAACTTCCTAGAAACCTCGTAACTTTCCAAAATCACCTTCCTAATAAGTCCAACTTGAAATAATGCCGTTCTCTTGTTCTCAAAAATTTTAAACACTCCTACGCCCAAGGCCCATTGGGCCCAATCCTACTAGGCCCAATTTCGGGTCGTTACATGAATTCTTGTTACCCAAAGTGGTATTCCTTGGACATGTGATATCAGTTGACAGAATTCGTGTTGATCCGAAAAAGATTGAATCAATTATTCGGTGGAAAGCACCGAAGAATGTGTTAGAAATCCGTAGTTTCCTTGGTTTAGCTAGCTATTACTGACGATTTGTGAATAGGTTCTCAAAGATAGCTATGCCAATAACAAAACTTCTACAGAAGAATATTCAATTTGTTTGGACTCCATAAGAAAACATCATTTGTTTTAGTCCATCTTCCCCCACCGAAATTGCAACCACCATTGTTGAAAAATAAAAGCTTCAAATTATAGTAACATTTGGGCAATTACATGTAAGTCAAATTATATTCCATTTTTGGTAATTTTCATGTTTTTCAGGTTATTTTAGCTTAAACTAGTTAATTCAAGGATTAGATTGTGAAATCATGCACTATTTTTGGAAGGTGTTGTTTTTTAGTTTGAATATTCTTGATGCTAAGTGATTTAATATTGAGCTTATTTTTTAGTTGGATTAGTTGAGATGTAATTTTTCTTAGTTAGTTTAAGTTAAGGGCTTAATTGTTAAAATAGGATAGTTGGCATGAAATTCTTTGAAAATATGTTAATTGTGGACTGTATAAGGACCCTATAAAATTTGGTTAAGCTTGGATAGGACTAATTTATGTCAAATTGGAATTATCGACTTTAGGAACTAATGTGTATAAAATTAGAAATTTATAATTAATATGTAAAATAGTATTAAGGAGTTGATTATATGAATTATAGTGTTAAAGGTGTTTAGTTGGGAATAATTAATTGAATTGTTATAATTAGATCAGAAACAAGTAGATCGGTCAATAATCGTGGGAAGGGAAACGCAGTTGAATAATCATCATCGAATATTGGTAGCTGCTGTGAAGGTAAGTTCATAGTCCTTGAACTCAAACTTTATGTATGTACTTTAATTAATTTAATTGTTACTTGATATCTAATTATATTTATATATGTAATTGATTCATAGCCGAAGTGAAGAATTATGGAGTTATACATATATGGTTATGGAATAGATCAAATGGAATAGATCAAAGAATTAATCATAGTTATTTGATGCAAATGGTGGAATTATGAAATGAGAGATTGTGGAGATAAATTAATTACGTATGTATTTGTCAGTTTTATCGACTAGTGCTGGGCACATTGAAATGTTTGTAATGTTGGTATAACCAACTAATATCGAGCACACATATAATATTTTCAGTTTATCCGATCAACACTGGGCGCATAACATCGTCAGTTTATCTGACCAATGTGGGGCACAACTATTGTCAGTTTATCCGACCAGTGCAGGGCACAATTATTGTTAGTATATTTGACTAATATTGGGTGCAAAACTTTACTACGGTATATTCCGTCAGGCAACGGGTGTCAGTAATGGTATAATTGATGAATTACGTAAAATAGATTCATTGAATAATTTGGCAAAAGAGCTATAATTGGAAGAGTGGAGAATCGATACATATATTTCTTCTAAAATCATATATGGTAATGAACACTATATGTTTTGAATACATGAATTATGGTTAATAAGTGTATGTTTTTTTTTCTTGTGGGTTAATGAAGTTTATTAGTATTTGATCATTCCTCTATGTGCAGGTTAGGTACCTATCTTTGATTGTCGACTTAGCATCCATCGATAATCCCAAACTAAACGTTGGTGAAGTATTCTTTTTGAGTTTTGGCATTTACCTAGGATGTTAATGTTATGAAATGGTCATTTTGATGTTTAGTTTTTTTTAAAGAAAGTTTCATGTATAGGATGTTGCTTTGTAAACTTTTTTCATATGTTTTGGTTCAAATGTAAATGCTTGTGCATATGGTTGATGCTATATGTTCTATGAAATTGGCTCTTTTGGAAGTGAATGATTTAAGTCACTTTGTTTGTGTTGATGTATGGTATGATATGGTAATTAAAGTTGATGGTTCTTAATATTTGAGTAAGATGAATGTATGATTTGATTGTTGTCGAATGCCTTTGTATATGATGATTGAATTGTGGTGTCAATGAGGGCACATTGGTTAGGCACTTAAGTTGTATAGGATTGGCATGTTTTGACTTGTTTGAAGGTTTTTTTTGGTGATGTTTAAAGGTTGGTTTTAGGCTTGGCTTGATACCCAAGATAGGTGTAAAATGTGCCTTGTTTTAAAGCCAAATTTTGGTGCACATGGCCTGAGACACGGGCTGTCACACGACCGTGTGTCTTATTTGTTTCCAGTGCAGGTTGGTCCACACGAGTACAAAGAGTTACACAGCCTGGCGACACGACCGTGTGACCTTGAGCTACACGATCATAGTAAGTTACACGGTCTACGTACACGGTCATGTTTCTGAGCCACACTGTCTGGGCTCTATCACACGGCCTGGCCACATGGCCGTGTGACCCCCGTTTTCAAATTTTTCCTAGTTTTTCTGTTTTGTTCTGAATTGGTCCCAAAATGTTCCCAAATGATTTTTAGGGCCCCGTAAACTCGGTTTAAGGCTAGTAAGTGCATGTTTATTATAAATTGAATGTGATTTTCTATTATTTATAATTATACTTGAATGATTGTTTCTATGCAATGTTAAATGTTTAAAATTTTGTTGTAATACTCTATAACCCTAATTTGGCAAGGGAGAAAAGTTAGGGGTGTTACATTTAGTGGTATTAGAGCTATAGGTTTAGTTGATTCTCGGACTAAATTGAGCTCGAAATTGAGTCTAGAAGTACATGCCAAAGTTGAGTCGAGTCTAATTTGGGATTTGGATGTTGATTATAATTGTTTCCGCTTTATAGTTAAAAGATGTCGAATGAATCTAATAATGTGGTTGATCAAGAGATCCATACGGATGATGATTCTACTGAGGAATTAGATGGAACTGAATCAGTAACACCGAGTGTTCAATCAGATGGTGCTCAACAGCAAAAATACTGGAGCTAATTGTAGCGAGATCAAAGTCACAGTTGTTAGATCTGAAGATGTCGCGCCTGATGTTATTTCTAGTACATTATATCTCTTTGATATTGCTATGTATGCACTGATTGACCCTGGGTCAACTCATTCGTATATTGCACTGCATTAGTAACTTAATATGTCGTAAGTGTCTGCTGAGAATACAAGGCTATGACTTTCTTTATGATTTGATGTTGTTACCTTTTCACGAATTTGATATTATTCTAGGAATAGATTGTTTGACATTACGATGCTATGGTGAACTATAGATTGAAACGGATTGTTCTAAAATGTCATACTTGTGAAAAGATTACAACTGAATCCGATAGATTAGATAGTCCTACTAGAATTATCTTAGTTATCTCTGCACAGAAATTGATTCAAAAATGTTGTGAACCATATTTGGCATATATACTTAATACTCGAGAATCAAGATTAAAGGTTAATTGGGTTCCGATTGTTTATGGGCTTACAAATGTGTTTCCTGAAGAATTGTCGGGATTACCACCTGAACGTGAAATTGAGTTTGTGATTAACTTGATGCCCGAAACTGCTACTATGTCAATCACACCGTATTAAATGGCACCAGTTAAGCTAAAAGAACTTAAAGCACAGTAGTAAGAGTTGTTTGATAGAGGTCTTATTCGGCTGAGGGTATCTTTCTAGAGTGCACCTGTGTTATTTGGGAAAAAGAAATATGGGTCGATGAGATTGTGCATTAATTAAAGGAAATTGTATAAAGTCATGATAAAGAATAAGTATTTGTTGCCCCATATCGACGACTTGTTTGATTAGTTGAAAGGTGCTATAGCGTTTTTGAAAATAGGTCTTAGATCCGGTTATTATTAGTTGCGAGTTAAAGATATTGACGTACCAAAAAATACTTTTCAAACTTGTTACGACCATTATGAATTTCTAGTAATGCTATTCAGATTAATTAATGCCCTGCTGCTCTATAAATTTGATGAACCAGGTTTTTTAGTCTCATCTGGATACATTAGTAGTAATATTTATTGATGATATACTGATCTATTCTAAAATAAAATCCAAGCATGCTCCGCATTAGGAAATTGTGTTACAGACTTTGCACGAGAAACAATTGTATGCAAAAAACAATTAGTAAATGTGAATTCTGGCTCAAAGAGTTGGATTTCTTGGTCACGTGATTTCTACGGATGACATACGAGTTGATCCAAGTAAGATTTCAGCAATTGTTAACTGGAAAGCTCCGAAAAATGTTCAGAGGTGCATAGTTTTTTGGGTTTAGTCAGTTATTATCGTTGATTTTTTAAAAATTTCTCGATAATTGCTTTACTGATAACTAAGCTATTATAGAAAAATGTTTAGTTTGTTTGGTCAGATAGGTTCTAATAGAGTTTTGAACAACTGAAAGCTTTAGTGACGAAAGCTTTTGTATTGACTTAGCCTGAATCCAGGAAGGAATATGTTGTTTATAGTGATGCGTCGCTCCATGGGTTAGGTTGTGTATTGATACATGATTGAAAAGTTATAGCTTATGCTTCTCGACAATTAAAACCACACGAAAGGACTTACCTAACTCAATCTAGAATTGGTCGCGATTGTATTCGCCTTGAAGATTTGGGAACATTATCTGTACGACGAGAAATGTCATGTTTATACCGATTATTAAAGCCTAAAATATTTAATGGTTCAAAAAAGAATTGAACCTGCGATAGCGACAGTGGCTCGAGTTATTGAAAGATTATGATCTGGTAATTGATTACCATCAGGGAAAAGTTAATGTAGTTATTGACGTGTTAAGTCAAAAATCACTATCTACCCTGAGAGGCATTGAATGCTCAGTTGACTTTGAATTGTGACGGTTCTGTGTTAGCAGAATTGAAAGCTAGAGCGTTGTTTCTTCAGAGAATTAGAAAGTTACAAATGATGACCCGAAGTTGCTAGTTAATCAAATACAGATTCAGAATGATCAGTCTATAGAGTTCAATGTTGGTGTCAATGTTATGTTGTATTTTCGCAATGGATTTTGTGTTCTGAATGATCTAGAATTGAAATGAGATATACTATCAAAGGCTCATGGTAGTACTTACTCCATTCATCCGGGTAGTACTAAAATGTTTTGTGATTTGAAACAGATGTATTGGTGGTTAGGTATGAAACATGAAATTTCAGAATTTATGGCTAAATGTCTAGTTTGTCAGTAGGTGAAAGCCGAGCATCAAGTTCCGTCTGGGTTATTATAGCCTATTATGATTCCTGGATGAAAATGGGAATGAGATACAATGGATTTTGTATCTGGATTACCTGCAACACAGAGAAGAAAGACTCGATTTGGGTTATTGTTGACAAACTGACGAAATCATCTCACTCTATTCCATTCAAAACAGAGTACTTTCTTGAAAAGTTAGCTAAGTTATATATATTGGAAATTATCAGATTAAACGGAGTACCGTTGTCTATTATTTTCGATCGAGACCTAAGATTCACCTCGAGATTTTGGGGTAAACTCCATGAGACTCTGGGTACTAAACTTAACTTCGATACAGCATTTCATCCGTAGACAGACAGACAGTCAGAATGGGCAATATAGATTCTGAAAGACATGTTACGGTGTTGTATTCTCGAGCTTGAAGGTAGCTAGTAAAAATATTTGTCGTTGTCGAAATTCGCTTATAATAACAGATATTAGTCCAGAATAAAAATGACACCGTTTGAATCTTTATACTGATAGAAATGTAGAACCCTGTTATACTAGTTAAAATTGAGTGAAAACAAGATAGTTGAAACAGACTTGATTAGAGAAATTAAATATAAAGTTCGCGTTATTCAATATTGTCATCAGATCGTTATCTGTCATATTGGAACAATAGAAATGTACAAGTGTACACAATCGCAACAAGTAATAAAGTGACAAGTAAATGTCGATGTCGAGTTATCGTACCCACAGGGGCTGTGAAAGAAAAATATTTATGAAATGTAAATCAAACACTTTGGTGATGGGAAAAATATTTTATTTTGAAGAAGTGATGTAAAAACTAAAAATTAACTAAGTAATAAAAATAAAAAGTAAAAATTCCAATGCACGATTTCAAAAAGATGAGTTTTAATCAATATGACATAATTGTGCTAGATTGATTACATTCCTTAACTTAGAATTACTAAACCCATGTTCATGTTGTTACGAATATTTTCACGGCAACTTGGTAATTTGTTAACTACAGTAAATACATACTTACTAAATTAACTAATCTCTTGAACATTTTTTCAATGTTAATTCAAAAAATTAATCAATCTTCATAGGCACATATAAGATTAAGTGAGGTAACAATATATTTCTATATTGAAACAGTTTAATAACAATAATCTTGCAAGTTATGCAAGGCTAATGTACCGTTTAATATCGTCGCTAATTTAACCTTCAGCTACCTTAGAAGATTAAACATGCACCAATTAAATATTGTGTCAATTAATTATAATTTCAATATGTTTAATAATTAATTCATTTGTTACCTTACATTTTATAATGCAAGTATAACATAAGCTTGGTTTTATTTAATTGAACAACTTACCAAGGCCTATAACAACACAAACATGATTTTAAATATTCAAGTGGACAGAATGCAATAAATCTAACACGAATTAATTTAAGCCATTTTAATTAGAACAAGAACAATAACAAAAAAATTATTCATACTCATGATCACAAAATAAACAAGAAAATTAAATGGAAGGGAACTAGGAAGCAAATCCAGTATTTCTCTCAAGCCAGACTAGTGCGCTCCTCTTCTTCTCTTCTCATTTTGTTGAATCGAGGCCTCCACGAACAATTTAACCATGCTATTCCAAGGTGGAAGACGGCTCTTTTTCAATAGGGAAATTGACAAGGGAAATGGACAAGAAAAAGAGAAAAACAAACGAGAGAAAGTGAGTGAAAGATAAAGAGAGATGTGTGGGAATGGTGTGTTGAGTTAATAGGTGAAGGGGATATTTATAGGTGGGAGTGGCTGCTAAAAATAGCAAATAATTAGTAGCCACACACTTCCCTTGGCTGGCCACACATGGAGCAAAGTTTGAATGTTTCAAAATTTGCTAAATTTAGCTTGGGACAAATCTTCAAAGGCACAAAAAGTGGAGGGGTTTGAATAGGATTTTAAGGAAACTTGAGGGTTGTTTGCAATTAATTCAATCAGCTAAATAAGCTGATTGGGTCAGCTTATTGGGTCGGTTTTGGGCTGCAAATTTTCTTATTGGATTAGTCTTCAATGCTTAGCACATTGGGGCACTTTCTCCTTCAGGCTTTATATTAATTTTTAACTCAATTTAACTTGGATAAAAATTAAATATAAAGTATATAAAATCATCATCATTTGGACCGAACTTGGCTAGAAAAATATTTAATCTTGCCCTTGGTTCACTTGATGCAAAAATCCATCAACGGTTCAAGCCTTTCAAGGTATATACCGAGCCAATTTTCACCTTTTGTGCAAAACTGTCGAAAATAAACCAAATTTTTGAAAAATTATTATAAAAATAATTAAAATTCAATATGTTAATAATCTAAGTGCAAATTAATTATTTTACAATTAAAGTGTGAATTTTGAAAAAATTTACTACGAGACTGCATGAATTAGAGCTCAAAAGGTGCTGAAAAAGTCTATATATTTTTGTGTTTCCACATATTCAGAGGAGCCAGTGACGATTTTAGTTAGTAACGTAAAAGAACGTCAAAATAAATAGGTACCGCTAGTAAAATTTTTGTGGCATCAACATGGTATCGAAGAAGCTACGTGGGAAACTAAGGTATTGATGAAGTTATAATACTCGAACCTATTCTCAGGTAAAAACTTCGAGAACGAAATTTCCTAATGAGGGGAGAGTTGTAACAACCCGTTTTCCAGTGGTGTCGAAAACGGTGGTTTTAGGATCACAAATCTAATGAGTGAGTCTATAAATATTAGTTATTTAATATTTACGAGTCAAATATAGTATTATATTGAATTTTGATTTAATAATTTTGGCTAATTGAACAAATAGTTAAGTACAAGTGGTTTGTTCCTAAAGTCTAGTGGTTTTGGAAAATGAAATATCGGGACCTCTTTTTTGTAAACCAAGCCTGTAAATATTTTGATTAAATATTTACGGAGTTACCATATTAGTGTATTGGAATTTGGTTTAGTAATTTTAATGTTTGGCTAGTTAATTAAAGAAAAAGGGCTAAATCGTAAAAATTGCAAAAATCAATCACTATTTGTAACACCCCTTACTCGGGTTCTACGCCGGAACCGGGCCCGAGGCATTACCGAACTCAAACCACTTGATCGCCACTTAGGCTCGTCGTAACTACTCTCTGAGGTCATCTCAATAACCTCACTCTCGACTTACGAGGCCTCACTCATACACACGAGGGCTCTCGAGACTAAACCGGAACTTTTTCCAATCTTAAATTTTTTCTCTTTTATACAGGTCTCACATGCCCGTGCAAGATTAGACACGCCTGTGCATGGACACACACGCCCATGTCCCCAAACCGTGTCTAAAACCCCAGCATTCTGCCAATGCCCCACGGCCAAGGCACACGCCCGTGCTTACCACCCGTGGTGCACACTAACTACCTTAATAAGGCATAGAGTCTAGACACACGCCCGTGTGGCTAGCTCGTGGCCAACACTGATTAATCCCACACGCCCTAGGCACACGCCCGTGTGACTAGTCCATGGTCTAATCTGACTTAAAATGTTAATATGCAGGGGACGCACGGCCAAAGCACACGCCAATAGGCTGACCTTGTGTCACACATGGTCTAGACACACGCCCGTGTGTCTATCCACATGGACAAGAACAAAGCTACTTGCTAAGCTCTTCTCACCCTTATAGCTTACACAACATGCACTCATACAACACATCCATAATGAACTCAAATTGAATTGCAATCTCACATAGACAACTATAACTTTTCATATAATAAGGTAGCCAACAACTATGGCATTATACAAAATGAGCTATCCATCTAAAGGCCAACACATCTTAGCCATTTACAACAAAATTCACTAACTTGTCTAGCCCCTATACATGCCATATACAAAACATTAAGTCTCATGTACCAAAGTGTGTTGATAGTGTGGGCGATCTTTCAATTGATCCTCGTATCTCGGTTCAACCCTTTTACTCTATAAGACAAGGGAAAAGAAAGGGAGTAAGCTTTGAGCTTAGTAAGTTTACACATAAACAATTAACAAACATAGTATAAATTTGAACAACAATTAGCATTATACTACCAAAAGAAATGAACAACTATGCTTACTCTTTCTAACCCTTACCACATTTCCAACACATCATGAGTCACTTACTCATAACCATCGAAATGCACCCCTGCATTCAATGTCACATTTACACAATATACAACGTGTCATTATTTATCAATAATTCATCCACACAGCTAATTAACTTAATAATACATCCACACAGCTATTTTACTCAATAATGCAATCACATGGCTAATCCACACAGTTAACCCACACAGCAAATGTCTCGGTGGTTTCGCACTTAGCACACCACAATCGATTAATAAGGTGGTATCGCACTTAGCCTACCACAAAGGTAATCATAGGGGTTTCTCACTTAGCCCACTAAATGATATACCTCACGATAGCATCGCACCTAGCCAGCTCATCTTCAATATGCATTAGGATGGTATCGCACTTAGCCTACCATCTAGCATTATCACTACACATTCACATGTCTACTTACTCAATTAAACATCCATTCACAATTCTACTACATTCATTCTACTTGGACCACATAGGTTCTCAATCAATCTCGAACAAGCTACACACTAGCTATCATCAACAAATTGTAAGTATGAATGCATTGTTTATGCATAGACTTACCTCGATACTCAAAAGTATTGAGACTTGCAATTTAGTCCACCACCTTGCTTTTGCCTCGGTTTCGATTCGGGCTTCGTCTTTCTTGATCTATAATGAATAAATCAGCTTATTCAATACATACGTTGACTAAATTGACCATATCTCATACTTTAGCAAAATTACTATTTTGCCCCTAAACTTCCTCATATTTACACTTTAGCCCCAAGGCTCATAAAGTGATTTTTATTCAACTTTCTAGCCTTTCATGCTTAGTCGAACCACTTATTCAACTAAAGCTATCATCAATTCTCACAAAAACACACATGTATGACCAAACTTAAGATTTTCACAATCAAGTCCCTACATGCATTTTCATAGAAAATCACTTAACAAAAGATGTTTCTACTACATCAAGCTTTCATAATCTTCCATAAAACAACAAAATACATGCATGTCATACATGACCACATTTTTGAACATCCTTTATAGCTCATCAAATAGCTAAAAATAGCTTACTCATGCTACTGGGACTTCAAAAATACAAAGAATATAAAAAACGAGGCTAGATGCACTTACTAGCAAGCTTGAAAAATTGAAGAACCCTAGCTATGGCTTCCTTCAAATTTTTGGCAATGAGGGGAAGAAGATGAGCATGATTTTGTCATCTTTTCTCCTTTTTAATCACTTATTTGTTAAATGACCAAAATGCCCTTTTTGATAAACTTTCTATTTTAACTCATCCATGCCCAATTTTGTCCAAATATTAGAAATTGGAAAAATTGCTATTTAAGGACCTCTAATTTATAATCTAAAGCTATTTCACACATATAGCTTCTAGAAACACACATTTTGCAACTTTTGCAATTTAGTCCTTTTGGACAATTCAACCACAATTTCACAAAATTGCTTCATGAAACTTTCACACTAGCATGCATACATGCATAAACCTCAAAAACTCATTTATAACCCTCGAATTTGTGGTCTCGCACCACTATTCCGACTAGGCCCTAAACCGGGATGTTATAACTCTCCCCCCTTTAGAGATTTTTGCCCCCAAAAATCTTACCAGTAAAGAGGTTTGGATGTTGCTCTCTCATAGCTTCTTCCGCTTCCCACGTAGCCTCTTCCACACCATGTTTCTGCCATAACACTTTCACTAGTGCTATGTTCTTATTTCTCAACTGTCTCACTTCTCCAGCCAAGATCTTAATCGGCTCCTCTTCATAAGACATATCCGATCTTATCTCAACTTTCATCGAAGGAATCACATGTGAAGGATCGGAGTGATACCGTCGCAACATCGACACATGGAACACATTATGAATCTTTTCCAACTCTACCGGTAAAGCCAACCGGTATGCTACAGGCCCAATTCTATCTGTAATCTCATACGGCCCTATGAACCTTGGACTCAATTTCCCTTTTTGTCTAAATCTCATAATCTTTTTCCACGGGGACACTTTCAAAAACACTTTGTCACCCACCTCAAACTCAATTTTTTTTCTTTTCAAATCCGCGTACGACTTCTGTCGATCCGAAGCAGCTTTCAGACTATTACGGATTACTTCCACTTTCTCTTTGGTCACTTTTACCAGATCAACTCCATGGATTCGTTTCTCACTAAGCTCGGTCCAATACAAAGGAGTCCGACACTTACGACCATACAAAGCCTCATACGGTGTCATCTCAGTATACTGATCGATAGATTTGTTGTTATAGGCGAATTCGACCAAAGGTAGATATCTCTCCCAACTACCTTTGAAATCTAACACACAGCATCGAAGCATATCTTCAAGAACTTGAATCACTTTTTCAGACTGACCATCGGTTTGCGGATGGAACGCAGTACTGAAATTCAATCTCGTACCCATGGCCTCTTGCAACTTCTTCCAAAATCTCGAAGTAAACATCATATCTCTATCTGATATAATAGACACAGGTACACCATGCAACCTCACTATCTCTGCCACATACAACTCAGCTAACTTGTCCAGTGAATAATCAACACGTACTGGAATAAAGTGAGCCGAATTTTTCAATCTATCCACAACAACCCACACATCATCTCTCTTTCTCGGAGTCATCGGCAACCCCGTTACAAAATCCATCGTAATCCGATCCCACTTCCATTCGAGTACCATTACTGGCTGAAGCAATCCCGAAGGCACTTGATGCTCAGCCTTCACCTGTTGGCAAATCAGACACTTTGTCACAAACTCTGAAATATCTCTATTCATACCCGGCCACCAATATAACTTTTTCAGGTCATTATACATTTTTGTACTGCCCGGATGTACTGACAAACATCCACTGTGGGCCTCATGCAAAACCTTTCGAATCAACTCCTCATCTTTAGGAACACAAATTCTGTCACGATACATCAGACAACCATTCAAATCCACTTGAAAATCAGAATCACTTTCTGATCCGCACTTAGCTATATTAGCTTGCATCTCACTGTCATTTCTCTGAGCCTCACATATATGTTGAACAAATAGTGGCTTAGCTCTCAACTCTGCCAAAATAGCACCATCATCAGACAATGCTAAACTCGTCCTCATAACTCTTAGAGCATACAAGGATTTCCTGCTCAGGGCATCCGCAACCACATTCGCTTTTCCCGGGTGGTAGTCAATGACTAACTCATAGTCTTTCAACAACTCAAGCCACCATCTCTGTCGCAAATTCAGATCCTTCTGATCCATCAAATACTTTAAACTCTTGTGATCCGTAAAGATTCAGCACTTCTCACCATACAAGTAATGTCGCCAAATCTTTAATGCAAAAACAATCGCAGCTAACTCCAAATCATGAGTCGAATAATTCTTCTCATGCGGTTTTAGCTGCCTCGAGGCGTAGGCGACTACCTTACCCTCTTGCATCAACACGCAACCGATACCATTAAACGACGCATCACTGTAAACCACAAACTCTTTCCCCGATTCTGGTTGAACCAAAACTGGTGCCTCAGTCAACAATGTTTTCAATCTCTTGAAACTCTGTTGACATGTCTCAGTCCATTCAAACTTGACATCTTTATGCAACAACTTCATCATCGGAGTAGCAATCACGGAGAACCCCTTTATGAAAAGTCTGTAATATCCTGCTAATCCCAAGAAACTTCTAATTTCAGACACATTCCTCGTCGGTTTCCAATCCATAACAGTCGATATCTTACTCGGGTCAACTCTGACACTATCACCTGACACCATGTGTCCTAGGAATCCGACCTCTTGGAGCCAAAACTCACTCTTGCTAAACTTAGCATACAACTTCTTATCTCTCAAAGTTTGCAAGACAATTCTCAAATGCTCTTCATGATCGTTCTCATCCCGAGAATAGATTAATATGTCGTCAATAAAGACAACTAAAAACTTGTCCACATACGGTTTGAAAACACGGTTCATCAGATCCATAAAAATCGCAGGTGCATTCGTCAAACCAAACGGCATAACCAAAAAATCATAATGGCCATACCTTGTCCGAAATGCAGTTTTCAACACATCTTGCTCTTTCACTCTGAGCTGATAATAACCAGACCTCAAGTCTATCCTGGAGAACACTGTAGCTCATTTCAGTTGATCAAAAAGATCATCAATCCTTGGTAAAGGATACTTATTCTTCACTGTCACCTTGTTCAGTTGTCTATAGTCTATACACAACCTCATAGACCCATCTTTCTTCTTCACGAATAATACCGAGCACCTACCACGAGTAGCTCGGTCTTCCAAAACCCTTATTTGTCAAATCTTGCAATCGAACCTTGATTCTTTCAACTCTCTGATTTGCCATTCTATATGGATCAATTGAAATAGGTGCCATTCCGGAACCAACTCAATTCCAAACTCGACCTCTCTCACTAGAGGTAATCCGGGTAACTCTTTTGGAAATACATCTGGATACTCACATACCACTGGCACTGTTTCAAACTCTACTCCAATCTCTCGAGTATTCAACACAAAAGAAAGATAGGTCTCACATCCTTTTCTCAAACATTTCTCACCACTAGGAAGAAATCATCACTGGTAGACTATCCAGATCCACGATTCAACCAGAACCACATCTCCACTCTCACATTTCAATTCAATGAACTTACTACCACAGTTCACTAAGACACTATGGATAGTCAACCAATCCATGCCTAGGATTAAATCAAACTCATCAAATGGCAACAACATAAGGTTTGCCGGAAAACAATGATTCTCAATTAATAAAGGACAATTCTTACACATTTTTTCCACTAACACATGCTTTCCTAACGGGTTTGACACCTTAACCACTATGTCCGTAGACTCAACGGTCATACTCAAACTAGATGCTAATCTCATGCAAATATAAGAATGGGTAGACCCTGGATCTATTAAAGCAATAACAAAGGTGTCATAGAGAGAAAAAGTACTCGTTATCACATCAGGGGAGGATGCCTCTTCGCGAGCGCGAATGGCATACGTCCTCGCAGGTGCCCGACCCTCTGGTCTCACAGTAGAATCTCTGGGCGCACCTCTACCACTAGCCCCACCTCTTGGGTTCCTTGGTGGTCTGCCCCTCGTAGACACATCACTAGGTCTCAGCTCTTGCCTCTCTTCCTTATTATCCCTCTCGGGGCAGTTTCGGATAAAATGGTCGGGGGAACCACACTTATAACATTTTTGAATATTTCCCCAACACTCTCCGGTGTGATATCTACCACAACTTGGACAATCCGGTTTACTGTAACACCCCAAACCCGGTCAATGCATTACGAGCGGATCTGGTATGTCACAGAAAGAAAGTGTTTAAAGAACTAGTGAATGTACTAAAGGTTTACGTTAATTTGATATAGTTAGAAAGCAAGTTTGGTTTATAAATATTCGATAAAATACTACAAATTTCGAGAAGTAGATTGACGAATCAAGAATCGAATTATTGAACTTTAAAACCGTGACTTTTGAAAATATTGTTGATAATTTGTAAGAAAATCAAAGTTAAATTATTTTTACAAGGTTGTTATGAAATCCATTTGTTAATCAATTTTGGAAACAGTTATTTATGATTTTAGAAAAAACCCCTTTTAAAACAATTTAAGAAAAATAATAATTACGTCCCAAACATAAAGCAAATTAAAGTTTATCCCAGAGGCCTTATTACAACCTTAAACCCAAAATAGTGAAAGTAATGAAATAAAGCGGAAAATGAAATTTACTAAAGTTCAAAAACACCATTTCTAAAGTATGGCCTCCACCGAGTCATCCATGGCCCAAGTCCACATCTTTGAGCATTACCCGCAAGAATTAAGAAAAAGGGGTGAGTTACTAGAACTCGGTGTGTAATCCCCTTACCAGTCATCCATTGGGCTGAACCCGTATAGTATCATCTTGGACCGAAGCCCATTTACATAGCAATATCTAAATGAAGTAAATTTATGCAACCCAACCCATCCATCCATCACACCCCCGACCAGCCAATCACACTTGTGGGGATCAAGTCAACCCACCCCGCCACTTACACCAAATTTGCAGTCAAATCATTTATCATATAGTATTTTTGTGGTCAAGCCACCGAAATCATATTTAAGCACGATAATATACAAATTGTGGCAATGCCACTGTGCTACACTCGCTCTCCATACAATTTTTCCCATCCCATGCAATATGTAAAATGCCACATACATAATAAAATAACATAAAACATCCACATATAAATATCAACCATTAATCAAGTAATTTATTAAGGTGAATCGACCCATTATGGTTCTTTGGTAATTCGGCCCGTTAAGGCATTCTAGCAAATCGCCCGTAGGGATATTTTGGTAAATCGGCCCATAGGGCATTTTTAATCCGGCCCATAGGGGCATTTTCGTAGTCGGCCCATAGGGCATTTTAAGTAAATTGGCACTTTAAAGGCATTTAAGAAATTTGGCCCGTTAAGGCATTTTGATAAAAAGCGGCTCATTGAGGGTATATTCGTAATTCGACCCATAAGGGCATTTTCGTAATTTATCAAATTTCATACCGATTTTTATGATTTTTAGAAATCTCGACGTTTAAGCTAATTACTCGATTCATGCTATATTACGGTTATTAGACTTGTAAAACAACAACGATCATTCGTCCAACCATAATGGTGAATCATGAATCAGCGGATTTTGGTGTGAGATTACACACGATTACAGGTAAGGACTAAACCTTCTTGATCGTCGGCACTCAATCACCATTACACTCGATTAACCAACAAACATGATTTTATTAATCCAAATCTAAATCAGACGATCTAAAAATGCTTACCCCTAGTATCGTGAACGACCACGATTTGTCTATTCTCACCGGATGATGGTCCACAACCCGGTGGAAAATCCCAAACCGCCGATACCGCCCTACGTTTGAACTTAGGAGTAGGAATTGCAAATCCACCCCCTTTTTGTCCTCCAATCGCTTTTCCTTTCAAATCATTACCACTTGCCTCCATTGGAAAAGTCTCGGTTAGAAAATACTATGATGAGTGCAAGTAATTGTTTAGGGATAGGATTCGGCTTACCACTACTTTTGAAGGATCAACGAATATAGAAGAACGAGCGATTAGTCCCTAGAATAAACGTTTAAACATAATCATCGATTCGTTTTAGGGGAATAACCAAGTATTGAGAGATATCAAAATGAACCTTGAAGAAATCCATTACCTTAACGATTATAAATCTGACTTCCACCGTTTGACTTAAGGCTAGAGGTGAATCGGCAAGGATGTGATATACGGCCACCCACTAGAACACGACGAAAAAGAAAAGATGATCACGATTTGAGGGAGTAGGAGAAAGTGATATTTCGGTTTAGAAACAAAATAGAACCACCGAATAGTGATGGACACACATTCGGCTAGGGAGAAAAGAAAGTGAAAAGAGAAGAAAGAAACCACTTACCGATTCGATCAAAGAAGAGAGTGCCAACACGAAAGAGAAAGAAATAATGAAAAAGAGATTAAGGGTCAAAAGGTTCGGCTATGGAGAGAAATGAACAAGAAGATTCGGCTACCAAAATGTTGATTAAAGAAGAAGAAAGAAGGGTTGAAGAAATATTGAAAAAGAAAAGAAAAGATGGAGAAAGAGTGCAAGATAGTTTCGGCTAACAAAGGAAAAAAATGAGCAAGAATGGATTGAGGGTTTCAGCTAAACAAGGGAGAAAGATGAACAAATGTACTAGAGTGTTTCGGCCAAAACAAGGGGAAAAAGAAGTTGGAAAAGAAAAGTACCCAAAATGCTAAAAGAAACCAAAACCTTTCATGCACAAATTTGCACAAAAACCATAAGAAAATCGGCTCCTCACTCCCCTCCCAAAACCAGTGTACTTCATTCACCAAAAAGGTCATGGTTGACCAAAAATTCTATCCCAAGCACCTTCCAAATATTCGCCAACATATCCCCTTCATACTCCTTTCCTTTACTTCTTTCCTTACTCTCCTCCTTACCTTATTTTCTTAGTCTTCTTTCCATCAATAAAAGTATTCCTTACCTTATTTAAAGCCTTGGCGACACTTTGGAAAAGAAGCACAAAATAATCCAAAATTTTGTAAAAGGTGGGATTCGAACTCCACCCCTCTAGCCCCTTCATGTGACGCCACACCACTCTACTACTAGCTCCTCTTGTGCTAGCAAAATACACACTTATTTCCTTAAGTATTGATGCCACTTACCTTCTCTCCTTTAAGTGCTTAAACACAAAAATTTTACTAAGGCCCAACTCAACCCAAAGCCTTCTTAGGACCCCTAAAGATACATAATTAGCATTCTTAACTAGCCTAACGCATGATATAAAGCAAAACATAAAATTCTAGGATGTTACAATTCTACCCTCCTTAAAGAAATTTCGGCCTCGAAATTTACCTGATTAGAAGAGATGAGGATATTGCTGCCGGATCGAGTCCTCTGGCTCCCATGTAGCTTCCTCTGATCTGTGATTACGCCATAATACTTTAACTAACATGAATCGACTTCCTTCTCAAGACATTAATATCCCGATCTAAAATCAGACTGGCTCTTCTTCAAAGGACAAGTCAGGTCTTATCTCAATTTCCTCCACTAGTACAATATGAGACGGATCCTAACGATAACGCCTTAACATCGAGACATGGAATACGCTATGTATCTGACTTAATTCGGAGGTAACTCAAGTGATAAGCCACTGGTCCAACACGCGATTGCAGTGCGGTCCGATGAACCTAGGGCTCAACTTGCCTTTCCGCCCAAATCTTAAAATCTTTTTCCAAGGTGAGACCTTCAAAAGACACGATCTCCCTCGAGAGAACTCTATATCCTTACGCTTGGATCCGCGTCACGATTTCTCATCCGTCCGAAGCTTCTTTTAACCGAGCCCGAATTACCTTAAATTTTTCTTCCGTCTCGAGATCAACTCGGGACCCAATAGCTGTCGCTCCCCAACTCGGTCCAACAAGTAGAGTACGACACCTACATCCATACAATGCCTCGTAGGGTGCCATCCGGATCTTTGGATTGATAAATTTGTTGTTGTATGCAAACTCTACCAATGGTAGAAAATCTTCCCAACTACCCACGAAGTCGATCACACGGCCCCTTAACATGTCTTCTAGAATCTGGATTACTCTCTCCGACTGACCATCAGTCTGCGGATGAAATGCCGTGCTGAAATTTAGTCTTGTACCCAAAGTTTCATGTAAAGCCCTCCAGAATCGTGATGTAAACCTAGGATCCATGTCCGATATAATAGACACTGGTACCCAATGCAACCTCACGACTTCTGCTATATACAACTTGGCCAACTTCTGCAATGTATAATCGGTACGAACTGGTAGGAAATGAGCAGTCTTCGTTAACCGATCCACTATAACCCAGACTGAATCTTTCTTAGTAGGCGTTAAGAGTAACCCACTAACAAAGTCCATCGCTATCCTTTCCCATTTCCATAGTGGAATTTTCACCGGTTGTAGCAACCCTGAAGGCAATTGATGCTCCGCCTTCACCTGCTGACATGTCAAGCACTTGCTCACGAAGTCGATAACCTCCCGTTTCAACCCTGGCCACCAATACTGCTCACGGAGGTCTCGATACATTTTGTTTCCCCTGGGGCGCATAGCATATGGGCTACTATGCGCCTCACGCAGAATCATTTGCCTCAATTTCGAATCCCTGGGCATACAAACTCTTCCATGGAAACACAATACTCCATCACTATTCAATCCAAAATCCCCTATCTCACCACCTTCCACTTACTGAAGCCGAGAACTCAACCTTTCATCTGACAACTACTTTTTCTTAATCTAATTTACCCATGCAGGCTTCACCTGAAGTTTGGCTATCAGGCTACCATCTTCATAAAGGCTGAGATGAGCAAACATCGCTCTCAAATCCGATATCACCTTACGACTCAACGCATCTGCCACTACATTAGCTTTTCCTGGATGATACTCGATTGAGAAGTCATAATCTTTCAACAGTTCTATCCACCTCCGCTGTCTTAAATTCAACTCCTTCTGTGTAAGGAGGTACTTCAGACTTTTATGATCCGTATAGATAACCGACTTCTCCCCGTACAGATAGTGTCTCCAAATCTTCAGAGCAAACACCACTACAGCTAACTCCAAATCATGAGTGGGATAATTCACTTCATGCGGCCTTAATTGATGAGATGCATAAGCCACCACTTTCCCCCCCTTGCATCAACACACATCCCAAGCCCGTGTGTGACGCATCACAATAAATAATAAACTCCTTACCAACCTCAGGATGAATCAATACCGGTGCTTCTGTCAAAATCTTCTTCAATTTTTCAAAGCTCTCTTGCTGCCTATCTGACCACACAAACGGTACTCCCTTACGCAACAACCTAGTTAGGGGTGCAGCAATCAACGAAAACCCCTCAATGAATTGCCTGTAAGACCCGTACCAAACCTAGAAAACTTGATTTACGCGCGACCGGTGGCTTCGGTCCAACACACCTCGACCTTACGGGGATCAACTCTAATTCCTCGGCGAGACACAACATGCCCTAAAAAGGTCACCTCCTTCAACCAAAATTCACACTTACTGAATTTGGCATACAAGCGCTTCTCCTCAAAATCTGCAATACTACCCATAGATGCGAATCATGCTCTTCTTCGGTCTTTGAGTACACGGGATGTCATCTATGAACACAACCACAAACCGGTCTAGGTAAGGTTGGAAGACTCGGTTCATCATGTCCATAAATGCAATTTGGTGCATTATTAGTCAACCCGAATGACATCACTAAGAACTTGTAATGCCCATATCGGGTTTGAAACGCAGTCTTATAAATATCTCCGCCTCCTTGACTTTAAGCGGTGATACCCCGATCTCAAGTCTATCTTCGAGAAAACTGAAGCTCCTCGCAGCTGATCGAACAGATCATCGATCCTCGATAACGGGTACTTGTTCTTGATCGTTAACTTATTCAATTGTCTATAATCGATGCACATACGCATCGACCCATCCTTTTTCTTAACGAACAAAATCGGCGCTCCCCACGGTGACACACTTGGTCGAATAAATTCACGATCCAACAACTCCTGGATCTAAGCTTTAAGTTCCACAAGCTCTTTCGGTGCCATTCAGTAAGGAGCAATGGACACCGGAGTCGTCCCTGGCAACAGCTCAATACCAAACTCCACTTCCCGATCCGGAGGCAATCCTGGAAGCTCCTCGGAAAAGACGTCTGAAAACCCTTTCACCGTTCTAACATTCTCTACCGACGACTCTTTGAAATTCAAAGCACTGATAAAGGCTAAGAACGCTCCACACCCCTTTCGCACCAACTTTTCTTCCTTTAAAGCAGATACCACATTAGACAGATAATTTCTTCTTTCACCTATCATCATCACTTCCTTATCCTCTGAAGTTTTTAGTACCATCTTCTTTGCAGCACAGTCCAAGTTTGCACGATGCTTAACCAGCCAGTCCATGCCCAAAATAAGATCGAACTCCCCGAACGGCAGTTCCATCAAATTCGCCAGAAATACTTTCCCCTGAACTTCTAAGGGCACATCTCTAAACAACTTATTTACTATCACCGACTATCCTAAAGGACTAATCACAGTTGTTTCTCTAGCAGTAATCTCAGATCTAATATTCAAAGTTCCAAACACAGCACACGCAACATACGAATGGGTGGATCCAATGTCTATCAGTGCGGTAAAAGGTACATCAGATATGAAAAACGTACCGGTTATGACGTTCGGTGCGTCACCATCCTCTTGACGTCTGACCGCATAGACCAGCCCTGGCTGTCTCGCCTCCGTGTTGCCCCTATTTCCAGTACCTCTACCCAGTGCACCCTGACCTCGTCTTACACCATTACCACCTCGACCTGGCCCACGGCCTCTCTCGGCGGGCGCGCCTCTGGCCGGCTGCGCCAAATCATGCTACGAACTACACGAGTGCGAGCGGGCTCTCGAGGGCAATCCTTAAACTGATGGTCTTTGGATCCACATCTGAAACAACCACCAGTTCTCTTCCAACATTCACCCGAGTGAAGTTTTCCACAATCCACACAAGGTCAGAATCGATTGGTAGTAGCATTTGGAGCACTCACTCGAACTGGTCCTCATTCTGGGCCTTTTCGAAATCCTCTAGCAGGAACTGAATACCCAGAGTCTCTCTTGTTCCTGCCTCTATCCTTGTCTCAATTTTGTCGTTCCAAGTGTTTAACCTCCTCAGCTATTTTAGCTTTTTCCACAAGTGTGGCAAAATTCCTCTCCTTCGTGGGGCTACAAGACGGTACGCAACTCATCACATAACTTTGTCCTCAAAATGCACAGTGTGTTCATAATCGATCGGCACTATTCCCCTGCATACCGACTCAAATGTAGAAATTCCGCCTCGTATGCTGCCACAGATTTACCTCCTTGGACCAGATTCAGGAATTCCTTCCTTCGGGCATCCACATAGCTAGCCCCGACATATTTTCCCTGGAATCTTTGTCTTGAAGAATTCCCGGTAATCTGATCGACTGAGTGCCTTCCCGAACAGTGAGCCACCACTGATACGCCTCATCTCTCAGCAATGACACAACCCCTTTCAGTTTCTGCTCAACGGTGTAATCCAGGTCGTCCATAATCCGCTCCACTACTTCAAGCCAGTACTCCGCTACATTAGGGGCTACACCCAAAATACCCCTAAAGACTTCAGCCCCATTCGATCTGAGTCGCTCCGATATCGACCCACGAGCTGCCGACCCAGTTCTTGCCCCAGCAACCCTTTCCAGAACTCGCAACATCGCTTAGGACAGAGCGTCGTCCTCTCTCATTCGATCATGTGACCCAGCTTCAGTCACAGGTGACGCAGGTGCGTCCATTTCAGGCATATGTCCCGATGCCTCAGATACAACTCTAGCACCTCGACCTCTACCACGTCCACGTCTACCACGTCCACGTCCTCTAGCACTCATGTTTGTTAAGTCGATTTAATCTGATTAAGAGTATTATGAATCAGTATGCTATTCAATGTTTATTAAACAATATTTTATGGAGTATAGAAAGTAAAGTTTTTTCGCAAAACGTATCCTAAAGTCTCAATCTCTATAGTTTCAGCTCCTACAGCTAAAAGTTCTAGAGTATTTCAATTTTTGTGGAATTTTCTTACCACGATAATATTACAATAATCATAAAATGAAAACAAAACTTCTCGACTTGGTACCTGAGGATACGTGGTGCCATACTTTCTCTAAAATATGCATTTAAAATTTAAAATTTAAATGGCTTTGGAAAATGCTTTTGAACCCAAACCACAGCCGAGTTTTGCAACTTGGCTCTGATACCATAAAATGTAACATCCCAAACCCGGCCCATGCATTACGAGCGGATCTGGTATGTCACAGGAAGAAAGTGTTTAAAGAACTAGTGAATGTACTAAAGGTTTACGTTAATTTGATGTAGTTAAGAAAGCAAGTTTGGTTTATAAATATTCGATAAAATACTACAAATTTCGAGAAGTAGATTGACGAATCAAGAATCGAATTATTGAACTTTAAAACCGTGACTTTTGAAAATATTGTTGATAATTTGTAAGAAAATCCAAGTTAAATTATTTGTACAAGGTTGTTATGAAATCCATTTGTTAATCAATTTTGGAAACAGTTATTTATGATTTTAGAAAAAACCCCTTTTAAAACAATTTAAGAAAAATAATAATTACGTCCCAAACATAAAGCAAATTAAAGTTTATCCCAGAGGCCTTATTACAACCTTAAACCCAAAATAGTGAAAGTAATGAAATAAAGTGGAAAATGAAATTTACTAAAGTTCGAAAACACCATTTCTAAAGTATGGCCTCCACCGAGTCATCCATGGCCCAAGTCCACATCACTGAGCATTACCTGCAAGAATTAAGAAAAAAGGGGTGAGTTACTAGAACTCAGTGTGTAATCCCCCTTACCATCATCCACTGGGCCTGAACCCGTATAGTATCATCTTGGACCGAAGCCCATTTACATAGCAATATCTAAATGAAGTAAATGTATGCAACCCAACACATCCATCCATCACACCCCCGACCAACCAAATCACACTGTGGGGATCAAGTCAACCCACCCCGCCACTCACACCAAATTTGCAAATCAAGCTGCTATCATATAGTATTTTTGTGGTCAAGCCACCAGAAATCATATTTAAGCACAAGATAATATACAAATTGTGGCAATGCCACCAGGCTACACTGCTCTCCATACAATTTTTCCCATCCCATGCAATATGTAAAAATGCCACATACATAATAAAATAACATAAAACATCCACATATAAATATCAACCATTAATCAAGTAATTTATTAAGGTGAATCGACCCATTATGGTTCTTTGGTAATTCGGCCCACTAAGGCATTCTAGCAAATCGGCCCGTAGGGATATTTTGGTAAATCGGCCCATAGGGCATTTTCGTAATTCGGTCCATAGGGGTATTTTCGTAATTCGGCCCATAGGGGCATTTTCGTAAATCGGCACTTTAAAGGCATTTAAGCAATTCGGACCGTTAAGGCATTTTGATAAAAACGGCTCATTGAGGGTATATTCGTAATTCGGCCCATAAGGGTATTTTCGTAATTTATCAAATTTCATATCGATTTTAACAGATTTTTAAAAATACTGACGTTTAAGCTAATTACTCGATTCATGCTATATTATGGTTATTAGACTTGTAAAATAACAACGATCTGTTCGTCCAACCATAATGGTGAATCATGAATCAACGGAATTTCGGTGTGAGATTACACACCTTATTACGGTAAGGACTAAACCTTCTTGATCGTCGGCACCTAAATCACCATTACACTCGATTAACCAACAAATATGATTTTATTAATCCAAATCTAAATCAGACGATCTAAAAATGCTTACCCCTATTATCGTGAACGACCACGATTTGTCTATTCTCACCGGATGATGGTCCACAACCCGGTGGAAAATCCTGAATCGTCGATACCGCCCTACGTTTGAACTTAGGAGTAGGAATTGCAAATTCGCCCCCTTTTTGTCCTCCAATTGCTTTTCCTTTCAAATCGTTACCACTTGCCTCCATTGGAAAAGTCTCGGTTAGAAAATACTATGATGAGTGCAAGTAGTTGTTTAGGGATAGGATTCGGCTTACCACTACTTCCGAAGGATCAACGAATATAGAAGAATGATCGATTAGTCCCTAGAATAAACGTTTAAACATAATCATCGATTTGTTTTAGGGGAATAACCAAGTATTGAGAGATATCGAAATGAACCTTGAAGAAATCCATTACCTTAACGATTATAAATCCGACTTCCACCGTTTGACTTAAGGCTAGAGGTGAATCGGCAAGGATGTGATATACGGCCACCCACTAGAACACGACGAAAAAGAAAAGATGATCACGATTTGAGGGAGTAGGAGAAAGTGATATTTCGGTTTAGAAACAAAATAGAACCATAGAATAGTGATGGACACACATTCGGCTAGGGAGAAAAGAAAGTGAAAAGAGAAGAAAGAAACCACTTACCGATTCGATCAAAGAAGAGAGTGCCAACACGAAAGAGAAAGAAATAATGAAGAAGAGATTAAGGGTCAAAAGGTTCGGCTATGGAGAGAAATGAACAAGAAGATTCGGCTACCAAAATGTTGATTAAAGAAGAAGAAAGAAGGGTTGAAGAAATAGTGAAAAAGAAAAGAAAAGATGGAGAAAGAGTGCTAGATAGTTTCGGCTAACAAAGGAAAAAATGAGCAATAACGGATTGAGGGTTTCGGCTAAACAAGAGAGAAAGATGAACAATTGTACTAGAGTGTTTCGGCCAAAACAAGGGGAAAAAGAAGTTGGAAAAGAAAAGTACCCAAAATGCTAAAAGAAACCAAAACCTTTCATGCACAAATTTGCACAAAAACCATAAGAAAATCGGCTCCCTCACTCCCCCTCCCAAAACCGTGTACTTCATTCACCAAAAAGGTCATGGTTGACCAAAAATTCTATCCCAAGCACCTTCCAAATATTCGGCCAATATATCCCCCTTCTTACTCCTTTCCTTTACTTCTTTTCTTACTCTCCTCCTTACCTTATTTTCTTAGTCTTCTTTCCATCAATAAAAAGTATTCCTTACCTTATTTAAAGCCTTGGCCGACACTTTGGAAAAGAAGCACAAAATAATCCAAAAATTTTGTAAAAGATGGGATTCGAACTCCACCCCTCTAGCCCCTTCATGTGACGCCACACCACTCTACTACTAGCTCCTCTTGTGCTAGCAAAATACACATTTATTTCCTTAAGTCTTGATGCCACTTACCTTATTTCCTTTAAGTGCTTAAACACAAAAATTTTACTAAGGCCCAACTCAACCCAGAGCCTTCTTAGGACCCCTAAACATACACAATTAGCATTCTTAACTAGCCTAACGCATGATATAAAGCAAAACATAAAATTCCGAATTTCAGGATGTTACATTTACTCTTTGTTTTGCCTACACTTTCCATCGAGGGAGCTTGGACTCTCGAACCCGAACGAGTATTGCCCAAGTCTCGATGCGAATAACCCTCTGGTGCCGTCGTCCGAGGATTCACTTCTTTGGATCTTATCGATTGGGCTTGGTACGACTTGCCTATCGGCCTCTTTCTAGCATCTCTGGCTTCACTCACAGCCCTCCTCTTTTCTGAACTCAGCTCTTCGGCCTTACTTGCCCTCTCAACTAATACCACAAATTCTTTCAACTCTAAAATGCCCACTAGGAGTTTGATGTCATCATTCAGCTCATCTTTGAACCTCTTACATAAGATGGTCCCAGTCGATACACATTCTTGAGCATATTTGCTAAGCCTAACAAACTCATGCCCATACTCTGCTACTGTCATTCTTCCTTGTTTCAACTCAAAGAATTCCTTCCTTTTTCGATCAGTAAACCTCTGGCTTATATACTTCTTCCGGAACTCTTCCAGAAAGAAGTCCCATGTCACCCGCTCTCTCGGGACCACTAACGTCAATGTCTTCCACCAATGGTATGCTGAATCTCTCAGCAAAGATACGGCACATTTCAAGCTCTCTTCAGGCGTACATGAGAGTTCATCGAACACCCTCATCAAGTTCTCCAACCAAAATTCCGCCCTCTCTGGGTCATCATCTACCTTAGCTCTAAACTCCTCAGCCCCGTGTTTCCTAATCTTATCCACCGGGGGTTTCGATATCCTTACTACATCCATACCTTGAGGAGCCACTAGATTTGGCTGAGGTATAGGAGGAGGTGGAGGAGGTTGAGCATTAGGGTTCGCTCGAACATAGTCCGAGTACCAATTACTCATCATCTGGAGAAAGGCTTCCCGTGCCTCTTCCCCTTGACCCCTGACCTCAGGTCCACTCTCAACGGGCGTGGTTCCTTGCACAGGAGCCGGCGCATTACTAGCTGCTTCATCAGCAGTCGATGGATCGGAATCCATATACTATATAAAATAAGATTTAAAATCATCAGAAGCCACACACTATCATTGTACACTTATGGCATGTATAGCTAGACTCTTACACCCGCTACGGTAGTCCTAGAACCGACTAAACCATAGCTCTGATACCACTAAATGTAACACCCCTTACTCGGGTTCTACGCCGGAACCGGGCCCGAGTTGCTACCTAACTCAAACCACTTGATCGCCACTTAGGCTCGTCGTAACTACTCTCTGAGGTCATCTCAACAACCTCATTCTCGACTTATGAGGCCTCACTCATACACACGAGGGCTCTCGAGACTAAACCAAAACTTTTTCCAATCTTAAATTTTTCTCTTTTATACAGGGTCTCACGCCGCAGTGCAAGATTAGACACGCCGGTGCATGGAAACACACGCCCATGTCCCCAAAGCGTGTCTAAAACCCGACGATTCTCGCCATCGCCCCACGGCCAAGGCACGCGCGTGCTTACCACCCGTGGTGCACTGCGACTACCTTAACACGGCCTAGAGTCTAGACACACGCCCGTGTGGCTGGCTCGCGCCAACATCGATTAATCCCACACGCCCTAAGCACACGCCCGTGTGACTAGTCTGTGGTCTAATATGACTTAAAATGTTAATATGCAGGGGACGCACGGCCAAAGCACACACCCGTGGGCTGACCGTGTGTCACACATGGTCTAGACACACGCCCGTGTGTCTATCCACATGGACAAGAACAAAGCTACTTGCTAAGCTCTTCTCACCCTTATAGCTTACACAACATGCACTCATACAACACATCCATAATGAAATCAAATTGAATTGCAATCTCACATAGACAACTATAACTTTTCATATAATAAGGTAGCCAACAACTATGGCATTATACAAAATGAGCTATCCATCTAAAGGCCAACACATCTTAGCCATTTACAACAAAATTCACTAACTTGTCTAGCCCCTATACATGCCATATAAAAAACATTAAGTCTCATGTACCAAAGTGTGCTGATAGTGTGGGCGATCTTCCAATTGATCCTCGTATCTCAGTTTAACCTTTTTACTCTATAAGACAAGGGAAAAGAAAGGGAGTAAGCTTTGAGCTTAGTAAGTTTACACATAAACAATTAAGCAGTATAGTATAAGCTAAACAACAATTAGCATTATACTACCAAAAGAAATGAACAACTATGCTTACTCTTTCTAACCCTTACCACATTTCCAACACATCATGAGTCACTTACTCATAACCATCGAAATGCACCCCTGCATTCAGTGTCACATTTAAACAATATACAACGCGTCATTATTTCTTAATAATTCATCCACACAGCTAATTAACTTAATAATACATCCACACAGCTATTTTACTCAATAATGCAATCACATGGCTAATCCACACGCTTAACCCACCACGGCAAATGTCTCGGTGGTTTCGCACTTAGCACACCACAATCGATTAATAAGGTGGTATCGCACTTAGCCTACCACAAAGGTAATCATAGGGGTTTCTCACGTAGCCCACTAAACGATATACCTCACGATAGCATCACACCTAGCCAGCTCATCGTAAATATGCATTAGGATGGTATCACACTTAGCCTACCATCTAGCATTATCACTACACATTCACATGTCTACTTACTCAATTAAACATCCATTCACAATTCTACTACATTCATTCTACTTGGACCACATAGGTTCTCAATCAATCTCGAACAAGCTACACACTAGCTATCATCAACAAATTGTAAGTATGAATGCATTGTTTATGCATAGACTTACCTCGATACTCAAAAGTATTGAGACTTGCAATTTAGTCCACCACCTTGCTTTTGCCCCGGTTTCGATCCGGGCTTCGTCTTTCTTGATCTATAATGAATAAATCAGCTTATTCAATACATACGTTGACTAAATTGACCATATCTCATACTTTAGCAAATTACTATTTTGCCCCTAAACTTCCTCATATTTACACTTTAGCCCCAAGGCTCATAAAGTGATTTTTATTCAACTTTCTAGCCTTTCATGCTTAGTCAAACCACTTATTCAACTAAAGCTATCATCAATTCTCACAAAAACACACATGTATGACCAAACTTAAGATTTTCACAATCAAGTCCCTACATGCATTTTCATGGAAAATCACTTAACAAAAATATTTCTACTACATCAAGCTTTCATAATCTTCCATAAAACAACAAAATACATGCATGTCATACATGACCACATTTTTGAACATCCTTTATATCTCATCAAATAGCTAAAAATAGCTTACTCATGCTAGCGGGACTTCAAAAATACAAAGAATATCAAAAACGAGGCTAGATGCACTTACTAGCAAGCTTGAAAAATTGAAGAACCCTAGCTATGGCTTCCTTCAAATTTTTGGCAATGAGGGGAAGAATATGAGCATGATTTTGTCATCTTTTCTCCTTTTTAATCACTTATTTGTTAAATGACCAAAATGCCCTTTTTGATAAACTTTCTATTTTAACTCATCCATGCCCAATTTTGTCCAAATATTAGAAATTGGAAAAATTGCTATTTAAGGACCTCTAATTTATAATCTAAAGCTATTTCACACATATAGCTTCTAGAAACACACATTTTACAACTTTTGCAATTTAGTCCTTTTGGACAATTCAACCACAATTTCACAAAATTGCTTCATGAAACTTTCACACTAGCATGCATACATGGCATAAACCTCAAAAACTCATTTATAACCCTCGAATTTGTGGTCTCGCACCACTATTCCGACTAGGCCCTAAACCGGGATGTTACACTATTGATTTAAAAGGTCTAATTGACTATAAAAACATAGTTTAATAGATTTATATGGTAATTTAACCATACTTAAAATGTTGGACGGTATGTATATACACTTTAGTATGTAAATTAATGGAAATTTAGTAATTTATAAAATGATAAAGTAAAATAAAATATTAAAACAAAAGAAACATGTATCAACTTTCTCATTTCTTTTCATTTCCAACCGAAATAGTGGTTGACAGGGTTAATATTAGCTAGTGATTTTGTTAATTACTAAAATGTGATTATGTGGTAAGTTATAATGTTTCAACCTGTGAACTTACTAAGCTCGTAAAAGCTTACTTGTGTCATTTTTCTATTTCTTTGTAGATAATATTTTGCGGAATTAGGCGATTGAATCAACTTGAAGATCACACTATCCAGATATCTTTTGGTAGATTTTTATATGTTTACTTTTGGGTTATGTGGGATGAAATAGGTGTGTTTTGTATATGTTTTGAATACTTATTTCATGTGTTACATATTTGATTGATGTAAAGTTGTTTAAGCTTGGTAGTATCTTGCTTGCATATGTGCCTTTGGTTTTGGTATAAATATATTTTTGGCTATTTGGTATAAACCTCATAAAAGTTTTTGAAATATGGTAAATTTGAATGTGAATGGATTGAATGAAATGGTAAGTTTGGCATGTGTTATTGTATGGACTTGTGAACTATGAAAGCAAATTAGTTTGGTAAAAAATATGGATTTAGTTTAATAATTGAAATGTGGTGCCATTGAAAGCATATTGGTTAGGCACTTAGGTTGTATGTTTTGGTATGTTTTAAGCTTGTTGGAATGTGTTTTGAAGGTATATAAATGTTTGGTTTTGATTTGGCTTGGCATATAAGAAATGTAACACCCCTCACTCGTATTCAACGCCGGAATAGGGTTACAGAGCATTACCAGACTTTTAACATATATAACAGTACTTTTCTCATACATTCAACCATTTCATACCATCATCATTCAATTTGTCTCTTACAATAGCCTACGAGGCCTTAAACATGCTTTAGAATTGATTCGGGACTAAGCTGATAACTTATAAAACTTCTACAAAACTTTAAAAAAAATTCTCAATACAGAGGACACACAACCGTGTGACCAGGCCATGTGTCTCACACGGCCACCAGACACGCCCGTGTCTCTAGCCGCGTGAAAAAAGGGGGTACATACTGACTTAGGTCACACGGCCAACCACACGCCCGTGTGTCTAGCCCGTGTGCCCTTCGAATTGGCCACACACGCCCGTGTGCCAGGCCGTGTGCTAGGCCATGCCAAAACTGTAGGGTATACTGACTTATGCAACACGGCCAAGTCACACGCCCGTGTGCTAGGCCATGTGCCAATTAGAGGGGTATCTCGACTTGTACCACACGACGACCACACGCTTGTGTGTGAGGACCGTGTGGAGCATAACCGACTTGGTTCTAATATCAACCCCAGGGGACACACGACCGTGTAACATGACCGTGTGTCGCACACGGCTGAGACACACGCCCGTATCTCTGCCCGTGTGGACAAAAATAGGCTATTTGGAAAGCCATCTTGCCACCCTTTTTATACATGCATGCACAAGCATAGATTACAACATTTTATAACCCAATAGGCAGCCAATCCACAACATTTCATACACATTTTATACCAATTCAACATAGTATTCAAATACCTAATTTATATTATGCATTTTCCATTCATATGCCTACTACTTATCAAGAAAACATTTGCAAATTTCCATTCCATCTACTACTTGCCCAAAACATACCATATTTGAACACTTATACACAACCAAAACATTATACTAAGTTAAGCCAAATCACATGGCTTAAACTTATACCACAACATGTACCAAAATCACTATCTCAAGTAACCATAACTAACATCTTTATAAATAGCCTATACATGCCATATTTACAAATATCCAAGAGTTCAAAAGTACTAACAGCAACAGGATAGTGTGATACGTAACTCCAACTTTATCCGAATCGAGCGAGCTATCGAACCTCTATAAAACATGGAAAAGAAACAGAATAAGCTTTAAAGCTTAGTAAGCCCGTATAATTCAAAATTTAACTAACCATTATACATAATCAAACAATTAAACAAAGTATATCAAATTCACTTGCCAAATGCCTATACACGAGCATTCATCAACAAGTTAGTCATATAAGTGCATGTAATCATCCATTATCTCAATTCAATACTCAATACATTGTATCATATCAAATTCACATATATCATGTGCATAGTAATTCATTCGATAACTGTAACAGTAACTCATTCGTATAAACAGTACTTCATCCATATAACACATATCCTTTTCACATAACCAATAACATGATTTATGCCCGTTGAACCTATTAGAATATCGAGGGATACACGGGTGATATGCCTAACATATAAATCAGTAATCCCTCAATTCATTATCATTTTTGCTCTTCGAGAAATTTGTGATCGATGAGCTCCTCACGGTGATGAATGATAAGCTCTATTGGTTGAAACGAAGCTCGATGAGCTGAGAACAGTAAGCTCTTACGAGCTGATATATCAGTAAGCTCATGCGAGCTACGGTGAGTCCGCAACACATGCAGTATCTCGACCTAAACGGTAGCCCTAGTGACATGTCACTCGTATCCTACAAATTCTTATGGTTCAAACGGGGCTCGGTAACTATCAGACTATATCAATAAGGCATTCGTATTTCAAGTAGATCAATTACTCAATTATATACATTCATTTCAAATAATTACAAGTATTTAAAAGTTCGATTCTAATTATACGAACTTACCTCGAGTTGCTCGGATAGAAATATCGGCTAATCGCCAACCTTTCCTTTTCCCCGATCTAATCCCGATCTCGGCTTATCTTGATCTATATATTATCAAATTTAGCACATTCAGTATTCAATTTATTCAATTTAGCCTTTAATTCATATTTTGGAAAATTTACATATTTGCCCCTAATGTTTCACACTTTTACAATTTAGTCCCTATTACACAAAATTGCAAATTTATGCAATTAATCACCAACCCATGTTTAGCCGAATTTTCTATATGTTACTAGCAGCCCATATTTTCAATTTAATCCCTTTTGACATTTTTTTCAAAAATCGCTTTACAAAAACTATTAATCTAACATTAAACCTTCCAAATCTATCATAATTCATCAAATTACTCAAGCATTCAATAATGGAAACATGATAAATCTTTAACAATTTTGAAATCTAGGGTACGGGCTAGCTAGAATACGAAGCAACGATTACAAAAACATAGAAATCGTTAAAAATCGAGTCAAAATCACTTACCAATTTAACCATGTAAGTGCCGAATGTTAAAACCCTAGAATGGCTTTCTTTTCTCTTCAACTTCGGCAAGAGATGAAGATGAAAGCATTAAAATTTCTTTGTGTTTTATTATTATTAACTTAATACATAATTTACTATATTAACCTTAAGTATATAACATTAAAATTCATTTATACATGTCCATTAATGTCCACTTACCTTTCAAATGGCTTAATTACCATTTAAGGCCACCATAATTAAAAGTCAAAGCTATTTGACACGTTTAACTAATCGAACATGCATTTTACATTTTACGCGATTCAGTCCTTTTTCTCTAATTAACCATTCAAACAATAAAATTTCTTTACGAAACTTTCACACAATAATTCTATCATGCTGTAAAATTTAATGAAATAATAAAATAAATATTTTGACCTCGGATTTGTGGTCCCAAAACTACTCTTCCAATTTGACCAAAAATGGGTTGTTACAACTCTCCCCCCTTTAGGGATTTTTGTCCCCAAAAATCTTACCAGTAAATAGGTTAGGGTACTATTTTCTCATAGCTTCCTCTGGTTCCGACGTAGCTTCCTCGATCATGTGTTTATGCCAAAGAACCTTTACTAGGGCTATGCGTTTATTTCTCAATTCTTTGATTTCACGAGCTAAAATCTTGATCGGTTCTTCGCTATACGTAAAATCAGTCTGTATCTCAACATCTACAGGAGAAATCACATGTGACAGATCGAATCTTTATCGACGTAGCATAGAAACTTGAAAGACATTATGAATCTTTTCAAGTTCTGACGGTAAAGCTAGTCGGTACACTACAGGCCCTATTCTTTCAATGATCTCATACGGTCCGATAAATCGCGGACTCAGCTTTCCTTTACGGCTGAATCGAAGAACCTTTTTCCACGGTGATACCTTTAGAAACACTCGGTCCCCGACTTGAAACTCAATTTCTTTACGTTTCATATCCACATATGATTTCTGTCGATCTGAAGCTGCTTTTAAACTGTCGCAAATTGTTTTCACTTTTTCTTTAGTTTCTTTGATCAATTCAACCCCGTGAATATTTTTCTCACTCAGTTCAGTCCAGTATAGCGGAGTTCGACATTTGCGACCATATAAAGCTTAAATGCGGTGCCATCTTTATATACTCGAAAATTGTTGTTATACGTGAACTCAATCAACGGTAAGTATTTTTCCCAAGCGCCTCAAACTCTAAAATACAACATCTCAACATGTCTTGAGAACTGTATAACTCTCTCGATGGCGACCGTCGATCGAGGATGAAAAGTTGTCTTTGAAATTCAACTTGTACCCAAAGCTTCTTGCGATTTCTTCTAGAATCACGACGTAAATCTCAGATCTCTATCAGAAATAATAGATAGTGGCACCCCGTGCAATCGTACAATCTCAGAAATGTACAATTCAGCTAGTCTATCAAGTGAGAAATATGTACGTACCGGTATGAAAAGAGCAGATTTCGTTAGTTGATCAACGACAGCCCAGATAGCATCTTTCTTTTCGGAGTTAGGGCAATCTCGACACAAAATCCATTGTAACTCTATCTCATTTCCACTCGGAAATCATCACAGGCTGCAGTAAACCTGATGGTACTTTATGTTCAGCTTTGACTTGCTGACAAACCAAACATTTAGAAACAAACTCTGAGATAGCTCGTTTCATGCCTTGCCACCAATAAAACTGTTTCAAATCGTTGTACATTTTGGTACTCCCCAGATGAACAAATAAACAGCTATTGTGCGCTTCATGTAAAATCTTCTGAATGAGTTCTAAATTTCTCGGTATGCAAATTCTATTTCGGAACCTTAAACAATCGTCGGCTCCAATCTGAAACTCTGAATTAGGGATAGTCTCACATTGAATCTGTTTAATTTGCAATCCACGGTCATCTTTTTGAGCTTTACAGATTTGTTGAAGAAATACCGGTTTAGCTTTTAATTCAGCTAAAATAAACCCATCATCACAAATCATCAACTGGGTATTCATTGCTCGTAATGCAAACAAAGATTTTCGGCTCAGGGCATCAGCAACAACATTAGCTTTTCCCGGGTGGTAATCAATCACAAACTCATAATCTTTCAATAACTCGAGCCATCTTCGTTGTCGTAGGTTCAAATATTTCTGTGACATCAAATATTTTAAGCTTTTGTGATCTGTATAAATGTGGCGTTTTTCACCGTATAAGTAGTGTCGCCAAATTTTCAATGCGAACACAATTGCAGCCAACTCAAAGTCGTGCGTCAGAGAGTTCTTTTCATGCAGTTTCAATTGTCGGGAAGCATAAGCTATAACTTTTCCTTCTTGCATCAAAACACATCCCAGACCGTTTAATGACGCATCACTATAAATCACAAACTCTTTCCCCGATTCAGGTTGTACTAGAATTGGTGCTTCAGTTAACAGTACTTTCAACTGTTCAAAACTCTACTAACATTTTTCTGACCATTCAAATTTCACATCTTTTTGAAGCAGTCGATTCATTGGTGTCGCAATCATCGAAAATCCTTTCACGAATCTTCGGTAATAGCTCGCTAAGCCCAGAAAACTACAGACTTCAGACACATTTCTCGGAGGTTTCCAGTCAACAATAGCAGAAATCTTACTCGGATCAACTCTAATACCTTCGGCTGAAACAATATGCCCCAGAACTCCAACCTCTCATAGCCAAAACTCACATTTACTGAACTTTGCAAACAATTGCTTATCACGTAGAGTTTGTAACACAATTATTAAGTGCTCGGTATGTTCAGATTCATCTCGCGAATAGATCAGAATGTCGTCAATGAATACAACAACAAATCTATCTAAATACGGTCTGAATATCCGGTTCATCAAGTCCATGAAAACTGCAGGAGCGTTAGTTAATCCGAAAGGCATAACCAAGAATTCATAATGTCCGTACCTCGTTCTGAACGCGGTTTTTGGCACATCTGACTCTTTAACTCGCAACTGATAATAACTCGATCTCAAATCAATCTTCGAAAATACTGTAGCCCTTTTCAACTGATCAAATAAATCATCAATCCATGGTAAGGGTATTTTTTCTTTATGGTCACTTTCTTTAGCTGTCTGTAATCGATACACATTCTCATCGTGCCATCTTTCTTCTTTACAAACAATACTAGTGCACCCCAGGGCGAATAACTCGGTCGTGCAAAACCTCTGTGTGTCAATTCTTGCAACTGAGCTTTCAACTCTTTTAATTCTGTTGGAGCCATTCTGTACAGAGCTATCGATATCGGTGTTGTTCCCGGTACTAATTCAATACCAAATTCAACCTCTCTGATCGGTGGCAAACCCTGTAATTCTTCTAGAAATACATTCGAAAACTCACAAACAACAGGTACAGATTCAATCTTTGATTCAGACACCTTTGTATCAAGTATGTATGCAAGATATGCATCACAGCCCTTTTTCATACATTTCTGAGCTAACATAGACGATATCACAGTAGGTAATTCACTTGAATCATCAGACTCAATCCAAAGAGTTTCACCATTCTGACATTTCAATTCGATAATCTTTCGTCTACAATTCACAACTGCATCATGCATAGTCAGCCATTCCATACCCAGAATCACATCAAACTCGTCGAACGGTAGAAGCATCAAGTTAGACAGAAAACAGTAACCCCGAGTCATCAAAGGACAATTCTTACAAATTTTATCAATTAAAACAGACCTGCCTAAGGGATTCGATACTTTAATTACAAACTTTGTAGACTCGACATGTAAACTCTTTTTAAATAATAAATTCATACAGATATATGAATGGGTTGATCCAGGATCTATCCACTCCCATTCCCAGTGTTTGGGGGTGGTCTCCCTCTAGTAGCCGTATTACTTACTTTTGCCGATTGATCTCTTTCATCTATAGACTTTTCTGGACAATATTGGAGATAATGATCAAGAGATCCACATTTAAAACAAGCTCCACTCAATATTCTACATTCACCGTAATGTTGCTTATTGCAGTGCTTACATTCAGGTCCAACATTTCTAACACTACCCACACTGGCAACAGATGTCTTCTGAGGTTTAGAGCTAAAATGTCTCGTATCTCTATCTCTGATCAAAATCCCCGTAGAAGAAGTAGAACGAGGATGATATTCTCTAGATTTCTTTGATGCTGACTGATGTGATTTGCCCGCAATTCTCTTTCTAAAGTCTTTAGCCTCAGAATCGGCTTTTCTTTTCTCTTTACAAAGCTCTTTGGCTTTACAAGCTCTGTCAAATAGAATGAGAAACTCTTTCAGCTCAAGAATCCCAACTAATAGTCTGATTTCTTCATTTAATCCATCTTTGAATCTTTTACATATTATAGCCTCGGAAGAAACACATTCACGAGCATATTTACTGAGTCGTACAAACTCTCTTTCATATTCTGTTACCGACATACGGCCCTGTTTCAGTTCAAGAAATTCCTTTTGTTTCTGATCAATGAACCTTTGGCTGATGTATTTCTTTTTGAATTCAACTTGAAAGAACTCCCAAGTAACTCTTTCTCACGGAACTATGGATATCAAGGTATTCCACCACTGATACGCAGTGTCTCTCAACAGTGATATTACACACTTTAAACATTCTTCAGGCATGCAAGATAGTTCATCAAATACCTGAATCGTGTTCTCAAGCCAAAACTCAGCTCTCTCAGGGTCATCATTAACAGTGGCTCTGAATTCCTCAGCCCCGTGTTTCCGTTTCTTATCAACAGGTGGTTTATTCAATCGCAAAAGATCCGTACCTTGAGGAACTACAGGAATCAGTTGGGGAATAGGTGGGGGTGGAGGTTGTTGAGCAGCCGGGTTCATACGAATGTATTGTGTGAACCACTCATTCATCATTTGGAAGAAGGCTTCTTTAGCCTCTCCTCCCTGGCTACCCGTTACGGGTCTAGAATCAAAAGGCGCTGTCCCTTGAGCGGGAGCAGGCGCATTACTCTCAACCTCATCTACTACAGCTCGATCAGGATCCATTTACTATATAAAAATACATTTGAAAATGTCAGGAGTCATCACACTATCACAGTTTATATATATGGCATGTATAGCTAGACTTACATATGCTACGTTAGTCCTAGAATCGACTAAACCGTAGCTCTAATACAAATAAATGTAATACCCCTCACCTGTATTCAATGCCAGAATAGGGTTACGGAGCATTACCAGACTTTTAACATATATAACAGTACTTTTCTCATACATTCAACCATTTCATACAATCATCATTCAATTTGTCTCTTGCAATAGCCTACAAGGCCTTAAACATGCTTTAGGAGTGATTCGGGACTAAGCCGATAACTTATAAAACTTCTACGAAACTTTGAAAATTTTTCTCAATACAGAGGACACACACTCGTGTGACCAGACCGTGTGTCTCACACGGCCACCAGACACGCCCGTGTCTCCAGCCGTGTGAAAACAAGAGGTACATACTGACTTGGGTCACACGGCCAACCACACGCCCGTGTGTCTAGCCTGTGTGCCCTTCGAATTGGCCACACACGCCTGTGTGCCAGGCCGTGTGCCAGGCCGTGTGCTAGGCCGTGCCAAAACTGTAGGGTATACTGACTTATGCAACACGGCCAAGTCACATGCCCGTGTGCTAGGCCGTGTGCCAATTAGGGAGGTATACTGACTTGTACCACACGGCCAGTCACACGCCCGTGTGTGAGACCGTGTGGAGCATACTGACTTGGTTCTAATATCAACACCAGGGGAAACGCGGCTGTGTAACATGACCATGTGTCGTACACGGTTGAGACTTATGCCCGTGTGGACAAAAATAGGCTATTTGCAAAGCCATCTTGCCACCCTATTTATACATGCATGCGCAAGCATAGATTGCAACATTTTATAACCCAATAGGCAGCCAATCCATAACATTTCATACACATTTTATACCAATTCAACATAGTATTCAAATATCTAATTTATATTATGCATTTTCCATTCATATGCCTTCTACTTATCAAGACAACATTTTCATATTTCCATTCCATCTACTACTTGCCCAAAACATACCATATTTGAACACTTATACACAACCAAAATATTATACTAAGTTAAGCCAAATCACATGGGTTAAACTTATACCACAACATGTACCAAAATCACTATCTCAAGTAACCACAACCACCAATTTTTTGTAAATAGCCTATACATGCCATATTTACAAATATCCAAGAGTTCAAAACAGCAACAGGATAGTGTGATCCGTAACTCCAACTTTATCCGGATGAAGCGAGCTATCGAACCTCTACAAAACATGGAAATGAAACAGAATAAGCTTTAAAGCTTAGTAAGCCCGTATAATTCAAAATTTAACTTACCATTATACATAATCAAATAATTAAAAAAAGTATATCAAATTCACTTGCCAAATGCCTATACACAAGCATTCATCAACAAGTTAGTCACATAAGTGCATGTAATCATCCATTATCTCAATTCAATACTCAATACATTGTATAATATCAAATTCACATATATCATGTGCATAGTAATTCATTCGATAACTGTGACAGTAACTCATTCGTATAAATAGTACTTCATCCATATAACAAATATCTTTTTCACATAACCAATAATATGATTTATGCCCGTTGAACCTATTAGAATATCGAGGGATACTCGGGTGATATACATAACATATAAATCAGTAATCCGTCAATTCATTATCATTTTCGCTCTTTCGTGCTGTGATCAGTAAGCTCCTCCTAAGCTGATGGACAGTAAGCTCTATTGAGCTGAAATGGTAAGCTCTGACGAGCTGAGAACAGTAAGCTCTTACGAACTGATATATTAGTAAGCTCATGCGAGCTACGGTGAGTCTGCAACACATGCAGGATCTCGACCTAAACGGTAACCCTAGTGACATGTCACTCGTATCCTACGAATTTTTATGGTTCAAACGGGGCTCGGTAACTATCAGACTATATCAATAAGGCATTCATATTTCAAGTAGATCAATTACTCAATTATATACATTCATTTTAAATAATTACAAGTATTTAGAAGTTCGATTCTAATTATACGAACTTGCCTCGAGTTGCTCGAATAGAAATATCGGCTAATCGTCAACCTTTCCTTTTCCCCGATCTAATCCCGATCTCGGCTTATCTTGATCTATATATTATCAAATTTAGCACATTCAGTATTCAATTTACTCAATTTAGCCTTTAATTCATATTTTGGCAAATTTACATATTTGCCCCTAATGTTTTACACTTTTACAATTTAGTCCCTATTACACAAAATTGCAAATTCATGCAATTAATCACCAACCCATGTTTAGCCAAATTTTTTATATGTTACTAGCAGCCCATATTTTCAATTTATTCACACTTTTACCCACATAATTTTACATTTTCTCAATTTAATCTCTTTTTGACATTTTTTTCAAAAATCACTTTACAAAAACTATTAATCTAACATTAAACCTTCCAAATCTATCATAATTCATCAAATTACTCAAGCATTCAACAATGGCAACATGATAAATCTTTAACAATTTTGAAATTTAGGGTACGGGCTAGCTAGAATACGAAGCAACGATTACAAAAATAAAGAAATCATTAAAAACCGAAACAAAATCACTTACCAATTTAACCATGTAAGTGCCGAATGTTAAAACCCTAGAATGGCTTTCTTTCCTCTTAAATTTCGACAAGAGATGAAGATGAAAGCATTAAAATATCTTTGTTTGTTTTATTATTATTAACTTAATACATAATTTACTATATTAACCTTAAGTATATAACATTAAAATTCATTTATACATGTCCATTAATGTCCACTTACCTTTCAAATGGCTTAATTACCATTTAAGGCCACCATAATTAAGAGCCAAAGCTATTTGACACCTTTAACTAATAGAACATGCATTTTACATTTTACGCGATTTTGTCCTTTTTCTCGAATTAACCATTCAAATAGTAAAATTTCTTTACGAAACTTTCACACAATAATTCTATCATGCTGTAAACTTTAATAAAATAATAAAATAAATATTTTGACCTCAGATTTGTGGTCCCAAAACCACTGTTCCGATTTGACCAAAAACGAGCTGTTACAAGAAATGGGTAATGTTTTGGTTTGTTTTAAAAGTAAATTTAGGTGCACACGGCCTGGGACACGGGTTTTCACACGGTCGCGTGCCAGACATGGTCACACCACACGGCCGTGTGTCATATTGATTTTAGTACAGGTTTTTTCACACGACATTAGGCTATTACACGGCTTGACGGCACGACCATGTGACCCCTACATCGAGCTATACATAGTCTGGCACACAGTCTGCAAAATGATCGTGTGACTCCTATTTCGAGTTGTACCCAATTTGGCCACACGACAATGTCCCTGCGCCACACGATCTAGGCTCTGTCACACAGCCTGGCCACACGGCCGTGTGACCTCTGTTTTCAATTTCTCTTAATTTTTTTTATTTCAAATTGGTCCGTGATTGTTTTTAAATTGATTTTAGGTCTCGTAAGCTCAATATAAGGCCCGTAATGTATATATATGCTACGAATGATATTTAGATTTGAATATTTGATATTCAATGAATGGTTTAATGATGTTAATTGTTTCGTTATGTGACATAATACCCTGTAACCTTAATCCGACGATGGAGACGGGTTAGGGGTGTTACAGGTAGCCGTAACGAGATGAGAGACGATTGGAAGACAACTTCCAAACTATCAAGCCTTCTACAAGTGACATTGAAAAAGAACAATTCTCACATGCATTCATCTTAAGGGTGATCGGGGGTCTGCTAATGCCAGATAAATCTCGCAATTTGGTACATTTAATGTGGCCACTTCTATTAACCGACTTGAAAGAAACGGGACGACTTAGTTGGGGATCAGTGGTGCTGGAAACATTGTATTAAGAAATGTGTCAAGTGACGATTCCCAAAAAAGTTAAAATCGGCGGTTGCATGCTCCTTTTTCAATCGTAGGCATGGTATCGAATATCATTTTTACGCCCCTGAGTGGAACTCCCTTACGAATTTCCACTCATAATATGGTAAAATTCATTTGATAATATCATTACCGTTTTTATTTTTCATTGTTGTAATTTTGAAATAACATATTATTTAAATAGGTGGAATAACCCCGCGAGACACAGCGGTATACCGACCGAGCTCGAGGATATCCGGCTAGCTTTAGATCAACAAACTGAAGAGGAGGTTAGTTTATAAATTTCAAAGTTGTCGATTTTTTATTCCAGTATTTGAAATTTAATATTAGGCACGTGCTAAAATTTATAAATTCGTACTATAGTTTTTATGGATGCCATATACGAATCTGAAGATTCAAGAATGCGTCCCGGATGAATTTTTGGCCAATCTTAACTTCTAGCACGTCAAAGTGCCATTGATCGTTTTTTCAACGGTCGAGATGTACGAATCCGACCGAGTCATACGACAGTTTGGGTGTACACAACGTATTCTGTCACCACCTTAGAAGCTCGATGATCTACACAAGATCGACTTGTGAGGGAAACTTGAGGAAGATTGGCCAACATTCCACAAGAAGTATATCGAGATGTGGCAGCATAGGTACGATTACTTGCCAACGCGTGAACCATTTCTCGAACCAGAGTTGGCGACATCTCCAGGTTACATGGATTGGTTCAGGCATAACGGCAAGCTGTATCTACTGGCAGCTTTAGAAAAAAGTAGGAAACATCGTCGTAGAAGGCCAAGACGAGGGCCCATCAATCCTAGTTCGGGAGAAGATGCCACGGATGGATCAACATCTACTTCATCTATACTGAAGGACTCGATTTTCGTGCAACCTCTCGGTCAATATGGTTCATTTATTTTTGGTTCTAACCTAGTTTTTTTTGTTACAAGGATCATAGCACACACACTCATTCCCCGCATCATCACCTTCAGCTCTAGCTTATTTTACACAAGCACCACAGCACACACAATCATTCTCTACATCAACAACTTCTCTAGGGATATATTTGCACGACTGCCACTCACAGTATCATATTACATGCCGACCCACCAACAATACCGACACATCCGATATCGTCAACAATTCCCACCATTTATCTGTAATCGGTCTATGCAACTATTGGAAAAACCCGGTTTGAAAACAGTTTTCTTACATAGAAAAAAATTAAAATTTTGAACATCAACCCGGTTTGTGATATTTATTGCAATAAACCTTAATCGAATTCGTACTTGTGTTTTTGGATAAACGGATCATTGATGTTTTTTGGCTTTTAACCAAACAATCTTCTCCGCTATTCTTGTACCACGAATTGCTTTGAGTGTGGGCTCGGTCCAATTGAATCAAAACACAGAACTAGAAAAAGTTTTCCTTTTGGGATGAAAATAGAAATTCTCTTTTCTTTAATAGTGTAACACCCCTAACCCATCTCCGTCGTCGGATTAGAGTTACGGAGTATTACTAAACAATCAGAAACATTTGAATCTTAATTCATTCAATATTAAAATCACATCATAAACCATTCATACACATGCATATTATCCCTAAATCGAGCCCTCAAGGCCCTAAAAATATCCTAAAAACAATTTGGGACCAATTTGAAACAGATTGGAAAGTTTAAGAAGAAGATGCAAAATTTGCAAAATAAGGATCACACGGTCGTGTGCCTCACACGATTGAGACACACGTCCATGTCTCATGAGGTGTAACAATTGAACTAGGGACACACGACCGTGTCCCAGACCATGTCTCACCTGTGTAACTCTCTGAGTAAGGTTACACAGCCATGTCACACACCCGTGTGCCAGGCTTTATGTTAGGCCGAGTAACTCACTGACTTACACCCTAAAGAAATCATTAGGTGACACACGGCCGTATCGCCAGGCCGTGTGTCTCACACGGTTGAGTCACACGCCCGTGTCTCAGGCCGTGTGGACCCAAATGAACCTTAAATGACAAATTTACCGTTTCAAGCTTACTTGGACCTTAAGTAATCCATTTACCAGCCAAAAGACCTATATAAAATGACATTAAACAAGCTCAAAACATGCTAAATCAACCATCCTAAGTGCCTAACGGATGTACCCTTATTGGTACCACAAGTATACACAATTTCACAACAAAATGAACTATCACCCAAAGCATGTTAATTCACACAATTTAACATTCAACCAATATGCCTATCATAGGCACCTCAATCACAACATTCCAATAACACATACCAGAAACTTGCACTAAACATCTTTCTTAATTCCCATATATCATATTAAGTTAACTACTAACATTTAAGATCATACTTTAAACTTTTACATATAGAAAACAATAGCAATAACCAACAAGCCTATTACATGTCATAAAATCCAAAATAAACGTTCCAAAAACTACCAAAAATAGGAGGATAGTGTGGCTTGAGTGTCGATCCGACCGTCCAATCTTCAAATAATCTACAAGAACAGAAAATAACACAAATAAGCTTATTAAAGCTTAGTAAGTTGACGTACAAAAACGATAAATCTTACCGAAGTAATACAATACGTCATTCAATAATAACTCAATTATATGTGTTCCCTGTCATCCAAAATCTCAACCCGGTGAATTGTATACTTCAATTCAAAGCTCAAGTACATGTTATAACTATCAAAATCACTAAACAATTTATGATTCAGAGGTTTACGATTTGATGAACGACTTACGAATATGAGTACATAGATATTCCAACCGAAACATGCCAATAGCTCGTAAGAGCTAATCCACCTAATAACACGCCATATGCTCATAAGAGCTAATCCACCCGATAACATGCCAGATGCTCATAAGAGCTAATCCATCCGATAACACGCCAACACAGGGAGTATAACACGAGAGTTCACAACAAATGCTGAACCTCGGCCAACTCGGGAATATATATATCACTCCACAATAATCTCCACTCCAATCCCCTCATAACACGTCATAATTCGATTGTACTCTATCCCGGGTTCATCCAATTCAAGTACTGAAATTCATCACTATTTCTCAAACAACTTTACATCAACGATAAAACAATTATAAATATTATATCATATTATATCATCACAAATTTCATATAGATATTAAATTATAAATCGTACAACTTACCTGGACTGAATTGTAGTAGTTGCAGAAGTTCAGGGACTAATCTACAATTTTTCCTTTTTCACGTATATCAACAGGGTCTTGATATACAAAGGAATCAAGAAAACAGAAGCTTTTCTTCTCCCTAGCAATGGCTTTCGGCCATTTGAAGAAGAAAATAAAAGTGAAATTGTTTTATTCATTATTTAATTTTGTTTAAATTTTGTTTAAATTACAAAATTGCCATTAATCACATAATATTTTATCAATTCCAACCAAGTTGTCGTCCCACTATAATAACTAGGGTATAATTGCTACTTGAGTCCTTCCTCATTTATTAATTAAGCTATTAAATCATCTAAATGCAATAATTACTAAGTTTTGCACCTTTTACAATTTAGTCCTTTTTCCTTAATTAACTACCTAAACGTTAATATTTCTTAACCAAATTTTAATACGACCCTAATGACTCCGTAAATATTCTATAAACAATATTTATGAGATGACACGATGGAAATTTGTTGTCCCAAAACCACTGTTCCGTCACCACTGAAAATTGGGATGTTACAAATAGAAACGGTAAAATTGTTATTCTGGAAAATATGTTTATAATTTGAGAATAAATTCTCTCTATTTTTCAGTAGAATAGCAATCTCTCAAAAGTTGTGTTAATAACTCTACTGGTTCCATCTATTTATAGGAAGAGAAGAAACCCTTGTAGAGTTGTAGGGGTTTATTTTAAATAGAAAAACAATATTCTACTTAGAGTAGGAGAGGGGTGAGTGACTAATCCTTGTATTTCTACTAGGGTTGTCACCCCCTTCATGTTATATAAGGGATTTTGGGCCTCTCACACATCGGGTCCAATTACGAGTACTTCTTGGGCCTTTTTGATCCAGTATTCTGTAATGTGATCTAACTCGATTCAGTTTTTCTATTTCTCAAGATAAACTTTAATATTTACATATTAAATAATTTTCTCATCCCAATTTTACTCCAGTAAATTTTTTATGATTTTACCTCTGGTAAAATTTTTCTAATTTTACCCTTGGTAAAATTTTGAAAAAATTCGTTCAATATGTCACAACTCAACATGTCTGCTATGACCAAATGGTTTATTTTCATTTTCGGGCTTCAAAACAGTCCAAAAATATAAACTCATTCTTCTATCATTTTTTAAGTAATCCTATATAGGATTGCAAATTTTCATTTTTGGAAACCTACATTCATTTTCAAATTATTCCATTTCTCCATTTCGGAGAAAACCATAATTGTTCCTGAATGTTTCTCATTTCTCTTTTTCTATTTATTCCGTTCATTTCTATTCAAACACGCAATTCATTTCTGGTTTCAACGAGCTAGCAGAGGGATTGATTGGACATATGTGGTTAAGGCTCAAATGATTTATAATTAAGTTTTGGCTTTTCACCTATTAGTTATTCATTTAATCACAAAGTCATTCCACTATAGTATCGTGACTGAGCTCTCCCCAACAACATACCATTACGAAAGCAACTACTCAGTGCTCGTCCAATGACCTTGTCATAAGTGTGTTACCCTCATAGGATATTTTTGATCTCTTTGGGATAATATTCGTTCTCTGATAAACCGTAAAAGTAACATATTCTAAGCCCACATTTAGTATGCTTTTGGATGATTTAAGCCCCAATTTATGTAAAAAGGTGCTCTTAATCCTTTCTTTTCATGTCTTATACTCAGGAAAGCACCCGATGACGAAAAGAACGAGAAACGGGCTTAAAACGGACCAAATTGGGCCAAGCCACGAAATCAGCATGGCCTGGACTTCAAGCCACACGGCCGTGCCACCATTCCTACTAGAACACGGCCTTACCACGACTTACACGGCTGTGCCTCATTCAACAGTGTCGAACACGGCCTGGCCACGATTTACACGGGCGTGTGCCATGGCCGTGCCTCTGCCATGGAGAAGAGCAATTTCATTCGAGAAAGGATACTTAGAGAGAAAGAAACGTGTTTCAAAAGCCTATAAATACACCCTATGTACCAGCTGAAAGGGGGGCGGAGAGCTAGGCCGAGAAGCCAAGCCGAGAAAGTCAGATTTGTGGGAATCACTCGAAGATAGCCAGTTGATCCATCTCAAGAAGCCGGAATTCTACTCAAGACGGAGGATCTCCTCTTCAATTCCTTCAGGGGGTTTTAGGGATTTCTTATTTTTTATTTTATCTTTTCTCTTGAGATGTTGTCTTTTATTATTATTGAAACACCCCAAACCCGGCCCACGAGCCCCGACCGGATCTGACATGTTCCTCGAGTAAAACATTTCAAATCTTGTTTGTCAATTTGGAAAATGTGGTCATTTTGAAGAGGAATCGTTAGGTGTTGGGTTCAAGTTGAAAATGGTGTCTTTTTTTTTTGAAGTCCATATTAAAACAATATTTTCGCATTTGAAAACTATAAGTTAGAAGAAACTGCCGAATTTTAGGGTTTAACATTAAGTTGAAAATCGTTGGTATTTAGGTGTCAAAACATTGAACATTTATTTTAAAGATGAGTTATTTAACCTTCAAGTTAATAAGAATTGTATCGTAATAAAAATTTAGAGAGCAAGCATAAAAGCAGTGTAATAATAGTGGCCTTATTACATCAATAGCAAAACCAAATAAATCCAAAACTTAATAGGAAAATCCAAATTGGAAGAAAACACTCGAGTGAGCATGGCCACCACCTAGTCCTCGTGACCCACCCAAATCACCGAGTATCACTGAAAAGATATCCCACGAAGGGTGAGTCAATGAGACTCAATGTGTAACAACTACCACGAACTCCCAAACGATTTAGGCATATCAATCACATATAACAGATATAAGTAATGATGCAATCCAGAACCCAAACCTAAATAACCATCCTCTACACATCACCCGTACCAGCCAATCACCTTGGGGATTACTAAATCGACCCTCCATCCGCTACACATCATCGCCGAAGGCGATCGTTGCGGGCGACATGCACATCGCCTTATAAATTGTGGCATAGCCACGGATAATGTGACAAAGTCACGGATATTAATATGTGACCGTAGTCACGGATAACAATATGTGACATAAGTCACCACATTCAGATTACATGACATGAGTCACCAGATATTGTGGTAAAAACAACCAGATCACTTCCCCTTTTCAATATCACCCGTATGCCCCATGCGTCATACAAACATGCAGAAATAATGCAATTTACCTTATTTCACATTCGTAACAAATTCTCATATGTGTCATGTTCAATATTCATAATATTATTAACAGAGCATTAATGGGTAAATACTGAACCTTTGTACCATTGAATGGTACTTTTAGCCACACTTTTCATATTTCCATTAGTACATACATAATATTCATATCATTAATCTATTAGGAGTTAGTGTAGGGCTACACACCTGGTTACTAACGTGTTCACTGAATCCCGAAAGTTTGCCGAAACAGCTTATACTCCTCCCTTGCGGATCTAAATCCCAAAATTGTCACTTGTTTGAGGTATCTGTCGAAATTCCTTAGACCTAGAAATCCCGAAGATCTCCTCTCTTGAAGTCGGTTACAATAGGAATCCCGAAATCCCTCCTTACTACAGAAATCGACTGCACCCTTGCTTGAACCCACAGAGATATTCGGCTATGTAGGCTAGATGTAGATCAATTGGTTTTGACTTTTGGAGTTTAATGAATAATCGGCTATGGTCTAGGAAGAACTCACTTTCAGCTTTTGGAAAATTGTGAAAAGAAGAAGAGAAAGGTTGAGAAACTCGGCAATGGTGATAAATGAAGATTCGGCTAGCACAAGGAATATTTCGGCTTTGACAAAATAAAAGGAGAAGAGAAGATTCAACAGAGAAAGAATTTTTGTGAGAGGAACTATTGAAAAAAAAGAGAAAACAAATGGCCTCATTCCCCTCCTTTGGCCAGAAAATACCACACCTAGACCCCTCCATTCGGCCAACTCTCTTTCCCCTATCTATTCCCTTCTTTTCTCCTATTATCTCTCTTCTTTACCCATTCAAAAATAATTTGAATAAGCCAATAATTATCTCCCCGCCTTAGCCGTATTTTGAATGTACTTGACTTGATCAAATGCTCATCTATCAAGTGTCCCATTGCTGAGTCCACCATCGCTCATCCTTGCAAAGCAAAATAAAACTCCTATTTGCATCCCTTCACGCTTGAACCTAGGCCCTTTTACTTTGCTTGTGGCGTCACTTACCAAGGCTTTAAGTGGCGCCTCCTGCCACACTTTAACAAGCCCATTTTTTTATGTCTAATTTCCCCACAATTTCTCTTAAGGCTTATCAAGCTTAGCTCCACTTCAAGACTTAAAATCTGATAATTCCTAAGACATTCACCTACACTCTAAAGTTCTCAAAATTCATAAAAACACATTCAAAACACACATAGGCATACTAGTACATGCAAAAATGCACAAGCCCTAAATCCCGGTTATTACAGTTCTACCCCCTTAAAATAATTTCGACCTCGAAATTACCTGGCTAAAATAAGTGAGGGTATTGCTGTCGCATTGCTTCCTCCGGCTCCCACGAAGCTTCTTCCGATCCATGGTTACGCCATAACACTTTGACTAGAGGAACTGATTTCCTCCGCAACACCTTCACATCTCACTCCAAGATCTGAATCGGCTCTTCCTCATAGGACAAATCTGGTCTTAGTTCCACCTCCTCAACCGGGACTACATGAGACGGATCCGATCGATAATGACGTAGCATAGAAACGTGGAATACATCGTGCATCTGTCTCAACTCTGGAGGCAACTCTAACTGGTATGCCATTGGTCCAACTCGCTTCAATACCCGATAAGGTCCTATAAACCTGGGACTTAACTTCCCTTTGCGACCAAATCTCATCACCTTCTTCCATGGCGAAACTTTAAGAAACACCTGATCTCCCACATCAAACTCTATTTCCTTCCGCTTAAGATCTGCGTACGACTTTTGCCTATCAAATGCTTCCTTCAACCGTGTCCGAATTACCCTAACCTTCTCTTCAGATTCTGCCACAATTTCTGGACCCAAAACTTGACGTTCCCCCAATTCTGTCTAACACGTAGGAGTGCGACACTTCCGTCCATACAGCGCTTCATACGGTGCCATCCGAATACTGGCTTGATAGCTGTTATTATATGCAAACTCCGCTAAAGGCAAATATTCTTCCCAACTTCCTCTCAAGTCTATCACATGACCCTCAACATATCTTCCAACACTTGGATCACTCGCTCAGATTGACCGTCTGACTGTGGATGAAATGCCGTAGTGAAATCCAATCTGGTGCCTAAAGCTTGATGTAGTACTTTCTAAAACCGATACGTAAACCTTGGATCCCTGTCTGAAATAATCGAAATCGGTACTCCATGCAATCTCACAATTTCTGCCACATACAACTTTCCTAACCTCTACAAAGAATAGTCAACCCAAGCCTTTGGAATGAAATGCGCGGACTTTGTCAATCGATCCACTATCACCCATACCGAGTCCTTCTTAGTAGGCGTAAGGGGAAGCCCACTAACGAAGTCCATGGTGATTCTCTCCCACTTCCACTGCGGAATCTTTATCGGCTGAAGCAATCCTGACGGAACTTGATGTTCAGCCTTGACTTGCTGACACGTTAAGCACTTCCCTACAAATTCTGTAACTTCCCACTTAAGACAAGGCCACCAAAACTGTTCCCTTAGATCTCTATACAACTTACTACCTCCAGGATGCATAGCATAAGGGCTACTATGCGATTCTGAAGAATTCTCCGTCTTAACTCCTCGTTCTTGGCATACACACCTTACCCTTGAAACACAATACTCCATATTTGTTAACACCATAATCCTCTAGCCGTCCATTACGCACTTGCCGCAACTTAGCACTTAAATCATCATCCGCCAATGCCCTTCTTTCACCTCATTCACCATGACGGCTTGACTCGCAACTCGCCGACCAAACTTCCATCGTCATACAAGCTAAAGTGTGCAAACATCGCCCTCGGATCCGACACTACTTTTCGACTTAGGGCATCTGCTACCACATTTGCCTTGCCGGGTGATACTCTATGGAACAATCGTAGTCCTTTAATAACTCCACCCACCTTCATTTGTCTCGGGTTTAGCTCTTTCTCGAGTCGCAGATACTTAAGGCTCTTGTGGTGCGTGTAAATTGCTGACTTTTCTCCATATAGATAGTGCCTCCATACCTTAAGAGCAAAGACCACCGCCGCCAATTCCAAGTCATGCGTCGGATAGTTAACCTCATGTGGCCTTAATTGTCGAGACGCATAAGCGACTACCTTCTCGTCTTGCATCAAAACACATCCTAATCCTGTATGAGAAGCGTCACAATACACCACGAAATCCTTCCCTGCCTCAGGTTGAATCAAAACCGGAGCTTCAGTCAAAACCCTCTTAAGCTTCTCAAAGCTCTCCTGTTGCCTATCTGTCCATACGAAAGGTACCTCCTTTCTCAACAACTTCACAAAGGAGCAACTATTGATGAGAACCCTTCCATGAACCTTCGTAGTAGCTGCGCCAATCCCAAGAAACTACGTTACCTCACCCATAGACTTAGGTGGTTTCACCTAGCACCGCCTCAATCTTCCTAGGATCCACCCTTATCCCTTCCGCGGACACTACATGCCCTAAGAACGCAACTTCCTTAAGCCAAAATTCACACTTGCTGAATTTGGCATATAGCTTCTTTTCCCTTAACACTTGCAACACTATCCGGAGATGCTCGTCATGTTCCTCCTCCGACTTGGAATACACTAGGATGTCGTCTATGAACACAACGACGAACCGATCCAAGTAAGGTTGAAAAACCCGGTTCATCATATCCATGAACGCGGCTGGGGCGTTCGTCAATCCGAACGGTATTACCACGAACTCATAATGCCCGTATCTTGTCCGGAAAGCTGTCTTATGGATATCCACCTCATTCACCTTAAGCTGATGATATCCCGACCGTAAATCTATCTTTGAAAATACCGCGGCCCCCCTAAGCTAATCGAACAAGTCGTCTATCCTTGGCAACGGGTACTTGTTCTTGATGGTCAGCTTATTCAACTGACGATAATCTATGCACATACGCATAGTTCCGTCCTTCTTCTTCACAAACAGAACCGGTACTCCCCACGGAGACACACTGGGTCGAATGAATCCACGATCCAGCAACTCCTGGATTTGAGCCTTGAGCTCAACCAACTCCTTTGGTGCCATTCTATACGGAGTGATAGATACTGGCGCCGTTTCAGGCAACAAGTCAATTCCGAACCCCACCTCCCTGTCAGGGCGTATTCCAGGTAACTCCTCTGGGAAAACATTCACAAATTCCCTTACTGTTCTAACTCCACTAACTCCCTCTTCTTTTGCATCCAACGCACTAACGAAGGTCAAAAACGCCTTGCACCCTTTCCGCACCATCTTATCAGCCTTTAATGCGGAAACTACGTTAGACAAATAGTTTCTTCTTTCTCCTATCATAATTATCTCATCATCCTCCGGGGTCCTTAACTCCATTCGCTTAGCCGCGCAATCCAACTTAGCCCGATGTTCCACTAGCCAATCCATGCCAAGAATGAGATCAAATTCTCCAAAAGGTAGTTCCATCAAGTCGGCAGGGAATACCACTCCCTGAATCTCTAGAGGTACATTGCGAAATATCCTATTCACCACTACGATTTTGACCTAACGGGCTTACTACAGTCATCTCCCTACTAGATAGTTCAGATGCTATGCCTAGCGTTTCGACTACTCTACATGCAACATACGAGTGGGTCGAGCCAACATCAATTAAAGTAAAGTAAGGCTTATCAGCTATAAGGAACATATCGGTTATGACGTCCGGTGCGTCTCCATCCTCCCTCCGGCGAACTGCATACACCAGACCCGGCTGTCTTGCCTCCGTATTACCAACACCTCTGCCCGGTGTTCCCCGTCCTCTTCCTGAACCATTACCTCTGCCAATCGGACCACGACCCTGCGGTGGGTGTGGTCCACCCTCTCTCGCCTTGATTAGCACGACGACTGTTGGTGGCCCTCATTTGTTTTCATGAGACAGTCCCTAATCATGTGTTCCTTGGACCCATACTTAAAGCATCCCCCTGTCTTCTTCCAACACTTTCCTAGGTGCATCTTCCCACACTGAGTACAAGTACGGTACTGTCCTCTTGGAGCAACCTGCTGACCTCGCGGCCCATCAACTCTCTGTCTCTTTTGAACATTCCCGGATGACCCTGAGGCTCCAAAACCTCTCCTTTGTCTGTTCCTATCCGTATTCTGTCTCACAGATTCCTTAACTCCATCGGCTACCTTAGCCTTTTCTACCAACACGATAAACTCCCGCTCCTGCTGTGGCGCTATCAACAATCTCAGGTCATCCCTCAGTCCGTCCTCAAACTGGACACATCGTTCATGCTCTGTAGCCACGATTCCTCGAGCATACTGGCCCAACCTTAAGAATTCCGCTTCGTACTCCGCTACGGACTTATTCCCTTGCACCAACCTCAGAAATGCTTTCCTCTACGCATCAATATAACTAGTCCCAATATACTTCTTCTGATACGCCGCCTTAAAATATTCCCATGTGAGATCCTCAGCTATAGCACCATCCCAAACTGTGAGCCACCATTGATATGACTCATCGCGAAGTAGCGACACCACTCCTTTCAGTTTCTCCTCGTGATCGGATCCAACTCGTCCATAATTCGCTCCGTCGCCTCTAACCAATACTCAGCCGTATTGGGCACCACACCGAATACACCACGGAACACCTCAGCTCTATTGGCTCGGAGCCGCTCGGGTACAGATTTTCGAGCTCCCCCACCTCCACCTACTCCAGCCACCATCTCAAGAACCCGCAGCATCGCTGCGATCATCGCATCATCCCCGTCGATCACGATGCTCAACGCCAGCAGCTGGTGGTGGTGGTGGTACCTTATTCTTGGACCCTTGACCAGACCTAACGGGTTCCGATACGGCCATTCTGCCTCTACCACGCCCTCGCACATTACGACCACGTCCCCTAGAACTCATGTCTACGATCGTGATTCAATCTGTTTTAAAAAGTTTTATACATTAGTCTTTGTTCCACTGATTACCCACGAAGAAATTTTATGTAAAGAAGTTGAGTAGTAGTTCTTTCGATCATTACAGGGTTTTCATTTCAAGTCTTCTACCCTAATTTAGAGAAGCACATCCATTCAATAGTATCTACCACACACATTCATCACTCGAACATTTTCGTCCGATCCAATCCCAGAGGTATTTTCGTAATTTGTCCTATAAGGGTATTTTGGTAATTTTTGTAAATCGGGAATATTTCGAAAAATTTTCTTTTTAAGGTCTAAAATAGTTTTTTTTTTTTACAAATCAAAGGGGTAATTTGGTGATTTTAAAACTAGGGTTTTTATAAAACAGTGTAGCTGGTCCCTTTCGGGTTTTAATTATTGAATTTAGCCCGTGAATAAGTCCTCTTGGTTAGGGTGAACCGTTACTACGCACCAGGTAGGATTCGAGCGAAGAGGAGGTGAGTCACTAGGACTGCTTAAATACCAGGCTCTCCTTGAGTCCAATCCTAGACATGCGTACAATGGTTGCCACACCTTAACTCGGCGACTTACTCACAGGTTTGTTTAATTAGGCCTTAAATTTTATGTAATTCTGGGTTGGAGTAAGCTAATCCTAGGGTTCAATAACTCCTAATGTACTAATCTACGTTCCCGTTATACCCACATACAAATCATACCATAAATCATACAACAGTTAGGGGTACTTACCTGGTGGACTTCGGGTCGGAGACTTAGGTGCCATGCCAGAGAAACCTGCTTATTTCACAAAAATTTTCTCAAAAACTTAATTGGGCTTAATTTTGAAAACATTGTGGGCTTTAAACCCAAGGCCGAGAGTTTAAAACTGGGCTCTGATACCAAATTGAAACACCCCAAACCCGGCCCACGAGCCCCGACCGGATCTGGCATGTTCCTCGAGTAAAACATTTCAAATCTTGTTTGTCAATTTGGAAAATGTGGTCATTTTGAAGAGGAATCATTAGGTGTTGGGTTCAAGTTGAAAATGGTGTCTTTTTTTTTTGAAGTCCATATTAAAACAATATTTTCGTATTTGAAAACTATAAGTTAGAAGAAACTGCCGAATTTTAGGGTTTAACATTAAGTTGAAAATCGTTGGTATTTAGGTGTCAAAACATTGAACATTTATTTTAAAGATGAGTTATTTAACCTTCGAGTTAATAAGAATCGTATCGTAATAAAAATTTAGAGAGCAAGCATAAAATAGTGTAATAATAGTGGCCTTATTACATCAATAGCAAAACCCGAAATAAATCCAAAACTTAATAGGAAAATCCAAATTGGAAGAAAACACTGAGCTGAGCATGGCCACCACCTAGTCCTCGCCGACCCTGGGTCCAAATCACTGAGTATCACCTGAAAAAGATATCCCACGAAGGGTGAGTCAACAGACTCAATGTGTAACAACTACCACGAACTCCCAAACGATTTAGGCATATCAATCACATATAACAGATATAAGTAATGATGCAATCCCGAACCCAAACCTAAATAACCACCCTCTACACATCACCCGTACCAGCCAATCACACCGTGGGGATTACTAAATCGACCCTCCATCTGCTACACATCATCGAAGGCGGTCGCTGCGGACAACATACACATCGCCTTATAAATTGTGGCATAGCCACTCAGATAATGTGACAAAGTCACGGATATTAATATGTGACCGTAGTCACGGATAACAATATGTGACATAAGTCACCACATTCAGACACGTGACATGAGTCACCAGATATTGTGGTAGAAACCACCAGATCACTTCCCCTTTTCAATATCACCCGTATGCCCCATGCGTCATACAAACATGCAGAAGTAATGCAATTTACCTTATTTCACATTCGTAACAAATTCTCATATGTGTCATGTTCAATATTCATAATATTATTAATGAGCATTAATGGGTAACGATACTGAACCAACTGTACCATTGAATGGTACCTTTAGCCACACTTTTCATATTTCCATTAGTACATACATAATATTCATATCATTAATCTATTAGGAGTTAGTGTAGGGCTACACACCTGGTTACTAACGTGTTCACTGAATCCTGAAAGTTTGCCGAAACAGCTTATACTCCTCCCTTGCGGATCTAAATCCCGAAATTGTCACTTGTTTGAGGTATTTATCGAAATTCCTTAGACTTAGAAATCCCGAAGATCTCCTCTCTTGAAGTCGGTTACAATAGGAATCTCGAAATCCCTCCTTACTACAGAAATCGACTGCACCCTTGCTTGAACCCACAGAGATATTCGGCTATGTAGGCTAGATGTAGATCAATTGGTTTCGAATTTTGGGGTTTAATGAATAATCGGTTATGGTCTAGGAAGAACTCACTTTCAGCTTTTGGAAAATTGTGAAAAGAAGAAGAGAAAGGTTGAGAAACTCGGCAATGGTGATAAATGAAGATTTGGCTAGCACAAGGAATATTTCGGCTTTGACAAAATAAAATGAGAAGAGAAGATTCAACAGAGAAAGAATTTTGACAGAGGAACTATTGAAAAGAAGAGAAAACAAATGGCCTCATTCCCCTCCCTTTGGCCGAAAATACCACACCTAGACCCCTCCATTCGGCCAACTCTCTTTCCCCCTATCTAATCCCTTCTTTTTCTCATATTATCTCTCTTCTTTACCCATTCAAAAATAATGTGAATAAGCCAATAATTATCTCCCTACCTTAGCCGTATTTTGAATGTACTTGACTTGATCAAATGCTCATCTATCAAGTGTCCCATTGCCGTCCACCACTGCTCATCCTTGCAGCAAAATAAAACTCCTATTTGCATCCCTTGCTGCTCGAACCTAGGCCCTTTTACAATGCTTGTGGTGTCACTTACCAAGGCTTTAAGTGGCGCCTCCTTGCCACTTTAACAAGCCCATTTTTTTTATGTCTAATTTCCCCCACAATTTCTCTTAAGGCCTATCAAGCTTAGCTCCACTTCAAGACTTAAAATCTGATAATTCCTAAGACATTCACCTACACTCTAAAGTTCTCAAAATTCATAAAAACACATTCAAAACACACATAGGCATACTAATACATGCAAAAATGCACAAGCCCTAAATCCCGGATATTACAATTATGAACTAAACCTTCGGATACCCGAAGGGGATGAAACCTATGATGAATCTTGTTATTTGATTATTTGATTTATATGATAATAACTTAGTTTATTCTTAATTGTGTGAACTGAATCCAAATCTAATGTGCTTAGGTGGAGGAGCAATAGACCCTGCCTAAGAGTAGATCCAACATAATTAAGTGGAGTTGATCGTACGCCTAGAGATAGGGTGATGAGATTTTGCCGGATTAGGGTGAAACCTAATATGGGAGTCCACAGATCGATTTCATCGCTATTCTAAGGGGTTATTATGTTTAACGAGAGCTCCACTAATTAACCTAGGGTTAGACGTTATTCGCCTTAAGAGAGGGTTTAATATACGTTAGGGAGTCTCACGGATCAAACTAAGTAAATAAATCATATGGTTCAAGGTTAAATAACAAGTGAAGTCGAGGTGGATTTTTCCTAAGGGTATCGTTTGAGTGAACTGAGTTTTCCCAAAAGTTATTTCCCGAATTCATTCTTTTTGTCTTTGCGTCTTAGCTTAGTAAGTAGATTAGTTTTAGTTTAAACAATCATCACTTTATATTAAGGCTAAATAATAAAAAGACGGTGAGTATTAGTACTTTTAGTTCCTTTGGGTTCGACAATCCGGTCTTGCCTAAACTATACTACTGTTCAATAGGTGCACTTGCCTTTAATCGTTGTCAGTGTTGGTTTCCAGGTTCGATCATTCTTTTATAAATTTTAAAACTCTGATTTACAGCGATCAAGTTTTTGGCATCGTTGCCGGGGAACTAAAATATTAAGAAAATTCTATTTTTATTACTTTAGCCATTATTTTTATTTTTTGCAATTTATTTTTATTTTTAAATTTGCTAAACTTTCTTTCTTTCTTTTCCTAGCAGGTACCTCTAGTTTATGACTAGAAGGAACCCGAGAGGACCTTTAGAATACGATAGTGATATTGAAGCTGCCACTCGAAGAAATCGCAGAAAATTAGGCGAGCCCTAAATTTCCAAGGAGAGCGAGAAGACAAATCCAATCCTACTGAAGGGATGGACGGAAATAATCTTCCACCACAAGATGTGGGTGAAAATAATGCTCCTCGTACTATGTTTGATTATGCTAAACCTTATTTAATAGGAGCCGAATCTAGTATTGTTAGGCCTGCTATAGCTGCTAATAATTTTGAATTAAAGCCTAACACTATACAAATGATTCAACAGTTTGTTCAATTTGATGGTTTACAGGACGAAGATCCAAACACTCATATAGCTAATTTTTTAGAGTTCTGTGATACCTTCAAAATAAATGGCGTTTCTGATGATGCCATACGTCTTCGGTTATTTCCCTTTTCATTAAAGAATAAAGCTAAACAGTGGTTAAACTCGTTACCACGAGGGTCAATCACTACATGGGAACAAATGACCGAAAATTTTTTATTAAAATATTTCCCACCAGCCAAAACGGCCAAATTACGTAATGATATCTCTTCTTTTGTGCAGATGGATTTAGAGACATTATACGATGCATGGGAGAGATATAAGGATCTCTTGAGAAGGTGTCCGCACCATGGTTTACCTTTGTGGCTCCAAGTCCAAACTTTTTATAACGGTGAAAATCCTTTAACGAGGCAATTAATTGATTCAGCCGCCGGTGGAACCCTGAATAATAGAACTCCTGAGGCAGCCTACGAGTTTATTGAAGAGATGTCATTTGAATAACTATCGAGTGGCAAGTTATAAGAACAAGGCCAACAAAACAACCGGAGTTTACAACCTCGACGCAGTAACCATGCTATCAAATCAAGTAGAATTGATGAATAAAAAAATTGATAGTTTGTGTTCTTCGCAGGTACATCCAGTCATGCAGTGCGACGCAAGTGGAACTGTGGCAAATTCTAAGTACCCACCCTACCAACCAGTACAGAGAGCGAACAGATGAACTATATAGGTAACAATTTCAGATCTAATAATAACCCATATAGTAATAACTATAATCCGGTTGGAGGAACCACCCAAATTTTTCGTGGGGAGGACAAGGAAATCAGGGAAATCAAAGACAACAACCACCTCAAAATTTCCAAAATCAGCCCTATCCACAAGAAAAGAAGCCGAGTCTTGAAGAGACGTTGAACAAATTCATAGCATCCACGAAGCCCGTCTCCAAAAAAATGAGGTAACACTCGATACCCAACAAACATCGATCAAAAGATCGAGAACCAAGTTGGAGGACTTACAAAGGCAATCGGAAATTACCCATCGATCGGAGAAATTGCAAAGCTATTATCCGAACGACCGCAAGGGCGTCTACCGAGTAATCTGAAATTAATCCAAATGAGCAAATCCAAGCCATAACAATACTCAAGAAAGCGAAGAAGTAGACGAACCCAAAGTACAACACAAGGAAACGAGGTAGAAAAAGGTAAAGTTGAGGTAACACAAGACAAGCCAAAACCATGAATCAAGGAGTACCAACCTCGCGTACCTTACCCCCGAGGCATTAAGAAGAGGCGACACGAGAAGAATAGTTCGGTAAGTTTCTTAAACTCTTAAAGAAATTACATATTAACTTACCATTACTTGAAGCTCTGTCGCAGATGCGATTCTAGGAAATTTTTAAAAGAGCTTCTGACAAACAAACGGAAGTTAGACGAGTCGTCACATGTGGAACTTAACGCAAAGTGCTCAAAGCAATTCTACAAAATAGGCTACCACAAAAGCTAAAAGATCCGGGAGTTTTACAATTCCATGTTTAATTGGTAGACTAATCGTTGATAATGCGTTAGTTGATTTAGGGGCAAGCATAAATGTCATGCCTTATAAATTTTTTAAACAATTAGGTCTAAGGAAACCCAAACAAACTAGGATGAGCATTCAATTAGCTGATCAAACTGTTAGAATTCCTAGGGGTATTATCGAAGATGTTCTTGTGAAAATTGATGATTCGTTTTCCAAAGAGACTTTGTTGTCTTAGACATGGATGAGGATAATTCGATCCCCTAATCTTAGGAAGACCCTTTTAGCATTCGCCAGGACTAAAATTGATGTTGATGCGGGAGAACTCATACTTTGTGTAGGTAATGAGACAGTCACCATCAAGGCTCTCGACTCGGCTAGAACATCGAGTAATCAAGGTGAGAACGTAAATTCTACTAATAACCATTCGATTAACCCTTATTTTCAGGAAGCACCACCAAAGAATACAACTGAACCCGAACCTAAACCCCATGCCGACAAAGAAATAACTCATGAAGATCGAGGGATTCAGTTAGATGATCTAGACGAGTGGAAGACACACTTCAAGGAGAAATTATGGATACACGATGAAGAACCAGAACCAAACGAGATAAAACCGAAGGAGCCCCCAAAAGAGCTAATAGGAACAAAAAATCACTTCAAAATAGGGGACCAAGTACTGTTAGATCAGGTAAATCCTCGAATATCTCCTCCGGACCCTGGCACAAACAAAGAAATATCTTTTAGGGTAACCAATGTTTTCCCACACGGAACAGTCGAGGTAAGTAATCCTACTTTTGGTACTTTTACCATAAACGCATCTCGACTTAAATTTTTTCACGAGGATACAGATAATAAAATGAGGAAGGACTTCCAACTCCTCAAACCACCCTGAAGATGCAAACGAGAAGAGAGTCTAGCTTAAGACTATAAATGAGCGCTTCTCGGGAGGCAACCCGAGCACTAATACTAGTATATTTTTTTTATATATTCAGTTTATCTTAATTTTCCTTTTTATCTTCCTTTTTAGCAACTAACAACCAACTAACCAAGTGCAGAATTCCAGGCCACACGGCCTTACACACGGTCGTGGCCGTGGCCGTGTGGGTACTCCGACGCTTTGAACTAACAGAGTAGAGAAGGTACATGTCAGGGAAAAACAGATTTTCAGAATCACGGACCCAACTACTACCCCACGGGCACCGACAAAGTGGCACGGCCGTACTTTACGGCCGTGTGAGGCTACTGACTTGCCAACCACGGGCTAAACACGCCCATGCCGGATAACCGTGCCAATATACTGACTTGTCGAACACAGGCTAGACACGAGCATGGGGAACCAACACGCCCTAGAGCACGACCGTGCGAGGCGGCCGTGTGAATCGACACACCCTCAACCCACGGGCATGGGAAACTGCCAGATCTGAAAGTTTATTTAAACACCATACCCTTCTCCTTTCTCTTCTTAACCCACTTTGTAACACCCCAAACCCGGTCTGTGCGTTAAGACCAGATTTGACATGTCACACGAAATGATCATATGTAAAGTCTCTTAAAGGTTTGTAGAAAATGGATTTTAAAATAAGTTGTTACTGTAAAAATGTTAACGAGTTAAAATTAACTAAGAATGAAATCCTTTTCGTGCGTTTATTTATGAAAAACATTTGTTTCTATTTTTAGAAAAGAAATCCCATTTAAGTATTTAAAACGTAATATAAAATCCATCCACAAGTAAAACATCCATAAAAATTTAACCAGAGGCCTTATTACATCACAACTTAAAAGTAAATATTAAAAAGTACTTTAAAGAAATCCGAAGTTTAATTAACCCATTAATCGTAGTATGGCCTCCACTAAGTCGTCCCCGGCCCAAGCCTCCGTCGTTGATCATTACCTGGAAAGGGTAAAGAAAACGGGATGAGTTACTTAGAACTCAATGTGTAACTCACATACCATAGTCCACTGGGCCAAAACCATTTAAGCATTTATTTGGGCCTGAGCCCAATACAAATATAACAATTTAACATGTATAGAATGCATGTGATATGCAATTTCCCAAAACCAATCCTAAGTTTCCATCCGCTACACACCACCCATACCAACCAGCACACCTATGGGGAGCTTTAGTCACTCACCCTGCCAACACACCAAACTGGCATTAAGCCATATATCAAACTGGGCACGAAGCCATATTTCAAATCGGGCGGGAAGTTATCGTAATTTTGTAGCAAAGCTACCGTAACTTCTCTTCATCCAAAAGCCCAACCCATGCAATCATGTATATAATATGCATAACAATCCATTCTTATAATTATTCCAACATAAGGCTCATTATAAAAGTTATCACAAACTGGCCCATTTCACATTTTGGCCCACACAATCTCATATCACATTTGGCCCATTTAGCAGTCATCACGTATGGCCCATTTATCAAAATCACATATGGCCCATTTATCAAAATCACATATGGCCCAATAAGTCACTTTTATCGATTTAGCCCATTAAGGGAAATTTCATAATTTTCATAATCTCGATACCAATTTCATAGTTTTTACTATTAAAGTGTTAAAATATACCATTTTACCCGATTTCACCAACTTTGTGATTTTAATCTAACATTATTACGATGTGGTTATCTAACCCATGAGATATGGTGTGAGATTACACACCGACACGGTGAGCACTACACTTTCCCGATCGTCAACACCTAAAAACGTTATAACGCCGATTAGAACACTAACACTTAAAATAAATATATGCTAATGTAAGCGGTCAAGATTTTTACCTCGGAATCTCGAATAACTACTATTTCTCGGTTCTCCCCGATTGACGGTTCATAACCTGTTGGAAAATCCCGAACAGCTAATGGCTCAGAACTACGAACAACCTCGAATAACTAGTTTTCACCGGATGAGGGTCCACAACCCGGTGGAAAATCTCGGATTGCCGAAAACGACCTTCGCTTGAATCTAGTGGGAATAGCTTAATCCACCCCTCTTCCGATCACTATTCACCACCCTTTTTGACCCTATCTTGCTTGCCTCCATTAACATAAGAATATTAGTCCAACTATTATTTCAAAAATTAAGACGATTGATTTTAAGGGGCAAAATCGGCTTACCACGAAATCCTTACGTTCAAAAGATGAAAATCAAGCGATAGCGTTCCTAAGAAAAAATCGATTAGTAAACCCCATCATTAACGAAATAATGAGTAATATGGAATTCCTTGATAAAAACCCTTACCTTAAAACTTTGGACCGAATCCTAGCGATTCACGATGATTTCGGACACTCCAAATTTTGGCCTTCCACTAAGTTTCTAAAATAGAGAAAAGATTCGAGTGAGTCATGGTATGATGATGATATCGATCCAAAAGACCATCCCACACCAACATGAAATTTCGGCACAAAGGAAAAAGGGAAAATAAGAATACTAGAGTATTATATTAGCCACTTATCGAGCGATTAAAGTGTGAGAAGAAAAGAAGGAAATGGTTTGAGAAGAAGATAAGTGTTGTAAAATATTCTGGCTATGAAGAGAAAAATTTGAAGGAGATGGTGTTAGCAACATTCGGCCATGGAGGAAAAGAAAAGGGAGAAAATGTTGAATAAATTTTGTAAGAAGAAGGAGATGAAATAAAGGTATAGGACAATTAGGTGTTTCGATTTTGGTTCATTTCAAGAATAGAAGATGAACAAAGAGAGAGGTTTGAGACTAGAGAGCATTCGGCAATGGAGGAAGAAAAGAAAAGAGAAAATGGCCTTCAAGGTTTTGGTGTTTTCAGCACTAGGGGGAATGACTTGAGAGAATAGGCAAATTTAGACCAAAATGGTCAAAATGGAATGACCAAAAGAAAAACGAAAGATGCTTACCTAATGCTCAATGTGCATTCGGCTAGGGAGAGAAAAGATGAAGAGAAAATGTTTTGAGAGAAAGCAAAAATGACCCAAAAAGAAATATGCCCAACAAGCACCTATCCTTACTCAAAAGTCTTCAAAAATTCGGCCACCCCCTTAGCCCCTAAAATCGTCCAAGTACATGGACACCAAAGTCAAAGTTTGGCCATTCTAAACTTTCCAAAACACATTCCTTAAAATGTGCCTTGTGTTCCCCTTACATACCATTATCTCATGATTCCCTACCTTAAGTTCAATTTTTAGCTTAATCCATTAGCCACCTTACCATAAACTAAAAGTCCAACTTTCCAAAAATAAAGCTTGGCCGACACATGTTAGATGAGTGCAAAAATTAAAAAAAAAATTCTCATGCATAACAATGGATTCGAACCTCTTCCCTCTAAGTATGCTTATGGCGTCAACTCCTCTTTACTACTAGCCCATCTTATGCTAACTTTTGCCACTTAATTTCCTTAAACATCAAGGTTACTTGTTCCACTTCAATAAAGTTCTATTTACCAAAATTTATTCCAAAATCCAATTAAATCCCGAACCTTCTCAGGACTATTTTAACACACACATAGGATAAATAAACTAGCCGAGCACCAAAGTAATGTAACATATAAAAATTTAAATTTTAGGATGTTACAATTCTACCCCCTTAAAGAAAATTACGTCCTCGAAATTTACCTGGTTAAAAGAGGTGAGGGTATTGTTGCCGAATTGCATCCTCAGGTTCCCACGTAGCTTCCTCCGCTCCGTGATTACGCCATAGAACCTTAACCAATGGTACTGACTTCTTTCTTAGCACCTTAACATCACGATCTAAAATTTTCACTGGTTCCTCCTCGAAAGACAAGTCAGACCTTAACTCAACCTCCTCTACTGGTACTATATGAGATGAATCCGATCGGTAACGCCTTAACATTGAGACGTGAAAAATGCTATGAATCGACTCGCCCGGAGGTAATTCAAGCTGATAAGCCACTGGTCCTACACGCTTCAACACACGATATGGTCCGATGAACCTAGGGCTCAACTTGCCCTTCCTTCCAAACTCAAGATCTTCTTCCAAGGTGAGACCTTTAGAAAGACCCGATCTCCCACCACAAACTCAATATCCTTACGCTCGGATCCGCATACGATTTCTCGCTGTCATCCGAAGCTTCCTTTAACCGAGCCCGAATTACCTTTACCTTTTCTTCCGTTTTTGATATCACTCAGACCCAATAATCGCTGTTCGCCCAATTCACCCAACAAGTAGGAGTACGACACCTACGACCATACAATGCCTCGTAGGGTGCCATCCGAATGCCGGGGTGATAGCTATTGTTATATGCAAACTCGCCAACGGTAGATAATCCTCCCAACTACCTCTCAAGTCAATCACACAACCCTTAACATGTCTTCCAAAATCTGGATTACTCTTTCCGACTGTCCATCTGACTGAGGGTGAAAAGCCGTGCTGAAGTTTAACTTTGTTCCCAGAGCCTCATACAAAGCTTTCCAAAACCATGATGTACATCTAGGGTCCCTGTCCGAAATAATAGACACTGGTACCCCATGCAACCTCACGATCTCCGATACATACAACTTAGCCAACTTCTGCATCGAGTAATCCATACGAACTGGTAGAAAATGGGTAGTCTTCGTCAATCGATCCACTATTACCCAGACGGAATCCTTCTTAGTAGGTGATAAGGGTAACCCACTAACAAAATCCATCGTTATTCGTTCCCACTTCCATAATGGAATCTTCACCGATTGTAGCAATCCCGACGGCAATTGATGTTCCGCCTTCACTTGTTGACAAGTCAAGCACCTACTCACAAAATTCGTAACCTCTCACTTCAATCCTGGCCACCAATACTACTCCCGTAGATCTCGATACATCTTACTTCCTCCGAGGTGCATAGCATAAGGGCTACTATGCGCCTCATGCAGAATCATTTGCCTCAAATCCGAATCCATGGGCATCCAAACTCTTCCGCGAAAACAAAGCACTCCATCCTTATTCATTCCAAAATCCCCTATTACACCACTTTCAACTTGTTGAACTAAGGGACCCAACTTTTCATCTGATATTTACTTCTCCTTAATCTGACCCAACCACACAGGCTTCACCTGAAGTTCGGCTAGAAGACTACCATCTTCATACAGACTGAGATGAGTGAACATCGCTCTCAAATCCGATATTACCTTACGACTCAACGCGTCTGCTACCACGTTAGCCTTTCCAGGATGATACTCGATTGAGAGATCATAATCCTTTAACAGCTCTATCCACCTTCGCTGTCTTAAGTTCAACTCCTTTTGGGTAATGAGGTACTTTAAACTCTTATGGCCCGTATAAATGATTGACTTCTCACCATAGAGATAATGCCTCCAAATTTTTAAAGTAAAAACCACCGCAGCCAACTCCAAATCATGGGTAGGATAGTTGACTTCGTGCGGCCTCAACTGACGAGATGCATAAGCTACCACTTTTCCACCTTGCATCAACACACATCCCAAGCCCGTGTGTGACGCATCGCAGTAAACAATGAACTCTTTTCCAGCCTCAGGTTGAATCAGTACTAGCGCTTCATTCAAAATCTTCTTCAATTTCTCAAAACTCTCTTATTGTTTAACTGCCCACCGCAACAGTTTAGTTAGGGGTGCAGCGATCAACGAAAACCCCTCAACAAAGCGTCTATAATAGCCAGCCAAACCTAGGAAACTCCGAATTTCAGCCACAGACTTTGGTGGTTTCCAATCCAACATGCCTCTACCTTCCGAGGATCAACTCGATTCCTTCATTGACACAACATGTCCCAAGAAAGTCACTTCTTTCAGCCAAAATTCACACTTACTGAATTTGGCATAAAGTTGTTTTTCTCGCAGTATTTGCAATACTATGCGCAAATGTGAGTCATGCTCTTCTTCATTCCTCGAGTATACTAAGATATCATATATGAACACCACTACAAACCGGTCTAAGTAGGGTTGAAAGACTCGGTTCATCATGTCCATAAATGCAGCTGGTGCATTGGTCAAACCAAACGGCATCACCAAAAACTCATAATGTCCATAACGAGTTCGGAATGTCGTTTTATTAATATCTGCCTCCTTAACCTTGAGTTGATGATAACTCGATCTCAAATCTATCTTGGAGAAAACTGAAGCTCCTCTAAACTGATCAAACAGGTCATCGATTCTCGGCAATAGATACCTATTCTTGATTGTCAATTTATTCAACTGCCTATAATCAATGCACATACGCATCGACCCATCCTTCTTTTTGACAAACAAAACTGGTGCTCCCCACGGAGACACACTCGGTCGAATAAATCCCCGATCCAACAATTCTTGAATTTGAGCTTTAAGCTCCGCTAACTCCTTCGGCGCCATTCTATAAAGAGCAATGGACACCGGAGCCGTTCCGGCAAAAGCTCAATGCCAAACTCTACTTCCCCGGCTGGAGGTAGACCCGAAAGTTCTTCCGGGAAGACATTCTGGAAATTCTTTCACCGTTCTAACACCTTCCATCGATAATTCCTTGGCATCCAAAGCACTAATGAAGGCTAGAACGCTCCATACCCTTTTTCGCACCAACTTTTCTCGCTTTTAAAGCGATACCACATTTGCTAAATAATTTCTCCGTTCGCCTATCATCACAACTTCCATATCTTCCAAGGTCCTTATCACATCCGCTTGGCAAAGACAATCCAAATGCGCACGGTGCTTCACCAACCAATCCATGCCCAAAATAAGGTCGAACTCGCCGAAAAGGCGTTCCATCAAATCGCCAAAAATACTTCTCTTTGAATTTCTAAAGGCACGCCTCTATACAATTTATTCACAATCACTGCATCGTCCTAAAGGACTAATTACCGTCATCTCTCTATCGGTAATCTCGGATCTAATATTCAGATTTTCGATATAGCACTAGCAACATACGAGTGGGTAGACCGATATCTATTAAAGCGAAGAATGTGTACATCAAAGATGAAGAACATACCGGTTATCACATCAGTGCATCGCCATCCTCCCGGACGACCGACCGCATAGACTAACCCCTGGTTGTCTCGCCTCGCGTTACCTCTCAAGCCATTACCTCTACCCGATGCACCTTGACCTCGACCGGTGCCATTACCACCACGACTGGTCCACGGCCCTCGGTGGTGGGCTGAGCGCCTCTAGCCGATCGTGCATCGTGGTTACGAGCTTCTTGAGTCGGAGCAAATGGCGTCGAGGACAATTCTTAAGCTGGTGGTCCTTAGAACCATATTTAAATCAACCACCCGGTTCTCTTCCAAAGATTCCCTGTGGTGTCGTCTTCCACCGTCAAGACACGCTTGAATCTGATTGGTAGCCGCAGTGCTCTAACCGAGCTGGCTCATCATTCTTGGGCCTCTTTTGGAACCTTTTAGCGGAACCCGAGTACTTAAAGTCCCTCTTGCCTGCCTCGCCTCTTCTGTTCGACGTTCGAGTTCTTAGCCTCTTCAATGATTTTGGCTTTCTCCACGAGCTTGGCAAAAGTTCTTTCTTGTTGTGGGGCTATCGGTGCGCAACTCATCATTCAAACCCATCCTCAAAACGCATACGCTCATGATCGGTTGGCACTATCGTCTGAGCATAACGACTCAAGCGTAGAAATTCTGCCTCGTAAGCTGCCACCGTCTTATTTCCTTGAACCAGATTCAGGAATTCCTTCCTCCGGGCATCTACATAACTTGCCCCGACATACTTTCCTTGGAATTCAGTTTTGAAGAAATCCCAAGTAACATGTTTAGCCTGAGCGCCTTCTCAAACAGTAAGCCACCATTGATACGCCTCGTCCCTCAACAAGGACACAGCTCCTCTCAGTTTCTGCTCGGTGGTGCATTCCAAATCATCCATGATCCGCTCCACTGCCTCCAGCCAATACTCCGCTACATTTGGAGCAACACCTGAGACACCCCTAAAAACCTCGGCACCACTTGATTTAAGTCGTTCTGATATTGATCCACGAGCTGCTGACCCAGTTCTAGCCCCAGCAACCCTGTCTAGGACTCGCAACATTGTTTGGGTCAAAGCAAAGTCCTCTCTCATATGGTCATGGGATCCATTTTCCGACACAGGTGATGCCGGTGCATCTATTTCTGGCATATGTCCCGATGCCTCAGACACGGCTCTAGCTCCTCGGCCTCTACCACGGCCACATCTACCACGTCCACGTCCTCTAGCGCTTATATTGACTAATTCGGTTTAATCTGATTACAAGTTTTATGAATCAAAATACTATTTCAGTGTTTATTAACAATATTTTATGAAATATAAGAGATAGAGTTTGTTTTCGCATACACATCCTATAGTCTCAATCTCTATAGTTTCAACATCTAAAACTAGAAGTTCTAGAGTGTTCCTATGATCATATCACAATAATAATCATTCAAAGATATGAATACTTACTTGACTTGGTGCCGGATACTGTGGTGCCATACTACCTTTAAAACATAAATTCTATAAATTCAAAACAGTTTTAAACGAAAATTATTGTTGAACCCAACCACAGCCGAGTTTTGAAACTGGGCTCTGATACCATAAAATGTAACACCCCAAACCCGGTTTGTGCGTTAAGACCAGATTTGACATGTCACACGAAATGATCATATGTAAAGTCTCTTAAAGGTTTGTAGAAAACGGATTTTAAAATAAGTTGTTACAGAAAAATGTTACCGAGTTAAAATTAACTAAGAATGAAATCCTTTTCGTCCGTTTATTTATGAAAAATGTTTGTTTCTATTTTTAGAAAAGAAATCCCATTTAAGTATTTAAAACATAATATAAAATCCATCCACAAGTAAAACATCCATAAAAATTTAACCAGAGGCCTTATTACATCACAACTTAAAAGCAAATATTAAAAAGTACTTTAAAGAAATCCGAAGTTTAATTACCCATTAATCGTAGTATGGCCTCCATCGAGTCGCCCCCGCCCAAGCCTCCATCATTGATCATTACCTGGAAAGGGTAAAGAAAACGGGATGAGTTACTTAGAACTCAATGTGTAACTCACTTACCATAGTCCACTGGGCCAAAACCATTTAAGCATTTATTTGGGCCTGAGCCCATTACAAATATAACAATTTAACATGTATAGAATGCATGTGATATGCAATTTCCCAAAACCAATCCTAAGTTTTCATCCGCTACACACCACTGCGTCAACCAAAGACACCTGTGGGGAGCTTTAGTCACCCACCCCGCTAACACACCAAATCGGCATTAAGCCATATATCAAAGCTGGGCACGAAGCCATATTTCAAATCAAGGGAAGCCATCAGAATTTTGTAGCAAAGCTACCAGAACTTCTCTTCATCCAAAAAGCCCAACCCATGCAATCATGTATATAATATGCATAACAATCCATTCTTATAATTATTCCAACATAAGGCTCATTATAAAAGTTATCACAAACTGGCCCATTTCACATTTTGGCCCACACAATCTCATATCACATTTGGCCCATTTAGCAGTCATCACTTATGGCCCATTTATCAAAATCACATATGGCCCATTTATCAAAATCACATATGGCCCAATAAGTCACTTTTATCGATTTAGCCCATTAAGGGCAATTTCGTAATTTTCATAATCTCGATACTAATTTCATAGTTTTTACTATTAAAGTGTTAAAATATACCATTTTACCCGATTTTACCAACTTTGTGATTTTAATCTAACATTATTACGATGTGGTTATCTAACCCGCGAGATATGGTGTGAGATTACACACCTGATTACGGTGAGCACTACACTTTCCTGATCGTCAACACCTAAAAACGTTATAACACTCGATTAGAACACTAACACTTAAAATAAATATATGCTAATGTAAGCGGTCAAGATTTTTACCCTCAGAATCTCGAATAACTACTATTTGTCGGTTCTCCCAGGTTGACGGTTCACAACCCGTTGGAAAACCCCGAACAGCTAATGGCTCAGAACTACGAATAACCTCGAATAACTAGTTTTCACCGGATGAGGGTCCACAATCCGTTGGAAAATCTCGGATTGCCGAAACAGCCCTTCGCTTGAATCTAGTGGGAATAGCGAATCCGCCCCTCTTCTGATCACTTTTCACCACCCTTTTTGACCCTATCTTGCTTGCCTCCATTGACATAAGAATATTAGTCCAACTATTATTTTGAAAATTAAGACGTTGATTTTAAGGGGCGAAATTGACTTACCACGAAATCCTTACGTTCAAAGGATGAAAATCAAGCGATAGCGTTCCTAAGATAAAATCAATTAGTAAACCCCATCATTAACGAAATAATGAGTAATATGGAATTCCTTGATAAAAACCCTTACCTTAAAACTTTGGACCGAATCCTAGCGATTCACGATGATTTCGGACACTCCAAATTTTGGCCTTCCACTAAGTTTCTAAAATAGAGAAAAGATTCGAGTGAGTCATGGTATGATGATGATATCGATCCAAAAGACCATCCCACACCAACATGAAATTTTGGCACAAAGGAAAAAGGGAAAATAAGAATACTAGAGTATTATATTAGCCACTTACCGAGCGATTAAAGTGTGAGAAGAAAAGAAGGAAATGGTTTGAGAAAAAGATAAGTGTTGTAAAATATTCGGCTATGAAGAGAAAATTTTGAAGGAGAGGGTGTTAGCAACATTCAGCCATGGAGGAAAAGAAAAGGGAGAAAATGTTGAATAAATTTTGTAAGAAGAAGGAGATAAAATAAAGGTATAGGATAATTAGGTGTTTCGGTTTTGGTTCATTTCAAGAATAGAAGATGAACAAAGAGAGAGGTTTGAGACTAGAGAGCATTCGGCAATGGAGGAAGAAAAGAAAAGAGAAAATGGCCTTCAAGGTTTTGGTGTTTTCGGCACTAGGGGAAATGACTTGAGAGAATAGGCAAATTTAGACCAAAATGGTCAAAATGGAATGATCAAAAGAAAAACAAAAGATGCTTACCTAATGCTCAATGTGCATTCGGCTAGGGAGTGAAAAGATGAAGAGAAAATGTTTTGAGAGAAAACAAAAATGACCCAAAAAGAAATATGCCCAACAAGCACCTATCCTTACTCAAAAGTCTTCAAAAATTCGGCCACCCCCTTAGCCCCTAAAACCGTCCAAGTACATGGACACCAAAGTCAAAGTTTGGCCATTCTAAACTTTCCAAAACACATTCCTTAAAATGTGCCTTGTGTTCCCCCTACATACCATAATCTCATGATTCCCTACCTTAAGTTCAATTCTTACCTTAATCCATTAGCCACCTTACCATAAACTAAAAGTCCAACTTTCCAAAAATAAAGCTTGGCCGACACATGCTAGATGAGTGCAAAAATTTAAAAAAAAATTCTCATGCATAACAAGGGATTCAAACCTCTTCCCTCTAAGTATGCTTATGGCATCAACTCCTCTTTACTACTAGCTCATCTTATGCTAACTTTTGCCACTTAATTTCCTTAAACATCAAGGTTACTTGTTCCACTTCAATAAAGTTCTATTTACCAAAATTTATTCCAAAATCCAATTAAATCCCGAACCTTCTCAGGACTATTTTAACACACACATAGGATAAATAAACTAGCTGAGCACCAAAGTAATGTAACATATAAAAATTCAAATTTTAGGATGTTACACACTTTCTTTCTTTCTTTCTTCTCCTTTCTTTTTCTTTCTTTCTTTCTTTCTTTCTTTCTTTTTCCTTTTTCCTAATAAATCCTTAGACTCTTGAGCCACAACAATATCATATCCATGGAAAGGAAGCGTAAAAGGCCAATCACAGTCTCCTCAAAGGAGACCGATTCACATGAGTTCATGTCGGCAGCTTTATCCAAACAACAAGCCAAGAGTCTTTGAGACCAATTATCTGTTCTTTTATTTTTATCTTCTCCTTTATTTTCCTTATCTTTACTTCTCTTCTACTTAATTTAGCTTATTTTATCTTAATTTCTTAATTTTAGGTTCTAAAGGCTGCTTGGGAATCATGCCACCACCACCACCATAACCTCAGCCTTAGAAATCACACCCAACAATAAGGACCTCCCAGTCCATTCATCTTTTCTTTTAATTTTAGTTTCCTTCTTAGTCTCATTCTCTTTATCTTCATTGTCCTTAATTTTATATTTAGTTTACTTTAATTATGTCTTAATGATCCCTGGCTAATTCTCCACGAGCCTCCCAATTTCTTCATCTAGCGCAGTTCGTCATCCAGCATGACCCATCACCACCACCAAAGGCACAATCTCCTCTCAAGGAATCATTCAAAATTCAGGAAGTTTTCACTTATCCCCATATCTGATGATTTTATTACAAGGTTATTATATATTTTTGTACATTGAGGGCAATGTACATCTCAAGTGTGGGGGTGAACAACCTAAAAGATACCTAACTTAAATCCTCGAATTTAGTCTTGTTTGAAAGTAAATTACTCATATTACTAATTAGGATGAAATTTCTGATGATTTATGATTTTTATTAATATGTTTTAGATTAAGTCATTGATAATTGTGCATTGATAATTAAATTCTAAGAATACTAGAGAATCAAGCATGATAAGTCTATTTTTGTAAATTAAAAATTTGCTAGGTTGTCAAACCGAGTTTAAATATTACCTTGAAGTTTGAAATTTACAAGGTTGACATCAAAATACCCATAATTTTTGTGAGTTTTTGAACCTTATAGAGCATAAATTCTTTTTCTTGCTCACTTTATTGATTATGAGTATGTCAACACTGATTTGTTATTCTAGAACTTGCATCGATTATACATGTCGAGACCATATTTTTTTGATTTGATACACAGAGATGATAAAGGCACCTAGGATTTAACCCACTTACTCCATTAAAAAGCCTACCTTCATAATTAACCCGTAGTGAACCCCGTTCAATCCTAACAACCCTATGTATTGACATAACCGCTAATATTAACCCAGAACCCCTTTGTTTTTGTTATCACCATTCCTTTTGACTACCCTTATATCGAGATTTGATTTGATTAATAGCCTAACTATGTTTTTATTTCAGTAATTATGTATTTATGATTGTTCTTACACAAAAAAAAAATGAAGTATATCCATTATTCATTATTAGTTAGGTGATTAAATGAGCTTATACATAAATTCCAAATATCGAAGAAGAAGCTCGTATTATTAAGTACTATTAGTTTTCAATTGATGTAATTATTATTAGTTCATTAGTTCTTAGTTAGGTAATTTGTCAATTCAATCCCGACTCTAATTCAGCCTTACTCCACACCTTAACCCTAGCCCCGTTACAACCCTAACAAAGACCTTTTGATTTGTATTTCATATCATATTTCAGTGGTGGAGATTTGATTTTCATGCAAGCCTATGGGATTAACTCTTCATGTTCGACCTTTGAGTGCCTAATTGTGAACCTTAAACACTTTGAGTGATTTGAGTGAATCTTTTGTAAGGATGTCAATCCTTGTCGATTTCAAATTAAAGGTAATTATCTAGATAATGGGAGACGCCTATGTTTTCGAGCTACAAAATCTATGACTTATACTGTTTGAATTTTTAGGACACTTTGAATTGAATTATCCATGTATAAATTATCTATGAATTATGATGAGACACTATCAATGACTATTATGAATTGAGGAAAGTTCGTTTTAATTGTAAGTTGAGAATTTTGCTTGAGAACAAGCAAAAGCTTAAGTGTGGGGGTATTTGATAAACCGTAAAGTAACATATTCTAAGCCCACATTTAGTATGCTTTTGGATGATTTAAGCCCCAATTTATGTAAAAGGTGCTCTTAATCCTTTCTTTTCATGTCTTATACTCGTGAAAGCACCCGATGATGAAAAGAACGAGAAACGGGCTTAAAACGAACCAAATTGGGCCAAGCCACGAAATCAAGATTGCTGGACTTCAAGCCACACGGTGTGCCACCATTCCTACTAGAACACGGCCTTACCACGACTTACGGCCGTGCCTCATTCAATGATGTCGAACACGGCCGCCACAATTTACACAGGCGTGTGCCATGGCCGTGCCTCTACCGTGGAGAAGAGCAATTTCATTCGGGAAAGGATACTTAGGAGAAAGAAACGTGTTTCAAAAGCCTATAAATACACCCTATGTACCAATTGAAAGGGGCGGAGAGCTAGGCCCGAAGGCAAGCCGAGAAGGTCGATTTGTGGGAATCACTCGAAGATAGCCAGTTGATCCATCTCAAGAAGCCGGAATTCTACTCAAGACGGAGGATCTCTCTTCAATTCCTTCAGGGGTTTTAGGATTTCTTATGTTTTGTTTTATCTTTTCTCTTGAGATGTTGTCTTTTATTATAATGAACTAAACCTTCGGATACCCGAAGGGGATGAAACCTATGATGAATCTTGTTATTTGATTATTTGAATTATATGATAATAACTTAGTTTGTTCTTAATTGTGTGAAATTAATCCAAATCTAATGTGCTTAAGTGGAGGAGGAATAGACCCTGCCTAAGAGTAGATCCAACATAATTAAGCGGAGTTGATCGCACGCCTAGAGATAGGGTGACGAGATTTTGCCGGATTAGGGTGAAACCTAATATGGGAGTCCACAGATCGATTCATCGCTATTCTAGGGGTTATTATAAGTTTAACGAGAGTTCCACTAATTAACCTAGGGTTAGACGTTATTCGCCTTGAGAGAGGGTTTAATATACGTTAGGGAGTCTCACGGATCAAACTAAGTAAATAAATCATATGGTTCAAGGTTAAATAACAAGTGAAGTCTAGGTGGATTTTTCCTAAGGGTATCATTTGAGTCAACTGAGTTTTCCCAAAAGTTATTTCCCGAATTCATTCTTTTTGTCTTTGCGTCTTAGCTTAGTAAATAGATTAGTTTTAGTTTAAACAATCATCACTTTATATTAAGGCTAAATAATAAAAAGACGATGAGTATTAGTACTTTTAGTTCCTTTGGGTTCGACAATCTGGTCTTGCCTAAACTATACTACTGTTCGATAGGTGCACTTGCCTTTAATCGTTGTCAGAGTTGGTTTCCAGGTTTGATCATTCTTTTATAAATTTTAAAACTCTGATTTACAGCGATCATTCTCCCAATATGATCATATTTTATCCTATGGTAATCATTACATATTCTTTCATGAAAAGTCAATCATTATCAAATAGTGATCAAATCATCCATCTTAAAGATGGACGACCCATGGCTACATTTACTTTTCATCAATCATGTAATGCTAGTGAGAGGATATCATTTACCCATGTTTTGGGCTATGAATTCCACTGCTGTGAATGACACTACATACTACAAAAGTCGTACACCCAACGCACTAGCTTTCGGTTCCTTATCTATTTGAACTCAGGCTTTTACTTACATCAAAGTGTATGAGTCATACATACATAGTCTGCCATTCACTCAAGATTTAGGTATGCAACACTATGCATAAGTGAATAAATTCATAAACAGATTCAAGATCTATTACAGTTAGTCACATCTATGTTTCTATCTTTTAGGATTCATCCGCTTCAATACCCAAGACAAAGCATCTCCCCAATTGGACTTGATAGACAACATATTAGTCTTTTATTTGATTTGCTCATTTCCAATTAGACTAAGGACATGTTTAGGTTCATCTACTAATATAAGTTGTCTTTCTATATTACGGTTTGACCACATAATACTGCATAGTATTAGTTAAATATTAGACAACCAGTGAACAACATTTGCTTTCATTTTGCTTTGCATGCAAAAATCATTTGAGGAAAATAATACAAAGTATTAATGTAATTCATGAATAATTTTATTAATCAATCTGTTTGAAAAGATCACAAGTGTATTTAGACGAAAATACTACACTTAGGGCACCAGATCCAACAATGACACCATATAGTCATCCGACTATAGCCTCGCGAACACCCCCAACATCATTTTTCTACCGAGGTGGGTCATCCTCGCAACCGCTGACTCAAACGGGGGGATGTACAATGGGCGTCTAGGACACGGTCATAGTTAATGACGAATAAAGGAGATACTTTGTTTTACATCCTAAATGTACACTTATTTACAATATACGAAAAAAATTTATTAAATTGGTTTGATTTTTACGCAATCATATTGTGAGTTTAAAATTTATAATTATTTATGTTACTTTTTCATTTAAGTTTTTCACCGTCCATTTGTTAAGTACAATACTTTCAGAAAAAAAAAGAATGGCTCAGAAGGTACAGGAAAAGATTAAAACTTTGGCTTGTGTATTGCAATATATCTTACTTCAATAATTAATATTAACTTATACTTTACAGAAAAAATTAATGAATAAACGAAGAAGTTAGTGTTTTCATTGCATGATTTACCATATAGTTATTAGTTATTCTCCTCGATGCTCTCGGGTTGTGTGGACACACTGAAGTCATTGAGTTTGTGATTTCTATATTTTCCCCAATCAAGTTTATCTTAAGAATCCGAGTTGTAGGGGCTCAGAAGCAATCAAGTTAGGCTAGTTGAAATGGCTAGAGAGAAAATGCACCTAGTAAGGGGTGTTTTCATCTGACATGACAGTGAAAACGCTTCCTACAGGATGCGTTTTCCAATGACATGTCAGACATGTGGCTAAAAACGTGTCTTGTAGAAGGCGTTTTCACTACCATGTTAGATGAAAACGCCCATTGTAGGGAGCATTTTCTCTCTGGCCATTTCAACTAGCCAAACTTAGTTGCTTCTAAGCCTCTGCAACTTGGGATTCTCGGGATAAATTTTTCCCTTTATACCCCACCCCATCTTCTATATAAATGCTTCTTCTTCATTCCATACTTACCCACATCTCAGTCTCTTCTAAATTGTTTTTTTTCTTGTGTGTTGAAATTTTCAGATTTAAAGATTTATTTCTCTCTTGTTTCGAGGGAGACATAATCATAATTTTAAGTAGTGTTTGGGTTCACGATGATGTCATGAAGCTCGGTAACTTACAAATTTCACCTACCGTTTGAGTATGGCACCATTACCTGAGAAACTAGGATCGCTTTGCAACTCGAGATCCAAGTTGGCGGTGATTATACCATCTCGAGTTAAAGTGTAAATAGGGCTTCAAGGTTACAAAGGTTATACCATCAAAGGATGGAGCATGATTAGGGCCCTAGTTGATGGTGGTTATGTAACAGCCCGATTTAGGGGCTAGTCGGAACAGTGATCTCAGAATCACTAATTCGAGGTTAGAGAAAATTATTTGCATGATGTGTTATGTGTTATAACATGTTTATAAGGATGCATGAAAATTTTGGTGCCTTAATTTTAGCGAATTCTAGCTAAATTGTGAAAAAGGACTAAATCGCATAAAGTGCGAAAGTTCTATTTTATTTGCTAGAGGTTCCAAATAGCTATGGATTATTATTTGGAGGTACCAATTGTGCAATTTGGCCTTATTTAAGTGAGTTGGCCGGCCATAATAATACATAGGGGACAAGAGCATTTATTATGATAGAAAATTGGTGATATTAGTTGAAAAATTGAATAAAATAAGATGATATAAGCTAAAGTTATCATCTTTTTATTTAGTCTTCTTTTCCAACCGAAAATATCAACCATGGGAGGGCTTTGAAAGCTTGAAATTTCAGCAGCTCATTTTCTCTTCAAGTAAGTCACTTTGATGGTTATTTTTGATGATTTTTGTATTTTTAGAGTCCTCAAAGCTTAAGCTAGCTATTGGGAGGACTAGTTTGCAATATGGGTGAAAGTCTAGGGACTTACCATGCTAGAGTTCATGTTTTTTAATGAGTTTTATGGGAGAAAATGAATGATAGGATGATGAGAAACAACTTTTGTGAAAGGTGTTGCCATGAAAACACCTAATTGGGACTAAAATGCAAAAGTTGTAATTTGTTCATTAAGGCATGAAATAGATGGAATTGTGGATAGTTTTAAGAGGATTAAATTTTCATCTAGGCTTGCTTAATAATAAATTGAGATGAAAATTTATTTACGAGCCTAGGGGCAAAATTATAATTTTGCCAAAGTGTAGGGGCAAAATAGTCATTTTTGCCTAAAGTGTAGATTATGGTGCATTATGATTCATAAGTGATTAAATCAGTAAATTCCATTGTTCTAGATCAAAGAAAACGAGTTTCGGACCTAGAACGGGTGAAAAGAGAAATATGGACAAAAAGGTCCCTTTCGGCCCTTTCGACATCGAGGTAAGTTCATGTGCGAATGTTGCAATTACGTATGAGTTAATTTAATGTTCCAATGTTGTATGGAATGTATATTTACTCTATGAATGTATGAAATATCTTTGATGAGAGGTCAAAAGAATTGAATCTAAGAGTAATGGGAAATGTATGTAGAATGATATGATGATAGTTAAAGTCTCGTGTAAGACCATATTGGAATATGACCTCGATGTAAGAATTCGTATAAGATCATGTCAGGGACATGGCATCGATATGTTAATGCAAGTAAGACCCTATTGGGGTATAAATTCTATGTGACATTATGAGTATGAGACTCAAGAGAGTTATTTAATAACTTGAGTGATTCAACGTATATGTGGAAAGGAAGAAAGTATGTGGTTGTACCACGAAAAGTACAAGTGTGTGTTAGAATTGAACTGATATGGATTCAGTGTATGATGAACCCTTAGTGGGTTATGTGTATTCAATACACTTTAGTTGCATGAGATAGATTTATTAATGTATTGTGTGAATGCAAATGAGTATCATAGAAAGTTAAGTAAGAATAGAAGTGTGTGAGAATGTTCTCGGATGAATATTTGAAATAGAGATATACATGTGGATTACTATCCATGAATGTAAAATGAAAGGTGGGCTAAGTGCGGAACCACCATAAGTATAAATGATTGGTGGGCTATGTGCGATACCACCCTATTAGAGATTCAATAGTGGGCTAAGTGCGAAACCACCGAGATATTAGTAGCATGAGCGGCTTATTGAAAATGCTTGATGTGTTGTTTTATATGATCATGTGGTGATCAGTGCAGGAATGTATGCTAATTGAACGAGCAATTGGCTTGTGACATGGTAAGAATGTAGTAAGAGATTGAATGAGTAAGTTTCAAGAATATTTAAGCAAGTAACCATGAGTTTATGAGAGACACTCTTCATGATACTTTGAAATTATATATATTCAATGAATATCAATATTTGACACATTATGCAGATGAGCTTACTAAGCATTATTGCTTACTCCTTTACTTTTCTCATCCCTTATAGGTTATTTTAACTAGCTCGGGTTGGAGACCGCCGGAGATGTTTTCACACTATCGAGCAGACACTTGGCATGAGGTATCAAGTCCTTATGAGTCATGGCATGTATAGGCATTCTTTTAAAGTTGATTAAGTTCTAACCGATGTAGTCAAATTGTATTGGCCTAAAAGAATCTAGAGTTGGTTGTGTATGACCATAGATGATGGCTTAAGTTGGTCAGATTTGTATTGGGAGTAGTTCTCCTAGTGTATGGGATAAAGACTTTATCTCTTTAATGATTAAATATGTTAATTCATGTGTTTTAATTGATGATTTGAGAATGTTTTGAAGTAGTATATGAATGTATGCAAACGTGAGTGGTAAAAGGCTTGGTAAGATAGCCTCTAAGTGCCCATTATGATAGACACACACGGGCGTGTGTCTAGGCCGTGTGTCTCCCGCACCTTAGTATCTTAAGTCGATTAGACCACGGGCTGGTCACACGGCCGCTTGTTCAAAGCCGCAGTGATACACACGGTTGGCACATGGGCGTGTGCCAAAGCCGTGTGAAGTCCGTGACTTGACCCTTAGAAATTCAATTGTCACACGGCCGACGACGCACACGCGTGTGTGCTGCACCGCGGTGAATAAGTCGAATGCCAAGGTTTGGCATACGGGCCGGCTACGCAGGCGTGTCGTGCCGTGTGTAATTTGCCAAGATCCTCCACGGGTGAAAGACACGGGCATGTTTTAGGGGTGCACGGGCGTGTCCCAAGTCACACGGACGTGTGACCCCTGTTTCGAGAGAAAGTTTCCAGATGAGTTCCGAAAGTTTCGGGACGTAAGTCTGAGGTATCGTAGGCCCATGAAATGTCTGATTTGACTAAGAAAGAGAAGTTTTTAATTCGGAACGAAATTTTATAGCCCGTAAGTACATGTTTAAGAAAGTTTAAGCATAGTAATGTCTCGTATCCGGTCTTAGCCTCGGACTCGGGTATGGGGTGTTACAGGTTATGCAGGCACACCAATCAGCTCTCTTCATCAGAGGAACATGCTTTATGAAATCCATACAGAAGCGCGAGGAAGAAAAACGTAGGGGCCTTCCAGTATAATCAAGTAATTTGTGTTGTTCATCTCCACCAAAGGTAGTGACCTTGTTAGTAAAACCTGTTACACCCCAATTATGTCATAGGTTATAATAACGGGGGTCACTGCCTTTGGTGGAGATGAATAAAACGAAATACTTGATTATACTAAAAGGCCACTGCATTTTTCTTCTTCATACATCTATTTGGGTTTTATAAAGCATCCTCCACTGACGAGGAAAAACTGATTGTCGTGCCTGAATAACCACTGTCAAGTAGGCCCCATTTATACTTCATCCTTTGGCAACATAACCTTTGTAAACTTAAAGCCCTAGTTACACTTCAACCTTAGATTATATAATCACCGCTAATTGAGACCTTGAGTTGCAATGCGATCCGACTTCCTGGTGATGGCTCCATACTCACATGACAGATGCAATTTGTAGGTCACCTAGCTCTACAATACTACCGTAAATTCAAACATTCTTTAAAATTATAACCATGTCTATCTCAAACACGGATAAAAATAACTCTATAAACTTTTAATTTCCAACTGTAAGAAAAAAACCAATCTTTAGCTAAGTGAAAACGCGTCCTACGGGGCATGTATTTATTCTCTCTCCTAAAAATACGTCTTACAGGGCGCGTTTCCGTTGATGTGGCAGGCAATGAAAATGCGCCTTGTAAGACGCATTTTCCTTTATTTCTCAAAAAAAAAAATGTAGATGGATAAACTTTTAGAAAATCAACCTAGTTTGTCAAATTTTTTTTTAGCATATATACATAAAATTGCCATTTTTATGTCTAACATAAATGATTCCTTAAATAAACCAATTTTTTTTCCATTTAATTTAACCTATATAAATAAATTATTTATTTTCTTTAAAATAAAAAACAGCACGAACTGAACATAAGTAACTTTTATTTTATTTTATTTTTATAGCTTACCTAGACTTTCCAAAGAACTAAGGCACAACAATTGAAACAAACAGCAGCGGAGAAGCAGCAGCAATGGCTGAAGCTGAAGCTGAAGCAGCAATTTCGAAACAAGAGGAAGGAGGGCAAAGAGACAATCATCCCATGACGAAAGGCAGAAAGGAGAAGAGGAAAGAAATTAAGAAGATGAAGAGGAAGCAGTTGAGGAAGGAAGCAGCGGAGAAGGAGAGGGAGGCGGAAGAGGCCTGGCTCAACGACCTCGAGGAGCAAAAGAGGATTGCTAGAGAGGAGGAGGAGGAGCGAAAGAGGAGAGAGTTAGCTTTGAGGGAGTTCGAAGAGAGGGAGAGAGCGTGGATCGAGGCTATGGATATTAAGAGAAAAGCTCAAGAAGATGAGGAAGAACAGGAGAAGAGAAGGGATGATTCGGAAGATGCAAACGGAGAACAACGGCAACAGGTTTGTTTATTCAGCTTCTTTCTAAAATTTTATTATTCTTGGTTAATTTTTTGTGGTGTTTGGTTTCACTAAGAATAGGGCAGGAAAGGATAAGAAAGCAAAAGAAAAACAACAGAATCGTATAACTTTTCGGTTAGACATGGATTCTTATTATTCTTTTTTCTTTTGGTGGGTCATTCTACCTGTAGTTTTGTTTTATGGCTCTGTTTTCTGGCGAAAAACAAAACTGTGTGAAAAGAGGAGTCGATATATGTATTTCTCTTTTGGTTGGTTAATTTTCTTTGTTTTGTTCTTTAATAAAGCAGACTTCCAGGTCGAGTGAGTTATATTCATATTCTTGCAGATTCTTTGGGGTGAATTCTGTTCGATTCTTCTGAAATCTGGAACTGAAAGAACCTGCAATTGGTTTTGTTTATTAATTATGAATGGATTGTCTTACATTCTTATATGCTTGCCAGGAAGATAGGGGTGATAATTGGGAATACGTAGAAGAAGGCCCTGCTGAAATTATCTGGCAAGGAAATGAGATCATTGTTAGGAAAAAGAAAGTTAGGGCTCCAAAAGGAGAAGCAATTCAAAAGTGTAAAGAAGAGGTAAAATTATCACAGTCGCTCATGATTTATATTTTTCATGCTATGTTTTCTTTTCTCTTTTTGGCAACGGTTCGGGATCTTGAAGGATTTTGCACACAGGATGCTGATAGGCCTACATCAAATCCTCTTCCTCCACAATCTGAAGCTTTTTCAGACTACCTGAACACATCATCAGCACAAGAGGTGTTAGAGAGTGTTGCTAAAGAAGTACCTAACTTTGGAACTGAACAGGTTCAACATTCATCTCTTCTAAATGCTATATATATATATATACTTGCGTAAAGCTTTCTTCCCATGTTGATTGCTACCATACCTTATGTTCTCTTGGTACTTTCTTTTGTGGTGGGGGTCAGTATTGAGTTAGTTAGATATCATCATTCCAGCCTCATGGTTTTAATTTTGATAGGATAAAGCTCATTGTCCTTTCCACTTAAAGACCGGAGCCTGTCGATTTGGTCAGCGTTGCAGTAGAGTTCATTTTTACCCTGATAAATCATGCACGCTGCTCATGAGGAACATGTACAATGGTCCTGGCCTTGCATTGGAGCAAGATGAGGGGCTTGAGGTCTGTAAATGCTGCCCTCAACCAATCCTTGTGATTTGTATCCTGATAATAATTCTGTCATTATGAATCTACTGCCATACTGTGTTATCAATTTAAATCTTGGGTTCTTTGCCCAATGAAGTCTGAATTATTTGCAATACTATTTCAACTACTGCAAAGATCTTAAGGTACATAAAAAAGCCTTCAAATTATCTTTTTAAAATCACGTATGGTCATAATTTTTTATGCCATTGGTTAATGTTTCGGATTTATAGAATCTTCATTGTTTTAGGTATTTGTCTTTGCCAATTTTTGACATGCTTAAAATTCTATTACTGACGTGTCATAGTTTGAAACTGCATTTTAACTCAGATTTATGTTTAATATCTATTTAGTTTCTTTAACTTAAATCAGAGATGCATGGAGTCACCTCAGTGCTGGTTCTTGGTTTTGGCGTTGGTTGATTGGTTGGAGTTGAAACTATTAGCTAATATGTATCCTACTTTTTGTAGATGAGAGTGATTATCTTGTACTTTTTTACTTTTAATTTTTATCTGTTTACCATATTCAATTACAGCATTTATACTTTTTCCCTTTTTTTTATTTGTGCCATTTCTACTTTCTTGTTTCCACTGTCCATTTTTGCCTTCTATCTACCATACTCTTAACTATCATTGTGCCCATAATTTGAACTCATGGTGCATTAATTGTCAGGTAAATTTAGTTACTTTTATTGACATTTCATCTATTGTCTAGTCTTGTAGTAATCCGTAAATATTATATAATTCCAGTTGTTATGCGGAAATAAATTCTCATGGCTACACAAATGCAATCTTTTGGTCCACGTATTGGTTATTGCTCCTTGAAAACTAGTTAATTCAACTTGCAGTGTTCTGTGTAATTTACAGCTATTCCTCTTGGCAGTGGTTATCACAATCAGTGTTAGGCTTCATAATTTGCTATTTTCTAATAGTCTTGTGGATTCTTCTATTCCAGACTATGTTGTAGAGTGCTTTGTTTGTCTTGCAATTGATAATTATCTAATGTCATCTGATGATATATCAGATGGTTTATGTGATGAAGACATTAGTTGTTCCAAGCTAACCCCAGTTGCTAATATTGGTATGGAAAAAATTAAGTGATAAGTTATGTTGGTTATCAAATATGGCTTTATTGTCCTTTGGGGGGACTTGAGATTGCAACTACAGCTATTAGGTTTAGATGGGAGCATGATAAGGGGTTTAGTTCTATATCTTGTTTGTACAGGAAAATTATTTCAAAGAAGGGAGAATGAGTAATTGTTATTTTCGATGAATTTGGTCTAAAAGATTAGAGATATTTTTAGTATATATTTGGTTGGGCCTTTTGTGCACAGGCTAAATTTCTGTCTTGTTAAATTTCAATACAGATGACTCAATTATTTGTATATAGGAAATGCCTGGAACATTGGTGCCACTGACAATAATTTGTGCTGTCTATATGTTGCCAAGCAGACACCCATAAATTCTTGTTATCTTATCGTGTTATTCTATTTATTTATCTTAAATTATAGTTGGTCTCATTGTGATCATTCTAGAAGAATGACTTGTAAACTAATGCAGCTACAGATATATGATTTGCATGTTAAATATATTCTTTTGATCTTATTATTTGAAGATACCACTCTGCTAAAATTTCTTGGTTGATTGTTGTCTTTAATTTTCAGTATACGGACGAAGAGGTTGAACAGTGTTATGAAGAATTTTACGAGGATGTGCACACAGAGTTCTTAAAATTTGGGGAAATTGTTAATTTTAAGGTTGCAAACTGCTTTTCCTGCCATATTAATGATGCTTATAACTTACTTTCAAGCTGACCTATAAAATGAAGCATTCTGCAATTTTTATTTTTATTTTTCTAACATTATTTTGTTAGGTATTTTCCCTAGGATTTTGTTTAATAACTATTATCAAAATTTAACCAAAAGCTGATAAAAATGTTTTCCATTTCTTTTGTCTTCTTGGAGTTAACAACCTTTAGTCGGTTCTCAAGATGAGGGTGTAGGCTTGTTACTTCTCTTTCTTTTCAGATTCTGATTGTGAGTATTTGTCAGGTGTGTAAGAACGGTTCATTCCACTTGAGGGGAAATGTTTACGTGCATTATAAATCACTAGAATCTGCTGTCCTTGCTTATGGTTCAATAAATGGGCGGTACTTTGCTGGCAAACAGGTAATTTATTCTCTTAAGGTTTAATTATGTGCCATTGCCACCAGGGTTTTACAAAGAAAACTGAATTTAGTTTAGTGTTGGGTTTTGTTTTAGAAAATTGAATTGGTATGAACAAATGTAATTCAGGTACCACTTTTGATTGCTTCTGCCCCATGGCTTTCACTTATAGAAGTGAAAAGGGACAAAAGGGGTTTTGGATAGAAAAGCAAGCATATTATTTGAAGAATCAAGAATTCATTTTATAAATGTAATTTTTGCAGAGTAAATTTGTGTTTACTTCTTTGTAGAATAATTATAGGGTTTAGTGTTGATTTTAGTCTGTGTTGAGACAGAGAACGAAGCAAAATTGTTGAGAGAAAAAATCTTTATGCTTCTCCATGCTTCTTGTCAGTTACAGTAGCTTCCATTTATACATGCTAAAATGCTAAAAAATAGGCCTTAGTAATGGGCATTATTACTAAATGCAGCAATTACTCATAAGTTATCTTTCCCAACAACTAGTCAATAATTTATCAGTAAAATAGCCCTATCAAATCTCAATAAACAATTACTCCTAAAACTTTTCTCCCAAATATTAGTCAACATCCCTTAATTTCCACTCTCCCGCTCAAGCTGGGCAATGAATATTCATCATGTCCATCTTGGACTTCAAATTCTCCAAAATATTTTTAGTAATGCCTTTGTAAGAATGTCTGCAGTTTGCTGACATGTAGGTGTGTAGATTAGCCTAATGATTCTTTCCTCTATCATTTCCTTGATGAAGTGGCTATCGATCTCCACGTGTTTGGTTTGATCATGGTGATAGGGATTTTATTTTTTCGCAATGGTTATAGCTGTTTTATTATCACAGAAAATTTTCACGGAATTTCCTTTAGATATCTTTAATTTTTCTAGCATTCTTTCTAGCCAGATTCCCTGATGTGGTAAATTTTTAGGTTGAGTGGAAAATCTAAATAGCTAAGAAAATTGAAAGAAGATGATTAACGTAATTGAAAGAATGGGGTTCTAGTTTCTTTTTTCCAGCAAACTATGGTTATTAAAATTCTCGTATTGGAAAAAAAAACCTTATTCTATTAACCCTCTAGTAGGGTATTTATCCTAAAAGTCTTACAGTCCTATTAACCTTCTAGTGGAGTATTTATACTAGAACTTTTACTATTAACAATATAGTAGATTTTCTATTACTCTTACTAAGAGGCCTATGCTAATAAAATAGCGTAAAACACAAGACCTAAACTCAAATTAAATAACGTAAGATACAAACTTTAAATAATTAAACTAAATTAGATACTTTTGTATCATTCCTTCACCAATGCCATGAGACATTGCTCTAAATTCAACATCTGAGCTGCTCCTAGCTACAACAAATTGCTTCTTACTTAGCCATGTGGTCAGGTTCCCATAAGAAAGTGCAATAACCCGTAGTTGATCTTCTATTTGTCTTGAAACTAGCCCAATCAGTAGTTGTGTACATTTTGACATCCCTGTCGTATAATCCTTTGCCAGACTTTCTTTCAGATATCGAGGGATACAATACATATTTTCTAAATGCTTCTCAGTTGGACTGTTCACAAATTGATTTACCATACCTACAACAAAATCGATGTCTGGTCTAGTTTAAGCTTAAGTAATGTGTTATTTGATAAATTGAAAAATTAAATGCTGAAAAATAAAGGGTTGAATATTTCAAGTACTGAATTTCTATTAGAAAATTATTTTTTAAATTAGTAAAAATTAAGTATTAAATATAAATATGTTGCTTGCTAAAAGTAAATCCTGATTTTTTAAAGTGATTTATCCCTTAATTTAAATCTTATTGATATATATTATATTATTTGGGATTTTTTTACTAATTTATTTCAAATATTATAAAAAAATCAACTTAACATTTTCAACATTAATTGATAACTATTTACCTACTTATCTTATTCTACACTTTTTTGTTCAAAACTTTATATTAAGTAAAAAATTAAAACGATTATCAAACACAATTAAATTATTAAATTATAAAAATTTTCATTTTTGAAATGAAAATTTTCAATGGGTTGTCAAACACTCTAAATTTAAGTATTTGATACCTTTGTCTACTAAAGGATTTCCATCTTGTTAGCAGGCTTCATAAGAGTTTGCTGGTTTGCACTCAAGCCTCCCAGTTTCTTTCTATAGATCAAGAACATATTTTCATGGAATGACTGAGATATCCTTTCTTGATCGTGCTAGTTCCATACCAAGGAAGTATCTGAGTTGTCTTAAGTCTTTGATCTCAAGTTTTGCTGTAAGGAGTTTCTTTAGATTGTTTATTTCTTCTTTGCGGTCTTTTGTCAATATGTTATCATCTACATAGATGATAACTGTTGTCTTTTGCCGTTCAATAGAAGACTTGAACATAGTATGGTTTGTTTGGCATTGTAAGAAACCATATTTATTTACTACCTTTGTTGGTCTCCCAAACCAAGCTCGTGGAGACTACTTCAGACCATATAGTGACTTGCGAAGCTTGCATACCTTGCTGATGTTCCCTTGGGTTTCAAATCCTTGGTGAAGAGCCCAGTTCAAATTTGCCGCCAAATGATAAGAGTACTCCACAAAATTTAACTTGGCTAGTGAGGCAAAAGTCTCCTCATAGTCGACCCCATAGGATTGGATGAACCTTTTTGCAATGAGACAAGCTTTGTAGCTGTTAATGCATACCATTTGTGTTATATTTGATTGAGAAGATCTATTTGCATCCAACCGGATGTTTTCCTCTTGGCAGTCAATGATCTTTGATGTGTTATTCTTTTCTAAAGCTTGGATTTCTTCCAAAGAGTAATTTTCCACTTGGGTTGCAAAAAGGTTTCTTGTATGTTGTTTGAAATCTATTCATCAGTTAGAGCAAGAACAAAGGCTTCGAAACTAGGGGACAACCTTTTGTAAGGGATATAATTATGAATACAATGGTGTATGGTGTTTAAAAGACCTTACACCTTTTTTTAAGGCTATAGGTTCGTGAAGATCATTTTCCATGATAGTAAGATTTTGTTCAGTAGGACTGTTGTGTGCATATTTAGATTCTCTTGACTTGGTTCAGATCCTTGGATTTACTGTGATGTGATATGTCCCTCTATTTACATTACATAATAAAGAATATAAATCATATTCTTTACATGCTTTATTAGATACAGGAGCTACAACCAGTAGTTGTAAAAAGAATGCTATTCCTGAAGAATATTGGAAACCTGTAAAAAAGACAATAAAAGTTAATGGAATAAATGGTAATAAAACTAATATTTATTATAAAGCAAAAAATATACCAATCTACATAAATAATGTTAGATTTATAAAGAATATTTATTATGAAGAATTCTCTTGTGTTTTGTCTCCGAGAATAGACCATTAGCCCTTTTCCCTTCACCTATGTGGACTTCGGGCTAGAGGGATTAGCTTGGTCGCTCATGGTATTTGATATTTTAGGCTCAAGTGGTTTAGATTGGACTTCGGTTTGTGTTTTGGTGATAGACTCTTGAGTTGATTGATAGATCTCAGAATTGATATTCCCTTTTGATATGATTAATAGAATTCATCCTTGAATATCAATTTTGTCATTACATGGCTGATTTTCAAAGGTGATATCCATGGAGTTGTAGAAATTTTTGTTTTTGGGGAATAAAACAAGCCTTTCTGATTTTGGAGCATATCCTAGGAATATGCATTTATGAGATCAACTTGCTGCATTGTTGGTTGATGTAAACATATGTTGTGCATCCAAGGACTTTATTGAGTGTGGATATAGAGCAAGGAATTCTTGACATGGTGTTTTGAACTTCAACATTCTAGAAGACATTTTGTTTATCAAATTGCTATAAGTACCACTTCCACCCAAAAGCGCTTGAGAGCATTATTGATCTAGCACGCTCTAAAATGTGTTGATTTTCCTTTTGGCAATTCCGTTTTGGTGTAGTGCGTTTACACGAGCTTTGATCAAACATTCCTTGCTCCATGAGATAAGCTCTAAGGATCGAGTTAAAGTATTCCCTCTAATTATTTGTCTCGAACACTTGTATTTTGGCTAGAAATTGGTTTCGAATCATATTGATGAAATATTGAAATATTTGGCCCACTTATGATTTGTTCCTTCATGAGGAATACCCAAGTAATCCTTCTGCGATTTTTCTATAAATGTGACAAACCGCCTAGACTAAGAAATATTGTTGATTCAAGATGGTCCCAAAATATCACTGTGAACCATTGAGAAAGGATGCGATGGTGGGTATGGTTGATTTAGATTGGTATTTCAAATGTGTTTGGATATCTAGCAAACCTTGCACTGAAAATTTGTTGAGTTTTTGTTGAACAAAGGAAAAGTTTTTCTAGATACTGGAAATTCAGGTAACCTAATCAGCAATGTCACAACATGATTGTCCTATCCTTATTGGTACTGGATTATGAAGCCACACAAGCTGATTTTTAGATTTACTTTTCGGGACTTCAACTCTGAGAAGGTAGATGCCCGCACACATCCTAGCATAGCCAGTTTTCCTGGTGTTCAAAACCTAAAATTCACACATGTTGAAGGAATTTAGCAGCATAATTGGTGTCTCTAGTAATGTTCTTTATAGATAGCAGATAACAACTAAGATTGGACGCAAACAGTACTGAATTTAGCAACTAGGCTGGATATTTGAGGGCACCTTCTTCTACCGGGCAAGAACATAGGTGCTAAATATGGAAGGTAGAAATTTGTTAATTTATCCACAATTTCTTATGTTTATATATATATATATATATATTAGAAGTCATGAACAGCCACCTCTAGAAACTTCCATCTCAGGAAAATGTCAGACTCATTATATATGGTTCGGACTTAAATTAGATAAGATAGATGACAGAACTATTGCCAATGCAGCAGCTAGGTAGGAAATTTGAGGGCATTTCTTTCCAACAAGCAACAAGTAGGTTTTAGATATGAAAGGTTGAAACTTATAAGCTGGATCATTTACTAGAAATGGATTCGATGTTATTGCAATATTTCTTATTTTACAATGATGATTAAATGTTAAAGGTGAAATTACTTTCTCTTGGATTAGTGGGCATTTATGGCTTTCATTTTTAATTGGTAAATGAATTTTGAATAGAAGTTATTTTTGGCTAAAATATAAAACAAGTCCTTCGTGAAAGTTCTCAACTAAAGCCTCTATCCTCTTATTGTTTGGATGAAAAATTCTGTGTAGATTAACACCATTGGCTCTCTTTTCCAGTTGAGAAAAAGGTTGGCACATGACATAGGCAAGGTGGAATAAATTGTCATGTGCCATAAGGAAGGTGAAATACCTTTGGCCCTAAGGGCATCCATGAGAAAGTACTAAGAAATTCTTTTATATATTAGTTCCATGATAATTTTTTTTCTGTCATTGTCACATGGCAATTTTATTTCAGTTGGCAAAAAGGTTTAGGGTGTTAATCCACATGACATTTCCATCCAAATAAGAGCTTAACTGGAAATAGATAATAGTTAAGGGGCTCAATAGGTTGCAATGAAAGAATTAAGGCTTAGATGATAAATTAAGTACAAGGGTTTTTTGTTGGTTGAATTAATTGCTGGCATTGGATAATTCATTCTATTAGAAAATTTTATCGACTTTTTCTTGCATTCATGGAACATGGAACACCGTTGTTATGGGCATCATATTTTATAAACTGCATATGGGCATCATATTTGCCTGCAATGATATTTGTTTGTGGGATCTATTATGCTTGGACACTGCATTCTTGTCCTGAGATGTAGATATGCACGGCTAGCTGTTAAGAATATAAAACCAATTACCATATCCATGGTTCTTTTTCCCCTTAAATTATTGCATATAAACTTATTAGCTATCTGTTCTGGGTGATGGGTTCATGATAGGTAAAATGTGAGTTTGTCAACATTACCAGATGGAAGGTTGCCATTTGTGGGGAATTTATGAAGTCAAGATTGAAGGTACTTCCAGCATCCTAATTTCATGTAAAACTAGTTAGACTATTTTCTTCACTGGCTTTTGTTAAATTTGTCATGCCTGATGCTTGTTCTGCAAGAGTTCTATCTGCAATTTATGATCTGTTTGTCTCATATTAACAGACATGTTCTCGTGGAACTGCCTGCAATTTTATCCACTGTTTCCGGAACCCTGGCGGAGACTACGAATGGGCAGATTGGGACAAACCACCCCCTAGGTATTGGGCGAAAAAGATGGCTGCTTTATTTGGATATGGTGATGAGGCTGAGTTTGAGAAACAGATAGAGCAAGACAATGCTGGGCATTTGAGGAACCCTAACCATCTGGTAAAATCAGATGATGATAGGTGCGTATTTTTAATTGTAGCAATAAGTCATAACTTTGGTTTTGTATGTTATGTCTTATGTTTTCTGTTGGTCTGGTCTATTACTAATAAAAATTCTTACATGTCAACCGTAGTAAAAATGTCTGGATTGTAAATTTTCTGCCCGTCAGCTTAGGTTTATTTTATTCTTCTGGTTTAAATTTGAAGTCCATTTCCATACATCTGTTAAGGTTTGTTCTATTTCTCATTATTTTCTGATTCATGATAGGCACCGCTCTAGAAGATCAAGATCCAGGGAGAAGGGCAAGAATAATGATAGAAAACAAAGAAAAGATGATGGAAGATGTGATCGACAGAAGACAAGTTTAAAACGGGAACAAAACAGTGAGAGAATCCTTGATACCAGTTCTGATGGTGGTTATTCAGAAAGTGACATAGATGGCGCCAGAGATACTGATAAAATTAGAAGCCATTTTCATGCTAAGAGAAACTCAAAATGGCAGAGTGATTCATCAGAATACTTGGCTGATACGAACAGGGTCTATGAAGACAGAGAATGTCAGACCAAGAAAAGGAGAAGGCATCAAAGTAAAGGGGAATACCGAGATGATCATGGAGGCAGTGGTGTCCGCATTCATGAAGATGATGGAGATCAGTTGGATAGAGACAGAGACAGTGAAATACACCGCAGCCAAAGTAAAAGCTCAAGACACTATATCAGAGAATCATCCCTGAATGATTGGGGGGCTAGCAAGAACAAAATTCATGTTTCAGATTCACTTGTAAAGCAGTTGAGTACTGTCAGTGACAGAGAAAGTCATCATCATAATAGACAGAAAAGCTCAGGAAACCTGGACGAAGTTTTAGGACCTGATGATTATGGCAATGTTGACTATAGGACTCATGAGAGTAATTCTAGTGATCATGGGTCTGAGAGGGATAAGGGCAGACATCATGATCATCAGAGTAAGCGTTCACGACACTTGGTTGAATGTTCTGAACTCCTAGATGCTCCAGTTCATCAAGCAAAGTTAAAAGATAAACGAGGCCTAAAAAGGGGTAGGCACTCAAGGCACAGGTATGAGGAGATCGATTCTTCCAATGATCGTGAGGGGAAACATCATGTAAAACGCAGATCTCATGGTCACAAAAGACAATGAGAAAAGGCCAAATAGGGATACTTAAATTCTAGCATCCAGGAATAGAAAGCTTCTAATCTTATAATTTTTTATGAATTAGCTCTAGGATCCAAGGTGTAGCTTCTTCTACGTTCGTACACAATCTAAAGATGTGGCAACTTGTTTAGGAACATATAGCACAGTGGAAGCAATGTAGAAAGGACGGAGACGTTAACTAGACTTGCACACGACCTTGCACGCTGGCATTCAATCTAAATGTTAATGTGATTATGTTTTACTTTGTGATAGCACAAATGTTTCCTAGGCTACTAGCTTGGTAGGCTTCAGTGGATAAGGTCAGAGTTTGTAACATCCTTTTATCTGTCCCGGTTTATGGTACAAATAGATGTTTTTTTTTAACACAAATTGAATAAAAATTTTAAAGTTTCAATACTTTAAATATTTTTATAAAATCATATAATCAAGTTTACAAAAAAATTGATGCTTCAAAGACATCTTAGGGCCTGTTTTTCTGTGCTTAAAAAAAAGTACTTCTGGCTCCAAAAGCACTTTTGGAAGAAAAATTATGCAAAACAAGCTGTTTTTAGCTGAAATTTTTAGCTTTCCAGAAGTGATTTTTAAAAGCACTTTTGATAAGAAAATTTTAAAATTTTTAGCTTTTTCTCTCCCAAAAATACTTTTAGTGCTTAATTACTTTTTTACCCCTCTAATAACATAGTACTTTCTCTTTTTTTTTGGTGCTTAATTACAAATGTGTTAAAATCATTAATTAAAAATAAAAAAATATTTTTTAAAATACTAATTACAAATATTTAATGGTTATATTTAAATATTTAAAATGTAGTTTATATATTCTAATTAAATTTTATAAGTAATTAATATTTATTACTTAAAAATATTTAAAATTTATATTTCATATATTAAAATATTAACAAGTTATAATTTTTTTATATTCTTACTAAAATATAATAATATTAACTAATTTAAATTTTATTTAAATGCATGTTTGTTACTTGATAATAACATGTCTAAAATGGACATTTTATTTCTCAAAAGTACTTTTTGACAGCAATGCTAAACACTCAAATTTTAAACCAAATTTTCAAAAGCACTTTTTCACAGCACTTTTCAAAAGTACTTTTCAAAAGCATTGCCAAACTAGCTCTTAAAATCATTTAGATGTTTAAGGGTGATAGATAGGAGGTGTTTGGGACTTATATGGACCTCCGAAAGTTGGAACGGGCCAAAACAGTGCAGCTGGCTAAGACTGAAGCAGAGTACAAGTACCTCTAGAGAAGTGTAGGTACTTCTTGGGACTAGTATTGTAGCATTTTGCTCACTATCCTCAATTGTTCCAAAACAACTAAGCCATGTATTGATACTTGGACACTTGGAGTAAAAAGTTTAGTTCAAATACATTCTACAACATCCCTAACTACCAACCAATATATATCTACAAGTTTCAAATAATTATAAAACAAATTCTAAAACCATCTAGGCTCAATATACAAAAGCCATAAACACATTCAAATTAAATAATAAAATAAGACTCCATTACGAACACAAAATAATTTGTTACCAATACAATATTTCATCTATGTCTTTATCTACATACCAAGGTCCTTAAACCAATGACAAAAAAAGATAAATACATTACAATCTTAAGTCTTAAATGGTGATGCGGTACTCCCAAGCTAGAATCACGATTACTTGGGAAAATTAAAATTTACATGTTTAAATAACTAACGCGTGAGCTTGAAGAGCTCGGTAAGTACTCAATGATAAACCTACTTATCCTATTTCATTATTAATGATAAACCCCTTAGAATATCTGGAGTTCATTTATGCCACAATTTAGCTTTTTTAGCAGAATCATTTTTTAGTGCCAAACTATAAGGGCTAACTTACACATTGTTGATTCATTAGACGTTCATGTTTTTTAATTCAAATTGTATGACTCTTAATGAATATTTAATCGAACGTATAACCCCTTTTTAACAGAGTTCGCTTAACTTGGTCTCACATAGTTCATTTCTTTTATAGTCAATCGTCAATTGTTCCATTTAAAAGCTACACATTACACATAAATTTCACTTATAGCCTTTTTTATCCATAGACATATAGCCAACTATAATATCTCATTAGCATATAGAAATAGAGTTTAAATATAAAAAAATTATTTTAAGGCCGATATACTTATGAGTTGATCCACAATTTTACTTTATTGATGATCACATAATCATTTAGCTTAATCATTTTACACATGCCCATTTATCTTACAAAGGTTAGAACATGATATCATAACACATTTCTTTATTAGCATACTCTTGATTCAATTTCTTTTTAACTTATTTAGTTCATAGCCCTTATTAAACTTTAACAAAATGTGACTCGGATACTTGAGACACATCCAGACACAACTAGAGAGCACATAAGTGTTTAGTTATAAGGCATTATATTACATCTCTCTAAAATACACCAGAAAGTACATAAGTGCTAACCCTCTAAAATACACTAGAGAGAACCGAAGTGCTAAGCCTAAAGGCATCAGAGAATGCATGTGAGTGCATAACACAAAGGCAAGAGAAAGTACACATAATAAGTGTAAGGCCCAAAGGCAACGAAACTTTATATCTCCACAAAATTTAATATCACATAGAACTCAACATCACAACAAAAATGCACATCTATTCCCTATTGGCATGGCAATTGTATCATAACTATTTCACTAACTTTACTAGGCATATTATATTCTTAGACATCTTCTATCAATTAAGGCCAACAACATATCCATCATACATACAGAGGCAGATACAAAGCTTACATAATTCAGAGTATTTTTAGACAACTCATTGTCTAATCACACACATAGGCACATTGAATACCTTGCATATACACACATTTCAAAAATGCAAGTTTAGGCCTTAAATACATATTCATTTATCATATTTTGATTTCCATGAGCCATGAATAGTAAATGTGTTATTTATTTAACAAAATTTTCCTAGAAACTTTCGAGAAGGGTTGTTATGACATCATATGCATACATGTAGCCAAATCTACTTATGTGTGTGTATATACATAATCACATACACATGTTCCCACTTATTAAATTCACATTTTCAACAATATGACAACTCTATGGACAACTTTTAAATTAAAAAAATTCATCATTAAGTTTGCCATGGTAACATATTAACACATTTTCCACGTTGATGCCATATTTCATAAATTTTCACATGTTTTAAATTATACTTATTAATCATTCAATAGGACCAAATTTCATATCACATTATTAGTTAATATGGCATCTCATAACCAAGCATATTACCACAACTTTTTAATTACTATTTTAAAAAATTTCAAGCAATGAAACTTACACACATCCATTACATAGCCATTTTGTAACAACTTAACCCGACCTGATTGTCGAGACCGAGTATCAAGTGTTATGATTTACTCGAGTTACAAATCCGCCTTTCGAACTCATCTTAATTATAAATTCAGACAACAAGGAATTTGAGGACCTACATTTAATGTACAATTTAATTCAAATCTTGTGTAACACCCTCACCCGTCTCCGTCACCGGATTAGGGTTACGGGATGTTACAGTACATAACATAACAGAATCATGCTATATCAATTCAAATTTCTCTAAACGATCTTTAATCATCAGTCATATAATCAAAAACATGTCATTCATACAATATTGGGGGTTAAATCGAGCTTATGGAAGCTCTAAAATAATTCAGAACAAAATAGAGACTAATTTGAAACATTTCAGAAAAGTGTGGCAAAAATGCAAAATAGGGGTCACATGGCCTTATCGCTAGGCTGTGTAACTAAATGTGGCCATGTCAAAAAACCTATACTTAATTCATTTAGAGCACACGACCGTGTCACATGCCCATTTGTGGTACACGGCTGTGTGTCCAACTGTGTTCACTTATATGTACCCTACAAGACAAGTCACAAACCATAAACTTTCATATCCTTAAACCACATTAAAATGTACCAAAACATGCCAAAACATCAATTAAAATATCATTCCTAAGTGCCTAACCAATATGCCATTTGGCACCATCACAACCAAATTAAACATACAACTTAACCATTTATACAAGCATATATGATCACCAATGTGCATTTTACCATAATACTTTCCAACCTTACCTTTCTAATAACCTAAATCATGCCTTAAATTTTTAAAAAGTAAATCATACACAAATGTCAATCATATCATTACTTTGGTACATATTCACAACTTACCAAATCCATGAAACAACTTGGTACCATAATTGCATATACTACAAGTATCAACTAACACATATACCAATCATTTCATCCAAGTTTAACCATTTCCAATTCACATCACAAACTAAGATCAAGCATACCATTTCTAAACATGTTATCATCATTTACCAAATGCATACCATAGGACATCATTAAATTCAACCTTATACATGACAACTATTATAACATATTACAACTTTAATTTAGAAATTTAAACTATTAACTCAAAATAGCCTATATACATGCCACAAAACCAAAATAAACGAGTCAAAATCTATACCAAAAGTTCAATTTATACCCTATACATATACACCTTAACAATTACATTATTAACTCAAAATAGCCTATATACATGTCTCATGTATAGCTCAACCAAAATCACTAAACCATCTTAACAATTAAGCTTCACTAAGTACTTTGCTAGCATTTCTATACATATACACATTAAATAGACCTATGTACATGCCATAATCTATACCAAAAGTTCAATTTATACCCTCTTTCAAGCCTTGGTGATGTGATGAGGTCTTGAGGTTGTGACTTCGATCAAAAGTGTCAATCCAATCTTTCACCTACGTATTAAACAACGTGTTAAGCTACAATATAGCTTAGCAAGTACCCTAGAATTCAATTCTTGCCATTACTTTGAATATATTAGCATTATCAATATTATTATTATCATAAATTCATGAATATAACATATTAAACAAGAATTTAAACAAATTTACAAGAATTCCAATTCACTACTCTACCACTTCATTATTTAACATGTATTATTAATGAAATTCACTGACCACGATTGTTTAGCCCATGCTAAACTCGATTGAACTAGATGGATACATGGGACAATATCACCATAAACATGAGATGCACCAAAGTGCGAATCACTACCATCGAAGTGCTCATATAACGAATGTCATGATAATATCACATTTAACATGGGAGTGCTCGGGTTCCTATAGCATGCCAAATATATCAATGAAGTTCAATGCTAGTGTACATTGGCATTCCATGGTACTGGATTTACAACAATATCTTGAATAATTTATTTCAAAATTTTCACGATTTCATTACACTTTTACACTTCTTTCATTCTAGTCCACTATTTAATATTACACAAACTTTCGAATATTTTTAAAAGCATTATTCCATTTCATGACTAACCATGGTCCTTATTCATACTAGTATTTATTCACGATTTTCATATTTTAGCCTAATTTTGTTTTATTTACAATTTAGTTTATAAATCTTAAAGGTTAACAATTTTAAACAGTGTAGTCCACTGCCCAATAGTCACATTTGTATTTATACCTCATTATTTCGAATTGGTAATCAAGTTCCATTCTAAAACTTCTGAAACTAGAACTCCCGTCCGTAATATAAAATTTTGATCAAAATTGTTAGCTCAAATGATTAAATTGAATTTGCCAAGAGGGGGGTGAATTCACTTTTTAAAATATTTGTGGATGCTAGAGAATAAGGATAGAAAAATTAAACACAAGAATTTAGAGTGGTTCGGCCTCAATTGCCTACTCCACTACCTTAGCTTTCCACTACTAAGAATTTTCCCAAATTCACTAATTTGAGAAACTTTGATGACAAGGTTTAACCTTACAAACTCTCTTAAGGTTTTTACCCAAACCTTAAGACACAAACCCTCTCAAAGAAATACAAATAAGCAAACAAAGAAATAATCCTTACAAGATCAAAGTGTTTGCCAATTAAGCACAACTACAAAGAAGAACACTTGAGCTGATAGAATAACAATGAAGGTCACAATTGTATGTAAGAAAAGTATGAAAAATTGAGCGCAAAGGTTATTTGATTGATCTTTTTTCTTTAATTCTCTTTCTTATTGTTGTAGGACCTTTAGAAGTTGGTATTTATACCCTCTAATTGATTTCCAACTGTTGTGGTTGTTGAGGAATTAAATAGAGCCATTAAGGATAAAAATACTAGATCATTAAATTCACCTACAATAAAAGGTATCAATACGTTTCCTACGAGTATCGATACTATTAGCATTTAATGTATAATTTAGTGATCGTTAAAGTTAGTTTACAATGATACCAAAGACATTTTATCGATACTTGGTAAAAGGTATCGATATTTTTAAAGGGTCTCGATACTTTTTGTGATTTTTTGAAAAATCATCAAGTCAGAATACAAAAATGATATCGATATCAAAAGATGGTATCGATAGAAATACAATAGGTATCGAGATGTTTTGAAAAGCATCGATACTTTTTTATTTTGTTCAATTTTTGTTTCAAGTCAGTAAGTAAGTTTGGTATCGATATAGAAAAGGGTATCGATAAAAATTGTATAGGTATCGATACTTTTTGAAAAAGATCTATACTTCTTGTAGGAAGCACTTTTTCAATTGATTTAAAAATGTTTTAATCGAGTTAAAGAGTTTAAAACCGTTTTTGAACTTTGTCCAAAATTTTCCAAGTGTTCAAAACATTTTCTAAGATGTTTGGAAGTCTTGAAATGATTTTTATGCTTTCAACTTTATAATTTCTTTGTTCAAAAACAAACTTTATTCAAAAACATTTCTGTTTGTTATATCAAAACAATTTATCAAATAAAGCTAGTTTAACAATCTCTCCCTTTTCGATACAAAATATTTTGGTAAATTTTTTTTTTGAATTTGTTACCCCCTTGTTAAAGTTCAATTTGAATCAATGACTTGATTTTATTAATTTGAAACAAACAAAGACTTCAGAGTGAAATTTTGGTCACTTAGGTGTTGGCATTAAAAGATTAGTAAAAAAAATAATATTAAATTTACCTTTCACTTCTCCCCCTTTTTGTTATATCAAAAGTCAACAAATAAAGCTTAAGAGAGAGACTTTGTTAGTCCAAGAATAGAAATTGAAAAATTGAAAGCAAAGAAGTAACATTAAACCTTAAAGTATCTACAAACAAAATACCAAAATAAGCATTAATGTTCTAACACATAAAGATAGGTAAATGCAATGAAAATGATTATAATGCATGACAAAAAAAATGATATGCACTCTAATCTTCTTGAGGTGAAGGAGGAGGAGGGAATTGAGACATAAGATATGTCATATTTCCTCCATCCTAGACACCCTGATGTCTAAGCCTCTAAAATCATCCGGTAATGATCGAATCACTCCAAGAATGGCTAGCATGTCAACTAAAAAAGTTTGTTCTTGAGTTGGAGTAGAAGAAGTGGCATGGATAGGAGCTAGCTCGGGTGGAGGAATTTTTTCATGCTCATATTCATTGTCTTCATCATCAACCTCTTGGGGATTGGGTTGGTCATCCTTAATGCAATTGGCAGTAAAAGGATCCAATTTGAAGCCAACACGATGAAGACCAACAAGACTAATAGGTTGAAGTTTAATGGACATGGGAGGATCGACATGGGTAGGGATGTTTATGCGGGTAAAGATATAAGACAAATAGGTTCAAAAAGGCAAGATGAGATTGCTAGAGAACTCCTTTCTAATGATCTTGGTTATGTCATGAAACAAAATCAGAGCAAGATCAGGATGCCTATTACTATGAAAATAATCAATCCATCAATAATTGGTGGATCGAAGAATGATATGTTTTGAAACCAAACACAATATGCATGTGATAATAAGGTGCAAAACATGATCATGGACATTTAGCTCGAATGCGTACGAGCATCGAACGTTCAAGGTCGGATTGTAAAGGTTTTTCTCATTCGATTCACCACCGAGAAGAAGTTTTAAAAATTCTCCAAAATTTTCCAAGGTGAGACATATAGGTGTTTCCATAAGAAAAGATTTAATGGCAACCATAATCTCCCCTGTTTCATCATGTTCAGGTCTAGCATTCATATAAAATGCTCGAACAAGATTAGCATAGAGAGGTGACCTAATTTTAAAAAAGTTAATCCAATGTCATTCAGCCAAAGTTTCAAGAAATCGAAAATTAATTTTAGATAAGAAATCAAAATCAAGTGTCCGTGAAATGTTAACTTTGCGTTTAGAAAAATAATGGTTAAACGGTAAGAATCATTTGTATCTCTAAAGCAATCGTTGAAAGAAATGGTTTGACCACTAGACATATTTGAATACGAATAACCAGAATGGGGACGTTTCTGTTGGAAAATTGGGTTTGGAAAATGCAACGGAAAATGATTTAATGGAAAAACTAGAGTTTTAATTTTTTTTTTCAAAACAAGAACTTGGTTGTGATATATAAAGTAATAAACACTTAATCAAAATTGTACCTTTTCGATTCGTCTAGGATGAACGCTTCGACCGAGTAGTCTACTCCGCTATCCTCAAGCTCACGTCTGCTAAGTGTGGGCTCGCTTCGAATCAGAAAATTTTTCACAAAAATTACCAGTGGGGCAATTTCATAATTTCTCTAAAATTTTGGGCCAAATTGTAAATAGAGAAAAAATCTTTAGAAATTTTTTGAAATAATTTCTTTAAAGAATTTTCTCTCTACAACTTTATCTTAAATTCAAGTATGTGAAAAATAATTACCCAAGGCTCTCTTTATATAGGGAAAGTTTAGAGAGTTCAACTACTATTAAACTTAATCATTTTAATATTAAATTAATATAATACTTATCAAGATAAATATTAGATTAAATTTAATATGAAATCTTATTAAATTAATAGACTATTATCTACAAGATAAAAATTAAATTAAATTAAATATTAAATATATTAAAATAATATTTTTTTTGGAATAGTTAATATGAAATCAAATTTTCTAGTAGAGTCCAAGTAGGAGTGTAATTCTTCCACTGCTCAACCACTGAAGATCTCCATTGCCGCCAACCATTTGCCAGCACCAGAATGTTGCCATCGCAGCCACAGACAATCCGAGCTGGTTCAGTTGTTGTCGGTTCAGTTCGAGCCAGTAACAGCCCAACCGGTCTGATCCAGCCACTGGTTGGGCTGTCGATCCGGTTTCACATACAAGACTCGGTTCGACCATTTTTTGGGTCTTGGTCTCAGTTTTGGGCTCTCCGGCCCAATTTATGATCTCAAGTCCAATTTTCAAGTTCAATTACCCATTTCGCCAATTGTCTGACTTAAAAATTAATTTCCAAAAATATCGTATTAATTTTAATTAATTTTATTTATTTAATTTTACTTGATCAAAATTAATTTTCCCAAAAATCACCTAGATTTTCCAAATTAATTTTTTAAGAAAATTCTTTAATCAAATTCTTTAGTTGAACAATTCTTACGATTGCCCAATTTAATTCCATATCGAATAACTCGACTCAATTAAGTTATTTCCAAAGTCGTAGAATTTTCTTCTAATTCAAAAGTAATTCAATCGAGCTTTTATTGAGCTAGTGGAGGGACCAATCGGACATATACAATTAGGCTATAGTAATTACAATTATGTCCAGAAGCATTGCTCCGATAATTCGTAATTACTTAATCATGTAGCTAGTTCACAAGAAGTACCATGATTGAAAACTCCCTATTGTATACTATTTACAAAAGCAACTCATCCAACTGCTTTGTCCAACAACCTCGTCATGTGTGTGTTACCCTCATAAGATATCATTGATTCCTTTGAGTTAAATCTGTTCACTCAACACAATCATATTTTATCTCATTGTCATTATTGTGTTTTCTTAATGATTAATATGATCACTGTCAACAAATGACAATGATAAATTTCTCGCTCAAGAACGAGCAACCCGTGACCACATTCCATATTTATCAATCCACACAATGCCAATGAGAGGATATCATTAACTCTTTAATTGAGCTATGAATTCCACTATTGCTAGTAAAACCATGTCATACACAAGTCATGTACCCAACATACTGGCTATCGACTTGATCATCTTTAGAGTATAAGCCTCCACTTATATCAAAGCACATGAGTTACATACGCATGGTCAGTGACTAACTCAGGATTTAGGTAAATCACACTATGAATGTCACAAATGAATTAATTCACAAATGGATTCTGAATTAATTCATCTTGGGTCCAGTCCAATGTATCATTCTACCAATGAATACATCTATGTCTCTACCCGTGGAGTCAACTGCTTCGATAGCCAAGACTAGTCATCTCCTCAATTGGAATTGTAGATGAAATAATAATTCTTCCAAGTGTTTGAATCAAATGCTCACTTTGATTCTTTTACGGGATTACGGAATCGTTTAGATTATCTACTGAAGTATGTTGTCTTTCTTGCAATGTATATGTTCTTACATTGCCACGTATCATCTGTTTGAACTTAGACAATCAATGAGCTAATATTTGTTTGTCACAATTTCTCTATGCATGCAAAATATGAAAGACATAAATACAAAAGACATAATAGTGAAATGTGAAATTAACATTTTTATTTATTCCTCGTTAAAATAAATAGAGAACAATTATATGTTTACTATAATATGGGCATATTTCCCAACAATCTCCCACTTGTTGTAACAAATTATTTTCAGTGGTGTCAAAAACAGTAGTTTCGGGACCATGATTCTGATGAGCGAGTTAGTGTTTTAATATTTATTTAATGTTTATGAGTATTTATTAGGGTCGTATTAAAATTTGGTTAAGAAATTTTATTGTTTAAATAGTTAATTGAGTAAAAAAGACTAAATTGTAAAATACACAAAAGTTGATTTCTATTAGTTAAAAGGGTCAAATAGCTTTGAAAAGGTACATTAATGGACTTACATGGAAAGTAAACCACAAAGGCGTCTAGTGGACAATTATGGACATGTTTTATTAGTTATTAAGTTAATAGTCATAAGGGCAAAATGGTAATTAGGTAAAATAATTAATTTAAACAAAAGAACTAAGCCATCATCTTCTTCCCTCACAATTTCTCTTTGTTGAAATCACAATTTGAGGGTTAGGAAGCTTCGGTCAAGCTTAGTGTCTCATGCATGGTATGTGTTTGATGTATGTTTTTAGTGATTTTTATGTTTTTGAGTTCGTATTAGCTTAATCTAGCTAGCTCGGGGGTCAATTTGTAAATATGTTAAAAGTTTAGGGACTTTCCATGAATTATTTTCAAGTGTTTTTGAATTTAGTTGATAGATTGTTAAAATTGGTAGTTAAATATAAGTATTTTGTTAAGTAATTTTTGATGATTTTGTGTTTTTGGACCTATTTGAGAAAATAGTAAAATTCAATAATAATAGTGTGAAATGGTGGAAAATATGGGCTGGAATGAACCCCTAGGAAATTCAGTTAGTAGATTTTTTTCCTTAGAAATGGTGAATTAGCAAGATTCGGTTTAGGGACTAAATTGCACAAAAGTTAAAATGTTAGGGGTAATTTTGTAAATTCATAATAAAATGGGTCATAGGCTTGAATTACTTATTTTAAGTTATTTGTATAATTTAATTGAATGAAATTATTATTTAGATCAACAAACAAATCAGCCAGACTTGAATTGCGGTAAAGCTAAGGTTTCAGATTAGTCGTCGGCTCTACTTTTGCATCCGTGTTAGTCGAGGCAAGTTCGTATTTCATTTAAAGTATTTCATTTGAATTATGATGTAAATTGATATCTTTGAATATTTATCTATGAAATGGTGTTTGGATTTTCTTAATTTGAGAAAAGGAAAAGACCATGATTGAAATATATCATGGCATTATACTCGAAAAGGAAAAGACCATGGTTGAAAGATACCATGGCACTCTCGAAACGATGAAATGGATGAAAAGGTTATCGATGAAAAGGTTATCAATTGAAAAGGTTATTGATTAAAAAGGTTATCGGTTGAAAATTTTATCGAGGTGCTAAATATCGGTTTGTGAGTATGTATGAGATAATTGAAATAATATGTGTTATGTAAAGTAATTTTATTTGTGAGTTATGTGTTCCTTTATTTGAACTTACTAAGCGTTATGTGTTCACGTTATTTGTATTTTTCCTTATAGATTACAAAAAGCTTTGTTGGTCGGAAGGTCAAGTCGGGGCATTCACACTATCCATCCCTTATCTCGGTAGATGTTTGGGCCATTTTGTAGTTTATTATGAATGGCATGTATTAGGATCTTTTTGGTTGACTTATCCATGTCGTTTATGTATGGTATTTGAATTGGTAATATTTGGTAACATGTACATATGTTTTGGTACTTTGATCAAATGGTTTTGTTGTAGATGCTAGTGGTATTTTGGTTGATGTTTCTGACGATGTATATATATAATTTGTTTAAATGTGTATGGAATGGGATGAAATGTTGAGTAGTTATAATTTTGTATGTTTAATGTGTTAGATGAGTTGGGATTGTAGATTCTTGAAAGTGGATATTGATGATTTGATTGAATGCCATTTAGCTAGGTGAATATATATTGCTTTTGATGAATCTAAATACCATTTAGTTTGGTGTTGGATAAGGGTTTGGTTTTGGTTTTTTTTTTGGATTATAAATTGCAGTGTCAACGAGGGCACATTGGTTAGGCACCTAGGTTGATTGGTTTTTGTTACATTTTTATGTTTTTTAATGCGTTTTAACCATGTGATAGCATCCTAAATTGGTTGGTTTGGTGCCCAAGCAATTGGGTTTGAATTAGCTTGCATTACAGGTAATTTTTGGTGCACACGGGCTATCACACAGCCGTGTGTTGCACATGGTCTCTTTACGTAGCCGTGTGATCTAAGTCAGTGTGTCACACAGTCTAGGACATGGCCTACAACATGACTGTGTGGCCCAACATCAAATCAAACATGGTTTAACACATAGCCTGCGACACGGCTGTGTGAGAGTATTTCGAATGTTACACGGCCTAGCACCCAGCCTGCGACATGGCCATGTGAAATCATTTTGAAAGATACACTGTTTGTCACATGGCCATGTCCCTGTGCTACACGACCGTGTGACCCATGTTTTGAAAATTTTTCACTTTTTCCAAATTTTTTTTGTTTTGTTTCAAAAGGGTCCCCTAATGTTCCCAAACTATTTTTAGGGCACCGTAGGTTCGGGTTAAAGCCGTAATTGTATTTTATGCTATAAATGAAATGTTTATATAAATGTTAGAATTCAAATTGAATAGTTATTTTGTTTGAACTTAAGTGTTTCGAATTGTACTGTGACACTTTGTAACCTTAATCCGAAAACAGAGACGGGTTAGGGGTGTTACACTTGCCTTAGTGAAGTAAATGAGTCATGTTTCACATTCCCATATCCTCGACGTGTTTGTTAAAACTCCTAGTTATAAGAGTCTCAGTAAACGGATCTGTAAGGTTATCTTCAGAAGCTACTTTCACCACATCTACAATTCCTTCAGCTACTGCCTCTTGTATTAAGTGATACTTCCAATCAATGTGTTTCGTCCTCTTGTGACTTCTCATTTCCCTGGTATTAGCTATTGCAGGATTTTATCACCATATAGTGTTATAGGTTTTTCCATACCAGGAATGACTTCAAGTTCAGACTTCAAGTTCGATTAAGAACTTTCGAAGCCATATTATTACTTTCGTTGCCTCAAAAACAACCACATACTTGGCCTCCATAGTAGAGTCAATAGTGCAAGTTTGTTTTATACTTCTCCGTACTATGGCTCCACGACCTAGGACTAATACGTTTCCCGATGTTGATTTCCTTGAATCTTTACAGGTTTGGAAGTATGAGTTTGTATATCCAATAGGAGTAAGGTTCTCCCCAGAATGCACAAGCATATAATCCCTAGTTCTTTTAAGATACCTTAATATATGTTTTACAGCTTGCCAATGCTTGAGACCAAGATTCGTCTGATATCGACTAACCATTCCTACTGTGAAACAGATATCTAGACGTGTGTAAAGCATCGCATACATAAGACTTCCAACTTCCGAAGCATGTGGAACCTTACTCATATGCTCTCTTTATTCTATTATCTTAGGAAAATCATCTAAAGAAAGATGAAAACCTGGTGTAGTCGGTTGAGCGTCTGGCTTCACATCAGTTATTACAAAATATTCTAGTACCTTACCGATGTATGAAGCTTGTGATAGAGCTATCATTTTATTCTTTTGATCCCTAAGGATTCGAATTCCAAGAATATAACTAGCTTCACCCAAGTCTCTTAATGCTAGAATGTTGAGCTAACCATAGTTTAACCGATGACAATTCTCTTACACTGTTTCTGATAAGTAGAATATCATTGACATACAAAATGAAGAAGACCACCTTTTTATCCTTATACGCTTATAAACAAAAGATTCATCAACGTTTTTCTCAAACCCAAAAGTCTTGATCGTTTGATCAAATCTTTTATTCCATGAGCGACACGTCTGCTTAAGTCCATAAATGGATCTTAGCAGTTTGCAAACTTTCTACTCCTTTCCTTTGACAACATAGCCAGTGGGTTGAGCCATGTAAATGGTCTCATTGACATAACCATTCAAGAATGTTTTCTTGACATCCATTTGTCAGATCTCATAATCGAGAGCAGCGACAATGGATAAGAGTATGCAGATAGACTTGAGCATGGCTACTGGAGAGAAGGTCTCATCGTAATCGATGTATTCTTTTTGTGTGTAGCCTTTCCCTACAAGTCTAGCTTTATGTGTTTCCACTTTACCTTCCTCATTTCTCTTCTTTTTATAGATCCACTTACACCCAATGGGTTTAATCCCAATCGGTAAGTCTACAAGTTCCCACACCGTATTAGATTTCATAGAATCCATCTCGGCATCCATGGCCTATTTCTAGAGCTTGGAATCAGTGTCCTGCATAGCCTCCTCGTAAGTGAGTGGATCATCATCCTCATGATTGGCTTTCGTATTATAAATACTTCCATCATAGATGAAGAAGTCTGATTTCTTAGAAACTTTCCCACTACGACGGTTTCCCCTATGTTGTTGATTGTTTGCAGGTCTTTCTACAAATTTCTCGAGATTTGAACTTGGTGATTGTTCTACAACTCCCAAAAGTTCCTTGAGTACCACTTTACTTTGAGGCTTAAAGTTATCCATGTAGCTTTCCTCGAGGAAAGTTGCATGAGTAGAAACTTTGATCGTATTATCTTTCGAATTGTAGAATAATCCACCTTTTATTCCTTTTGGATATCCTACAAACATGCAAAATTCTGTCTGTGCATCCAACATCTTTGCATCCTTATCAAGAACATGTGTTGGACAACCTCATATTCTAAAGTGATTTAGAGCGGGTTTCTTTCTATGCCACAATTTATAAGGTGTCTTTCTTACAAGCAAACTTGGTTGGCAAATCACTTAGAATATAGCAAGTCGTTTGTATTGCATATCTCTGGAAGGAAGTACGGAGTTGTGAATAGCTTAACATTGAACGTATCATGTCAAGCACGGTTCTATTCCTTTTCTCAGCTATGCCATTCTGCTGTGGAGTGCCCGGTGCAGTCAAATGGGATAAAATCTCATTCTCTATAAGGTATCCTAAGAACTCATCAAACAAGTATTCCCCACCTCAGTCAGACCGAAGATTCTTTGTCACACCCCAAAATTGGCCTAGAAGTTTTGAGGGTATTTTAGGAATTTTAGTCTATATGTGCTCAAAATTTCGTAAGTTTGGTAATCGATAATGTTTTTGATAATGACTATTAGGAAATTAAATCAATTTTTGAAAATGATTTTCAAATACCTCTAATTCTGGAAATAGGACTGACTTGTAAAAGAGTCAAAACTGAGAGTTTTTATGAAGCAATTTGCCTAGAATTTTAAAAAATCAACCTAAAACCCCCATCTACATCATGTTTCACTTTATTTCTTTCTTCTTTTCTAGTTGTGTCTTCCCTTGCACTCCTATTATTTTTCCAATTGCTTTTGATCTCCAATTTTTAATCCCTCTTGATTTCCAACATCCCTTGAACTATAAATCTCCATTGAAACCAAGAAAACACCCAAAAGCTTCATTAATTTCATCTTCTTCAAGAGTGGATTTTTCGAAATTTTGCCAAAGTTCGTTTCTCTAGCATTCAAGGTAACGAATCATCTTCCTATTAGTTTTGAATGTTATCTAGACTTTTAAATCAAATTTTTAGCCATTAAAACGCAAGTTTTAGATAAAAGCCGAAATTTTGGTCATTAATGGTTGAATTCATATTTGTGGACTAAAACTTGGTTTTAAAGTGTTTTCAACTTGTTTTAATATAATTAGAAGGATTCTAAAGTTACTTTGAAGTTTCGTTAAGGAGTTGTCAAGTTTTAATTAATTTTCATCATAATGGTCAAAACTTGTCGAAAAATATTGATCCCTTAAAACATTTAGTTTTGTGTAGTTTAAAGGTTGGGAATTAGTTGTAGATGATTATGTAGATGAACGAAATTTGTTCATGTGAAAATATTAAGTGTAGGCTAAGATATTTTAATTTAAAGTTTTTCATGTCGAAGATTTCGATTAATAGTGAACGTAGCTTAGGCTATTGTTTTTGATTGTTTAAGGTGAGTCGATGACTGATTGTTGATTGTGTGTTTGTGTGGTTTGTCTTTTTGAAGTGTCGGAGTCAATAGGACCTTCAACGAGTAGAGACAAAGGCAAAGAAAAGCTTGTTTATTTCAGCTTTTTGGCAAAAGCATATTTCTTTTGGAATCGCTGCTCGTAGATGATTTATTGTGTAATTGGGAATTTAGATGTAGCCTAAACCCATACTCTAATTCTGAGTGTAAGTGTTCTGACACCTATTGTTTATTTCAGCTTTTTGGCAAAAGCATATTTCGCTTGCATGTGAATTTGTGAAATTGTGAAATCATGAACATATATGAGATGCTATGATATATGATATAAGCTTGTGATGACTGTTGTGAAAATGAATATGAGGGTATGTGTTATTCATGCCATGTGACAGTAAATATGTCGATACGTTTTCATGCCATATGACAGAGAGGATATAGTGCTACTAATCTGAATATGCAGTGAATATGTATGGAAAATCGGTAAGTAAATATGTGATAATAATGTGGATATTTTGGCCTTATGGCTTTTGAGATCGTTGGATATAGTTGACATGCCATAAGATTGTGAGTACTCACCTTTGTGTTGTGGTATATGTGGGGAGTTGAGGCCCAGGGACAGTTTCAAAGAGATAAGGGAATGTGAGCTAAGCTCCATTCATCGGGATATGCATGTGTGGTGTGTTGGAGAGTGTTAGCTATACGCTTCACTTATGGGACATGTTCGAATCTTTGAGTCATTATGCTATGATGGAGATCCACGTATCCGATGTGTGCTGATAGAGTCCATTTTATGTTTCATAATCTCAAGAGCCAAATTATCATAAAAAGTGATTGAATGTGATTAAATGTTATTGATATATGCTAAAATATATGCTTAAATATTCATGTGACTAATGTGTGAATGAATTCAAGAAAGATGATTAATGTGTAAAATATGTCATAAGAGTAAAAGATGATATGAATATGATCTATGCCTGTTTCGTTGATGCATGATGACTTGTTTACGTAGTGGTCATTCTGAGTATTCACTGAGCTTGTTAAGTTCACCCACTCCTTCATAACCATTGCAGATACATAGTGTCGGTGTGAACGGTGTGGTCTCAAAGAGTGATCCAAGCTGATTATTTAGCTTCTATTAGTAGGTGTTATATGCTTATTTATGTTTGGGAATAAAGGCAATGTGATAGGCCAATATGTTAGATTTTATATCGGTTAGATTTTATATCGGTTATGCTAAGTCAATTTTTGGGTTGTTTGCATGCTATTTATATTTGGAAGTTTTTGGACTTGAACATGATATTGGGACTTCTATTTCGGGCATTTTGATGTTTCTTTAACTAGATGAATGAAGCATGTTGTTTAGGATTAAGTTTGAATGGTTTTATTGTTGACGTATGTTGAGATTTTATAGTTTGGAGTAGAGGTATCGATATTTGGTTTTTAAAATGACACCTCTCCATTTTCAGAAGTGCAGGGAAACAAAATATAGATTTAGTATCGGTACCTTGGCCCGAGTATCGATACTCGAGGTAAATTTATCGATACCTTACGAAAGGTACTGATAGTTTTTGACGTTTTGAAATTCTTGTGAGAAACAAAATGCAAGTTTGGCATCGATTTTTAATGTGGTATCGATATCACTTAAAAAAAATATCGATACCACTCCTTTACTATCAATACCAATCCTTTAGTATCGATACCTACATAACAATTTCGGGAAATTTTACTAAGTGGTCCCAATGCTTGTTGTATGTCCATTCTATGTTTGTTTGTTGTATGTTAGCAAGGTTAAACGTTAATTTGATTTTACATGTCTTAATATTCGCATGATTACTATAGTAACAAAAGAAAATAAAGGTTCTTGTATACTAAATGTGACGATTATGATGAAATCGATGTGAAACGGTGGTGTAGCGTCCTAGAACTCGGGCTCGACGACCGGGCTGGGTATAGGGTGTTACATTCTTTATGGATAAACATAATTACTTTTCCACTTCTGCACGAAACTCTCAAAATTTATCAAAGGTTTCTCTTTTTCGGTACATTAGATAAACATATCCATATCGAGAATAGCCGTCGATGAAAGTAACTAATAATTGTAACCTCCTCAAGCACTGATGCTCATGGGACCACATACATCAGTGTGCAAAAGTTTTAAAGGTAGGTTGACCCTTGTACCTTTTGCATTAAAAGACTCTTAGTCATTTTACCTTTAAAGCAAGATTCACATTGTGGAAGACTAACTTCCTTAAGCATTCTTAAGGGACCATCTTTCACAAGACTAGTGATTCTTTCTTAGTTAATATGATCGAGTCTTAAGTGCCAAAGGTACCCCTCATTAGAGTGAGACATTTTAAGCTTTTTATTCACTATTTCAGTTTGAAGCGTCGAGTAGTTATTTGGTTTGATAAAGTAGAGATTGTTTTCCATCCATCCACTACAGATTAAAAAATGATTTTTATGAATAGTAATCCCTTTATTGAATGTCATGGAATAACCGTCATAAAATAAACATGCTAGAAAAATTAAATTTCTATTAAAATAAGGTACATAAAGTGCGTTCTTTAAAATAATCTTCCTAAAATTATCAAAATGTAAAATAACTTCTCCCATTCCTTAAGCTGAAACATAGCTCCCATCTCCGGTCCGCAACGAGAATCTCCTGTCACACAGACGTCTCGTTTCGCTGAACCCTTGTAAAGAAACACACACATGGTTAGTAGCTCTAGAATCAATAATCCAGTTGTCAACTGATTCTTCCACTAAGCAAGCTTCAACCAAAAAAAGTTTCATACCTTTTTCCTTTTCGGCTAGGTAATCCAAATACTCCTTAAAGTTTGATCTGAAATGTCATTTCCTGTTGTAGAAAAAACATTTTATCTTTTTAGGATCTTTTGACTTCTTAGCCTTCTTCCCATCCACATGAGGTGGAACTGAAGACTTAGTCGGTTTCTTTTTTCCCTTAGCTTTCTGCTTCCCCTTAGAGTACGAGGGACCTATAGCTAAGTTTGCCTCAAGTTTCTCCTGAACCGGCTTACCACCATTCAGCATCAAGTCCGTAACACCCTTTACCCGTATTCAACGCCGGAATCGGGTGCAAGGCATTACTGGACTTATCTCGTTTGAACATACAACACTGGGCTATCAAATTTCATTTCCAATTTAAAACTTTTCATTCACATCCATAACATTCTTATTATGGGCCTACAAGGCCTAAATCCTGCAAACGGACGACCTCGAGATCAAACCGGGAACTTTTGAAAACTTATAAAAATCTTGCTTTACCAGGGCCACACGCCCGTGTGGAGAGAGGGACACGCCCGTGTCACGTGCCACACGCACGTGTTCGAAACCCGTGGTCGACACTGACTTGCATCACACAGCCTGTCACACGCCCGTGTGTCTGGCCTGTGGTCGCCTCTGACTAGCACTACACGGCCAGTCACATGCCTGTGTCCTTCAACCGTGTGGCGAATTAAATTCCAAATTCAGGTGCAGACTTCACATGGCCTAGGCACACGCCCATGTCCCTGGCCGTGCCTTCCACACGGCTGAGACACACGGCCGTGTCTTTGCCCGTGTGTTTACTACAGAGCTTACTGACTTGTAAAACTAACATGCAGGGGACACACGGCCTAGCCACACACCCATGGGACTGACCGTGCGTCTCACACGACCTAGACACACGCCTGTGTGCCTACCCGTGTGGACATAAACAAGGCTATTTGCCAAACTCTTTTTTCCACCCTAACTCACACAACATAATTCCATTCAACACATTATCAAGCAACTCAATTTGTGCAACAACACTTTCTTGAATAACCTCATATTTTATAACTTAAACATAACGAGCCATCAACTATGGCAATATACAAAATAATTCATCCTTAAGGGAGCCAATACATACTTGGCTAAAACAACAAAACAATTCACCTAGTCTAGCCCCTATACATGCCATATTCAAAACACTAAGTTTAGATATACCGAGATGAGCTGATAGTCTAGGTGGTCTTCCAATTATCCTCGTATCCCGACCCGACTCTTTGACACTATAAAACAAGGAGAAAGGAAAGGGAGTAAGCTTTAAGCTTAGTAAGTTTACATGTAAACAATAAACATTATAATACATGCTAGTCAATATATAGCAATATGTACTAAGCAAGATCATTCCTCAATCTATACTCATGCTTACTCAAATCACCTCTTACCACATTCCCACCATATAACAAGCATAATGCTCACATTTAATGGCATACATTCCCTGCACTTATCACAACAAAACCACATGAAACAAGCACTTAAACAATTCCTCGATGAACCATTGAAATGATAACAAACACTCGGTGGTTTCGCACATAGCCCACCATTAATCTATAATTAGGGTGGTTTCGCACATAGCCCACCAACAAGAATAATTACGGTGGTATCGCACTTAGCCCACCAATGATAATATAAACAATGGTATCGCACACAGCCCATCGTGAATGAATAATAAAGTGGTATCGCACTTAGCCCACTATGAAGAGTATTTACGGTGGCATCGCACATAGCCCACCATTAATCTATAATTGAACTCATACAAAAATTACTCAACATCTATTGAATTCAATTCATCTCAATCATGAATAATTTCATTCATACAATGCACCATTCATTAACAATATGTGTATTCAAAATGAGTAGTTTACACATAAACTTACCTCGATGCAAAATGTGTTAATTTGCGGTTTAATCCGAAACCTTGCCTTTTCCCCGGTCAAGGTTAATTCCATGCTCTTATTGGTTTATAACAAAAAAAATTCACTCATTCAATCATTTTATAATCATAATGCTTCATAATCTTTACTTAGGCAAAAATGACCATTTTGCCCTTGTACTATGGCAAAATTACGATTTTTCCCATAGGCTCATAAATCATTTTTCATCACATTATCTCATTAACCAAGCCTAGCTGAACATTTATTACTCTTACAACTACTCATAAATCCAATTATTTCATGCATTTATTACACATTTTCAATCTTTGCATTCAAGCCCTATTTAGGTGTTTTCATGCTATCACCTTTCACAAAAGTTGTTTCTCATCTCACTAACATTCATTTTCTCCCATAAAAACTCAGAAAACAACATAAAAACTCTCATGGCAAGTCCCTAGACTTTCAACCATATTGCAAATTAGTCCCCTCGTTAGCTAGCTTAAGCTTTGGGGACTCCAAAAAAAATACAAAAATCATCAAGAAAGACCTCTAAGATCACTTACTTGCAAGGAGATAGCTTAGCTGAAAGTTTGAACCCCAAAAATCTCTATTTTCTCTTAAAGTTTCGGTGGAAGAAGAAGGGTTAATAGTGAAAGATGATATCTTTCCTTTTTATCATATTTTATTCATCTTTTATCACCTAAAGTCACCAAATTTTGACTAAAATTAATGCTCTTGTCCCCCTAGCTTCCTATGGCCGGCCAACACATTCTTTATGGCCTAATTACACTTTAAGGACCTTCAATTTAATATTCTATGGCTATTAGACACCTCTACCTTGAAAAATAGAACTTTTGCACTTTATGCGGTTTAGTCCTTTTTCACAATTAAGCATTCAATCGTTAAAATTAAACCACCAAAATTTTCATATAGCCATATATTAATGCCATAACACATAAAATAATATCAAAATAATTTTCCTCAACCTCGGATTAGCGGTCTCGAAACCACTGTTCTGACTAGCCTCAAAATCGGGCTGTTACAAAGTCATAGGATTGTAATTCCCTCATGAGCTGAGTCAAGGTAGTCACCTCGTTCCCCAAGCTGTAAGCGACCTTAAAACCAACAAACTCCTTGGTTAAGGATTTGAACACTATTTCAATTTGAGTGTTCATGTCTAGTTTAGCCCCATTGTCCTCTGCTTTCGCAAAGAATCGCATAAGCTTAAGCATATGTTCTTTGAATGGAGTGTCAGATTTCTGCTGAGAGTTCATCAAATTTGTAATAGTAGATTATCGAGCCAATGCGGCTTGGCCTCCGAGAAATCCTCCAAATTTGTCATGATCTCTTTGGCAGTATGAAAATTCTCGTGTTGCTTTTACAACACACTACTCATGCTCGCTAACATATAACATCGAGCAATCGAGTTAGAATCTCTCCAGTGATTTCTCAATTTGGGTTGAGCTTCAGGAGGGCATGTATCGTCAAGAATGAGTTTTTGTTTCTCATAGCTGAGAATTGTTAGCAAGTTCTGTTTCTGTTCTCAGAAGTTATCCTCATTTAATTTATTCTCAATAAGAATGCTAATAAATGGAGTATGAGACATATTTGAACTAAAAAAATAAAGATTCACTAATTACTATATTTATATTAAGAAAATATTTTCATTTCAGTAACATATCAAGAATGCAATATGATGCATGCATCTTGTATTAAAACCTTGAAAAAATATTTTTCCGTTGCTACGATCATTCTCACACCAATCAACCATGTCACCTTGGGATCCCATGATTAACTAGCAAGAACATGGATTACATCCAATTAGTTCGTGAATCTTAATTCGTAAGACTCCACACGAACCAATGACCATTTTGACGTTTGACCATCATCTCTAGCTTAAACATCGTTTCTTGGGAAACTATTTAATAAGAGACGATCTTGAGTGTGTAACCATTGACTCAACACCCATCATGAACATGCTTTCATTTTTTAGTCGTCTTTGGACAATCTCTTTGAGAGTCATGCATGACTAGTTGCCCTTAAAAGAAAATCTCATCCAGTGAACCCACATGATAAAGTGTACATTAGGGTGCGACCAGGGTAGAAACTGGCTCGAAACTTTAACATGCTATCACTTAGAGAACATCAATGAAGGTCGTAGGTCTTCTTCAAGGACATTGTCCCACTCAATATTTTAAAAAAACATGCAAGGTTTTTATCCCAGATTTCAAGAATGATCATACAATAGTCCTAGTGGCATTCTTACCTAATCTATATGATATGCTTCCAATATATGCATGGCATGCTATGGAAATTTTATAATTTTCAGATTCATTCATACACAAAAATCAATCAATCATAAAAACAAACAATTTTGATTCTCCACAGTTTTTCTTTTGAGGGGAAAAAATCGAAGAAGTGAATGTGAATCGTGCATCAGGTAGAGTCCCAAGAAAGGAAGGTGAGTCAAATTTGACCACTTAAAAATCAAGCCTTTCCTAGCCGGAGTCAATCTTAGACATGCACCTTTTCATTACCACACTTCTCACAGTAATTGAATAACCTAAAGAAGTGAATAAAACAATACAACACATGTATTTTTTTCATTACCACACTTCTTATTTTTAATTGATCAATTGTGGATCATCTCATATATATCACAATTATAATATTAAATACTATAAATATTATAAACAATTATAAAACAAATATAGAAGGATATAGGTAATTAAAATAAAATTGCCAGCCAAGTTTTCCATGGTTCTATTTCTAGAAAATAAATGAAAAAATAATAATAAAATTACATAGTTTTTCGCCACAATGCATTCTTTGGGTCTTCAACTGCCATCGCTCCATCTTCTCCTTGTCATGGACTTCTTTTGAAAAAAATACATTTAAGTCTTAAATCCGTTTCTGGCTCACAAGAATTCTATGAACTAAAAAAAATAGTCCTACGTGGAGATGATAGTCCACGGTCTATTTTCTAAGAGCCACAACCTTGACAAAAAAAAACAATTATATAATAAATATATAATATCGCATCAATTCCCAAATATATAACTCAAACCATGCATAAGATCGAAAGAATGTCACTTTCTATATAATCAAATCATTCAAGAAGAAGAGAAATTTGTTTTGATAATCTGTTTATACTTATAGATAGAGCGCAACCTGGCTCATGATACCAATTGTTGGAAAATTGGGTTTGGAAAACACAGTGAAAAATAATTTTAGGGAAAAACTAGAGTTTTAAAATCAAAACAAGAACTTGGTTGTGATATCTAAAGTAATAAACACTTAATCAAAATTGTACCTTTTCGATTTGTTTAGGATGAACACTTCAACTGAGCAATCTTCTTCACTATCCTCAAGCTCACATCTGTCGAGTGTGGGCTTGCTTCGAATCAGAAAATTTTTCACAAAAAATACCAATGGGGTAATTTTTTAATTTCTCTAAAATTTTGGGCTAAGTTGTAAATAAAGAAAATATCTATAGAAATTTTTTGAAATAATTTCTTCAAATAATTTTCTCTCTACAACTTTCTCTTCAGTTCAAGTGTGTAAAAAATAGTGACCTAATGCTCTCTTTATATAGAGAAAGTTTAAAGAGTTCAACTATTATTAAAATTAATCACTTTAATATTAAATTAATATAATACTTATCAAGATAAATATTAGATTAAATTTAATACTAAATCTTATTAAATTAATAGAATATTTATCTACAAGATAAACATTAAATTAAATTTAATATTAAGATAATCACTTTAATATTAAATTAATAAAATACTATTAAGATAAATATTAAATTAAATTAAATATTAAATGTATTAAAATAATATTATTTTTGAAATAGTTAATATGAAATCAACTTCTCTGGTAGAGTCCTAGTAGGAGTGTAATTTTTTCACTGCTCAACCACTGAAGACCCACCGTCGTCGACCATTTTCCGCCTGGAAACACGAAAATATATAGACTTTTTCATACCTTTTTAACTCAAATTCATGCAGTTTCGTAGCAATTCTTGTTGAAAAATATAATATAATTATAAAATAATTAAATTGTACTCAAATTATTAACATATTAAATTTTAATTAATTTTATAATAATTTCTCACAAATTTTGATTTATTTTCGACGGATTTGCATAAACAGTGAAAATTGGCTCGGCAGACACTACTAGAAGCTCAAAACCGTGAAGCAATTTTTGAAGCATCTAGGCGAATTAATTTTTCAGCCTAAGATGGTCCAAATTATGAATATTAATACATAATATAATTAATTTTAATTTTTATCCAGTTTATTTTGGGTTAAATAATTATTATTAATTATATTATGGAAAGGAGGTCTAGTTGTGCTAATACGAAAGACTGATCCAACCGATCAATTGGGCTGCCCAAACCCGTCCAACATGCTGACCCAATCAGCTTAAATTAGCTGATTTATTAACTTGCAAATTAACACTTGAAGTCTGTAAAACCCCAAACTCGGCCTAGACGTTATGACCGGATCTGGCATGTCACATAGAAGGGTTGTTTAAAACTGCGTGTTCGTTACAAACTTCGTATTCTTTTTTAAAACTTCGAGTTTTTGTTGTTTGTAAAAAAATTCAAATCTGCTTTTGTGGTGTTGTTGTAAAAACGTTGTTACTTCATTTTTTTCCAAATACTTTGTTTATAACAGAAATCAGATTCGGTGATTTGCGAAAATATGATGTTTAGAAACGGTTCTCGACGTTTTAAGAGAACCCAGTCTTTATCAATTATAGTTTGTAATCCGTTCGTTTACAATTTGGAAAATAGTTATGTAACATCCCGATTTAGGGCCTAGTCGGAATAGTGGTGCGAGACCACAAATCCGAGGGTTATGAATGAGTTTTTGAGGTTTATATTATGTATGCATGCTAGTGTGAAAGTTTCATGAAGCAATTTTGTGAAATTGTGGTTGAATTGTCCAAAAGGACTAAATTGCAAAAGTTGCAAAATGTGTGTTTCTAGAAGCTATATGTGTGAAATAGCTTTAGATTATTAATTAGAGGTCCTTAAATAGTAATTTATCCAAATTCTAATTTTTGGACAAAAATGGGCATGGATGAGTTAAAATTTGAAGTTTATCAAAAAGGGCATTTTGGTCATTTATCAAATAAGTGATTAAAATAGGTGAAAAGATGACAAATTCATTCATCTTCTTCCCCTTTAGCTGCCGAAAATTAGAGAAGCCATTGTTAGGGCTCTTTCAACTTTTCAAGCTTGCTAGTAAGTGCTCTTAAGCCCGATTTTGATATTCTTTGTATTTTTCAAGTCCCGATAGCATGAGTAAGCTATTTTTAGCTATTTGATGAGCTATAATGGATGTTCAAAAATGTGGTCATGAATGACATGCATGTATTTTGATGTTTTATGGAAGATTATGAAAGCTTGATGTAGTAGAAACATCTTTTGTTAAGTGATTTTCCATGAAAATGCATGTAGGGACTTGATTGTGAAAATCTTAAGTTTGGTCATACATTTGTGATTTAGTGAGATTTGATGATAGCTTTAGTTGAACAAGTGGTTCGGCTAAGCATGAAAGACTAGAAACTTGAATAAAAATCACTTTACGAGCCTTTGGGACTAAAGTGTAAATATGAGAAAGTTTAGGGGCAAAATAGTAATTTTGCTAAAGTATGAAATGTGGGTCAATTTAGTCAATGTGTGTATTGAATAAGCTGAATTATTCATTATAGATCAAGAAAGACGAAGCCCGGATTGAAACCGAGGCAAAAGCAAGGTGGTGGACTAAATTATATATTTCCATACATTTAAGTATCGAGGTAAGTCTATGCATAAATAATGCATTCATACTTACAATTTTTTAATGCTAGCTAGTGTGTAGCATGTTTGAGAACCTATGTGGGATGAATGTAGTAGAAAATATGGAATGAATGTATGATCGAGAATGATTAAGTAAGTAGACTCGTGCATGTGTTGTGATAATGCTAGATGGTGGCTAAGTGCGATACCATCCTAATGCATATTGACGATGATCTAGCTATGTGCGATGCTATCGTGAGGTATATCGTTTGGTGAGCTATGTGCTGAATCACTATGAATACCTTTGTGGTAGGCTAAGTGCGATACCACCTTATTAATCAATTGTGATGTGCTAAGTGCGATACCACTGAATATTGGCTGTGTGGATTAACTGTGTGTATTAGCTGTGTGTAATAGCTGTGTGGATTAGTTATGTGAACTAGCTGTGTGGATAGACTGTGTGGATAAGTTATGTGGATAAACTGTGTGGATAGACTATGTGGATAAGTTATGTGGATAAACTGTGTGGATAGACTGTGTGGATAAGTTATGTGGATAAACTGTGTGGATGTATTACGAGAAATAATGATGTGTTGTATATTGTGTAAATTTGACATAGAATGTAGGGGTGCATTTTGATGGTTATGAGTATGTGACTCATGATGTGTTGGAAATGTGGTAAGGGTCAGAAAGAGTAAGCAAAGTTGTTCATTACTTTTGGTAGTATAATGCTAATTGTTGTTTAGCTTATACTATGATGCTTATTTGTTTATGTGTAAACTTACTAAGCTCAAAGCTTACTCTCTTTCTTTTCCCTTGTCTTATAGATTAAAAGCGTTGAATCGAGATACGAGGATCATCGTAAGAAGATGACCCACATATCAAGTACACTTTGGTACATGAAACTTAATGTTTTGTATATGGCATGTATAGGGGCTAGACAAGTTAGTGGATATTTTTGTAAATGGCTAAGATGTGTTGGCCTTTAGATGGATAGCTTATTTTGTATAATGCCATGGTTGTTGGCCATTACATTATATGAAAGAAAGATGTAGTTTTCTATGTGAGAATGCACTTCAATTTGAGTTGATTATGATGGTGTTAGATGAGTATATGTTGTGTATGTTAGAAGGGTGAAAAGAACTTGACACTTAGTCTTGTTCTTGACCATGTGGATAGACACACGGACGTGTGTCTAGGCCATGTGTGACACACGGTTAGCCACGGGCGTGTGCTGTGGCCGTGCGTCCCCTGCATGTTAACATTTTAAATCAGAATAGACCACGGGCTAGCCAGACGGGCGTGTGTCTAGACTCTAGGCCGTATGTGTGAAGTCAGGATTCGCCACGGTTAGGAAGCACGGGCGTGCCTTGGCCGTGGGCAAATTGGCAGAATACTGAGTTTTTAGGCACGGTCTGGGGACATGGGCGTGTATGTCTATGCACGGGCGTGTCTAATCTTGCACGGGCGTGTGAGACCTGTATAAAAGAGAAAAATTTTAAGGATTGTAAAAGTTTTGGATTAGTCTCGAGAGCCCTCGTGTGTATGAGTGAGGCCTCGTAAGAGGTTATAGAGAGTAATGACGTTGAGCCTAAGTGGCGATTAAGTGGTTTGAGTTCGGTAACACCTCGGGTCCGGTTCCTGGCGTAGAACCCGGGTAAGGGGTGTTACATTTAGTGGTATCAGAGCTATGGTTTAGCCATTTCTAGGACTACCGTAGCGGGTGTAAGAGTCTAGCTTTACATGCCATAAGTGTACAATGATAGTGTGGTGGTTTCTGATGATTTAAATCTTGTTTTATATAGTATATGGATTCCGATCCATTGATGGCTTGATGAAGCGGCTAGTATCGTGATCGGCTCCTGCGCAAGGAACCGCACCTGTTGAGAGTGGACCCGAGGCTAGGGGTCAAGGGGAAGAGGCACGGGAAGCCTTTCTCCAAATGATGAGTAATTGGTATTCGAACTATGTTCGAGCGAACCCTAATGCTCAACCTCCTCCACCTCCTCCTATACCTCAGCCAAATCCAGTGGCTCCTCAAGGTATGGATGTGGTGAGGATATCAAGCCCAGGTGGATAAGATTAGGAAGCACGGGTCAAGAGTTTAGAGCTAAGGTAGATGATGACCCTGAGAGAGCGGAGTTCTGGTTGGAGAACTCGATGAGGGTGTTCGATGAACTCTCATGTACGCCTGAAGAGAGTTTGAAGTGTGCCTTATCCTTGCTGAGAGATTCGGCATACCATTGGTTGAAAACGTTGACGCTAGTGGTCCCGAGAGAGCGGGTGACGTGGGACTTCTTTCTGGAAGAGTTCCGGAAGAAGTATATAAGCCAGAGGTTTACTGATCAAAAAAGGAAGAAATTCCTTGAGTTGAAACAAGGAAGAATGACAGTGGCGGAATATGAGCGTGAGTTTGTTAGGCTTAGCAAATACGCTCAAGAATGTGTATCGACTGAGACCATCTTGTGTAAGAGGTTCAAAGATGGGCTGAATGAGGACATCAAACTCCTAGTGGGCATTTTGGAGTTGAAAGAATTTGTGGTATTAGTTGAGAGGGCAAGTAAGGCCAAGAGTGAGTTCGAGAAAAAGAGGAGGGTCGTGAGTGAAGCCCGAGATGCTAAAAAGAGGTGATGGGAAAGTCATATCAAGCCCAGTCGGAAAGATCCAAGGAAGTGAATCCTCGGACGACAAAGCACTCGAGAGGTTATTCGTGATCGAGACTTGGGCAATACTCGCCAGTTCGAGAGCCCAAGCTCCTTCGATGGAAAGTGTGGGCAATACAAAGAGTAAACCGGAGTGTCCTGGGTTGTGGTAGGTATCACACCTGGAGAGTGTTGGGGAAATACTCGAAAATGTTATAAGTGTGGTTCCCCGACCACTTTATCCGTGAATCGCTCCGAGAGGGATGAAAAGGAAGAGAGGCAAGAGTCGAGACGTAGTGATGTGTCTACGAGGGTAGACCACCAAGGAACCCGAGAGGCGGAATAGTGGTAGAGGTGCGCCCAGAGATTTTCTTTGTGAGACCGGAGGGTCGGGCACTGCGAGGGCGTATGCTATTCGCTCGCGAAGAAGCATCCTCCCCGATGTGATAACGGGTACTTTTTCTCTTTATGACGCCGTTCGTTATTGCTTTAATAGATCCGGGTCTACTCATTCTTATATTTGCATGAGATTAGCATCTAGTTTGAGTATGACCGTTGAGTCTCTCTTGACATAGTGGTTAAGGTGTCAAACCCGTTAGGAAAGCATGTGTTAGTGGACAGAGTGTGTAAGAATTGTCCTTTATTGATTGAGAATCATTATTTTTCGGTGAACCTTATGTTGTTGCCGTTTGATGAGTTTGATTTAATCCTAGGCATGGATTGGTTGACTACCCATAGTGTCTTAGTGAACTGTGGTAGTAAGTCTATTGAATTGAAATGTGAGTGTGGAGATGTGGTTCGGGTTGAATCAGGTGGATCAGATAGTCTACCAGTGTTGATTTCTTCCCTAGTGGCTGAGAAATGTTTGAGAAAAGGATGTGAGTCCTATCTTGCTTTTGTGTTAAATACTCAAGAGGTTGGAGTAGAGTTTGAAACAGTGCCAGTGGTATGTGAGTACCCAGATGTATTTTCGGAAGAGTTACCTGGATTACCTCCTGTGAGAGAGGTTGAATTTGGAATTGAGTTGGTTCCGGGAACGGCACCTATTTTGATTGCTCCGTACAGAATGGCACCAGTAGAGTTGAAAGAACTGAAGGTTCAGTTGCAAGAGTTGACAGATAAGGGTTTTCCAAGACTGAGCTACTCGCCGTGGAGTGCACCGGTATTATTCGTGAAGAAGAAAGATGAGTCTATGAGGTTGTGTATAGACTATAGACAACTGAACAAGGTGACGGTGAAGAATAAGTATCCTTTACCAAGGATTGATGATCTCTTTGATCAACTGAAGGGAGCTACAGTGTTCTCCAAGATAGACTTGAGGTCTGGTTATTATCAGCTCAGAGTGAAAGAGCAAGATGTGTTGAAAACTGCATTTCGGACAAGGTATGGCCATTATGAGTTTTTGGTTATGCCGTTTGGTTTGACGAATGCACCTGTGATTTTTATGGATCTGATGAACCGTGTTTTCAGACCGTATGTGGACAAGTTTGTAATTGTATTCATTGACGACATATTGATCTATTCTCGGGATGAGAACGATCACGAAGAGCATTTGAGAATTGTCTTGCAAACTTTAAGAGATAAGCAGTTGTATGCTAAGTTTAGCAAGAGTGAGTTTTGGCTCCGAGAGGTCGAATTCCTAGGACACATGGTGTCAGGTGATGGTGTCAGAGTTGACCCGAGTAAGATATCGGCTGTTATGGAGTGGAAACCACCGAGGAATGTGTCAAAAACCAAGAGTTTCTTGGGATTAGCGGATACTACAGACGTTTCGTAAAGGGGTTCTCTATGATTGCTACCCCGATGACGAAACTATTGCATAAATATTTCAAGTTTGAATGGACAGAGGCATGTCAACAGAGCTTCGAGAGACTGAAAACAATATTGACTGAGGCACCGATTTTGGTTCAACCAGAATCGGGGAAGGAGTTCGTGATTTATAGTGATGCATCATTTAATGGTCTCGGTTGCGTGTTGATGCAAGAGGGTAAGGTAGTCGCTTACGCCTCGAGGCAGCTAAAACCGTACGAGAAGAATTATCCGACTCATGATTTAGAGTTGGCTACGATTGTTTTTGCGTTAAAGATTTCGCTACATTACTTGTATGGTGAGAAGTGTCGAATCTTTACGGATCACAAGAGTTTAAAGTATTTGATGGATCAGAAGGATCTGAATCTGAGACAGAGACGGTGGCTTGAGTTGTTGAAAGACTATGAGTTAGTCATTGATTACCACCCGAGAAAAGCGAATGTGGTTGCGGATGCCTTGAGTAGGAAATCCTTGTATGCTCTAAGAGTTATGAATGCGAGTTTAGCATTGTCTGATGATGGTGCTATTTTGGCAGAGTTGAGAGCTAAGCCACTATTTTTTCAAAAAATATGTGAGGCTCAGAAAAATGACAGTGAGATGCAAGCTAAGATAGCTAAGTGCGGATCAGAAAGTGATTCTGATTTTCGAAAGTGCGGATCAGAATGTGCGAATTTGTGTTCCTAAAAATGAGGAGTTGATTCGAAGGTTTTGCATGAGGCCACAAATGGATGTTTGTCAAGACATCCGGGCAAAGATGAAAATGTACAACGATTTGAGGAAGTTTTATTGGTGACCGAGAATGAAAAGAGATATTTGAGTTTGTGGCAAAGTGTCTAATTTGTCAACAAGTGAAATTTGAGCATCAAGTGCCCGGGATTGTTTTGACCGGTGATGGTTCCCGAATGGAAATGGGATCGGGTTACCATGGATTTTGTGACGGGGTTCTTGATGACTCAGAAAGAGAGATCTTTGTGTGGGTTGTTGTGGATAGATTGACAAAGTCGGCTCACTTTATTCGAAGACGTGTTGATTATTATTTGGATAAGTTAATTTGAGTTGTATGTGGCGAGAGATAGTGAGATTTGATGGTGTACCTGTGTCTATTATATCGGATAGAGATCCGATGTTTACTTCGAGATTTTGGAAGAAGTTGCATGAGGCCATGGGTACGAGATTGAATTTCAGCACTGCGTTCCATCCACAAACCGATGGTCAGTCTGAAAGAGTGAGTCAAGTTCTTGAAGATATGCTTCGATGCTATGTGCTAGAGTTCGAAGGTAGCTGGGAGAGATATCTACCTTTGGTCGAATTCGCCTACAACAACGATTATCGATCAGTATACAGATGGCCTTTGTATGAGGCTTTGTATGGTCGTAAGTGTCGGACTCCTTTGTATTGGACCGAGCTTAGTGAGAAGTGGATCCATGGGGTCGATCTAGTGAAAAAATCGAAGAGAAGGTGAAAGTAATCCGTAATAGTCCTCGAGAGAGAGTCGCCGGATAGGCGAAGTAAGTGACTGTGATTTGAAAAGAAAAGAAATTGAGTTTGAAGTGGGTGACAAAGTGTTTTTGAAAGTGTCCCCGTGGAAGAAGATTATGAGATTTGGACGAAAAGGGGTATTGAGTCCAAGGTTCATAGGACCGTATGAGATTACAGATAGAGTTGGGCACAGAGCATACCGGTTGGCTTTGCCGGTAGAGTTGGAAAAGATTCATAACCTGTTCCATGTGTCAATGTTGCGACGGTATCGCTCCGATCCTTCACATGTGATTCCTTTGACGGAAATTGAGATAAGACCGGATATGTCTTATGAAGAGGAGCCGATTAAGATCTTGGCTCGAGAAGTGAAACAGTTTAGAAAAAAAAACATTGGAATAATGAAAATGTTATGGCAGAAACATGGTGTGGAAGAGGCTACGTGGGAAACGGAAGAAGCTATGAGAGAGCAACATCCAAACCTCTTTACTGGTAAGATTTTCGGGGATGAAAATCTCTAAAGGGGGAGAGTTGTAACATCCCGATTTAGGGCCTCATCAGAATAGTGGTGCGAGAGCACAAATCCGAGGGTTATGAATGAGTTTTTGAGGTTTATATTATGTATGCATGCTAGTGTGAAAGTTTCATGAAGCAATTTTGTGAAATTGTGGTTGATATGTCCAAAAGGACTAAATTGCAAAAGTTGCAAAATATGTGTTTCTAGAAGTTATATGTGTGAAATAGCTTTAGATTATTAATTAGAGGTCCTTAAATAATAATTTATCCAAATTCTAATTTTTGGACAAAAATGGGCATGGATGAGTTAAAATTTGAAGTTTATCAAAAAGGGCATTTTAATCATTTATCAAATAAGTGATTAAAATAGGTGAAAAGATGACAAATTCATTCATCTTCTTCCCCTTTAGCTGCCAAAAATTAGAGAAGCCATTGTTAGGGCTCTTTCAGCTTTTCAAGCTTGCTAGTAAGTGCTCCTAAGCCTGGTTTTGATATTCTTTGTATTTTTGAAGTCCCGGTAGCATTAGTAAGCTATTTTTAGCTATTTGATGAGCTATAATGGATGTTCAAAAATGTGGTCATGAATGACATGCATGTATTTTGATGTTTTATGGAAGATTATGAAAGCTTGATGTAGTATAAACATCTTTTGTTAAGTGATTTTCCATGAAAATGCATGTAGGGACTTGATTGTGAAAATCTTAAGTTTTGTCATACATTTGTGATTTAGTGAGATTTGATGATAGCTTTAGTTGATCAAGTGGTTCGGCTAAGCATGAAAGACTAGAAACTTGAATAAAAATCACTTCACGAGCTTTTGGGACTAAAGTGTAAATATGAGAAAGTTTAGGGGCAAAATAGTAATTTTGCTAAAGTATGAAATGTGGGTCAATTTAGTCAATGTGTGTATTGAATAAGCTGAATTATTCATTATAGATCAAGAAAGACAAAGCCCGGATCGAAACCGAGGCAAAAGCAAGGTGGTGGACTAAATTGTATATTTCCATACATTTAAGTATCGAGGTAAGTCTATGCATAAATAATGCATTCATACTTACAATTTGTTAATGCTAGCTAGTGTGTAGCATGTTTGAGAACCTATGTGGGATGAATGTAGTAGAAAATGTGGAATGAATGTATGATCGAGAATGATTAAGTAAGTAGACTCGTGCATGTGTTGTGATAATGCTAGATGGTGGCTAAGTGCGATACCATCCTAATGCATATTGACGATGAGCTAGCTATGTGCAATGCTATCATGAGGTATATCATTTGGTGAGCTATGTGCTGAATCACTATGAATACCTTTGTGGTAGGCTAAGTGCGATACCACCTTATTAATCAATTGTGGTGTGCAAAGTGCGAAACCACTGAGATATTGGCTGTGTGGATTAAGCGTGTGTATTAGGCGTGTGTGTAATAGCCGTGTGGATTAGTTATGTGAACTAGCTGTGTGGATAGATTGTGTGGATAAGTTATGTGGATAAACTGTGTGGATAGACTGTGTGGATAAGTTATGTGGATAAACTGTGTGGATGTATTTCGAGAAATAATGATGTGTTGTATATTGTGTAAATGTGACATAGAATGCAGGGGTGCATTTTGATGGTTATGAGTATGTGACTCATGATGTGTTGGAAATGTGGTAAGGGTCAGAAAGAGTAAGCAAAGTTGTTCATTACTTTTGGTAGTATAATGCTAATTGTTGTTTAGCTTATAATATGATGCTTATTTGTTTATGTGTAAACTTACTAAGATCAAAGCTTACTCTCTTTCTTTTCCCTTGTCTTATAGATTAAAAGCGTTGAATCGAGATACGAGGATCGAGAGAAGACTGACCCACATATCAAGCACACTTTGGTACATGAAACTTAATGTTTTGTATATGGCATGTATAGGGGCTAGACAAGTTAGTGGATTTTGTTGTAAATGGCTAAGATGTGTTGGCCTTTAGATGGATAGCTTATTTTGTATAATGCCATGGTTGTTGGCTATTACATTATATAAAAGAAAGATGTAGTTTTCTATGTGAGAATGCACTTCAATTTGAGTTGATTATGATGGTTTTAGATGAGTATATGTTGTGTATGTTAGAAGGGTGAAAAGAACTTGACACTTAGTCTTGTTCTTGACCATGTGGATAGACACACGGACGTGTGTCTAGGCCATGTGTGATACACGGTTAGCCCACGGTCGTGTGCTGTGGCCGTGCGTCCCCTGCAAATTAGTATTATAAATCAGAATAGACCACGGGCTAGCCACACGGGTGTGTGTCTAGACTCTAGGCCGTGTGTGTGAAGTCAGGATTCACCACAGTTGGGAGGCACGGGCATGCCTTGGCCGTGGGCAAATTGGCAGAGTACTGAGTTTTTAGGCACGGTCTGGGGACATGGGCGTGTATGTCTATGCACGGGAGTGTCTAATCTTGCACGGGCATGTGAGACCTGTATAAAAGAGAAAAATTTTAAGGTTTGTAAAAGTTTCGGATTAGTCTCGAGAGCCCTCGTGTGTATGAGTGAGGCCTCGTAAGTCGAGAATGAGGTTATAGAGAGTAATGACGTTGAGCCTAAGTTGCGATTAAGTGGTTTGAGTTCGGTAACCCCTCGGGCCCGATTCCCGGCGTAGAACCCGGGTAAGGGGTGTTACAAGTTATTAATGTTTTAGAAAAATCCCGTATTGAACATTTAACAATCAAAAGCAACCGAATTAAAAGCTAAAACCAAAATAAAATCCCAAAGGCCTTATTACAAAACATAAACCCAAATTAAATAATCTTAAAATAAAGTAAAATGGAATTTTACTAATGTTACGATGTATGGCCACCACAGAGTCCGCCTCGGCTCCAAATCCTCAACGCTGGGATCACTGCGCAAGATTAGCGAGGGGTGAGTTACGAGAACTCAGTGTGCAATTCACCCAGTCGGTCATTAACTGGGCCTTAGCCCTTACAGAAACAAACGGGACTGAAGCCCAAACAGAAGCAAACTGGGCCTTAGCCCTATTAGCATGGTTATACAGATAATGTATGCAAGGAAACCCAGCCCAGCCTAGTAATCCATCCACTACACACCTCCCGTACCAGCCCAACACACCTGTGGGGATTTCTACAATCAACCCTCCATCCGCTACACACCTCGATGGCAGTCACGCTGCTCATCGCCAAAATTGTGGCAAAGCCACCAGAACAACAGAACATACGTGGCATAGCCACCAGACAAAATGTGACAGAGTCACCAGAATATGTGGCAGAGCCACCGGATTACACTTCCCCGATAATCAATATCCCGATCCCATGCAACATACCATGACATAATAATATAGTGCATGCATGAATGTACCAATATAGCAGATAAACAGAATACTCAGTCATGCCAAATCTACCCGTAAGGGTATAATCGTAAATTACTCACCTGGGCTATTTCCAACTCACCCAATAGGGGTATCTCATTAGCTTACCCATTAAGGGTATTTCGGCTTTAAACCGACACACAGATTAATACATAGCAAAACAAACAAGGTGTGAGATTACACACCTGATTACTTCGAGTATTACACACTCACGATCGTCGTCACCCTAGCTAGCGCGAGCAACCGCGATTTGCCTATCTAGACCAGATGCCGACGCCCTTCCACAACCTGGCAGGAAATCCCAAACCACTGACACATTACGCTGCTTAAACTTGGGAGCAGGGGCTACAAATCCACCTCCATTAGGCCCTCTTCCTGATCCCCCCTGAGATAGGTTACCACTAGCCTCCATGAGGAACTCCTGATTAGTGAGCAACAATCTCTTCTTACTCCTCGAGTGGCCCAATCACTATCCCACATCAACTTAAGAAAGAGAAAAGTTCAGCAATAAGAAACTAGGAAATGATACCACTACTTACCCGCAAAGTGATCTCCTTCAATAGTATGGCAAGATTCGGCTTTAACAAAGAAACAAGAAGTGAGAAGGGATAAGAATCTAGCGAAAGAGCAACACTAACCTTAGATCAGAGATGAGCCGACTGGGAAGAAGGGTTTTGGCACAACAGCAAAGCCGCGAAAACCACTGATCGGCTTTGAGGCAACCCGAAATGAAAGCCGAAAGGTGAGAAAGAATAGAGTCCACCACCTGACGATTAGAAGGAAAAAGGAATAGGGGTTTCGGCCAAGAAGTGGATAGCAATCACAAGAGCAAAGAAGGTGTTCGAAAGAGAAAAGATAAGGAGTCACCTGAGAAGTTAATGTTTGGCGAAGAAGAGACTAGCCAGAGAGTGATAGGAATGAACGAAAAGAGAGAAAAAGGGGTGAGTAGGGGAGGGTTCGGCTATTAGCAAGAAGTAGCAGAAAACAACTTCAAATTTGGAGAGTAGTGGGAGTAGGTGAATTCGGTCTGCAGTGCAAAACAAAGAAAAGAAAAAGAGACCTGAAATGTCTTTCGGGAAAAACCCAAACGCAAGATAGCTGAGGAAACTCTAAAGAAATTCGACACTCCCTCTCTTGACCGAATGCGCATATCCAAGAAGCCCCCAACCCTTTGGCCGAAATTCCTCCTACACAAACCCCATATTCGGCTAACTCCCCATATTCACCAAATCCCACGATTCACTTCCTGATTTGCTCCACCAAGCCCTCTCCAACACTCATTGAAACAGATTTGACCAATTCAAATCCTCCTTGGTAGAGTCCCACGCCAACTCCACCTTTTCTTCACCTTGGACACAAAATAAAAGCCATATTTTGCAGCATGAGGGATTCAAACCTCACTCCCCTTGCTCTCATACTGACGCCATCACCACTCCACCATGTGGCCATTTTGTGCTATTAAAATACAATCAATTATACCTAAGTCCTGCCTTCACTAGCTCTCCTCACTAAAGTACCCCAAAAGCAAAATTTTCCCTATGGCCTAACTTGAACCCAGGACTTCATAGAAACCCCGTAACCTTCCAAAATCACTTACCTAATAAGTCTAACTTGCAATAATTCCGTTCTCACATTCCCATAAATTTAAAATGCTCCTACGCTCAAGGCCCAATAGGCCTAATTCTCCTAGGCCCAAATTTGGGGCGTTACAAATCTACCCCCTATCAAAAAAATTTCGTCCTCGAAATTTCCAGCTATCTAACAGTGGTTTAACACAGACTACTCTACCCCGCTACCGCTGCGCACTCTGAATTCAATAACACTAATACACTTCTAACCTAATCTAGAACCCTCTTCACCCAACCAGATATCCAACCACAGAAGCAAACAGGTACTTATCACGCATACATAAAATGTCCTACTTTCAGAACACCACATCCAACCAAAACATACTTGACTTAATGACGATGGAACAATCTCGAGCCTTATGCTCCTTAGACCCGCATCTCAAGCATGCACCTGACCTCCTCCAACATTCACCCGGATGACGCCTTCTACAATATTCGTAAGCCAGAAGGTTTGGACGCGTCTTAGCATGTTTCACAGAACGAGACCACGGCCCTAAAGAACTGCGATCTCTTTTCTTCTTACAGTTCACGCACCCAACTCGGAGTGTTTCACCAATTTCTTAACCTCCTTCAGTACCTCCCTAACTAGCTGAGTTAGCTCATCAACTCCGGCTCGGTCATGAGACCCCGTCTCAGTCACTGGCGATGCCGGTGCCTCCCTTACGGGCGTATGCCCCGATGCTGAGGGTCCAGCCCTAGCACCTCAGCCTCTACCACGGCCGCGTGCACCACGTCCACGACCTCTTGTACTAATATCGCTGAATTGGTTTGATTTGATTACAAGTTTTATGAATCAGTCTGTAATTCCAATGTTTATTAACATATGTTTTATGTAAAACAGGTATAAGAGTTGTTTTCGCAGATCGAATTTTCTAATGTCTCAGTCTCTACAGTCTTTAGCTCTTATAGCTAACAGTCTCAGCATACTATCACTAACTCTAGTAGTTTCTTACTACAATCATTTTAACATAACATCAAAAATAGGGTAAGAGAACTTACGGATTTGGTGTCGGAGACTCGGGTGCCATACTTCCATAAATACATATTTTTCTAAACCAAAATTTTAAACGAATTTTGAAAAACATTTTCGAACCCATTCCACAAGCCGAGTTTTGAAACTCGAGCTCTGATACCATAAAATGTAACATCCCAAACATGGCCCAAACATTATGACCGGATCTGGCATGTCACATAGAAGGGTTGTTTAAAACTGCGTGTTCGTTACAAACTTCGTATTCTTTTTGAAAACTTCAAGTTTTTGTTGTTTGTAAAAAAAATTCAAATCTGCTTTTGTGGTGTTGTTGTAAAAATGTTGTTACTTCATTTTTTTCCAAATACTTTGTTTATAAAAGAAATTAGATTCGGTGATTTGCAAAAATATGATGTTTTGAAACTGTTCTCGACGTTTTAAGAGAACCCAGTCTTTATCAATTATAGTTTGTAATCCGTTCGTTTACAACTTGGAAAACAGTTATTAATGTTTTAAAAAAATCCCGTATTGAACATTTAACAATCAAAAGCAACCGAATTAAAAGCTAAAACCAAAATAAAATCCCAAAGGCCTTATTACAAAACATAAACCCAAATTAAATAATCTTAAAATAAAGTAAAATGGAATTTTACTAATGTAACGATGTATGGCCACCACAGAGTCCGCCTCGGCTCCAAATCCTCAACGCTGGGGATCACCTGCAAGATTAAGCAGGGGGTGAGTTACGAGAACTCAGTGTGCAATTCACCCAGTCGGTCATTAACTGGGACTTAGCCCTTACGGAAACAAACGGGTCTGAAGCCCAAACAGAAGCAAACTGGGCCTTAGCCCTATTAGCATGGTTATACAGATAATGTATGCAATGCAACCCTTGACCTAGTAATCCATCCGCTACACACCTCTGTGCCCAGCCCAACACACGTGGGGATTTCTACAATCAACCCTCCATCCGTTACACACCTCGATGGCGATCCACTTTGCTCATCGCTGAAATTGTGGCAAAGCCACCGAACAACAGAACATACGTGGCATAGCCACGGACAAAATGTGTGAGTCACGAGAATATGTGGCGAGCCACTGGATTACACTTCCCGATCATCGTATCCCGATCCCATGCAACATACCATGACATAATAATATAGTGCATGCATGAATGTACCAATATAGCAGATAAACAGAATACACAGTCATGCCAAAGCTACCCGTAAGGGTATAATCGTAAATTACTCACCTGGGCTATTTCCAACTCACCCACTAGGGGTATCTGATTAGCTTATCCATTAAGGGTATTTCGGCTTTAAACCGACACAGAGAGTAATACATAGCAAAACAAACAAGGTGTGAGATTACACACCTGATTACTTCGAGTATTACACACTCACGATCGTTGTCACCCTCGCTAGCGCGAGCAACCACGATTTGCCTATCTAGACCAGATGCCGATGCCCATCCACAACCCGGTGGGAAATCCCGAATCGCTGACACACTACGCCGCTTAAACTTGGGAGCAGGGGCTACGAATCCACCTCTATTAGGCCCTCTTCCTGATCCCCCCTTAGATAGGTTACGACCAGCCTCCATGAGGAACTCCTGATTAGTGAGCAACAATCTCCTCTTACTCCTCGAGTGGCCCTATCACTATCCCACATCAACTTAAGAAAGAGAAAAGTTCAGCAATAAGAAACAAGGAAACGATACCACTATTTACCCGCAAAGTGATCTCCTAAAATAGTATGGCAAGATTCGGCTTTAACAAAGAAACAAGAAGTGAGAAGGGATAAGAATCTAGCGGAAGAGCAACACTAACCTTAGATCAGAGATGAGCCGACTGGGAAAAAGGGTTTTGGCACAACAGCAAAGCCGCGAAAACCACTGATCAGCTTTGAGGCAACCCGAAATGAAAGCCAAAATGTGAGAAAGAATGGAGTCCACCACCTAACGATTAGAAGGAAAAAGGAATAGGGGTTTCGGCCAAGAAGTGGATAGCAACCACAAGAGCAAAGAAGTTGTTCGAAAGAGAAAAGAGAAGGAGTCACCTGAGAAGTTAATGTTCGGCTAAGAAGAGACTAGCCAGAGAGTGATAGGAATGAATGAAAAGAGAGAAAAAGGGGTGAGTAAGGGAGGGTTCAGCTATTAGCAAGAAGTAGCAGAAAACAACTTCAAATTTGGAGAGTAGTGGGAGTAGGTGAATTTGGTCTGTAGAGCAAAACAAAGAAAAGAAAAAGAGACCTGAAATGTCTTTCGGGAAAAACCCAAACGCAAGAAAGCTGAGGAAACTCTAAAGAAATTCGGCACTCCCTCTCTTGACCGAATGTGCACATCCAAGAAGCCCCCAACCCTTTGGCCAAAATTCCTCCTACACAAACCCCATATTCGGCCAACTCCCCACATTCACCAAATCCCACGATTCACTCCCAGATTTGCTCCACCAAGCCTTCTCCAACACTCATTCAAACAGATTTGACCAATTCAAATCCTCATTGGAAGAGTCCCACGCCAACTCCACCTCTTCTCCACCTTGGGCACAAAATAAAAGCCATATTTTGCAGCATGAGGGATTCGAAACCTCACTCCCCTTGCTCTCATACTGACGCCACCACCACTCCACCATGTGGCCATTTTTTTCTATTAAAATATAATCAATTATACCTAAGTCCTGCCTTCACTAGCTCTCCTCACTAAATTACCCCAAAAGCAAAAATTTCCCTATGGCCTAACTTGAACCCAGGACTTCATAGAAACCCCGTAACCTTCCAAAATCACTTACCTAATAAGTCCAACTTGTAATAATTTCGTTCCAACATTCCCATAATTTTAAAATGCTCCTACGCTCAAGGCCCAATAGGCCCAATTCTCCTAGGCCCAAATTTGGGGCGTTACAAAGTCTCCTTGAAATCGCATTCAAACTCCCCCACTTATCATGCTTTTGTAGATTTGCCCCTAGCTAAATATAGCAAGTTGAAATCTTTAACTTGTGCATGAGTAGTGGGAAGCAAAGGGGAGTGTATGGCTCCTAATTATTTGCTGTTTTTAGCAGCCACTCTCACCTATAAATGCCCTCTTTCACCTATTCATTCAACACAACTTTCATTCCACACATCTCTCTCTCTTTCACTTACTTTCTCTCCTTTGTTTTCCACTTTTCCCTTCTACTTTCCTTTGTCGATTTCCCTCTTGGAAATGATCCCTTCAACCAACTTGGGTAGCAGCATTCAAGTGCTTGTATAAGCCTCGGTTCAACAGAACGAGCGGAGAAGAAGGAACAGAGCAAACTAGTCAGGCTTTGGAGAAACACCAGATTTGATTCTAGTTTCCTATCCTTTAACTTTTATTGTTGTTGTTATGAACATGTCTATGAATATTTTTTATGTTGTTATTCTAAATTTAATTAACATGGCTTAAATTTAATTCGTGTTAGGTTGATTGCATTTCATCTACTTAATTTATTGATAAACCGAAATAATAACATATTTTAGACCCACATTTAGCATGCTTTTGGGAGATTTAAGCCTTGAATTGTTTAATTTGGTGCTCTTAATCCTTTGTTTTCATGTTTTATACTCAGGAAAGCACCGGAGGATGAAAAGAACGAGAAACGGGCTTAAAACGGACCAATTAGGCCAAATCACGAAATCGACACGGCCTGGCCCCAAGCAACACGGTCGTGCCTCCCCAATCAGACTTGAACACGGCTTGGGCCCAAGCAACACGGCCGTGCCTCCCTAATCAGAACTGAACACAGCCTGGCCACGATTCACACGGGCGTGTGCCAAGGGCGTGTCCCTGCCGTGGAGAAGAGGAATTTCACACAGATTTGGATACTTAGGGGTAAAGAAACACATTCCAAAAGCCTATATAAACACCCTAGAGGCCAACTACAAAGGGGGGTCCAGCTAGGCCAAGGAGCCGAGCTAGAAAGATCAGATTTGTGGAAATTACTCGAAGGATAGCCAGTTTATTCATCTCAAGAAGCCGAAGTTATACTCAAGACGGAGGATCTCTCTTCAATTCCTTCAGGGGGTTTTAGAGTTTTTCTTATGTTTTGTTTTATCTTTTCTTTTGAGATGTATTTTGTTATCATTATAAACTAAACCCTCAAATACCTGAGGGGGATGAAACTTAGATGAATCTTGTTACCGTTTGCTGAACTATATGATAAATATTTGACTTGTTCTTAATTATGTGTTCTTAATTCTTGTGTTGATATTTCGCGGATATTAATTAAAGTTTGATGTGCTTAGGTGGAGGAGCAAAAGTCCCTGCCTAAGAGTAGATCTAGCATAATTAAGCGGAGTTGATCGCACGCCTAGACATAGGGTGACGAGATTTTGCCGGATTAGGGTGAAACCTAATATGGGAGTCCATAGATCGAGTTAATGCAATCTTAGGGGTTTTAATTAGAAAGAGATTTCAATTAATCAACCTAAGATTAGACGTTAGTAGCCTCGACGGAGGTATTAATATAACTTGGGGAATCTTACGGATCAAGTCAAATGAATAAATCGTCTGGTTCAGAGTTAGATAACAAGTGAAGTCTAGGTGGATTCTTCCTTGGGTATTGTTTTAATCAATTGGTTTTTCCCACAAGTATTTCCCTAATTTTATTCTTTCTTGTCTCATCGTCTTTAGCTTAGTAGTTAGTTAATTTTCTAGATTAAACCGATTCACTTCAATTTTAAGGCTAAATAATAAAAAGAAAGTTAGTATTAGTACTTTCGGTTCCTTTGGGTTCGACAATCCAGTCTTGCCACTAAGCTATACTACTGTTCGATAGGTACACTTGCCTCAATCGTTGTCATAGTTAGTTTTTAGGTTCGATCATTCTCATTATAAATTTTAAGACTTTGACATCGCATAAAACAACGATCAAGTTTTTGGCGCCGTTGCCGGGGAACTGAAATAATAAGAACACTCAATTTTTATTACTTTAGCCATTTTTTATTTTCTGCAATTTTACTCTTATTTTATTTTCTATTTTTTATCTTTATAAATTTTAGTTTTTGCCCCTTGTAGGTACCTGTAGTTTATGACTAGAAAGAACCCGACAGGACCTTTAATTTGCGATAGTGAGATCGAAGCAACAGCTCACAGAAATCGGAGAGAAATTAGGCGAAGTCTACAATACACAGAAGAAGAGCAAGAAAACATCATCAATACCACCGAAGAGATGGACCAGAACAATCCACCACCTCAAGAGATAGCCGAAAATCATGCTCCTCAAACTATGTATGATTATGCTAAGCCTAGTTTAGTTGGTACTGAATCTAGTATTGTTAGACCTACTATTCTTTGCAAATAATTTTGAATTGAAACCTAACACTATCTGAGATGATACAACGATTCGTTCGGTTTGATGGTTTGCAGGATGAGGATCCTAACACACACTTAGCAAATTTTTCGGAATCTGCGACACTTTTAAAATTAATGGCGCATCGATGATGCCATCCGCCTTCGGTTATTTCCCTTTTCTTTGAGAAATAAAGCTAAATAGTGGTTGCATTCTCTACCCCGAGGATCAATTACTACATGGGAACAAATGACCGAAAATTTTTTATTAAAATATTTTTCGCCGGCCAAAACGGCCAAGTTAAGGAATGATATCTCTTCTTTTGTGCAGATGGATTTAGAAACACTTTACGATGCATGGGAGAGATACAACGATCTTTTGAGAAGGTGCCCACACCATGGATTACCCTTGTGGCTACAGGTCCAAACTTTTTACAACGGTGTGAATCCCTCAACTAGGCAGTTGATCGATTCAGCAGCCGGTGGAACTTTGAATAATAAAACACCTGAAGTAGCTTACAAATTTATAGAGGAGATGTCACTGAATAACTATCAGTGGCAAGTCACGAGGACAAAGCCCACGAAAGCTGCCAGTGTTTTCAACCTCGACGCAGTAACCATGCTATCGAATCAGGTAGACGTGTTAACTAAAAAAATTGATGGTTTGTGTAATTCCTTGCAGGTACAACCTGTTATGCAGTGCGAAACAAGTGGAGGTGTGGCGAATCTTGAGTACCCACCCTACGGACATGGCATAGAAGGTGAACAAATGAACTATGTAAGTAACAATTTTAGATATCAAAATAACCCTTATAGCAATACTTACAATCCAGGTTGGAAGAACCACCCCAATTTTTCATGGGGTGGTCAAGGAAATCAAAGACAACAACACCCTCCAAATTTCCAACAGCAGCAGTACCCAAAGGATAAGAAACCGAACCTTGAGGAGATGTCGATTAAAATATATATAGCAACAATGAAACACGTTGCCAAAGTATAGAAACAAAACTTGCAAAACAAGAAGCATCGACACAAGAGCTCAAAGATCAAATTGGGCAAATCACCAAGATCTTGACGGAACGACCACAAGGTAGATTGCCAAGCAACACTGAAACTAACCCAAGGGAGCAGATTCAAGCCATATCAACTAATGATAATGTAGGGTTAGATGAGCCTCATTTAAAACAAGAGAATGTGGTAGAAGAGGGTAAGGTTGAGGAAGAAAGTAAAAATCCAAAACCAGTAATTAAAGAGTACCAACCTCGTATACCATACCCCGAGGCGATGAAGAAAGACGACAGAGAGGAACATTTAGGTAAGTTTCTTAAACTTTTAAAGAAATTACATATTAACTTACCATTACTTGAAGATCTTTCGCAGATGCCAGATTCAAGGAAATTCTTAAAAAAACTTTTGACAAACAAGCGAAAGCTCGACGAGGAATCACATGTGGAACTCAACGCAAAGTGCTCAGCAATTCTCCAAAATAAATTGCCACAAAAATTAAAAGATCTAGGGAGTTTTACAATTCCATGCTTAATTGGTAGTTTATCTATTGATAATGCGTTAGCTGATTTAGGGGGAAGCATAAATGTCATGCCTTATAAATTGTTTAAACAACTTGGTCTAGGGAAACCCAAACAAACTAGGATAAGCATTCAATTAGCTGATAAAACTGTTAGAATTCCTAGGGGTATAATCGAAGATGTACTAGTAAAGATTGATAAATTCGTATTCCCAGTAGACTTTGTTGTTTTAGACATGGATGAGGACAATAGTATTCCATTAATTCTAGGAAGGCCCTTTTTAGCAACTGCTAGGACTAAAATTGATGTCGACGCAGGTGAACTCATACTCTGTGTAGGTGACGAGACAGTCACTCTTCAGGCTCTCGATTCAGTTAGAACATCGAGCAAACAAGGTGAGAAAATAAAGTCTATTGATAACCGTTCGATTAACCCTTCTTTGCAGGAAGCACCACAAAAGAACACAACTAAACTCGATCCTAGACCCAATGACAACAAGGAAACAACTCATGAGGATCGAAGGGATCAAGTTGATGAACTAGACGAGTGGAAGACACATTTCAAGGAAACACTAGGGATACACGAAGAGAAACCTAGAGAACCACCAGATGGAGCTCGTAGGAGCGACAAATCACTTTAAAATAGGAGACCATGTATTGTTAGATAAAGAAGACCCTCGAATATCTCCTCCTGACCCTAATAGAAACAAAGAAATCCCTTTTAGGGTAATAAGTGTTTTCCCATACGGAACAATCGAGGTAAGTAATCCTATTTTTGGCACTTTCAATATAAACGCATCTCGACTTGAACCCTATCATGATAATGAAACTGATAGCATGAGGAAGGACTTTCAACTCCTTAAACCACCTTGATGATGCAAACGAGAGGTAAGTCTAGCTTAAGACTTTAAACGAGCACTTCTCGGGAGGCAACTCGAGCACTAACTCCATTACTCTTTCTATTTTATTTCATTTTATTTTTCACTCTTAATTCTCCTTTGCAGCAACTAACTATAAACTAACCAAGACAAATTACCATACCACACGGCCTTACACACGGTCGTGGCCGTGGTCGTGTGGATGCATCGAATCTCCGTACTGACATGGTAGAGATGGTACGAGTCAGGACGAATCGTATCTTCAAATCACGGTCCCAACTACCCTGCCACGGCTGTGCGACATGGCCGTGGACGACACTGAGGGAAGACAAACGGGCTCCGACTGAACACCACAGCCGTGTGATTCGGCCGCGGTTGACACTGTTTGACCCGACATGGGCGTGGTGACCACGAAACAGGCGTGGGAGAAATGAATGAAACACAACATGGTCGTGCGATACGGCCGTGAGACCCACTACGCCCATGGCACACGGGCGTGGGAAGGCACCAAACCCCAAATTTCTATTTAAACCACCCACCCCCCATCCATACCACTTTCTTCCATTCCATTATTCAGAATTCTCCCCTTTCATACTCTTCCCCCTTTGGTTATTACTAAAACCCTTGAGCTCCACCACATCCATGTCAAAGAAGTGGAAGGATCCCAGTATAGTCTCCCTGTGGGAGACCGATCTACATAAGTTCATGACCGCTTCATCTAGTCGAAAAGCCAAGGGTCTTTGAGACCATTTAGCTTTTAGTTTTCTTTTCTCATCTCTTTTAATTTCCTTTTCTTTAACACTCTTATGTTTAATTTAGCTTATTCTATTTTAGTTTCTTGGTTTTAGGTTCTTCAGACTGCTTGGAAATCACCCCACCACGACCTCTGCCAACATCATCGCGGCCTTAGAAGTCACACCCACCTCGCAAACCATCCAACAATAAGGACTCTTCGGTCCATTAATCTTTTCTTTTAATTTTATTTCACTTTTTATTTTCCCCCACTTTAGCTTGCTTTTCTTTAAATACATAATTAGTATAGTTTGAATTATTATTATTATTTCCTGGCTAATTCTGCACGAGCTACCCAATTTCTTCATCTAGCGCAGAGACTGTGGATGGCCACCATACCACCATCAGAGACGCCTCCTCCAACTTATCTTTCACCTCCAACGCAAGGATTTCATTCATAATTCAGGGAGTTTCACTTCTCTCCATATCTTTTGATTTCTACTTAATTGTTTATATATATCTTTGTACATTGAGGGCAATGTACATCTTAAGTGTGGGGGGTGAACAACCTAAAAAGGTGCCTAATTTTTTTCATTATTCTCAAATTCCTGAAATTAGGTGCCAAACTTTTTGCATTATTCTCAAATCCTGAATTATGTCTTGTTTCTTAAGTAAGTTTCTCATATTATGATTAGAATGAAATTCCCTACGAATTCATGATTTTTTTATTGATATATTTTAGATTAAGTCATTGATAATTGTGCATTGATAATTTAAAACTTTAAGATACTAGAGAATCAAGCATGATAAGTCTATTTTTCAGGATTAATTTTTTTTTTAGGTTGTCTACCTGAATTTGAAGATTACTTTGAAGTTTGAAATTTGCTAGGTTGACATCAAACAACTATAATTTGTGTGAGATGTTGAGCCTTAATAGAGCATATATTCTTTTTCTTGCTCACTTTATTGATTATGAGCGTGTCAGCATTGATTTGTTATTCTAGAACTTGCATCGATTATACAAGTCGAGACCACACCTTTGATTTGATATACGAAGATGATAAAGGCACCTAGGTTTTAACCCACTCACTCCACTAAAAGCCTACCTTCATTATTAACCCCTAGTGAACTCTGTTTAATCCTGACAACCCATTTATTGACTTACCCGCTAATACTAACCCAAAACCCTTTGTTTTTGTTATCACCATTCCTTTTGACTACCCTTATATCGAGATTTGATTTGATCCGTTGCCTAACTATGATCTTTATTTCAGTAGTTAAATTCATCCTTTATTATGTATTTGACTTGTTCTTAAAAAAATCAAAGTATAGTCATTATTGGTTTTATGATTAAATGAGCTTATACGTTTGAATTCCAAATATTGAAAAAGAAGCTCGAATTATTAGTATTATTAGTTTTCAATTGATGTAATTACTTATATTCAGTTCGTTGTTTTTGGTTAGGTAATTTGTCAATTCAATCTTGATTCTAACCTTCTAATTCAGCCTATTTCCACACCTTAACCCAAGCCCCGTTACAACCCTGTTAAAGACCTTTTGATTTGTGCATCATTTCATATTATAGTGGTGGAGATTTGATTCTCATGCAAGCATATGGGATTAACTTTTCATGTTTGACTTATGAGTGCTTAATCTTTGAACCTTAAACACATCGAGTGACTTGAGTGAATCTGTAGTGAGGATGTCAATCCTTGTCGATTTTGAATTAGAGGTAATCATTCAGATGAGGGGAAACACCTATATTTTGTGATACAAATGTATGACTTAGATTGTTTGAATCTTTAGGACTCCTTGTGTTGAATTATCCATGTATGAATTATCTTTGAATTATGATGAAACATTATTGATGAATATTATGAATTAAGGAAGTTCGTTTTAATCATGACTTGAGAATTTTGCTTGAGGACAAGCAAAAGCTTAAGTGTGGGGGTATTTGATAAAACGAAATAGTAACATATTTTAGACCCACATTTAGCATGCTTTTGGGTGATTTAAGCCTTGAATTGTGTAATTTGGCGCTCTTAATCCTTTGTTTTCATGTTTTATACTTAGGAAAGCACCAGAGGATGAAAAGAACGAGAAACGGGCTTAAAATGGACCAATTAGGCCAAATCATGAAATCGACACAACCTGGCCCCAAGCAACACGGCCGTGCCTCCCCAATCAGACTTGAACACGGCCTGGGCCTAAGCAACACGGCCGTGCCTCCCTAATCAGACCTGAACACGGCCTGGCCTCGATTCACACGGGCATGTGCCAAGGGCGTGTCCCTGCCATGGAGAAGAGGAATTTCTCTCGGATTTGGATACTTAGGGGTAAAGAAACACATTCCAAAAGCCTATATAAACACCCTAGAGGCCAACTACAAAGGGGGGTCCAGCTAGGCCAAGGACCCGAGCCAGAAAGATCAGATTTGTGGAAATTACTCGAAGGATAGCCAGTTGATTCATCTCAAGAAGCCGGAGTTATACTCAAGACGGAGGATCTCTCTTCAATTCCTTCAGGGGGTTTTAGAGGTTTTCTTATGTTTTGTTTTATCTTTTCATTTGAGATGTGTTTTGTTATCATTGTGAACTAAACCCTCAAATACCTGAGGGGGATGAAACTTAGATGAATCTTGTTATCATTTGCTGAACTATATGATAAATATTTGACTTGTTCTTAATTATGTGTTCTTAATTCTTGTGTTGATATTTTGCGGATATTAATTCAAGTTTGATGTGCTTAGGTGGAGGAGCAAAAGTCCCTGCCTAAGAGTAGATCTAGCATAATTAAGCGGAGTTGATCGCACGCCTAGACATAGGGTGACGAGATTTTGCCGGATTAGGGTGAAACCTAATATGGGAGTCCATAGATCGAGTTAATGCAATCTTAGGGGTTTTAATTAGAAAGAGATTTCAATTAATCAACCTAGGATTAGATGTTAGTAGCCTCGACGGAGGTATTAATATAACTTAGGGAATCTTACGGATCAAGTCAAATGAATAAATAAATGCAGTTCAGAGTTAGATAACAAGCGAAGTCTAGGTGGATTCTTCCTTGGGTATTGTTTTAATCAATTGGTTTTTCCCACAAGTATTTCCCTAATTTTATTCTTTCTTGTCTCATCGTCTTTAGCTTAGTAGTTAGTTAATTTTCTAGATTAAACCGATTCACTTCAATTTTAAGGCTAAATAATAAAAAGAAAGTTAGTATTAGTACTTTCGGTTCCTTTGGTTTCGACAATCCGGTCTTGCCACTAAGCTATACTACTGTTTGATAGGTACACTTGCCTCAATCGTTGTCATAGTTAGTTTTTAGGTTCGATCATTCTCATTATAAATTTTAAGACTTTGACATCGCATAAAACAACGATCAGTTATTAAAATCATGTTTGTGTTGTTATATGTCTTGGTAAATTATTTGATTAAGTAAAATCATGATTATGTTATACTTGCATTATAAATGTAAGGTAACTAATGAATTAATTATTAATCGTATTGAAATTGTAATTAATTGACACAATGCTTAATCAGTGCATGTTTAATCTTCTAAGGTAGCTGAGGGTTAAAATTAGTGACGGTATTAAACAGTACATTAGCCTTGCATAACTTGCAAGATTATTGTGATTAAACTGTTTCAATGTAGGAATATATTGTTACTTCACTTAATCTTTTACTTGCTTATTAAAATTTATTAATTGTTTGAATTGGCATAGTAATATGTTCAAGAGATTAGTTAATTTTGTAAGTCTATATGTGCTATAGTTAACAAATTACCAAGTTGCCGTGAATTTATTCGTAACAACATGAACATTAGTTTTATTAATATTAAGTTAAGAAATGTAATTGATCTAACACACTTATGTCATATTGATTAAACTTGTTTTGCAGAAATCATGCGTTGGAATTTTTACCTTTTTAAATTTCTTAGTTAAAATCTAGTTTTATTAAACCCTTTTTCAAAACAAACGATTTTCCTTCACCAAAGTGTTTTTAATTGCATTTCATAAATATTTTCTTACACAGTCCCTGTGGGTACGATAACTCGACATTTACTCTTCACTTTATTACTTGTTACGATCATGTACACTTGCACATTTCCATCGTTCCAAGTTTTGGGCGCCGTTTTTGGGGACTGTTTTAAAAGTAATTATTTGTGAATTTGTTAATTTTGCATTTTGGTTTAGTTTTCTGTTCAATTTTAACTTAATTAATTTTTCTGTAATCGTTTCTGGTGCTTATGAGTATTGATCAAATTATCAATTTGGAACTCCTAGGGCCATCATCAGTGATGAGGGGTCCCATTTTGTGAACAAATGGTTGAAATGGTTACTTGATAAACATAAAGTGAAGCAGAAGGTTGCCATAGCTTACCATTCGTAGACAAATGGGCAAGCTGAATTGGCAAACAAAGAGATAAAAGGCATACTCGAGAAGGTAGTTTATCCAAACCGACAAGACTGGTCCAAAAGACTAGACGATGCTTTATGGGCATATAGGACAACATACAAAACACCTTTAGGGATATCACCCTATAGGTTGATTTTTGGGAAAGCTTGTCATTTGCCCTTGGAGTTAGAACATAAAGCTTATTAGGCTCTCCAACAACTCAACTTGGATCTTAAGCTGGCTAAAGAGAAATGGATGCTTCAACTCAACGAGTTAGAAGAGTTCTGAATGTTCTCATACAAGAATGCCAAACTATTCAAGGAAAGACTTAAAAGATGGCATGACAAGCACATTTGAGTTCGAGAATTTGAAGTAGGTCAGCAAGTCTTGTTATTCAATTCTAGATTAAGGTTATTTCAAGGTAAATTAAAATCACGTTGGTCCGGTCCATTTATGATTCACTAGGTTTTCCCATATGGAGTTGTCGAACTTCAAGGTAAGGGAGGTAATTTTCGAGTTAATGCTCAATGCTTAAAACACTACTGGGGGGATAAAATTGAGCAGGATAAAGTCTCGTTCATTTTATTGGATACTTAATTTTTCATGTATTCTTTTAAATAAATGGTTTAGGGTATATTTTCGAGATTAGTATGTTAAAATGAATTCTGTCTATGAGATTGGAACTTAAGCAGGACCGCTTGTGACCCCTCCAATCTTTTTTGGGAATTGATTTTAACATAATCTTTGAAGAAATTATCCCCTAAATGTCAAAATAAATTTTTAGTTTTTCAAATAAAAAGGTCAATTTTGATCCAAGTTTTAATTGCAGCTAAATTTCCAAATTTTCTTTAAGTCTAGGTACTTAATTGAATTATTTGAAAAATGTGGTTGTTCTTTTTGTAAATATTGAAATTAGCTGTCTCTTTTTGTAAATATTTTTAAACAGCAAAAATAAATGTTTAATTTTTATTTTCAATAAATAAGGGTGATAATACTTAATATATAATTATAATTATTATAATGTATATTAATTATTATCAACTTTGTATAGAATTAGAATTAGTTTAAAATTTATCATATTTTAATTAAGAGTTTTTATTTCAATAAATAAAGTAATAGTAAATAATATTTTAATATACATTATATTAATTATTAATTGTTATTAACTTTATATGACATTAGGACTTAGAATATTTTATTATTAATTTGTTCTTAGAATTCTAATTGAATTCCTTTCTCCCTTCGCTATAAATTCTACCAACCTTCTCCACCATTCACATCATCTTAACCAACCACACCAACACCCACCATCAGGATACAAGCACATGCCCAGCAACCCCAACGCGCACGCCTTTGCTGTTTCCAGTTCCAGCTCATGTGCACTAGCCTTGCTCGCGTCGCTGCTGCCTCTGCACATTGCTGTCGTTCCTTTATTCAAGCTGCGCGCATCCTTGCACAAACCGAACACCCCTTGTCACTTTTGCACCACACTTCCATCACATTTTAGCCACCAACCGATCACCCTTCCAACCAACCCTCAATCAAAATTTTTTGCTTTAATTTTTTTTTATTTTATTTGAGTCTTTAGTTTTTACACAAAGGTGGTAAGAAAATTTTTCTCCTAAATTTCAATTTTATTTATTTATTTTTTCAATGTATTTAATTATTAATATTCTAGACTAATTGAATTTTTGAGAAAATATTTATTTCCATTTTATGTTCAGGTTAATCATGCCTCACAAAACAACTCGTGCTTCTATCCAAGTTGAAGAATCTCAAAACAAATTTCACTGTGAAGAAGCCAAGGCGAGATACGATAGCATCTTCAAAAATCAGCAAATGCTCCCAGAAAAAGGCTTCACACTGAAAGAAAGCAACTATATCGATTTCATGGCGCACATTTGAAAAATTGTTGAAGCTCTCAATTGGGAGTTGTTTTGTGAGAAAAGACCTAGTGCAGATGAAAAGTTAGTTCGTGAATTTTATGCGAATTTGACCTCAAGCGAATTAACGGAAGTTTCTGTCCATGGAATCAAGGTACCAATAAGCTCAAACGCTATTAATGAATTCTTTGAATTACCTGATTTTGAAGACGACAAATATTCTTCCTTGATGAGAAATATTAAGGCTAAAAAATTGCAAGAAATTCTCAAGGAACTTACAATTCCGGGTTCTAAGTGGACTGTGTCAAAGCATGGAACTCACACATGTTGTAGAGAATATTTGACACCATTAGCAAAGGTATGGTTCTATTTCATTCGATTCAGCCTTATGCCTATTTCACATGGGACTACAATTTCATTAGAGCGAATGGTCTTGTTATACTTGATCTTAACAGAAAAGACCATTGATGTGGGAAAAATCATTCTGAGAGAAATGCAAAATTGTGTGGCTAGACGTTCTGGCCCAGCTTACTTTCCCTTTATGATAATTTTTTTTCCTTGAAAGTTAAAATTCTTGCAAACGTAAAGAAGGCAGGTTATAGCAAGGGCACAATCACAGATTGGGACCTCTACCGAATAGCTGAAGATTCTATTCTACAACAATGAGTTAAAGTGAGCGAGGATCCTGAAGAAGAAGAAGAAGATCCCACAGAGATCGAACCAATGCAGTCAGCTAAAATCCCTGATAAGGTAGAACCAATGGAACCAATAACCGAACCTGACATGGTAATCTTAACATTCAGAACTCAATCGCCTCACCCAGACCTTTGTGATGAGCTGTCAAAGTTGATGGACATAATGTAACATATGCAATGGCAACAACAAGCTTACTGGAAATATTAAAAAATACGGGATGACTCAATAAGAAGCGCTTTTACGAAAATATTCAATGACCCGTTTATTTTTGTGCCTGAGTTTCCAGATTTCATATTTGAACCATGGAGTTCAAAGTCAAAGACGAAACGAAGCAATTCATGCAAAAACAAAGACGATGGAGCAAAAGATGAGTCAGAATCTGAGGGATCTGCAAATAAATAAGAAGGGGGATTCTTTACTTTATATTATTTTCTTTCCTAAGATATTTAATGTTTTTAGGATTAGGTTCTATTAGGATTTTTTCTTGTAAAATAAAATAAGAGGTGGAAATCATAAATAAAAATGAACAAGTTACAAAATAAGAAGTGTGACAATAGATATGTACATGTCTAGGATTGGATCTAGAGAGAGCTTGGTACTTAAGCGGTCAAATTGACTCACATCCTTTTTTCTCGAATCCTACCTGGTGTATAGTATCTATTCACTTCTAACAATGAGGACATTGTTCATTTTAAGCAGAGGGGACTGAAAAATTGAAATTATTTCCTCTCAGAATAAATTTTTCTTTTAATTATGGTTAGGTTATATTCTATTCAAAAATTTGAAATTTTGTTAAGTATGCTAAACTTCAGTATGAATAAAGTTCTATTATCTCAATAATTGTTATGTTAGCTGAATTATGACATAAATGTACTCTTAATAAAGTATGTAAATCATACTATAAAAGTTTTAGTTCCTTAGGAAAGCTAGGCATGTATAAAAGTTTAAGTCTCTAGAATTGACTTAGTAATTTCTTGAGGCGAAATCCTAGGAAGCATGGAATATTGAAAATGATTTAGGCAACTTTTTTTTTTGGACCGTTTGAGCCTTTCAAGCCAACCTGGATGAATTTTTACCCTTTGAAACCGAACTTTGAGACTATATGACCTAATTTTATTTGAATCTTTGCAATATTCAGCCATCACTTCTCTCATAATTATCTTTAAATTGTCCCAAACACTAGACTCAGTACTATTCATAATATTCTTTGAAAATAAGTTTAGGGAAGTTGAAAAGAAGTATTAAACACTCAAAAAAAAAGAGAAGAAATGTAACATCCTAAAATTTGAGTTTTTATATGTTACATTATTTTGGTACTCAGCTAGTTTAATTATCCAATGTGTGTGTTTATTTAGTCTTGAGAAGGCTCGGGATTTATTTTGGATTTGTAATAATTTTTGGTATTTAGTACTTTAAGGAAATGGAATAAGTGACCTTAAAGCTTAAGGTAATTAGGTGGTAAAAAGTTGGCATAATTGAGCAATTAGTGAAGGGGATATGGCGCCATGTGTGTTCCTTGAGGGAAGGAGTTCGAATCCCTTGGTGTGCATGAATTTTATTTTTTATGCTTTCCTTCTTCATAGTGTCGGTCAAGCCTAGTACATATGGTAAGTTGGACTTTTATTTTTATGGTAAGGTGGCTAAGAGAAAATGCAAGTTTTAACTTAAGGAAGGGAATCAAATGGAAAAGGTATGTAGGGGGAACACAAGGCTTAAAACAAGGGAGATGTTTTGGAAAGTTTGGGGTGGCCAAACTTTGACCTTTTGGCCATGTACTTTGACGGTTTTAGGGGCTAGAGGGGGGTGGCTGAATTTTTGATGGCTTTTGGTAAGGTTTAGGTGCTAGTTGGTCACTTTGGCATTTTGGCATTTTTGTGTTTCTCTATAAAGTTTTTCTCTCTAATTTCCTCTCCCTAGCCGAATGTATCTTGAACAATAGGTAAACTTTTGCTTTCTTTTTGGCCATTTCATTTTTGACCATTTCGGTCTTAATTGCTTATTCTCCCAAACCTTTTCCTCTTGGTGCCGAAACCACATAACCTTGAAGGGCCATTTTTCTTTTCTCTTCTTTTCTTCTTTGCCGAATGCACACTAGTCTCAAAGTTTCTTCTTTGTTCATCTTCCATTCTTGAAAAGAACCGAAACCTAAACACCTTATTTTCTTATACCTTTCTTCTTCTTTTTCTTCTTGCAAAAATCTCTCAAACATCATTCTCTCTTTAATATTCACCATGGCTGAATGTCATTAAGCACCATCCCCTTCAATTTTTCCACCATAGCCGAATCTTCTACCACACACATATCTCATTCTCAATCATTTTTTTCTACTCTTACTTTGATCAATCGGTAAGTGGCTAGTTTTAAAATTTTGGTATTTTTATTTCACCTTATCCATTGTGCCGAATCTATACTTTGTTGTGGGATGGCCTTTTTGGATCGAGACCATCATCATACCATATCTTATTCGAATCTCTTTTTCTCTATCATAGAAATTTAGTGGAAGGCTGAAACTTGGAGTGTCCGAAGTCATCGTGTTATCATTAGGATTCGGTCCAAAAATCTAAGGTAAGGATTTCTTTCAAGGATTCCATATTACTTATTAAAGATAGGGTGATTAACCGATTTTTATCTTAGGGACTCTATCGTTTGATTTTCATCCTGTGAACGTAAGGATTTTATGGTAAGCCGAATAAGACCAATCGTTTTTAATTACGAAATATTAGTTTGGACAAATATTTAATTGTCAATGGAGGAAAACAAGATCGAATCAAAAGGAGTGGTGAATAGTGATCGAAAAAGGAGCGGATTCGCGATCCCCTCTAGATTCAAACGAAGGGTTGTTTCGGCCATCCGGGATTTTCCACCGGGTTGTGGACCCTCATCCGGTGAGAATCAACTATTCGAGGTTGTTCGCAGTTCTGAGCCATTAGCTATTCGGGATTTTCCAACGGGTTGTGGACCGTCGACTGGGGAAAACTGGCAAATCATAATTATTCATGATTCCGAGGGTAAAAATCCTAGACCGTTTATCTTAGAATAGATTTACTATAAATGTTAATGTTCTAATCGAGCGTTAAAAATATTTTTAGGTGTCAACGATCGGAAAGTGTAGTGCTTATCGTGTCGGTGTGTAATCTCACACCGTATTCCATGGGTTAGATAATTATATCGTGTTAATCGTTTGATTAAATCGCATGTTAGTGACATCGGGTAAAATGGCATAATTATTACTAAAATGGTAAAGACTTTGAAATCGGTATTAAGAATGTAAAAATTACGAGATTACCCTTAACGGGCCAAATGTGATATTTGATATATGGGACAAATGTGATATTTGATATATGGGCCAAATGTGATATTTGATATATGGGCCAAATGTGATATTTGATATATGGGCCAAATGTGATATTTGGTATATGGGCCAAAAAAGTGATATGGGCCAGATTGTGGAAATTTTTATAATGGGCCATATTGTTCGTAATAATTATATGAATGGATTGTTGTAAATGAATATGCATATTATATACATGATTTGCATGGGTTGGGATATTGACAAAGAGAAGTTCTGGTAGCGCTGCTACAAAATTCTTGTGGCTCTGCCACAAATCTGAAAAATGGCAAATGCCATGTAAACTCTGTAAATCTGGTGGCTTGTCCACAAATTGATAAACGGCTTAATGCCTATTTTGGTGTGTTGGCGGGGTGGGTGACTAAAGCTCCCCATAGGTGTGCTGGTTGGTACGGGTGGTGTGTAGCGGATGGAAATTAGGTTTGGTTTGGGAATTGCATATTACATTCATTTTATACATGTTATTATGTTATATTTGTATTGGGCTTTGGCCCAATAAATGCTAAATTGGATTTTGGCCCAGTGGACGATGGTAAGTGGTTTACACACTAAGTTCTAAGTAACTCACCCCGTTTTTCCTTACTCTTCTCAAGTAATGATCAGTGACGGAGACTTGAGTTGTGGACAACTCGGTGGGGGCCATACTACGAATAATGGGTTATTTGAATTTTGGATTTCTTTTAAGTACTTTTAATTATTTTACTATTTTAAGTTAAGTTGTAATAAGGCCTTCGGATAAATTTTTAATTTTGCTTTAGGTTTGATGGATTTTATAAATAGCTTTAAATACTTCAAGAGGGATTATATTTTCTAAAAACATAAATAAACGTTTTCTCAAATAGACATGAAAAAAAAAGGTAAAAGATTTTATTCTTAAATACTTTAACTCGGAAAATTTTCTCTTAACATTGATTCTTCAAACTTTTCCAAAGTTATCATTCAAACTCTTTTTCTCAAATTAAACTTTCCAAAGTTTCGTTTCATAAACTCTTACGACTTAAATTGTTGATTCAATAATCAACTTTAGTATTCAATAAACTCCACGTCAAAATATATATTTTTTTTAAAATCCGATTTCTTTAAATCTTTAAAGGACTAGGTGTATGTTCATTTTGTGTGACATGTCAAATTTGGTCTTAACGCATAGACCGGGTTTGGGGTGTTATATTTTATGGTATCAGAGCCTGGTTCAAAACTCGGCTGTGTTTTTGGTTCAAAAACATTTATGGTTCAAAATTGTTTTGAATTATAGAACTTATGTTTTTAAAGGTAGTATGGCACCGCGAGTATCCGGCACCAAGTCAAGTAAGTGAATTGAATAATTCTTATTATTGTGATATGACTATAGGAACACTCTAGAACTTTTAGTTTTAGGTGTGGAAACTATAGAGATTGAGACTATAGGATGTGTTTGCGAAAACAACTCTACTTCTTATATCTCATAAAATATCGTTAATAAACATCGAAATAGTATCTTGATTCATAAAACTTGTCGAGACTAAACCGAAATACTCAAAATGAACACTAGAGGACGTGGACGTGGTAGACGTGGCCGTGGTAGAGGCCGAGGTGCTAGGGTTGCATCTGAAGCGTTGGGACATATACCAGAAATGGACGCGCCTGCATCACCCGGGACTGAGACTGGATCACATGACCATACGAGAGAGGACATTGCCTTGACCCAAGCAATGTTGCGAGTCTTAGAAAGGGTTGCTGGAGCTAGAATTGGGCCAACAGCTCGTGGATCAATTTCGGAATGACTTAGATCGAGTGGTGCCGAGCTTTTTAGGGGTGTCTCGGGTGTATCTCCAAATGTAGCGGAGTATTGGCTCGAGGCAGTAGAGCGGATCATGGATGAATTGGAGTGCACCACCGAGCAGAAACTGAGAGGAGCTGTGTCCTTGTTGAGAGATGAGGCGTATCAATGGTGGCTTACTATTCGGGAGGGCACCCAGGCCGATTGTGTTACTTGGGTGTAACACCCCAAACCCGGCCTAGAAGTTAGGCCCGAATCTGGAATGTCACATTAAAGGCGCACTTCAAAACAATTACTAGTTAACCATTTAAGGCCCCAAAGCCCAAAACAAAAGATTATTTCGAAAACCATATTAACACTTTAATAATTTTATGAAATTTCTTAAGTGGGCAGTTGAAACAATAATAATAATAAACCCAAAATTCAAAGTCAAATAGGAGTTACATGGCCTTATTACAATCCAATGAAAAAACAAAGTATTTAAACAGAATCATTTGAATAACTTGTAGTGTGGCCATCTCCGAGTCCTCTCCTCGTCGAGCGCCTATTCAGGATTACTCAAACATTTAAAATTAAGGGTGTGAGTTTCAAAACTCGGTGTGTACAACCCTTGGCAATCAAATCACATACAAATATTCACATTGGGCCTAAGCCCTAACAAAATCGGTGGTCTTGGGCCTTAGCCCACAATGACCTCATATCATATCGTATCGTATCATTTATAAACAGATAATGCAAAACCCACCCCAAAAATCCATCCGCTAAACACACCATTTCCTTCCAACCTTATGACTCGTGGGAATTCTAGCTCGACCCACCCTCCGCTACACACCAAGGGTAGCCTTGGCTATGTGTACTATCGAACGTTGCAGCAAGGCGCTAATCATATGTTGGGCTTAAAGCCTTCGTGGATCCATACCATACGGCTATGCGATCCCGGATCCATACCATATGACCATGCGATCCTCAAATCTTCCTCCGTACCATAATTCCCACCCATATGCATCCTAAGCGAATATCATATGAATGCATCAAACACAAAAGTAATATCCACAAACCCATATTCATCACATAGGGTATTTTAGTCATTTCACTACCTGTGGGTATTTTCAGTAATTCTACCCTACTGTGGGTATTTTGGTAATTTGGCAAATTAGGGGTATCTTGGTAATTTTACAAACAAGGGTATTTTAGTAATTGTACAATATAAGGGTATTTTAGTAATTTTACAACATAAGGGTATTTTAGTAATTTTCCAACATAAGGGTATTTTAGTAATTTTCCAATATAAGGGTATTTTAGTCCCTCTCGGGTTTTAGTTATAAACTTTGGCCCATAAACAAGTCCTCATGGTTAAAGTGAACAAACACTATGCACCAAGTAGGATCTCGAGAAAGAGGAGGTGGGTCACTCGGACCGCTTAAATACCAAGCTCTCACTAGATCCAATCCTAGACATGCATATGTCAGTTACCACACTCTAACTAATCGACTTGTTCACAGACATGTTTAATTAGATTAAGTCTTATGAAATTGAAGAGTTGTTCAAACTAGGCCTAAGTCTATAAACCCTAGCATATTTGTCTACGTTTCCATAAAGCCCATCAAACCCAAATTCCAACCTTACGGCCCATTAGGCCCAAAGCTTATCATATGGCCTATTAGGCCCAAAACAAGTCCAAATCGTGCATCATGCATGACTAACTCAATATGTTTAACAAGCCAAACCATTTAATCAAACTTAGCCTCAGGGCCCACCGGGCCCATTTAGCCACTTTCGGCTTTTTGGCATTGTCGATATCGTGTGTGTAGTGTTTGTACACACCTGGTAACCTTGTGTGCTACGAACCCCTTAGTCACGAACCTACAATTGACATCACCTAACGATTAATCATAACTTAAGATGCACTTTATCAGAAACTGAAACCTCACCGTAACCTTACCATGTGCCTTACTTTCTAGTAGCCCCTTCCTTTGGTACTATTGGCGATTATCCTCTAGATCTGCATCCAACACCTATATCGTCAAAACCAAGTGATCCATATAGATCATAAATCACCCCTATGAGCCACAATAGATTCGGTCACTTATTAAAACTCTAACTGAATCGAGAATACTTACTACTTTGATAATAATCCTTACCTACCGCGCTTGTGATTGCTGAGCCTCACCCTTGTTAACACATGGTAACGGCAAAGAGGGGTTAGATAGCCCTTCGAATTTTAAGAAAACACACTAAAAATTCAACTAAGCTCTTACCGAAATCTTCTTTTGATCCTGCGACTTAAGTCCGGCTTTTGAGACTAGAAAGGTGACAGAGGCAATTCGGCAACACTTGAGGGAATAAGAAATAAAAGTGATTTGGCTAGAACCGAGTGGTGAACCAAAAGGGAATTTGAGAAGGGAGGATATGAAGGATTCGGCTTTGGCACACTTAGAAAAAACGTCTGCCTCTCACAAGTGATGAAATTCAGCTAGCAGAGAAGTAAAAATTCAGCATTAACCTAGGAACTTAATTCGGCACTCATATATATATAGCCCCTAGCCGAACTTCCCTTCCCTCAGAGTCCAATTCGGCACCACTATATCCACCTCCAAATCCCTATATTTTCTCCCTTATCTGCACCTTAAATTTCTCTCCTGAACACTCCCTTTCAGAGTCCCTTCCAACGCAAACTCCTTCTGTCCAGGCACAAAAATAAAACTCCTTAATTTTCCCTTCATAGGCCTCGAACCTCGGACCTTTTGACTGCCTAACGCACCACCTCATAGTCCCTATATGACGCCACTTTCCACTGGACTACAAGCCCATTTGTGTCCTCTCTTCTCTTAATCTGCTTATGAGGCCTCATGTCTGGGACTAGGGTCCACTAAGTGAGAAAAATAAAATTTTCCCTAAGGTCACCCCTAACTCTAAGGCTTCAATTAATCCCGATACTATCTTAATAATATTCTAAGTGATACTTATATCTCAAAAATTTAAACGCTCCCATTCCCAAGGCCCATTGGGCCCAATTCTTCTAGGCCCAAATTCAGGGTGTTACAATTCTACCCTCCTTAAAGAAATTTCGTCCTCGAAATTTCCAACTAACTATTAATCGTACTACCCAAGTCTCACCACTATGCTTTCGCTACGCTCTCTAATTCTAAAGCCAAAAGAAACACTTAGTATACTATGGTAGAGTACACACCGGTATTCGCATCTAGAGCGTCCTCGTCCCCTTGGCAACGTGCTGCATAGACCAAAGCTGGCTGCCTCGCCTCAGGATAACCTGCACCTCCACGACCATGTCCTGTTCCATTTCCACAATTGACCTGACAACAGCCTCTTGGTGGTTGTTGACCACCCCTCCGAGGTTGAAAATTACCTCTACCATCGGCTTGCTCCTGATCTAGCCTTCTCGGGCACTGCCTAACCCTATGTTCCATGGATCCACAGCCCAAACATGCTCCTATCCTCCTCCAACATTCGCCCAGATGCCTTCTCCCACACTCAACACAAAGTGGTATCCCGTTATTAGTAGCAGCAATAGGGGCCTCAGCTCTAACCGGCCCATTCACTCTGGCCCTCCTTCCAGGCCTCTGTTCAGCTCCCATAGGTTCCATAATCCGCTTGCTCTTGCCCCTCTCTTACTCTCGATTACGGCGTTCCGTGCTCTTTACCTCTTCTGCTATTTTTGCTTTCTCCACCAAGACCGCAAAATCTCGCTCCCTCTGTGGAGCTATCAGTACCCTAAAGCTATCTCTTAATCCATCCTCGAACCGTACGCATCTTTCGTACTCTGTTGCTACTATCCCCTTAGCATACCGACTGAGGCGCAAAAACTCAGCCTCGTACTCTGCTACCGGTTTATCTCCCTGAGTCAAACTCAAAAACTCCTTCCTTCGAGCATCCACATAGGCCGCTCCAATGTACTTCCCCTGAAATGTCGATTTAAAGAACTCCCAAGTGACATGCTCCGGTTGGTTGCCCCCCTTTACAGTCAACCACCACTGATAGGCTTCCTCCCTAAGTAAGGATATCGCCTCCTTTAACTTCTGTTCTACCGTGCAATCCAGGTCATCCATTATTCTTTCAGTAGCTTCCAACCAATACTCTGCCATATTCGGGGCCACCCCTGCCACTCCTTTGAAAATCTCAGCCCCATTAGCTCGGAGTCGCTCTACGATCGACCCACAACTCCCCGCACCATTATTGGGCCCAACGATCCTTTCTAAGATTCTCAACATGGCTGCGAGCACGGCATCTTACGTAGAAGCGGTAGCTGTTCATTTGCTCCTCTTTTAGCTACTGGTGAGGCTGGAGCCTCCCCTACTCCTACGTTGGGCATATGGCCTGACTCGAACGGCCCTGCCCTAACACTTCCACGGCCTCTGCCACGGCCTCTTCCACCTCGTCTAGCGCTCATCGTTGCGTATTTCTGAATTAAGAATTTTATGAAATTAGTACTTAGTTCCAATTGTTTAGGGCACATGTCTTATGTAAGTAACAACAATTTCTTAGAGTTATTCCGCGGTCGAGAATCCACTACAGGCTTAAGTTTCCTACGGGCCTTAGTCTCTAAAAGCCTATTTTAAGTAGCCCATTACCTACATAGTTCATTAATTTAAGCGATTGTAGTACAGAGAACTTACTTGGCTCGACGTCGAGGGCTCGGTGAACCACACTTCAAGAATCCTGCAAAAACTTCTTAATCTACTTATTTTAAAAACCCAAAACACAAAGCCCATTTCACAGCCTGAGCTTTGCAACTTGGCTCTGATACCACTAAATGTAACACCCCAAACCCGACCTAGAAGTTAGGCCCGAATCTGGAATGTCACATTAAAGGCGCACTTCAAAACAATTACTAGTTAACCATTTAAGGTCCAAAAGCCCAAAACAAAAGATTATTTCGAAAACCATATTAACACTTTAATAATTTTATGAAATTTCTTAAGTGGGCAGTTGAAACAATAATAATAAACCCAAAATTCAAAGTCAAATAGGAGTTACATGGCCTTATTACAATCCAATGGAAAAAACAAAGTATTTAAACAGAATCATTTGAATAACTTGTAGTGTGGCCATCTCCGAGTCCTCTCCCTCGTCGAGTCGCCTATTCGGGATTACCTGAAACATTTAAAATTAAGGGTGTGAGTTTCAAAACTCAGTGTGTATAACCCTTGGCAATCAAATCACATACAAATATTCACATTGGGCCTAAGCCCTAACAAAATCGGTGGTCTTGGGCCTTAGCCCACAATGACCTCATATCATATCATATCGTATCATTTATAAACAGATAATGCAAAACCCACCCCAAAAATCCATCCGCTAAACACACCATTTCCCTTCCAACCTTATGACTCCTGTGGGGAATTCTAGCTCGACCCACCCCTCCACTACACACCAAGGGTAGCCCAGTTGCGGTACTACCGAACGTTGCAGCAAAGCTGCTAATCATATGTTGGGCTTAAAGCCTTCTGTGGATCCATACCATACGGCTATGCGATCCCGGATCCATACCATACGGCCATGCGATCCTCAAATCTTCCTCCGTACCATAATTCCCACCCATATGCATCCTAAGCAGAATATCATATGAATGCATCAAACAAAAAGGTAACATCCACAAACCCATATTCATCACATAGGGGTATTTTTGTCATTTCACTACCCAGGGGTATTTTTGTAATTCTACCCTACAGGGGTATTTTGGTAATTTGGCAAATTAGGGGTATCTTGGTAATTTTACAAATAGGGGTATTTTAGTAATTGTACAATATAAGGGTATTTTAGTAATTTTACAATATAAGGGTATTTTAGTAATTTTACAATATAAGGGTATTTTAGTAATTTTCCAATATAAGGGTATTTTAGTAATTTTCCAATATAAAGGTATTTTAGTCCCTCTCGGGTTTTAGTTATAAACTTTGGCCCATAAACAAGTCCTCGCGGTTAAAGTGAACAAACACTATGCATCAAGTAGGATCTCAGAAAAGAGGAGGTGGGTCACTCGGACCGCTTAAATACCAAGCTCTCACTAGATCCAATCCTAGACATGCATATGTCGGTTACCACACTCTAACTAATCGACTTGTTCACAGACATGTTTAATTAGATTAAGTCTTATGAAATTGAAGAGTTGTTCAAACTAGGCCTAAGTCCATAAACCCTAGCATATTTGTCTACGTTCCCACAAAGCCCATCAAACCCAAATTCCAACCTTACGGCCCATTAGGCCCAAAGCTTATCATATGGCCTATTAGGCCCAAAACAAGTCCAAATCGTGTATCATGCGTGACTAACTCAATATGTTTAACAAGCCAAACCATTTAATCAAACTTAGCCTCAGGGCCCACCGGGCCCATTTAGCCACTTTTGACTTTTCGGCATTGCCGATATCGTGTGTGTAGTGTTTGTACACACCTGGTAACCTTGCCTGCTACGAACCCCTTAGTCACGAACCTACAATTGACATCACCTAACGATTAATCATAACTTAAGATGCACTTTATCAGAAACCGAAACCTCACCGTAACCTTACCATGTGCCTTACTTTCTAGTAGCCCCTTCCTTTGGTACTATTGGCGATTATCCTCTAGATCTGCATCCAACACCTATATCGTCAAAACCAAGTGATCCATATAGATCATATATCACTCCTATGAGCCACAATAGATTCGGTCACTTATTAAAACTCTAACTGAATCGAGAATACTTACTACCTTGATAACAATCCTTACCTACCGCGCTTGCGATTGCTGAGCCTCACCTTTGTTAATACATGGTAACGGCAAAGAGGGGTTAGATAGCCCTTCGGCTTTTAAGAAAACACACTAAAAATTTAACTAAGCTCTTACCGAAATCTTCCTTTGATCCTGTGACTTAAGTCTGGCTTTTGAGACTAGAAAGGTGACAGAGGCAATTCGGCAACACTTGAGGGAATAAGAAATAAAAGTGATTTGGATAGAATCAAGTGGTAAACCAAAAGGGAATTTGAGAAGGGAGGATATGAAGGATTCGGCTTTGGCACACTTAGAAAAAACGTTTGCCTCTCACAAGTGATAAAATTCGGCTAGCAGAGAAGTAAAAATTCAGCATTAACCTAGGAACTTAATTCGGCACTCATATATATATAGCCCCTAGGCGAACTTCCCTTCCCTCAGAGTCCAATTCATCACCACTATATCCACCTCCCAATCCCTATATTTTCTCCCTTATCTGCACCTTAAATTTCTCTCTGAACACTCCCTTTCGAGTCCCTTCCAACGCCAACTCCTTCCGTCGGGCACAAAATAAAACTCCTTAATTTTCCCTTCATAAGCCTCGAACCTCGGACCTCTTGACTGCCTAACACGCCACCTCATAGTCCCTATATGACGCCACTTTCCACTGGACTACAAGCCCATTTGTGTCCTTTCTTCTCTTAATCTACTTATGAGGCCTCATGTCTGGGACTAGGGTCCACTAAGTGAGAAAAATAAATTTTTCCCTAAGGTCACCCCTAACTCTAAGGCTTCAATTAATCCCAATACTATCTTAATAATATTCTAAGTGATACTTATATCTCAAAAATTTTAAATGCTTCCATTCCCAAGGCCCATTGGGCCCAATTCTTCTAGGCCCAAATTCAGGGTGTTACATTGAGATTTCTTCAAAATTGCATTCCAAGGAAAGTATGTCGGGGCAAGCTATGTGGATGCTTGAAGGAAGGAATTCCTTAATCTGGTTCAAGGAAATAAGACGGTGGCCACTTACGAAGAAGAATTTCTACGTTTGAGTCGTTATGCTCGGACTATAGTGCCAACTGACCATGAACGCTGTGTGCGTTTTGAGGACGGGTTGAATGATGAGTTGCGGGTACTGATAGCCCCACAACAAGAAAGGACTTTCGCCACGCTTGTGGAGAAAGCAAAAATAGCTGAAGAGGCTAAGAACTCTGAGTGTCAGAACCGAGAAAGAGACAGAGGCAGAGGCAAGAGGGACTTTAAGTACTCGGGTTCCACTAAAAGGTTTCAGAAGAGGCCCAGATTGATGAGCCAGCTCAAGCTAGAGCATCTCTTTGCTACCAATCGATTCAACCATGCCGATTGTGGAAGACGACACCACAGTGAGTCTTTGGAAAAGAACTGGTGGGTGTTTCAAATGTGGTTCTAAGGATCATCAGCTTAAGAATTTTCCTCGATGGACTGCTCCGACTCAAGAAGCTCATAACCCTGATACACAGCCAGCTAGAGGCGCTCAACAGCCACCGAGGGGTCGTGGACCAGGTCGAGGTGGTAATGGCGCAGGTCGTGGTCAAGTTACACCGGGTAGAGGTAATGGCGTCAGGGGTAACGCGGAGGCGAGGCAGCCAGGGTTAGTTTATGCGGTCAGACGCCGAGAGGACGGCGATGCACCTGATGTGATAACTAGTACGTTCTTCATCTCTGATGTACCTGTTACTACTTTGATAGATATCGGATCTACCCATTCGTATGTTACTAGTGCTATATCTCGGAAATTTGAACATTAGTTACGAGATTACCGATAGAAAGATGGCGGTAATTAGTCCTTTAGGGCGATGCAGTGATAGTGGATAAATTGTTTAGAGACGTGCCCTTAGAAATTCAAAGAGAAATATTTTTGGCGGATTTGATGGAACTACCTTTGGAGAGTTCGACCTTATTTTGGGCATGGACTGGTTGGTGAAGCACCGTGCGCACTTGGATTGTCCGCAAAGCGGATGTCGATAAGGACTTTGGAAGATAAGGAAGTGGTGATGATGGGCGACGGAGAAACTATTTAGCAAATGTGATATCTGCTTTAAAAGCAGAAAAGTTGGTGCGAAAAGGGTATGGAGCATTCCTAGCCTTCATTTGTGCTTTGGATGTCAAGGAATTATCAGTGGAAGGTGTTAGAACGGTGAAAGAATTTTCAGATGTTTTTCCCGAGGAACTTCTGGGTTTACCTCCAGATCGGGAAGTAGAGTTTGGCATTGAGCTTTTGCCCAGAATGGCTCCGGTGTCCATTGCTCCTTATAGGATGGCGTCGAAGGAGTTAGCGGAGCTTAAGGCTCAAATTCAGGAGTTGTTGGATCGGGGATTTATTCGACCGAGTGTGTCACTATGGGGAGCACCGGTCTTGTTCGTCAAGAAGAAGGATGGGTCGATGCGTATGTACATCGATTATAGGTAGTTGAATAAGTTGACGATCAAGAATAGGTATCCGTTGCCGAGAATCGATGACCTGTTCGATCAACTGCGAGGAGCTTTGGTTTTCTCGAAAATAGATTTGAGATCGGGTTATCACCAGCTTAAGGTCAATGAGGCGGATATTTATAAGACAGTGTTTCGAACTCGTTATGGACACTACAAGTTCTTGGTGATTCCGTTTGGGTTGACCAATGCACCAGCTGCATTTATGGACATGATGAACCGGATCTTCCAACCCTATTTAGACCGGTTTGTTGTGGTGTTCATAGATGACATCTTGGTATATTCGAAGAATGAAGAAGAGCATGATTCACATCTGCGGATAGTATTACAAATATTGCGGGAAAAGCAACTTTTTGCCAAATTCAGTAAATGTGAATTTTGGCTGAAGGAAGTGACTTTCTTAGGACATGCTGTGTCGGCCGAAGAAATCAGAGTTGATCCTCGGAAGGTAGAGGCTGTGTTGGATTGGAAACCACCAAAGTCAGTGGCTGAAATTCAAAGTTTCCTAGGGTTGGCTGGTTACTACAAGCGTTTCATTGAGGGGTTTTCGTTGATTGCAGCACCTCTAACTAAACTATTGTGCAAGGGAGTACCATTTGTGTGGTCAGATCAGCAACAAGAGAGTTTTGAGAAATTGAAGAAGATTCTGACGGAAGCGCCCGTATTGATTCAACCTGAGGCTGGAAAAGAGTTTATTGTTTACTGCGATGCGTCACACACGGGCTTGGGATGTGTGTTGATGCAAGGTGGTATAGTGGTGGCTTATGGATCTCGTCAGTTAAGGCCGCACGAAGTCAATTATCCTACTCATGATTTGGAGTTGGCTACGGTGGTTTTTGCTTTGAAGATTTGGAGGCACTACCTGTACGATGAGAAGTCGATCATTTATACGGATCATAAAAGTCTGAAGTACCTCCTTACCCAAAAGGAGTTGAACTTAAGATAGCGGAGATGGATAGAGCTGTTGAAGGATTATGACTTCTCAATCGAGTATCATCCTGGAAAGGCTAACGTGGTGGCAAACGCGTTGAGTCGTAAGGTGATATCAGAGTTGAGAGCAATGTTTGCTCATCTTAGTTTGTATGAAGATGGCAGTTTACTAGCGGAACTTCAGGTGAAGCCTATGTGGTTAGAACAGATCAAGGAGAAGCAGTTATCAGACGAAAAGTTGGGTCCTTTAATTCAACAAGTTGAAAGTGGTGTAATAGGGGATTTTGGATTGAATAAGGATGGAGTACTGTGTTTTCGCGGAAGAATTTGTATGCCCAAGGATTCGGATTTGAGACTAATGATTCTGCGAGAGGCGCATAGTAGCCCCTATGCTATGCACCCCGGGGGAAATAAGATGTATCAAGACCTCCGTGAACAGTATTGGTGGCCAAGGTTGAAGCGGGAGGTTACTGATTTCGTGGGTAAGTGCTTGAATTGTCAACAAGTGAAGGCAGAACATCAATTGTCGTCAGGATTGCTACAACCGGTGAAGATTCCATTATGGAAATGGGAATGAATAACAATGGACTTTGTTAGTGGGTTACCCTTATCGCCTACTAAGAAAGACTCCGTCTGGGTAATAGTGGATTGATTGACGAAGACTGCCCATTTTCTACCTATTCGTACAGATTTCTCACTTCAGAAGTTGGCCAAGTTGTATGTAGCGGAGATCGTGAGGTTACATGGGGTACCAGTGTCTATTATTTCGGACAGGGACCCTAGGTTTACATCATGGTTTTGGAAAGCTTTGCATGAAGCTTTGGGAAAAAAGTTAAATTTCAGCACGGCTTTTCATCCTCAGTCAGATGGTCAGTCGGAAAGAGTAATTTAGATTTTGGAAGACATGTTAAGGGGTTGTGTGATTGACTTCAGAGGTAGTTGGGAGGATTTTCTACCGTTGGTGGAATTTGCGTATAACAATAGCTATCAATCCAGCATCCAGATGGCACCCTACGAGGCATTGTATGGTCGTAGGTGTCGTACTCCTACTTGTTGGACTGAATTGAGGGAACGACAGTTATTGGGTCCTGAATTGATATCAGATACGGAAGAAAAAGTAAAGGTGATTCGAGCACGGTTAAAGGAAGTTTCGGATAGACAAAAGTCGTATGCGGATCTGAGGCATAAGGATATTGAGTTTGCGATGGGAGATCAGGTCTTTCTAAAGGTCTCACCTTGGAAGAAGATTTTCAGATTTGGAAGGAAGGGCAAGTTGAGCCCTCGGTTCATCGAACTGTACCGTGTGTTGAAGCGTGTAGGATCAGTGGCTTATCAGCTTGAATTACCTCCGGAGTTGAGTCAGATTCATAGTGTTTTCCATGTCTCTATGTTGAGGCGTTATCGATCGGATCCGTCTCACATAGTACCGTAGAGGAAGTTGAGTTAAGGCGACTTGTCGTTCGAGGAAGAAACTGGGGAAAATTTTAGATCGAGATGTTAAGATGCTAAGAAAGAAGTCAGTACCGTTGGTTAAGGTTCTATGGCGAAATCACGGAGTAGAGGAAGCTACGTGGGAGCCTGAGGATGCAATTCGACAGCAATACTCTCACCTTTTTTAACTAGGTAAATTTCGAGGACGAATTTTTTTTTTAGGGGGGTAGAATTGTAACATCCTAAAATTTGAGTTTTTATATGTTACATTATTTTGGTACTCAGCTAGTTTAATTATCCAATGTGTGTGTTTATTTAGTCCTGATAAGGCTCGGGATTTATTTTGGATTTGGAATAATTTTTGGTATTTAGTACTTTAAGGAAATGGAATAAGTGACCTTAAAGCTTAAGGTAAATAGGTGGTAAAAATTTAGCATAATTGAGCAATTAGTGAAGGGGATATGGCGCCATGTGTGTTCCTTGAGGGAAGGAGTTCGAATCCCTTGGTGTGCATGAATTTTATTTTTTATGCTTTCCTTCCTCATAGTGTCGGTCAAGCCTAGAACATATGGTAAGTTGGACTTTTATTTTTATGGTAAGGTGGCTAAGAGAAAAGGCAAGTTTTAACTTAAGGAAGGGAATCAAATGGAAAAGGTATGTAGGGGGAACACAAGGCTTAAAACAAGGGAGATGTTTTGGAAAGTTTGGGGTGGCCAAACTTTGACCTTTTGGCCATGTACTTGGACGGTTTTAGGGGCTAGAGGGGGGGTGGCCGAATTTTTGATGGCTTTTGGTAAGGTTTAGATGCTAGTTGGTCACTTTGGCATTTTGGCATTTTTGTGTTTCTCTTCAAAGTTTTTCTCTCTAATTTACTCTCCTAGCCGAATGTATCTTGAACAATAGGTAAACTTTTGCTTTCTTTTTGGCCATTTCATTTTTGACCATTTCGATCTTAATTGCTTATTCTCCCAAACCTTTTCCTCTTGGTGCCGAAACCACATAACCTTGAAGGGACATTTTTCTTTTCTCTTCTTTTCTTCTTTTTCGAATGCACACTAGTCTCAAAGTTTCTTCTTTGCTCATCTTCCATTCTTGAAAAGAACCGAAACCTAAACATCTTATTTTCTTATACCTTTCTTCTTCTTTTTCTTCTTGCAAAAATCTCTCAAACATCATTCTCTCTTTAATATTCACCATGGCCGAATGTCATTAAGCACCATCCCCTTCAATTTTTCCACCATAGCCGAATCTTCTACCACACACATATCTCCTTCTCAATCATTTTTTTTTCTACTCTCACTTTGATCAATCGGTAAGTGGCTAGTTTCAACATTTTGGTATTTTTATTCCACCTTATCCATTGTGCCGAATCTATACTTTTTTGTGGGATGGCCTTTTTGGATCGAGACCATCATCATACCATATCTTATTCGAATCTCTTTTTCTCTATCATAGAAATTTAGTGGAAGGCCGAAACTTGGAGTGTTCGAAGTCATCGTGTTATCATTAGGATTTGGTCCAAAAATCTAAGGTAAGGATTTCTTTCAAGGATTCCATATTACTTATTAAAGATAGGGTGATTAACCGATTTTTATCTTAGGGACTCTATCGTTCGATTTTCATCCTGTGAACGTAAGGATTTTGTAGTAAGCCGACTTCGCTCATAAGACCAATCGTTTTTAATTACGAAATATTAGTTTGGACTAATATTTAATTGTCAATAGAGGCAAACAAGATCGAATCAAAATGAGTGGTGAATAGTGATCAGAAAAGGAGCGGATTCGCGATCCCCTCTAGATTCAAACGAAGGGTTGTTTCGGCCATCCGGGATTTTCCACCGGGTTGTGGACCCTCATCCGGTGAGAATCAACTATTCGAGGTTGTTCGCAGTTCTGAGCCATTAGCTATTCGGGATTTTCCAACGGGTTGTGGACCGTCGACTGGGGAAAACTGGCAAATCATAGTTATTCGTGATTCCGATGGTAAAAATCCTAGACCGTTTATCTTAGAATAGATTTACTATAAATGTTAATGTTCTAATCGAGCGTTAAAAATATTTTTAGGTGTCAACGATCAGGAAAGTGTAGTGCTTACCGTAATCAGGTGTGTAATCTCACACCGTATTCCATGGGTTAGATAATTATATCGTGTTAATCGTTTGATTAAATCGCATGTTAGTGACATCGGGTAAAATGGCATAATTATTACTAAAATGGTAAAAACTATGAAATCGGTATTAAGACTGTAAAAATTACGAGATTACCCTTAACGGGCCAAATGTGATATTTGATATATGGGCCAAATGTGATATTTGATATATGGGCCAAATGTGATATTTGATATATGGGCCAAATGTGATATTTGGTATATGGGCCAAAAAGGTGATATGGGCCAGATTGTGGAAATTTTTATAATGGGCCGTATTGTTCGTAATAATTATATGAATAGATTGTTGTAAATGAATATGCATATTATATACATGATTTGCATGGGTTGGGATATTGACGAAGAGAAGTTCTAGTAGCTTTGCTACAAAATTCAGGCGGCTCTGCCACAAATCTGAAAAATGGCAAATGCCATGTAAACTCTATAAATCTGGTGGCATGTCCACAAATTGATAAACGGCTTAATGCCTATTTTGGTGTGTTGGCGGGGTGGGTGACTAAAGCTCCCCACAGGTGTGCTGGTTGGTACGGGTGGTGTGTAGCGGATGGAAATTAGGTTTGGTTTGGGAATTGCATATTACATTCATTTTATACATGTTATTATGTTATATTTGTATTGGGCTTTGGCCCAATAAATGCTAAATTGGATTTTGGCCCAGTGGACGATGGTAAGTGGTTTACACATTGAGTTCTAAGTAACTCACCCCGTTTTTCCTTACTCTTCTCAGGTAATAATCAGTGACGGAGACTTGAGCTGTGGACAGCTCGATGGGGGCCATACTACGAATAATGGGTTATTTGAATTTTGGATTTCTTTTAAGTACTTTTAATTATTTTACTATTTTAAGTTAAGTTGTAATAAGGCCTTCGGATAAAATTTTAATATTGCTTTAGGTTTGATGGATTTTATAAATAGCTTTAAATACTTCAAGAGGGACTATATTTTCTAAAAACATAAATAAACGTTTTCTCAAATAGACATGAAAAAAAAAAGGGAAAAGATTTTATTCTTAAATACTTTAGCTCGGAAAATTTTCTCTTAACATTGATTCTTCAAACTTTTCCAAAGTTATCATTCAAACTCTTTTTCTCAAATTAAACTTTCCAAAGTTTCGTTTCATAAACTCTTACGACTTAAATTGTTGATTCAATAATCAACTTTAGTATTCAATAAACTCCACGTCAAAATGTTTTTTTTTAAAATCCGATTTCTTTAAATCTTTAAAGGACTAGGTGTATGTTCATTTTGTGTGACATGTCAAATTTGGTCTTAACGCATAGACCGGGTTTGGGGTGTTACAAGAAAGAATACATGTACTCGAAAGAAATAGATGTACAAAAGAGCGTGTAAAAGCAAAATGAGTTGGTGTATTGAAGGTAATTATTTTGAAGGTCCAATACAAGCTGAATCTAGGGTTTTTTAGCCTAAATTTATCTATCTTTTACCTACCCCTAGCCCAGCCACGTTACAACCTATTTAAAAGACCTAATGATTCAAGTTTTCTATGCTACCTATATTAGTGGAGAGAAATTACTATATTCAACATATGAAGGCATAAATTAAACTAAATGATTGCAGGTTAATCTTAAATAAGGGAATAAAATCAAATTGGTAGGAATTTAACATGTCTTTATTAAGAAAGCATTTAGTTTATTTTTAATATCATAATAATAATTGAGATTAATTTGAATGATATGTATACTTAAGTAGCATAAAACTCTAATTTTTTGTTCTTGAGCATAAGTATACTAAATTCATAATTTTGAAAAGAATGTTTTTTGAAGGAAATTTCAAAGGTGTTTCCAAGATTTTTTTTTTCAATTTATGCATTACTCAGGACGAGCAACGAATTAAGTTTGGGGGTGTGGAAACACGAAAATATATAGACTTTTTCATGCATTACTCAAATTCATTCAGTTTCATAGTAATTCTTTTTGAAAAATATAATATAATTATAAAATAATTAAATTCTACTCAAATTATTAACATATTGAATTTTAATTAATTTTATAATAAATTCTCACAAATTTTGATTTATTTTCGACAGATTTGCATAAAGGGTGAAAATTGGCTTGGCAGACACTGCTAGAAGCTCAAAACCATGAAATGATTTTTGAAGCATCGAGGCGAATTAATTTTTCAGCCTAAGACAGTCCAAATTATGAATATTAATACATAATATAATTAATTTTAATTTTTATCCAATTTATTTTGGGTTAAATAATTATTACTAATTATATTATGGAAAGGAAGCCTAGTTGTGCTAATACGAAAGACTGATCCAACCGAGCAATCGGGCTGCCCAAACCCGTCCAACATGCTGACCCAATCAACTTAAATTAGCTGATTTATTGACTTTCAAATCAACCCTTGAAGTCTCCTTGAAATAGAATTCAAACCCCTCCACTTATCATGCTTTTGTAGATTTGCCCCTAGCTAAATATAGCAAGTTGAAATCTTCAACTTGTGCATGAGTGGTGGCTGGCCAAGGGGAGTGTGTGGCTGCTAATTATTTGCTATTTTTAGTAGCCATTTCCACCTATAAATACCCCCTTTCACCTATTCATTCAACATACCTTTCATTCCACACATCTCTCTCTCTTTCACTCACTTTCTCTCCTTTGTTTCCCATTTTTCCGTTCTACTTTCCTTTGTCGATTTCCCTCTTGGAAAAGATCCCTTCAACCACCTTGGGTAGTAGAATTAAAGTGCTTGTAGAATCCTTGGTTCAACAAAATGAGCGGAGAAGGAGGAGCGGAGCAAACTAGTCAGGCTTCGGAGAAACATTGAATTTGATTCTAGTTTCCTATCCTTTAACTTTTCTTGTTGTTGTTATGGACATGTCTATGAATATTTATTATGTTGTTATTGTAAATTTAATTAACATGGCTTAAATTTAATTCATGTTAGGTTGATTGCATTTCATCTACTTAAGTTATTAAAATCATGTTTGTGTTGTTATAGGTTTTGGTAAATTGTTTGATTAAGTAAAATCATGATTATGTTATACTTGCAATATAAATGTAAGGTAACTAATGAATTAATTATTAATCGTATTGAAATTGTAATTAATTGACACAATACTTAATCAGTACATGTTTAATCTTCTAAAGTAGCTGAGGGTTAAATTAGCGATGGTATTAAACGGTACATTAGCCTTGCATAACTTGTAAGATTATTGTTACTTCACTTAATCTTTTACTTGCTTATTAAAATTTATTAATTGTTTGAATTGGCATAGTAATATGTTCAAGAGATTAGTTAATTTTGTAAGTCTGTATGTGCTATAGTTAACAAATTACGAAATTGCCGTGAATTTATTCGTAACAAAATAAACATTGTTTTTGTAATATTAAATTAAGAAATGTAATTGATCTAACACAATTATGTCATATTGATTAAACTTGTTTCACAGAAATCGTGCGTTGGAATTTTTACCTTTTTAATTTTCTTAGTTAAAATCTAGTTTTATTAAACCCTTTTTCAAAACAAACGACTTTGCTTCACCAAAGTGTTTTTAATTGCATTTCATAAATATTTTCTTACACAGTCCCTATGGGTACGATAACTCAACATTTACTTGTCACTTTATTACTTGTTGCGATTGTGTACACTTGCACATTTCCATCGTTCCACCACCCACCGGAATGCTACCGTTGTAGTTGTCGACACCCCAAGCTGGTTAGGTTTCTATCAGTTCTACTAGGGCCAGCAATGGCCTGACCGATCCGGTCTAACCACCGATTGGACCATCGGACCGATTTCACATACTAGGCCCTGTTCGACCATTTTTTGGGTCTTAGTCTCGGTTTTGGGCTCCTAGCCCAATTTACGATCTCAGGTCCAATTTTTAAGTTCAATTATCCATTAAGCCAATCGTCTAACTTGAAAATTAAATTTCAAACATATCATACTAATTTTAATTAATTTGATTAATTTAATTTTACTTGATCAAAATTAATTTTGCCAAAAATCACTTAGATTTTCCAAATTAATTTTTCAATAATTTTTTTAATCAAATTCTCTAGTTAAACAATTCTTACGACTGCCCAATTCAATTTCACATCAAAAAAATTGACTCAATTAAGTTATTTCCAAAGCCGTAGTATTCTCTTCTAATTTAAAAGTAGTCCGATCGAGCTTTTATTGAGCTAGCGAAGAGACCAATCAGATATATACATTTAGGCTCTAGTAATTGCAATTATGTCCAAAAGCATCATTCTGATAATTCGAAATTACTTAATCATGGAGTTAGTCCACAATAAGTACCATGATCGTAAACTCCTTATTGTATACTCTTTACGAAAGGAATTTATCCAACTACTTTTTCCAACGACCTCGTCATGTGTGTGTTACCCTCATAAGATATCCTTGATTCTTTTGAGTTAAATCCATTCACTCAATACAATCCTATTTTATCTCATTGTCATCATTGTGTCTTCTTAATGATTAATATGATCATTGTCAATGTAACACCCCCAACCCGTATCCGTCGCCGGAATAGGGTTACAGAGCATCACCCGAGTTAACATTTCAAAACTATCAAAAATTTAAATCATTTGCTTCACAACATCAATCCTAGCAAATTCCATCAATAACATACATATTGTCCCTTATACGATCCCTCGAGGCCCTAAAAACACATTAGAAACAAATCAGGACTAAATCAGAAACATATAGAATTTTTAGGAAAAATATGAAAATTTTCAAACTGTAGGGGTCACACGGCTGTGCGGTCAAGCCGTGTGGGCATTAAAAGTAGGGACACATGGCCGTGTCCTAGCCTATGTCTGTGCCCGTGTAACTCTCTGACTTGGGTCATATGGCCAAGCCACACGCCCGTGTGCCAGGCCGTCTAACTCTCGAAATGCAACCTTTAAAAACCTACAGGGGACACACAGCCGTGTCGCATGGCAGTGTGTCACACACGGCTGAGACACACGCCCGTGTCTCTGGCCGTGTGGACGAAAAATAGGCCATTTTAAAGCCATTTTTCTCTCCCAACCATGCACACACCTACAACAAATTTTCCACATGTAAACAAACATTGAAAATCCACCAATTAATGTGTCAACAAGCTAAATCAATAAGGTATATGTTCATACAACCACTATGCCCAAAAGGCACCTCAATCACAACAATTAAACATGTATAACCATATGCATAGTTTATCCAAAACTTACCATTTTGTTCACATATCAAACCCACACTCATACTACCAAATTGACCATTTAACATTTAGCACCATTAGCCATATATGTAAACTACATTCCATATGCCAAAATGACCACATTTAACCATGTCAAAGAACATACCATTACATACATTTTAAATACCATTTCAACTTCCATCATTTAAGCATCATAAAGACTACAAAATCAACCGTAATAAGGCCACAAATACCATAATTACAAGCCAAAACATAATGGCTATAATATCAACCAAAACACCTATACATGTGCATATTTAAACAATTTTTAGTTAACTTGTTTTCATGCAAAAACATAACATAATTGATACATAACAACCATACCAATTTTGGTCATTTCAAAACATACACCAATTTTACCATATTAACCACAACCAACAAGATATCAATTGTACCTTAAGTACCTCAAATCCAAGGCAACATTTCATGCCATAATCATCAACCAAGATGACATATATATACCAAAATCATCAATTAAACATTAGACATAGTCCACCTATACATGCCATTATAACCTAAACCAAGACATCAAAATCTACCAATATAATCGCTAGATAGTGTGATAGATCTCCAACAAGCTTCCAACCCGATCGAGCTTCCGATAATCTAAAAAGTAAAGGAAAAAAAAACTACATAAGCAATGAATTCTTAGTAAGCTCGTATAAACTTTAGTTATATCAATCCATTTCAAATATGAAATTTATACATATCAAGAATAATTTTACACCAATACCGCAAGATTCATGAAACCATATTCAGCAACTCACAAAGTGAATAAATCAACAACATCACATATACATATCATCCATAGCATCATGGGATTTAATAAAACTTTAAACCCTTTCCAAATCTTCTTAATTTCATTTGCATTTCATTACTTTCCATTGCATTTACTTTCCTTAACTTAAATAACAACATCAATTCAACTCATCATTCCCTTTTTCATCATTTTACACTTCAAGTATGAACTTACTATTTCATTACCTTTCCACACCCGTTTCATATGCATAACACACAAGACATAAGCATATCATCAACCATAGCCACAAGCTAGTGCATTTAAATATAACTCTTTGGAATCAGCCACATGATAAACCATTTCATAATAAATTACATAATTTTAACCTTACCACTCTTTCATGAACACAAGCATATTTCCATTTGGGCACTTACCATTTCAATGCATAACTTTGTAAGTAAACATAATACAATCCAACCAATAGCCTGGCACATGCCTAAGCATCAAGCAACAATACATGTTAGCATACTTGAACATATTTCATATGAATTCAACATGGATAACCATTATACTTGAATATGATTCAATTGGATATAACATCCTTCATAACATAACATGCTTTCCATATATCTCATCATTTCAATGTATTTCATATATATATATGTATTTGTTCGTATTGAACATTTACCGTTTCCTTTCCAATTCATGCCCGTTGAACCGTTTAGAATACCATTAGATACCCGGGATAGCTCACACAAAGTGTGCTAACTCATATAACTATAATCCGTCAATTCCTGTACATATATGCTCACACGAGATGTGAATAAGTATGCTCGCATGAGCTGTGAAAATGGTCCCGCTCACACGAGCTGTGGGTCAGAACGTAGCTACATGATGCTGCTCACATGAGCTGTGGAGTATCCACAACACATGCCGGACCTCAGCCATCAGTAGGACGTTCAAGACCAGCACCTGAATCATGTAAACCCTAATGACATGTCATTTGTATCCTACAATTTCTTAAGGTTCAAACGGGGCTCGGTAGTCGTTGTACGTCGTTGAATTTCTATCATTTCATGACATAATAAATTGCATAATAACATCTACATATTAATTCATGTACAATAGAATAGCACATTAAACAACCAATTTAATTCACATTTAAGTGTTTATAGTTCATACGAACTTACCTGGCTAAGCTGTAGAAATGTCAAAGTACAAGGGCATTTTGGTAATTTTCCACCCGATCTTGATCTAAATTAATAATTTCATTCAATATATTAATTTAGACAGTAAAGTAATGTATTTTATGCAATTTAGTCATTTTTGACATTTTTACAAAATGCACCTAAAGTTTTACTTTTAATCAATTTAGTCCCTAAGCCCAAAACATGCAAATTAACCATTTTTAATGCCAAATTATAATAGCCAAATATTCATGGCACCCATTTTAGCCCACATTTGCAACAACTTCACATCAAATACTTGAACTTTTATTATTTTAACAAATTAGTCCCTAATCGATAAATTCATCAAAAATCACTTAACAAAATACTTTTAATTATCAATCAACATTCCAAATTCATCATCTAACATAAAAAATCACAAGATTCGTCAATGGCAACATTCAAAATCTTTAACAGTTTTAAAATTGAAGGTACGGGCTAGCTGGACCTAATTGCAACGATCTCAAAAACATAAAAGTTACTAAAAACGGGGCTAAAACAGACTTACTAAAACATAAAAGTTACTAAAATTGGCCAAAGCTTGAAGGTCTATCAGTGGCTTTCTTCTTTCTCAAATTCGGAAAAACAATAAAAGGAAAAAGATGATATCTTTAACTTTAGTTTATTACCTTTTAAATTTGTTTTATTTAATTAATAAAACATACATATTTTCATAATAAGACAAAGCCAACCGCCCACTCATATATAATATGGTATATTTACCATATTAGTCCATACACTTTCATTCATTAAGCCATTTAATCACTCAAATAATATAGCGATCAAATTTTACATCTTTTACGATCTAGTTCTTTTTAATTAATTAACTATCGAAACGTTGAAATTTTTCAATGAAACTTTAATACCACCTTAATGACACTCCGTAAATATTTATAAAAATATTTACGGCTTGATTTATAGAAACGAGGTTCTGATACCTCATTTTCTAAAACCACTTGACCTTAGGGTCAAACCACTTGAACTTAATAAATCGCTTATGTAACAAAAATCACTATATCAAAAACCTTTCTAAAACTATGTTTGACTCGTAAATATTAAATAATAATATTTACGAACTTACTCGTAGGATTTGGTGGCCCCAAAACCACTATTTCTGACACTACTGAAAAACGGGCTATTACAGTCAACAAATGATTGTGATAAATTACTCGCTCGAGAACATGCAACCCGTAGCCATATTCCATATTTATCAATTCATACAATGCCAATGAGAGGATATCATTAAACCTTTAATTGAGCTAATCCATGCCATACACAACTCATGTACCTAACATACTATTGGAAAAAACGGGTTTGTAAAACACAGTGGAAAATAAATTTAGATAAAAACCAGAGTTTTAAAAAAGTTTTCCTAAATAAGATCTTGGTTGTGATATCTAAAGTAATAAACACTTAATCAAAATTGTACCTTTTCGATTCGTCTAGGATGAGCGATTCGACTGAGTAGTCTTCTCCGCTATCCTCAAGCTCACGTCTGCCGAGTGCGGGCTCACTTCGAATAAGCAAATTTTTCACAAAAATTACCAGTGGGGTAATTTTGCAATTTCTGTAAACTTTTGAGTCAAGTTTTAAATCAAAAAAATATCTCTAGAAATTTTCTAGAATAATCTCTTTAGAGAATTCTCTCTCTAAAACTTTATCTTGAATTCAGGTGTGTGTAAATAATGTAACATCCCGGTTTAGGGCCTAGTCAGAATAGTGGTGCGAGACCATAAATCCGAGGGTTATGAATGAGTTTTTGAGGTTTATATTATGTATGCATGCTAGTGTGAAAGTTTCATGAAGCAATTTTGTGAAATTATGGTTGAATTGTCCAAAAGGACTAAATTGCAAAAGTTGCAAAATGTGTGTTTTTAGAAGCTATATGTGTGAAATAGCTTTAGATTATTAATTAGAGGTCCTTAAATAGTAATTTATCCAAATTCTAATTTTTGGACAAAAATGGGCATGGATGAGTTAAAATTTGAAGTTTATCAAAAAGGGCATTTTGGTCATTTATCAAATAAGTGATTAAAATAGGTGAAAAGATGAAAAATTCATTCATCTTCTTCCCCTTTAGCTGCCGAAAATTAGAGAACCCATTGTTAGGGCTCTTTCAACTTTTCAAGCTTGCTAGTAAGTGCTCCTAAGCCCGGTTTTGATATTTTTTGTATTTTTGAAGTCCCGGTAGCATGAGTAAGCTATTTTTAGCTATTTGATGAGCTATAATGGATGTTCGAAAATGTGGTCATGAATGACATGCATGTATTTTGATGTTTTATGGAAGATTATGAAAGCTTGATGTAGTAGAAACATCTTTTGTTAAGTGATTTTCCATGAAAATGCATGTAGGGACTTGATTGTGAAAATCATAATTTTGGTCATACATGTGTGATTTAGTGAGATTTGATGATAGATTTAGTTGAACAAGTGGTTCGGCTAAGCATGAAAGACTAGAAACTTGAATAAAAATCACTTTACGAGCCTTTGGGACTAAAGTGTAAATATGAGAAAGTTTAGGGGCAAAATAGTAATTTTGCTAAAGTATGAAATGTGGGTCAATTTAGTCAATGTGTGTATTGACTAAGCTGAATTATTCATTATAGATCAAGAAAGACGAAGCCCGGATCGAAACCGAGGCAAAAGCAAGGTGGTGGACTAAATTGCATATTTCCATACTTTTAAGTATCGAGGTAAGTCTATGCATAAATAATGCATTCATACTTACAATTTGTTAATGCTAGCTAGTGTGTAGCATGTTTGAGAACCTATGTGGGATGAATGTAGTAGAAAATGTGGAATGAATGTATGATCGAGAATGATTAAGTAAGTAGACTCGTGCATGTGTTGTGATAATGGTAGATGGTGGCTAAGTGCGATAGCATCCTAATGCATATTGACGATGAGCTAGCTATGTGCGATGCTATCATGAGGTATATCGTTTGGTGAGCTATGTGCTGAATCACTATGAATACCTCTGTGGTAGGCTCAGTGCGATACCACCTTATTAATCAATTGTGGTGTGCTAAGTGCGAAACCACTGAGATATTGGCTGTGTGGATTAACTATGTGTATTAGCTGTGTGTAATAGCTGTGTGGATTAGTTATGTGAACTAGCTGTGTGGATAGACTGTGTGGATAAGTTATGTGGATAAACTGTGTGGATAGACTGTGTGGATAAGTTATGTGGATAAACTGTGTGGATAGTGGATAAGTTATGTGGATAAACTGTGTGGATGTATTACGAGAAATAATAATGTGTTGTATATTGTGTAAATGTGACATAGAATGCATGGGTGCATTTTGATGGTTATGAGTATGTGACTCATGATGTGTTGGAAATGTGGTAAGGGTTACAAAGAGTAAGAAAAGTTGTTCATTACTTTTGGTAGTATAATGCTAATTGTTGTTTAGCTTATACTATGAAGCTTATTTTTTTATGTGTAAACTTACTAAGCTCAAAGCTTACTCTCTTTCTTTTCCCTTGTCTTATAGATTAAAAGTGTTGAATCGAGATACGAGGATAATCAGAAGACATCCCACATATCAGCACACTTTGGTACATGAAACTTAATGTTTTGTATATGGCATGTATATGGGCTAGACAAGTTAGTGGATTTTGTTGTAAATGGCTAAGATGTGTTGGCCTTTAGATGGATAGCTTATTTTGTATAATGCCATGGTTGTTGGCTATTACATTATATGAAAGAAAGATGTAGTTTTCTATGTGAGAATGCACTTCAATTTGAGTTGATTATGATGGTGTTAGATGAGTATATGTTGTGTATGTTAGAAGGGTGAAAAGAACTTGACACTTAGTCTTGTTCTTGACCATGTGGATAGAAACACGGACGTGTGTCTAGGCCATGTGTGACACACGGTTAGCCCACGGGCGTGTGCTGTGGCCGTGTGTTCCCTGCATGTTAAAATTTTAAATCAGAATAGACCACGGGCTAGCCACACGGGCGTGTGTCTAGACTCTAGGCCGTGTGTGTGAAGTCAGGATTCACCACGGTTGGGAAGCACGAGCGTGCCTTGGCCGTGGGAAAATTGGCAGAATACTGAGTTTTTAGGCACGGTCTGGGGACATGGGCGTGTATGTCTATGCACGGGCGTGTCTAATCTTGCACGGGCATGTGAGACCTGTATAAAAGAGAAAAATTTTAAGGATTGTAAAAGTTCCAGATTAGTCTCGAGAGCCCTCGTGTGTATGAGTGAGGCCTCGTAAGTCGAGAATGAGGTTATAGAGAGTAATGACGTTGAGCCTAAGTGGCGATTAAGTGGTTTGAGTTTGGTAACGCCTCGAGCCCGGTTCCCGGTGTAAAACCTGGGTAAGGGGTGTTACATTTAGTGGTATCAGAGCTATGGTTTAGTCGTTTCTAGGACTACCGTAGCGGGTGTAAGAGTCTAGCTATACATGCTATAAGTGTACAATGATAGTGTGGTGGTTTCTGATGATTTAAATCTTGTTTTATATAGTATATGGATTCTGATCCATTGAATGCTGATGAAGCAGCTAGTAATGCACCGGCTTCTGCGCAAGGAATCGTACCTGTTTAGAGTGGACCCGAGGCTAGGGCTCAAGAGGAAGAGGCACGGGAAGCCTTTCTCCAAATGATGAGTAATTGGTAGTCGGACTATGTTCGAGCGAACCCTAATGCTCAACCTCCTCCACCTCCTCCTATACCTCAGCCAAATCTAGTGGTTCCTCAAGGTATAGATGTGGTGAGGATATCGAAGCCCCCGGTGGATAAGATTAGTAAGCACGGGGCTGAGGAGTTTAGAGCTAAGGTAGATGATGACCATGAGAGAGCGGAGTTCTGGTTGGAGAATTCGATGAGGGTGTTCGATGAACTCTCATGTACGCCTGAAGAGAGTTTGAAGTGTGCCGTATCCTTGCTGAGAGATTCAGCATACCATTGGTGGAAAACGTTGACGCTAGTGGTCCCGAGAGAGCGGGTGACGTGGGACTTCTTTCTGGAAAAGTTCCAGAAGAAGTATATAAGCTAGAGGTTTACTGATAAAAAAAGGAAGGAATTCCCTGAGTTGAAACAAGGAAGAATGACAGTGGCGGAATATGAGCGTGAGTTTGTTAGGCTTAGCAAATACGCTCAAGAATGTGTATCGACTGAGACCATCTTGTGTAAGAGGTTCAAAGATGGGCTGAATGAGGACATCAAACTCCTAGTGGGCATTTTGGAGTTGAAAGAATTTGTGGTAGTAGTTGAGAGGGCAAGTAAGGCCGAAGAGCTGAGTTCAAAAAAGAGGAGGGCTGTGAGTGAAGCCCGATATGCTAGAAAGAGGCCGATGGGCAAGTCATATCAAGCCCAGTCGAAAAGATCCAAGGAAGTGAATCCTCGGACGACAGCACCAGTGGGTTATTCGCATCGAGACTTGGGAAATACTCGCTCGGGTTCGAGAGCCCAAGCTCCCTCGATGGAAAGTGTGGGCAATACAAAGAGTAAACCGGAGTGTCCCAGTTGTGGTAAGTATCACACCGGAGAGTGTTGGGGAAATACTCGAAAATGTTATAAGTGTGGTTCCCCTGACCACTTTATCCGTAACTGTCCCGAGAGGGATGAAAAGGAAGAGAGGCAAGAGGCGAGACCTAGTGATGTGTCTACGAGGGTAGACCACGAGGGAACCCGAGAGGCGGGAATAGTGGTAGAGGTGCGCCTGAGAGATTCTCTTTGTGAGACCGGAGGGTCGGGCACACTGTGAGGACGTATGCTATTCGCGCGCGAAGAAGCATCCTCCCCGATGTGATAACGGGTACTTTTTCTCTCTATGACGCCTTCGTTATTGCTTTAATAGATCCGTGGTCTACTCATTCTTCTATTTGCATGAGATTAGCATCTAGTTTGAGTATGACCGTTGAGTCTACGGACATAGTGGTTAAGGTGTCAAACCCGTTAGGAAAGCATGTGTTAGTGGACAGAGTGTGTAAGAATTGTCCTTTATTGATTGAGAATCATTATTTTCCAGTGAACCTTATGTTGTTGCCATTTGATGAGTTTGATTTAATCCTAGGAATGTATTGGTTTACTACCCATAGTGTCTTAGTGAACTGTGGTAGTAAGTTTATTAAATTGAAATGTGAGAGTAGAGATGTGGTTCGGGTTGAATCAGGTGGATCGGATAGTCTACCAGTGATAATTTCTTCCCTAGTGGCTGAGAAATGTTTGAGAAAAGGATGTGAGTCCTATCTTGCTTTTGTGTTAAATACTCAAGAGGTTGGAGTAGAGTTTGAAACAGTGCTAGTGGTATGTGAGTACCCAGATGTATTTCAGGAAGAGTTACTCAGATTACCTCCAGTGAGAGAGCTTGAATTTGGAATTGAGTTGGTTCCGGGAACGACACCTATTTTGATTGGCCCGTACAGAATGGCACCAGTAGAGTTGAAAGAACTGAAGGTTCAGTTGCAAGAGGTGACAGATAAGGGTTTTGCAAGACCGAGCTACTCGCCGTGGGGTGCTCCGGTATTATTCGTGAAGAAGAAAGATGGGTCTATGAGGTTGTGTATAGACTATAGACAACTGAACAAGGTGACGGTGAAGAATAAGTATCCTTTACCAAGGATTGATGATCTCTTTGATCAACTGAAGGGAGCTACAGTGTTCTCCAAGATAGACTTGAGGTCTAGTCATTATCAGCTCAGAGTGAAAGAGCAAGATGTGTTGAAAACTGCATTTCGGACAAGGTATGGCCATTATGAGTTTTTGGTTATGCCATTTGGTTTGACGAATGCACCTGCGATTTTTATGGATCTGATGAACCGTGTTTTCAGACCGTATGTGGACAAGTTTGTAGTTGTCTTCATTGACGACATATTGATCTATTCTCGGGATGAAAACGGTCACGAAGAGCATTTGAGAATTGTCATGCAAACTTTACGAGATAAGCGGTTGTATGCTAAGTTTAGCAAGAGTGAGTTTTGGCTCCGAGAGGTCGGATTCCTAGGACACATGGTGTCAGGTGATGGTGTCAGAGTTGACCCGAGTAAGATATCGGCTGTTATAGAGTGGAAACTGCTGAGGAATGTGTTAGAAATCAGGAGTTTCTTGGGATTAGCGGGATGCTACAGACGTTTTGTAAAGGGGTTCTCTATGATTGCTACCCCGATGATGAAACTATTGCATAAAGATGTCATGTTTGAATGGACAGAGGCATGTCAACAGAGCTTCAAGAGACTGAAAACAATGTTGACTGAGGCACCGATTTTGGTTTAACCAGAATCGAGGAAGGAGTTCATGGTTTATAGTGATGCGTCGTTTAATGGTCTCGGTTGCGTGTTGATGCAAGAGGGTAAGGTAGTCGCTTACGCCTCGAGGTAGCTAAAACCGCACGAGAAGAATTATCCGACTCATGATTTAGAGTTGGCTGCGATTGTTTTTGCGTTAAAGATTTGGCGACATTACTTGTATGGTGAGAAGTGTCGAATCTTTACGGATCACAAGAGTTTAAAGTATTTGATGGATCAGAAGGATGCAGAACGAGAGAGAGACGGTGGCTTGAGTTGTTGAGAGACTATGAGTTAGTCATTGATTACCACCCGAGAAAAGCGAATGTGGTTGCGGATGCCTTGAGTAGGAAATCCTTGTATGCTCTGAGAGTTATGAGAGCGAGTTTAGCATTATCTGATGATGGTGCTATTTTGGCAGAGTTGAGAGCTAAGCCACTATTTGTTCAACAAATATGTGAGGCTCAGAAAAATGACAGTGAGATGCAAGCTAAGATAGCTAAGTGCGGATCAGAAAGTGATTCTGATTTTTGAGTGGATTTGAATGGTTGTCTGATGTTTCGTGAAAGAATTTGTGTTCCTAAAGATGAGGAGTTGATCCGAAAGGTTTTGCATGAGGCCCACAGTGGATGTTTGTCAGTACATCCGGGCAGTACGAAAATGTACAACGATTTGAGGAAGTTTTATTGGTGGCCAGGAATGAAAAGAGATGTTTGAGTTTGTGGCAAAGTGTCTAATTTGTCAACAAGTGAAAGTTGATCATCAAGTGCCTTGGGATTGCTTGACCGATGATGGTTCCCGAATGGAAATGGGATCGGGTTACCATGGATTTTGTGACGGGGTTACCGATGACTCCGAGAAAGAGAGATGATGTGTGGGTTGTTGTGGATAGATTGACAAAGTCGGCTCACTTTATTCCAATACGTGTTGATTATTATTTGGATAAGTTAATTTGAGTTGTATGTGGCGAGAGATATCGAGATTGCATGGTGTACACAGGTCTATTATATCGGATAGAGATCCAAGGTTTACTTCGAGATTTTGGAAGAAGTTGCAAGAGGCCATGGGTACGAGATTGAATTTCAGCACTACGTTCCATCCGCAAACCGATGGTCAGTCTGAAAGAGTGATTCAAGTTCTTGAATATATGCTTCGATGTTGTGTGCTAGAATTTGAAGGTAGCTGGGAGAGATATCTACCTTTGGTCAAATTCGCCTATAACAATAGTTATCAGTCGAGTATACAGATGGCACCGTATGAGGCTTTGTATGGTCGTAAGTGTCGGACTCCTTTGTATTGGACCGAGCTTAGTGAGAGTGGATCCATGGGGTTGATATAGTGAAAAAAATCGAAGAGAAGGTGAAAGTAATCCGTAATAGTCTGAGAACTGCTTCGGACCGACAGAAGTCGTACGCGGATTCGAAAAGAAAAGAAATTGAGTTTGAAGTGGGTGACAAAGTGTTTTTGAAAGTGTCCCCGTGGAAGAAGATTATGAGATTTGGACAATAAGGGAAATTGAGTCCAAGGTTCATAGGGCCGTATGAGATTACAGATAGAGTTGGGCCTATAGCATACCGGTTTGCTTTGCCGGTAGAGTTGGAAAATATTCATAACGTGTTCCATGTGTCGATGTTGCGACGGTATCGCTCCGATCCTTCACATGTGATTCCTTCGACGGAAATTGAGATAAGACCGGATATGTCTTATGAAGAGGAGCCGATTAAGATCTTGGCTCGAGAAGTGAAACAGTTGAGAAATAAGAGCATAGCACTAGTGAAAGTGTTATGGCAGAAACATGGTATGGAAGAGGCTACGTGGGAAACGGAAGAAGCTATGAGAGAGCAACATCCAAACCTCTTTACTGGTAAGATTTTCGGGGACGGAAATCTCTAAAGAGGGGAGAGTTGTAACATCCCGGTTTAGGGCCTAGTCGGAATAGTGGTGCGAGACCACAAATTCGAGGGTTATGAATGAGTTTTTGAGGTTTATATTATGTATGCATGCTAGTGTGAAAGTTTCATGAAGCAATTTTGTGAAGTTGTGGTTGAATTGTCCAAAAGGACTAAATTGCAAAAGTTGCAAAATGTGTGTTTCTAGAAGCTATATGTGTGAAATAGCTTTAGATTATTAATTAGAGGTCCTTAAATAGTAATTTATCCAAATTCTAGTTTTTGGACAAAAATGGGCATGGATGAGTTAAAATTTGAAGTTTATCAAAAAGGGCATTTTGGTCATTTATCAAATAAGTGATTAAAATAGGTGAAAAGATGACAAATTCATTCATCTTCTTCCCCTTTAGCTGCCGAAAATTAGAGAAGCCATTGTTAGGGCTCTTTCAACTTTTCAAGCTTGCTAGTAAGTGCCCCTAAGCCCGGTTTTGATATTCTTTGTATTTTTGAAGTCCCGATAACATGAGTAAGCTATTTTTAGCTATTTGATGAGCTATAATGGATGTTCAAAAATGTGGTCATAAATGACATGCATGTATTTTGATGTTTTATGGAAGATTATGAAAGCTTGATGTAGTAGAAACATCTTTTGTTAAGTGATTTTCCATGAAAATGCATGTAGGGACTTGTTTTTGAAAATCTTAAGTTTGGTCATACATTTGTGATTTAGTGAGATTTGATGATAGCTTTAGTTGAACAAGTAGTTTGGCTAAGCATGAAAGACTAGAAAATTGAATAAAAATCACTTTACGAGCCTTTGGGACTAAAGTGTAAATATGAGAAAGTTTAGGGGCAAAATAGTAATTTTGCTAAAGTATGAAATGTGGGTCAATTTATTCAATGTGTGTATTGAATAAGCTGAATTATTCATTATAGATCGAGAAAGACGAAGCCCGGATCGAAACCGAGGCAAAAGCAAGGTGGTGGACTAAATTGCATATTTCCATACTTTTAAGTATCGAGGTAAGTCTATGCATAAATAATGCATTCATACTTACAATTTGTTAATGCTAGCTAATGTGTAGCATGTTTGAGAACCTATGTGGGATGAATGTAGTAGAAAATGTAGAATGAATGTATGATCGAGAATGATTAAGTAAGTAGACTCGTGCATGTGTTGTGATAATGGTAGATGGTGGCTAAGTGCGATACCATCCTAATGCATATTAACGATGAGCTAGCTATGTGCAATGCTATCATGAGGTATATCGTTTGGTGAGCTATGTGCTGAATCACTATGAATACCTTTGTGGTAGGCTAAGTGCGATTCCACCTTATTAATCAATTGTGGTGTGCTAAGTGCGAAACCACTGAGATATTGGCTGTATGGACTAACTGTGTGTATTAGCTATGTGTAATAGCTGTGTGGATTAGTTATGTGTACTAGCTGTGTGGATAGACTGTGTGGATAAGTTATGTGGATAAACTGTGTGGATAGACTGTGTGGATGTATTACGAGAAATAATGATGTGTTTTATATTGTGTAAATGTGACCTAGAATGCAGGGGTGCATTTTGATGGTTATGAGTATGTGACTCATGATGTGTTGGAAATGTGGTAAGGGTTAGAAAGAGTAAGCAAAGTTGTTCATTACTTTTGGTAGTATAATGCTAATTGTTGTTTAGCTTATACTATGATGCTTATTTGTTTATGTGTAAACTTACTAAGCTCAAAGCTTACTCTCTTTCTTTTCCCTTGTCTTATAGATTAAAAGCGTTGAATCGAGATACGATGATCATCAGAAGACAGCCCACATATCAGCACACTTTGGTACATGAAACTTAATGTTTTGTATATGGCATGTATAGGGGCTAGACAAGTTAGTGGATTTTGTTGTAAATGGCTAAGATGTGTTGGCCTTTAGATGGATAGCTTATTTTGTATAATGCCATGGTTGTTGGCTATTACATTATATGAAAGAAAGATGTAGTTTTCTATGTGAGAATGCACTTCAATTTGATTTGATTATGATGGTGTTAGATGAGTATATGTTGTGTATGTTAGAAGGGTGAAAAGAACTTGACACTTAGTCTTGTTCTTGACCATGTGGATAGACACACGGACGTGTGTCTAGGCCATGTGTGACACACGGTTAGCCCATGGACGTGTGCTGTGGCCGTGCGCCCCCTGCATGTTAACATTTTAAATCAGAATAGACCACGGGCTAGCCACACGGGCTTGTGTCTAGACTCTAGGCCGTGTGTGTGAAGTCAGGATTCACCACGGTTGGGAAGCACGGGCATGCCTTGGCCGTGGGCAAATTGGTAGAATACTGAGTTTTTAGGCACGGTCTAGGGACATGGGCGTGTATGTCTATGCATGGGCTTGTCTAATCTTGCACGGGCGTGTGAGACCTGTATAAAAGAGAAAAATTTTAAGGATTGTAAAAGTTTCGGATTAGTCTCGAGAGCCCTCGTGTGTATGAGTGAGGCCTCGTAAGTCGAGAATGAGGTTATAGAGAGTAATGACGTTGAGCCTAAGTGGCGATTAAGTGGTTTGAGTTCGATAACGCCTCGGGCCCGGTTCTCGGTGTAGAACCCGGGTAAGGGGTGTTACAAATAATGACCCAAGGCTCTCTTTATATAGGGAGAGTTTAGAGAGTTCAACTATGATTAAACTTAATCACTTTAATATTAAATTAATAAAATACTATTAAGATAAGTATTTAATTTAGTTTAATATTAAACTATTAAAATATTAGTATTTTTGAAATAATTAATCTGAAATCAAATTCTCTGGTAGAGTCCCAGTAGGAGTGTAACTCTTCCACTGCTCAACCACCGTCGACAATCGTCGCCAGCCACCGGGATGCCGCCGTTGCAGCCACCGACACCGTTATGTCTGGTGATGCAGGTGTGACACCCTTACGACACCCAGATCCGGTTCAGTCTAGGTCAATGATGACCTGACCGGTCCGGTCTAGCCACCTATTGGATCGTCGGCCAAGTTTCACATACTGGGCCTAGTTCAACCAATTTTTGGGTCTTAGTTTCAGTTTTGGGCTCCCGAGCCTAATTTACGATCTCAGGTCCAATTTTAAAGTTCAATTACCCATTGGGCCAATTGTCTGACTTGAAAATTAACTCCAAAAAATATCATATTAATTTTAATTGATTTGATTGATTTAATTTTACTTAATCAAAATTAATTTTTCAAAAAATCACTTTGATTTTACAAATTAATTTTTGAAGAAAATTCTTTAATTAAATTCTCTAGTTGAACAATTCTCACGACCACCTAATTTAATTCCACATCGAATAAATTGACTCAATTAAATTATTCTCAAAGTCGTAGAATTTTCTTCTGATTCAAATGCAGTTCGATCGAGCTTTTGTTGAGCTAGTGGAGGGACCAATCTGACATATACAATTAGGCTCTAGTGATTACAATTATGTCCAGAAGCATCGTTCAGATAATTCACAGTTACTTAATCATAGAGTTAGTCCACAAGAAGTACCATGATTGAAAATTCCTTATTGTATACTCTTTACGAAAGCAATTCATCCAACTGTTTTGTCCAATGACCTCGTCATGTGTGTGTTACCCTCATATGATATCCTTGATTCCTTTGAGTTAAATCTGTCCACTCAATACAATCCTATTTTATCTCATTGTCACCATTGTATCTTCTTAATGATTAATATGATCACTGTCAACAAATGACTATGATAAATTGCTCGTTCGAGAACAAGCAACCCGTGGCTACGTTCCATATTTATCAATCCACACAATGCCAGTGAGAGGGTATCATTAACTCTTTAATTGAGCTATGAATTCCACTGTTTCTACAAAAGCCATGCCATACACAAGTCATGTACCTGACATACCAGCTATGGGCTCGATCATCAATAAAGTATAAGCCTCCACTTATATTAAAGCACATGAGTTGCATACGTATGGTCAGTGACTAACTCGGGATTTAGGTAAATCACACCATAAACGTCACAAGTGAATTAGTTCAAAAATAGATTTAGAATTAATTCATCTTAGGTCTAGTCCAATGTATCATTCTACCAATGAATACATCTATGTCTCTACTCATTGAGTCAACTACTCCGTTAGCCAAGACTAGCCATCTCCCCAATTGGAATTTTAGACAACAGAATAATCCTTCTCAGTATTTGAATTAAATGCTCACTTTAATTATTTTACGGGATTACAGACTCATTTAGATTATCTAATGAAGTAAGTTGTCTTTCTCATAATGTAAACGTTCTTACAATGCCACCTATCTTCAGTTTGAACTTTAGACAATCAATGAGCTAATATTTACTTGTCACAATTTTGCTATGCATGCAAAATATAAAAGAAAAAATACAAAAGGCATAATAGTGAAATGTGAAATTAACTTTATTTATTTATTCATCGTTCAAATAGATAGACAACAGTTACATGTTTACTACAATATGGGCACATTTCCAAACACATACCGGCTATCGTCTCGATCATCTTTAAAGCATAAGCTTCCACTTATATTAAAGCACATGAGTTACATACACATGGTCAGTGACTGACTCTGGATTTAGGTAAATCACACCATTAATGTCACATGTGAATTAATTTGAAAAAGGATTTAGAATTATTTCATCTTGGGTTCATTCCAATGTATCTGTAACGCCCCAGAAATGTGGGGTTTGTAATTTTGTGGAATTTGCTTAAATTCCATGATGTGCTTGAATGGCCAGTTATTTGAGTGTAATTGGGGGTTTTTGGGAAGCCTGGGTTCGAGTCTGGGCTTTGGAAAATTTTTAGTTTTTGGCTCTTAAGAGGAATGGGCTATTTGCAGTAGGACTTATGTATAAATATGTGTGTTTGTGTGTCACAAAATGAGCATGTGACTTAGTGGCTGTGGCGTCACTGAGATGGCAAGGGGAGTGGAGTTCGAATCCCATGACAAGCAAATAGGGGATTTTATTTTATGTCTTGGTGATGCAAGAGGTAGAGTTTGGATCAAACTCTGTAAAGGAGGTTGAAGAATTGGTCAACACTTTAGAATGAGAGGCTGGGAGCAGTACAATGAGGATTTGGTGGAAAGTTGAAGGAGTTTGAATGTGAGGGAGAGTTTGGCCGAATTTGGAGAGCTTGAGTAGGGGGGAAATTCGGCTAAGGGTGGGCATTTGGGAGCATTTTCGGCAGCTTGGTGGGAAGATAGAACCGAAAACTCTCTCTGCATTTCGGAGTCTTTCTTTATTCTTTTTTCATTTCGAGATTATTTCTTTGTGGCATTTCGCGCAACTTTTAGACCATACGAGTCTCTTCTCCCTATTTTCTTTTTGGCTCTCAACTGTCATTCTCTTTGTCAAGCATAATACCAACTGGCCATTTTCCGTATTCTTTATTGGAACTTACCCTTCTTCTTCTTCACATCCTCCTGCCGAATCACTGTTGCTCCTTTCGGTTTCTCCTTTGGCCGAACACAACCTTTTCTTTTTCCTCTTATTATTCTTCTCTTTTGTTTGCAAGGTAGCCGAACTTTAAACCTTGGTTCTTCTTATGTAGGCCGAATCTATTAGGGCCTAAGTATCTTTTCCTCTTCGTTCTAACCGTTTTCGAACCTCTTCGATTAGTTGGTAAGTGGTGATTTTAGTCGAATCTAGGGTGGCTTTATTTTCCTTATTCGATTTTGTTTCTCTTAGGCCGAAGGGTTTTCCCTAGTTGCCGTGGAGATGTGTTTTGCTAACACTTTCTTTCTCATCGAATGTTGCTAGGGACTTGTGTTCCTTAACAAAGGGGTAGGCTGATTACCTTTCCACTGCGAGGGATTGTTCGTTCGTGGTAAGTAAAGTTAGTTTGATTAAAGCGTTTCAGTTTTATGGATTAACAATGGTTTGTGACTGATTAATGAGGCGGTTGTTATCATAGGTGTCTTGGAAGTGCTTCAACTACAACCCATAACAGGTGTGTAATCGTACACCCAATACCGTACTGCTAAAACACTGGATAAAGGTGTATTCACACCCTTGTGCTACTGTGAATCGACAAAAGCCGAAAAGCCAAACTTTCGGCATCTGAGGGACCACGAGCGTGCAAATGCTCGTAGGGATAAATCGAGCCACAATTGTTGGCGTTAGACCGTAGAGGCCACCACGAACGTTTCCGTGGGCTTAGGTTGTAATGGGCCTCGTTGGGTCGAGACGAGCCTCGTGGGCCCAATGGGCCCCACATGGGTAAAATCCACGGTAAGAGGATATTAACAGATTGGGCAGTGAGATTCGCATAGCCGTGACTAAAATTGGGTTAAATGGGCCACACGAGCGTATGGGCCCACTTGGGCCGGTTAATGGGCTTTGGGCCCAATTACACCATTTTGGCCAGATAAGTTATTCGAGTCGTTCGAAACGACGGTGGGCCTAGGGCAAGGTCGTAAAAATTATTGAAATGCCCTCGATGGGTAAAATTACCGAAATACCCTCGATGGGTAAAATTACCGAAATACCCCTGAGGGGTGGAATTACCATTTTACCCCTAACTGAAAAATGACCGTTATACCCCTAGTGGTGTTTAAGTGATGTGTGTATGATATATATATGACTGATTATGATTGTAACATACTGCATACACGAACTATTTATGACACGACATTCTGCATTGGGGTTGGGATTCAGATTTGGAGGAAGTATTGTACTAGTGGCTCTGCCACGTTTTTACTGTTCTAGTGGCTTCGCCACGTATTCCGTTTTTAGTGGCTTGACCCACGTTTACTGTTATTAGCAGCTTTGCTGCGTTACTACTAGCAGCTATGCTGCGATATTAGTGTGTTGGCTGGGTTGGTCGACTTGGTCCCCACAGGTGTGTTGGTTGGTACGGGTGGTGTGTTGGCTGGATTGGGTTGGGTTGCATTACTATTCTGTTATGTGATCATTTGGGCTTAGGTTAGGTTGCATTACTGGATTGGGTTGGGTTGGGTTGCATTACTGTTATGTGATCATTGGTGGTTCTCTTTATTTCAACCTGTTAGTCTAGGAAACACGGGGTTTTTAAAACAATAACCGTTTTCTCAAAATCACAGTTTCAAATCTTAAGGTTTACAACTAGAAAAGGCTTCTGCGGGTTTATTTCAGATTAATAAGCTTATAACAATTGATACGGCCTATAATTGGACAACAAGGTTTACAACACTAACATTTTCAAAACAATTGTTGAATGGGATATAAAATTTAGTAACGAACTTTTATCGACAAGCCCGATTTTCAAACGACACCTCGATGTGACACGTCAAATCCGGTCGTAATGCCTAGGCCGGGTTTGGAGTGTTACAGTATCATTCTGCCAATGAATACATCTATTTCTCTACCTGTGGAGTCAACTGCTCCGGTTGCCAAGACTAGCCATCTCCTCAATTGGAATTGTAGACGATATAAAAATCCTTCTTAGTAATTGAATCAAATACTCACTTTGATTCTTTTACGAGATTATGGAATCGTTTAGATTATCTACTGAAGTACTTGTCTTTCTCACAATGTAAATATTCTTACAATGTCACTTATCATCAGTTTGAACTTAGACAATCAATGAACTAATATCTGCTTGTCACAATTTCGCTATGCATGCAAAATATGAAAGACAAAAATACAAAAGATATAATAGTGAAATGTGAAATTAACTTTATTTTTTCATCGTTCAAATAAATAGAAAATAATTACATGTTTACTACAATATAGGCACATTTCCCAATAGTTTCTTCATAAGCATTATAACTAACTCGACTAGAGAAGACACTATTTGCATATAAAATTTTAGTTGGGGAATTTTATCAAACACCTTGTAGGCAAAGATTTTAATGAAAATTTTCAAGATTTTGGCTAAGGCTAGGCTAGGCAACCTCCTGCAAGAAAATACAATATATATGTTCCAAATCAACCCACAAACACAATTTTCAAGCAATAATTTGACAAAAATTCAACAAAAATTTGAAATGAAAAAAAAATGAATTTTACCTTGAAATTGCTTGGAAATGATGAAAATTGAAAGCAAACTTGTTGAATCCTTGTATAAATTGACAATGTTGGTTGTTTTGTTTCAAGATTTTAAAGAAAAAAAGTGAAAATTTTGAAGACTTGTGAAGTTAGGGTTGAAAGGTTTTCAAAAACAGGTTAAAAAATTTGGGGGTTTTCTTAATTTGTTGAAAAACACGTTGTAGGAGTCTTTCAAACCCGATGAGTATCGATACTTTTTAAATGAGTATCGATATTTTTTAAAAAGTATCAATATAATATTATTGGTATCGATACCAAATGTTGAATTTGTTTTCCAAAGTGCAGAAAATTTTCCCAACTTGACTTTTAAGTTCTAATATGTTCTAAACTAACTTAGAATGACTTTTTAGCAAATTCTAATGATTTCATATGCTTAAATATGTCAAATTTGAGGATGATGCATATGAAACATAGAGCATTATAAGGCATGCAAAAACTAAATATTAACATCCAACCAAGTCTAATTTAGCATATTCAAAAGCATTCTACAATCATGTAAATTAGACCAAATAAGTCAAAAAAAGACTAGTCATGCAATATTAATTCCTCCTAACTAATTGCATATGAGAGCTATTGAAATAATTTGTTCATGTTTTTTCAAGCAAATTTTAAGACATAAAGAATTTTTAAAACATCAAAGTGAAAAGATGTATTTAAACACAAAATCAAGGTAAGGTGCTGTAACACCCCTAACCCTATCTGTCACCGAATTAGGGTTACGAAGTGTTACTGTAAAAACATAACGTAAAAATATTTGTTTCCAAATATTTTAATAATCATAGCATAATCCAATTATTCACATGCACATTGTTCCTTAACCGAGCCATTGAGGCTTTAGAAACACTTTTAGAAATGATTCGAGACCAAATCAAAACAATAGGAACATTGAGGAAAAAGTTAGAAAATTTGAGCTATAGGGGTCAAACAGCCGTGTGGGTAGGCCGTGTGACTCAAATGGCTAAGACACACGCATGTGTCTCAGGCCGTGTAACAATTGAAATAGGGACACACGGCCGTGTCCCAGCTCGTGTCCGTGCCTGTGTAACTCACTGACTTAGGTCACACGGCCAAGCCACACGCCTGTGTGCCAGGCCGTGTAACTTTTGAAATGGCCTCACACGTCCGTGTGTTATGTCGTGTAACTGCCTGACTTGAATGCCTTTAAAACCTATAACGGACACATGACTATATCGCATGGTTGTGTGTCACACACAGCAGAGACACACGCCCGTGTCTCAGGCCGTATGGACATGAAATTGGCCAAATTCAAGCTATTTTCATCTCCAACTCAAATATGTACCTACAAGCATTTTGTTCCCTCATTCAAGACCTCAAAACATACAAATTCATGCATGAAATAACCAATTCAATAGACCATAAATTCATTCAACCAATATGCCCACAAGGCACCTCAGTTTCATTCAACCAAATATTACCTAAACATGTCAAAAACTTATCACAATCAAGCATCATAATTGATCATATACTAAGCTATTATTGTAACACCCCAAACCCGGTCAACACACCACGACTGAATCTGGCATGTTACAGAGTAAAAACGTTTTGAATTAAATCAATTTGACAGTTTATTTCTACCGAAAACATGAGTTAAAAAGAAACCCGTGTAGAGTACTGTTGAAATCGTTTTAGCGTTGCTTTAAAACTCAGAGAATCTCTTTTTGTTGGAAAAATCCATTTGTTGTTTCGAGTTTTGGAAAACCTTTCGATACTTATTAAATCCGAGTGAGTTAAGCATAGTCGAGTTAAGAACCATTTGTGTTTGGAATTGTTTAAGAAATTAAATTTGAAAACGTTGCTTTTTACCGGTTATTTAAGCAAATCAAATTATTAAGCACATGCATAATATAAATCAAATAAAAGCAAGAAATAAAAAAAAAAACCCAAAATAATACTTAGCGGCCTTATTACAAAACCAAAACCAAATTTAAAGTTAATAAATAAAAACCGGAATTTTAATTTAAAGTCAAAAACCAAAAATAAGTAGCATGGCCACCTCGAGTCCTCCCCGGCTCTAAATCCGCGATCTAAGCCTCATCTGCAAAATATAGGGGAAGGGGTGAGTCACCGAGACTCAGTGTATAAATCCCCAACCCGATAGTGCAAGCACTTACGCAAATCATCAGTAAAACATGCAAATCATGCAACCCCAAAACCTAACCATCCGATCTCCTCTATCTACCCCGTGTGGTCAAAACCACTGGTGGTCAAAACCACTGGTGACCGAAGTCACAAATATATAAGTGTGGTCAAAACCACTGGTGACCGTAGTCACAAATCAAGTGATGGGGCCAACCCATCGTGTGGTCAAAACCGCGATGACAATCCGTAATCAACATGTGGGGCCAACCTTTGTGGTACCAAAGCACCGGGACGAGTCACAATATCCATATGTGGTCAAAACCACTGGTGACCGTAGTCACAATATCATATATGTGGTCAAAACCTCTGGTGGTCAAAACCACTGGGACTTAGTCACAAATAATAGTATCAAGACAGGGCCAACCCGTCGTGTGGTCAAAACCACTGGTGATAGTCCAAATAATTCTTCCCCCTCCTCTCAACAATCCCACCATCATGTCCATCTCAAGCGTGTCATAATAACGTATGATGATGCAAATAACACATGGCATAGCATTAAACAATGACATGATAGCATATATCGAGATCCATAATCAGGGGACTTACCCGGAGTCCATGCTCATGCCCACAAGGCATAACTACCGGTTTCCATGGCTATTAACAGTAACATAATAAACATATCATACTAACGAAGTGTGTAAGCGTTACACACCTGACTATTCGTAGATCTAAGCGAAATCCCGAAACTACGCGAAACTAACGAGATCCCGAAACGTTTTCCTTCCCCCCTATCCTACAATCGTCCAACACTTTGTTAGTAACGAAAAGCCTATTTGGCTCAACTAGAAATCCCGAAAGATATGTCGCATGAAGGTAACACCTACCTTAATGTCGATTTGGTTTCCAACCAAATCCCGAAACTATGTGATGAACCTCCCTTGCATCGGCCAAGCCCTAGCATTCAAACACGATTAGCCTTCGGCTTTGAAAGAATATGAAACAGATCCCAAAACGTTAGAACCCTTACCTAGATCGCTTAGATCCCGAAGATCCACTGTATTCGGCTACACTTCCCCCTACAATCGGCTTTAACACATCATTAGAAATCTAAAAGCCATTCGGCCATAACATGAATCCTGAAACCAAAAGAGTTTGTCGCCCCCTTACTTTAATGACTGATTCGGCCACCAACCACCAAAGATCGGCACACCCTATTGATGTTAAGGGTTTCGGCTACCAACATAGAACAAGAATGAAGTTTAATATACAGATCTCTAATGGAAGGGAAGATAGAAGAGAAGTCACTTACCAAGAGATTCGGCTATGACTCAAAAAGGAACAGATAGATTCGGCACTTCAATGGAGACTAGATCACGAGAAAAGAGAAGAAAAATAAGGCCAAGGGTATTCGGCCAAACACTTGAAAGAAGAGAAGAAGAAGAGAACTCACAAGGTTTTGGCTTTTGAAGATGGTAAAAATGGAGAAGAAAATAGAACCACGATTCGGCAAAGAAGAGAAAACGCAACTCAGAAAAGGGTTAGGGAGTTTTGGCTAACCAAAGAATGAAGAGATAGAAGAAAAGAAGGAATGGGGATATGGTTTTCGGCTAGCAATGTTTGAACCAAAGAAGAGAATGTGATGGATATATGGTTTCGGCTTTTCAAGGAAATGGCAAGGGTGATTCGGCCAAGCACCAAGAATGCCGAAAAGAGAAAACCAAAGTGAGAAGGAAAGCAAGAGGGGTTTCGGCTTATGATTCAAACTCAAGAGAAAAGAACTCTCCCCACTTGCCGAAATATTCCCTAAAACTACCATAGACATTCGGCACACCCCCTTCCCAAGCACCAAAACCGATATTCCTTCTCCCCACAGTCCAACTTTCGGCCAACACTAAGCCTCCCTTAGCCGATTCCTCAAAATCCTCCTAACCCCTCATTCAAATGAGTTTGAAAGGTTCAAACTCCTAAATTTCCTCACCTTTATCTGTTCAAATCTGTTTGACTCCTTCCATCCTTATCTTCCAGAGTCCATCCCGAGCACACCACTTCCTCGACAGCGTCAAAATAATAAGCGAGAAAATGAGATTTCTCACTGCTCGAACCTGAGCTCCCCTTCCCTGCATGTGGCGTCACCTTCCTGGTACCTTAGTGGCTCCTCCTTTGCCACTTTGCCACTAGGTTGTTTGTGTCTAAACCCTCCGACAATTTCTTTTCACCCCTAACTTCCTTAGCTCTCTCTCTCTCTCTAAGTACTAAAACAAAAAATTTAGCCATGACTCAGGCCTAACCCGAGGTCATGCCTGGACCCCAAAACATGCTAAACTAGCACAGTAGGCATATCATCACATGCAAACACATACAAAATGCAGAGACCCCGATTTAAGGATATTACAGTTCTACCCCCCTTAAAAATAATTTCGGCCTCGAAATTACCTGGTCAGAAGAGTTGAGGGTATTGCTACCGCATCACATCCTCTGGTTCCCACGTGGCCTCTTCCGTACCATGGTTCCGCCATAATACTTTCACCAAGGAATCGACTCCCTCTTGCGAACTTTGACATTCCGATCCAAAATCCGTACCGGTTCCTCCTCGAAAGACAAGTCTGAGCTCACCTCTATCTCTTCAACTGGCACAACATGCGACAGATCTGATCGATAGCGCCTAAGCATTGAAACATGAAACACGTCATGAATCTGACTTAACTCTGCGGGTAACTCGAGCTGATAAGCTACTGGTCCCACTCTCTTCAACACCGTATATGGCCCAATAAACCTAGGGCTTAGCTTGCCCTTTCGCCCAAATCTCAACACTTTCTTCCACGGCGATACCTTCAGGAAGACCTTGTCACCCACTACATACTCTATATCCCTGCGCTTAAGATCAGCGTAAGATTTCTGCCTGTCCGATGCTTCCTTCAGACGAGCCCGAATCACCTTAACCTTATCCTCTATTTCTGCAACCAGTTTCGGACCCAACATCTGCTGTTCACCCAGTTCCGTCCAACACGTAGGAGTACGACATTTCCGTCCATATAGTTCCTTATATGGTGCCATCTGAATACTCGCTTGATAACTGTTGTTATAAGCAAACTCTGCCAATGGCAAATACTCCTCCCAACTACCGCTGAAATCTAGAACGCAACCCCTTAACATATCTTCCAAAATCTGGATTACCCTCTCAGACTGTCCCTCAGACTGCGGATGAAAAGCCGTGCTGAAATCCAACCTCGTACCCAACGCCTGATGCAAAGCTTTCGAACCTCTCGCGTGAACACAGGATCCCTATTCGAAATAATTGACACTGGCACTCCATGCAACCTTACTATCTCTGCCATATACAACTTGGCTAACTTCTGGAGCGAATAGTCAACTCGAACTGGTATGAAATGAGACAATTTAGTCAGACGATCCACAATCACCCAGACTGAGTCCTTCTTACTAGGCGTAAGGGGAAGCCCACTAACAAAGTCCATCGTAATCCTTTCCCATTTCCACTGCGGGATCTTATCCGGTATAGCATGATCTGACGTGGAATCGATGCTCGACTTTAACTTCTTTGGCATGTCAAACACTTACTCACAAACTCAGTTACTTCCCGCTTAAGACCCGGCCACTAGAACTGTTCCCTTAAATCGCGATACATCTTACTGCCTCCAGGATGCATAGCGTATGGGCTGCTATGAGCTTCTTGAAGAATCCGCTGTCTCAACTCAACGTCCTTGGGCATACATACTTTCCCTTAAAAACACAGTACTCCATCACTGCCCAAACTGTAACCCTCCGATTCACTATTCTGCACTTGCAACCTCCGAGCACTCAAAACCTCATCTACTAGCTGTTTCTCCTTAACCTGATCAATCCAAGTCGACTTTACTTGCAATTCCACCAACAGACTCCCGTCGTCATATAGACTAAGGTGAGCAAACATCGACCTCAGATCTGCTACCACCTTACGGCTCAACGCATCAGCTACTACGTTAGCCTTACCCGGATGGTACTCAATCGAGCAGTCGTAGTCCTTCAACAACTCGATCCACCTTCGCTACCTCAAATTTAAATCTTTCTGAGTCAAGAGGTACTTCAGACTCTTATGATCCGTGTAGACTATCGACTTTTCCCCATACAAGTAATGCCTCCAAATCTTCAAGGCAAAAACCACTACAGCCAACTCCAAGTCATGTGTTGGATAGTTACCCTCATGAGGCCTTAATTGCCGAGACGCATAAGCGACCACCTTTCCATCTTGCATCAAGACACACACCTAAGCCGAGTATGTGATGCATCACAATAGACCGTGAATTCCTCCCCGCCTCGAGTTGAATCAACACCGGAGCTTGATCGAGAATCTTCTTTAACTTGCCGAAACTCTCCCGCTGTTTTTTAGACCACACAAACGGAACCCCTTTTCTCAACAACTTAGTCAGTGGCGCTGCGATCAAAGAAAAACCCTCTACGAACCTTCTGTAGTATCCTGCCAAACCCAGAAAACTTTGAATCTCTGCAACCGACTTAGGTGGTTTCTAATCCAACACTGCCTCGATCTTTCGAGGATCCACCCTAATCCCCTCAGCTGATACCACATGACCCAAGAAAGTTACCTCCTTAAGCCAGAACTCGCACTTACTAAACTTAGCGAATAGTTGCTTCTCCCTCAGAATCTGTAGAACCACCCGTAGATGCGCATCATGCTCCTCTTTAGATTTCGAGTACACCAAAATGTCGTCTATAAACACTACGATGAACCGATCCAAATACGGCTGAAACACCCGATTCATCATGTCCATGAATGCTGCCAGTGCATTGGTCAACCCGAATGGCATCACCAGAAACTCGTAATGCCCATATCGAGTACAAAATACCATTTTATGGATATCAGCCTCCTTCACCTTGAGTTGATGATACCCCGACCTGAGATCTATCTTAGAGAATACCGATGCACCCTTAAGCTAATCAAACAAGTCGTCTATCCTTGGCAACGAATACTTGTTTTTGATCGTCAACTTTTTCAGCTGGTGGTAGTCTATACACATCCGCATAGTACCGTCTTTCTTCTTAACAAAAAGCACAGGTGCTCCCCAAGGTGATACACTCGGCCGGATGAAACCTCTGTCCAGCAACTCCTGAATCTGAGCCTTTAACTCCACCAATTCTTTCGGCGCCATCCTATACGGGGCAATAGATACTAGCGCGGTTCCAGGTAACAAATCTATACCGAACTCAACCTCGCGGTCAGGAGGTAAACCCAGAAGTTCCTCTGGGAATACATCAGCAAATTCCCTCATGGTTCGGACACTCTCCACAGCTGAATCCTTGGCTTCCAGAGCACAGACATGCACCATAAATGCCTCGCAACCTTTCCTTACCATTTTCTCAGCCTTCAGCGCAGAGACAACATTGGATAGGTAATCTCTCCTATTACCTATCATCACCACCTCTTCGCCTTCCATTGTCTTCAACATGCGCTTAGCTGCGCAATCCAAACTTGCCTGGTACTTCACTAACCAATCCATCCTGAGAATCAGATCGAACTCCCCAAACGGCAGTTCCATCAAGTCAGCCAAAAACACGACCCCTTGAAGTTCTAGGGGTAAATCCCTATATAGTTTATTTACTTCTACAGAGTGACCTAGAGGGCTTATCACTGTCATCTTCCTAGAAGTAATCTCAGAGTCTAAGTTCATTGTTTCCGCTATGCTACTGGCAACATACGAGTGCATCGAACCCACATCAATCAAAGCATTATAAGGTAGACCAAAGATTAAGAACGTACCAATTATGATGTCCAGTGCGTCGCCCTCCTCTCGACGCCTCGCTGCGTAGACCAAACTAGGCTGTCTCGCCTCTGTACCACCTGCACCTCTGCCCAGTGCTCCACGGCCTCTACTAGAGCCATTACCTCCCCTGGCTGAACCACGGCCCCTCTGTGGCTGCTGACCATCCCTCCTGATCTGTGTACGATTCTGATCCCCAGACTGCAGCCTAGCTGATCTCTATGGACAATCCCTCACTCGATGCCCCATCGATCCACACTCGAAACATCCTCTGTTTCCAGTCCAACATTCCCCCGTGTGAGACTTCCCACATCGAGCACACCGTGGCGGCCACTAAGTAGCAGCAGCAGTAGGCCTCGCCGCTTGATTTGGCCCACCATACCTAGCCCTTTTCTGCTGATTCCCGGCAGACCCTGATGACCCAGAACTCCTCTTATTCCAACTCCTATCCTGGTTCCGTCTCACTGACTGTTTTACCTCCTCAGCAACCTTGGCCTTCTCTACTAAGACCGCAAATTCTCTTTCTTGATGTGGGGCAATTAACATCCGCAGCTCGTCTCTCAGCCCATCCTCAAATCTGACACAGCGCTCATGCTCCGTGCCCACAATACCCCGTGCATACCGACTCAGCCGAAGAAATTCCGCCTCATATTCCGATACTGTCTTATTTCCCTGAACCAAGTTCAGGAATGCCTTGCGCTGTGCATCGATGTAACTAGCCCCAATGTATTTCCTCTGATAGGCTGCTCTAAAGAAATCCCAAGTGATGTCGTCAGCCATTGCTCCATCCCTAACCGTGAGCCACCATTGATACGACTCATCCCGGAGAAGAGATACTATACCTTTCAGCTTCTCCTCGGTCGAGAAGTCTAGGTCATCCATGATGCGTTCCATCGCCTCCAACCAATATTCTGCCGTACTAGGTGCCACGCCAGATACACCTCTGAATACCTCTGCACCATTAGCCCTGAGTCGCTCGGACACAGATTACGAGCTCGCGCTCGACGGCGCTGCACTCGCAACCCTTTCTAGCACCGGCAAAGATCGCTGTGACAACTGCGTCATCACCACCCGTCGATCACGAAATTCGCGCCCACGGTGGCGGCGGTGGTACTCTCTTTTCGACCCATGTCCGGACCCTACCGGTTCGACTTTGTCATCCTACCCTACCTCGCCCACGTGTATTACGCCCACGTCCCGTGCACTCATGATTACCGATATGAATTGATCTCGACTACAAGTTTTATGCATTAGACTTTATTCCACTTTGTTTATTAAAGCACACGATCTTATGAGAAGTTTAATACAAGGATTGTTTCGGAAGTTCATACCATCCTACAGTTCAGATCTCTAAAGTAGTTCCTACTACTATTTAGTCATGCCCATATTATCATAATCATAACATCATGAGCAACAATTTGGGATACTTACCTGGGCAGATCGGTGCCGGAGACTCGGTGCCATGCTTTCCCAACCATCCTTTTTCCCATAAAGCCTTTCATAATACATTTTAAGACATTTTTGGGCCTCGGGCCCACAAATGAAGTCATTAAACACAGCTCGATACCAAAATTGTAACACCCCAAACCCAGTCAACACACCACGACCGAATCTGGCATGTTACAGAGTAAAAACGTTTTGAATTAAATCAATTTGACAGTTTATTTCTACCGAAAACATGAGTTAGAAAGAAACCCGTGTAGAGTACTGTTGAAATCGTTTTAGCGTTACTTTAAAACCCGGAGAATCTCTTTTTGTTGGAAAAATCCATTTGTTGTTTCGAGTTTTGGAAAACCTTTCGATACTTATTAAATCCGAGTGAGTTAAGCATAGTCGAGTTAAGAACCATTTGTGTTTGAAGTTGTTTAAGAAATTAAATTTGAAAACGTTGCTTTTTACCGGTTATTTAAGCAAATCAAATTATTAAGCACATGCATAATATAAATCAAATAAAAGCAAGAAATAAAAAAAACCCAAAATAATACTTAGCGGCCTTATTACAAAACCAAAACCAAATTTAAAGTTAATAAATAAAAACCAGAATTTTAATTTAAAGTCAAAAACCGAAAATAAGTAGCATGGCCACCTCGAGTCCTCCCCGGCTCCAAATCCGCGATCTAAGCCTCATCTGAAAAATATAGGGGAAGGGGTGAGTCATCGAGACTCAGTGTATAAATCCCCAACCCGATAGTGCAAGCACTTACGCAAATCATCGATAAAACATGCAAATCATGCAACCCCAAAACCTAACCATCCGATCTCCTCTATCTACCCGTGTGGTCAAAACCACCGGTGGTCAAAACCATCTTGGTGACCGAAGTCACAAATATATAAGTGTGGTCAAAACCACTTTGGTGACCGTAGTCACAAATCAAGTGATGGGGCCAACCCATCGTGTGGTCAAAACCACCGATGACAATCCCGTAATCAATATGTGGGGCCAACCCATCGTGGTACCAAACCACTGGACGAGTCACAATATCCATATATGGTCAAAACCATTGGTATTTGTAGTCACAATATCATATATGTGGTCAAAACCACTGGTGGTCAAAACCACTGGGACTTAGTCACAAATAATAGTATCAAGACAGGGCCAACCCGTCGTGTGGTCAAAACCACTGGTGACAGTCCAAATAATTCTTCCCCCTCCTCTCAACAATCCCACCATCATGTCCATATCAATCGTGGCATAATAACGTATGATGATGCAAATAACACATGGCATAGCATTAAACAATGACATGATAGCATATATCGAGATCCATAATCAGGGGACTTACCCAAAGTCCACACTCATGCCCACAAGGCATAACTACCGGTTTCAATGGCTATTAACAGTAACATAATAAACATATCATACTAACGAAGTTTGTAAGCGTTACACACCTGACTATTCGTAGATCTAAGTGAAATCCCGAAACTACGTGAAACTAATGAGATCCCGAAACGTTTGCCTTCCCCCCTTTCCTACAATCATCCAACATTTTGTTAGTAACCAAAAGCCTATTTGGCTCAACTAGAAATCCCGAAAGATATGTCGCATGAAGGTAACACCTACCTTAATGTCGATTTGGCTTCCAACCAAATCCCGAAACTATGTGATGAACCTCCCTTGCAATCGGCCAAGCCCTAGCATTCAAACACGATTAGCCTTCGGCTTTGAAAGAATATGAAATAGATCCCAAAATGTTAGAACCCTTACCTAGATCGCTTAGATCCCAAAGATCCACTGTATTCGGCTACACTTCCCCCTACAATCGGCTTTAACACATCATTAGAAATCTAAAAGCCATTCGGCCATAGCATGAATCCCGAAACCAAAAGAGTTTGTCGCCCCCTTACTTTAATGGTGATTCGCCACCAACCACCAAAGATCTAAAGCACACCCTATTGATGTTAAGGGTTTGGCTACCAACATAGAACAAGAATGAAGTTTAATATACTGATCTTTAATGGAAGGAAGATAGAAGAGAAGTCACTTACCAAGAGATTCGACTATGACTCAAAAAGGCAGATAGATTCGACACTTCAATGGAGACTAAATCACGAGAAAAGAAAAGAAAAAAATAAGGCCAAGGGTATTGGCCAAACACTTGAAAGAAGAGAGAAGAAGAAGAGAACTCACAAGGTTTGGCTTTTGAAGATGGTAAAGATGGAGAAGAAAATAGAACCACGATTTCGGCAAAGAAGAGCAAAACGCGACTCGTAAAAGGGTTAGGGAGTTTTGGCTAACCAAAGAATGAAGAGATAGAAGAAAAGAAGGAATGGGGATATGGTTTTGGCTAGCAATGTTTGAACCAAAGAAGAGAAGATGATGGATATATGGTTTGGCTTTTCAAGGAAATGGCAAGGGTGATTCGGCCAAGCACCAAGAATGCCGAAAAGAGAAAACCAAAGTGAGAAGGAAAGCAAGAGGGGTTTCGGCTTATGATTCAAACTCAAGAGAAAAGGACTCTCCCTACTTGCCGAAATATTCCCTAAAACTACCATAGACATTCGACACACCCCCTTCCCAAGCACCAAAACCGATATTCCTCCTCCCCACAGTCCAACTTTCGGCCAACACTAAGCCTCCTTTAGCCGATTCCTCAAAATCCTCCTAACCCCTCATTCAAATGAGTTTGAAAGGTTCAAACTCCTAAATTTCCTCACCTTCATCTGTTCAAATCTGTTTGACTCCTTCCATCCTTATCTTCCAGAGTCCATCCTGAGCACACCACTTCCTCAGCTTGGCCTCAAAATAATAAGCAGAAAATGAGATTTCTGCTGCTCGAACCTGAGCTCCCCCTTCCCTGCATGTGGCGTCACCTTCCTGGTACCTTAGTGGCGCCTCCTTTGCCACTTTGCCACTAGGTTGTTTGTGTCTAAACCCTCCGACAATTTCTTTTCACCCCTAACTTCCTTAGCTCTCTCTCTCTCTAAGCACTAAAACAAAAATTTTAGCCATGACTCAGGCCTAACCCGAGGTCATGCCTGGACCCCAAAACATGCTAAACTAGCACAGTAGGCATATCATCACATACAAACACATACAAAATGCAGAGACCCCGATTTAAGGATTTTACAATTATACACCACATATTTGAAGTATTCAAGCACCAACACTTTGCACCAAAAAGATTTGTACATCAACTACATATATGTGGTCCAAAAGGTTAACCTAGTTATGCACATAAGTTCAAATGCCATTCACTAGCAACAAGCCTAAACATATCAACTTTTAATATTTATGATAAACCATAATTTACACATATTTTAACCCCATGCTTTGCTTATTTTTGGATGAGTTTTCATTAGATTTGATGAATTCGATGCTCATAATCCGTTAATTTCATGTTTTACAGTCAGGAGAGCTTAGAGAGTAAAAAAGAACGAGAAACGGGCCAAAAAGGGACAAAATGGGCCTATCTTAGAATTCAACACGGCCTGGGCCATTGGACACGGCCGTGTGTTACGAGCAGGATTAAACACAGCCTGGAATGTCACACACGGGCAGACCACACGGCCATGTGTGGTAAACAGGAGCGAGCACGGCCTAAGGCTATTACACACGGGCGTGTCACACGGGCGTGTCCCTGCTGTATCAAAGATTAATTCTATCCGGAATAGGTTACTTGTGGGCAAAGAAAGACGTTCCAAAGCCTATATAAACACCCTAGGGGGTGACCTAAAGGGGGTTGCTGAATAGAACGTAGAAGATACTCGAAGACAGCCGTCGGAAGCAGCTCGGAGGAAGGATCTTCATCAAGACTGAAGATCTCCCATCAAGTTCTTTAGAAGTTTTTGGGTTTTCTTATGTTTTGTAGTTTTACTTATTCTATGATGTTTCCTTCTATCAGTATGAACTAAATCCCTTAGATACCTGAGGGGATGGAACCTAGATGAATCTTATTACTATTTGATTTATAAGATAAATACTTGTTATTATTCATAATTGTGAGTTCTTATTCTTGTTTTGATAATTCAGGTTATTGATTCAAGTTCAAATGTGCTTATTCAGTGGAGAAAAAGTCCCTGTTTAAGAGTAGATCAACACAATTAAGCGGAGTTGATTGCAACCCTAGACATAGGGCGACGAAAATCTGCCGGATTAGAGTCAAATCTAATAAGGGAATTGTAACACCCCAAACCCGGCCTAGAAGTTAGGCCCGAATCTAGCGTGTCACATTGAAGTGTTTCTCGAAAATCGTGCTTTTGTTTGCGTTCGTTTATTTTCAAAACGTGATTTATAAAAAAAAGAACTATTCCCTTTTCAAAATCTTATTAATCCCTTTGTAAAATCTTTTTCAATTGCAGAAGCTTAATTAAAATAAATGATTTATGGAAACATGATATTAAAAATTGGGTTGCGAAAACATAGTGTTTGAAAACAGTTACTGTTTGGAAAATCGTGTCTTACTTCTAGCAGATATTAAACATACTTAGATAAATATCCCAAATAAAAGTTAAAAATAGAGAGGCCTTATTACAACCCCACTCAAAAAAAGCAAGTGCTTAAATAAGTGAACGAAATAGAAAAACATGTGTGTGGGTGTGTGGTCGTCTCGAGTCCCTCGCAAAGACCGATACTACTAATCTTTGGGGATTACATGCATGAGTTAGCTTAGATGGAAGGGTGAGTTTGTGAAAACTCAGTGTGTAATCCCTTATAATACAAATAGTCAGATATACGAGTAAGATGCGAGAATAGACTGGGCACGAGCCCATCACGGCATGATAAAGATCGTGGGTCTTAGCCCATAACAGAACCAAGTAGACCTAAGCCCATTACAGAACCAGTATCAGATGCAAATATGCAGGCAGAAATCCAGCCCAATCCAACCAATTCACCACCCGTACAAACCAACACACCATGTGGGGATAAAATCGACCCACCCAGCCAACACACCAAGCTTAGCACCGGTTGCGGCACTAAGTCAACAGAACGGCTCGGCACCGTAGACAGAATGGCTAAAAGCCATAAATATCACAGCATCGCTGCAGGTTAATAGAACGGCTAAAAGCCATAAATATCACAGAAAGGCTGAAAGCCTTGTACACAATGGAAATGGGCCGTACACTTCCTCCGTAACTTTGTCCCAACCCCATGCAACATGTCGTGTATGTCATGCTCAATCATCACAGGTGTATGCAGAATGACCATACTCAGTAACAGTCATTTAACATATATTACAAGCATACTAGTCACACGACCACAATCATGTCAGTTAAAACACAATCATACGATCACAGTCAAGTCATGGCACAAAATCAGTCATTAACCCTCAAGGGCAAAATAGTCATTTTACCCTATAAGGGTATTTCGGTAATCCTACCCTTCAGGGGTATTTCGGTAATTCGACCCTACAGGGGTAATTCAGTAATTCTACCCTACAGGAGTAATTCAGTAATTTTGCAAACCAAGGGTATTTCAGTAATTTTATAAATCGAGGGTATTTCAGTAATTTTTTAAACCAAGGATATTTCAGTAATTTTGTAAACCAAGGGTATTTCAGTAATTTTGTAAACCAAGGTATTCTAAACAGAGATAACGATACAAATGGGCCTAGGGCCCATTCTCGGCCCAAATGGTCTCACACTCTCGTGTGGCCCATATAGCCCAAATCTAGCCACAGATATGAGATTCACATAGTCCAGTCCAATATTTACTACACAATTATACAACTTATCCGATTTGGCCCACGGGCCCATTGGCCCCACATGGCCCCTTTCGACCCTTCGTGGCCCAAACAGCCTAAACCCACATGAACACTCATTATGGCCTCAACTATCGCGTCGAAGCTTTCACACGTGCGCTCGTACGCTCGTGTGGCACCATCGCCGTGTGACCGGTATTTCGGCATTTGTCGCTCTACAGCTAGAGTAGTGCGAAATACACACCTGATAGGAATCTGGAGTTAATCTGCGCTCCGAACACTTCTATGCCCAAACGCCAACCAAGGTATGCTTACTCTCCTCATAGGTCGCTCTATTTAAAGCCAGTGTAGCACCCCTTACCCGGGTTCTACGCCGGAACCAGGCCCGAGGCGTTACCGTAAAAGGTCCTCATAATTGCCACTTGGACCTATCATGACTACTCTCTCTAGTCGCCTTAACAACCTCGTTCTCGACTTACGAGACCTTACTCGTAAGCACGAAGACTCTCGAGACTATACCGAAACTTTTACAACCTTTTCAAATTTTCTCTTTTATACAGGGCTCACACGCCCGTGTAAAATGTGACACGTCCGTGTGTAGACACACACGCCCATGCTCCTCAACCGTGGTAAATACTGACTACACACACACGGTCTTGAAGCCTAGTCACACGCCCGTGTTCGACACCCGTGGACGAAACTGGCTTGGGTCACACGACCTGGACACACGCCCATATGGCTGGTCCGTGGTCGCCTCTGGTTATTTCCCCACGGTCTAGGCACGCCCGTGTGCTTTAACCGTGTGACCATTCAAATTTCAAATTTCAAGGTGCAGACTTCACACGGCACGGGCACACGCCCATGGCTTGTGTCGTGTGTCGCTTTGCACGCCTGAGACACAAGCCCGTGTGTCTACCCATGTGGACAATAACAAGGCTGTTTGCCAAGCTCTTTGTACCCCTATAGCTTACACTACATGACTCCATTCAACATACTAGTAAACATCTCATAACTTCAACATGAACTCCCATAGATAACTTGTAATTTCATAAATGGTAAAATGAGCCATCATGCATGGCAATTTACAAATTAAATGTCTTAACAAGAGCCATTACAGCTTTGGCCAAAATAACAAATTAATTTTACTAGTCTAGCCCTATACATGCCATTTACAAAATCATTAAGTCTAGGTATACCGAGATAAGCTGATAGTGCGGGCGGTCTTCTGGTTATCGACATATCCGGCTTCGGCTCTTAAGCTCTATAAAACAAGGGAAAAGAGAGAAGGGAGTAAGCTTTAAGCTTAGTAAGTTTACATGTAACAACATAACATTATAACATGTATTAAACGATTACATAGCATTACATACTAAGCAAGAAATAATTTACATTGATGATCATGCTTACTCATTTTCTCTATTCCCACATTTCCACCATGTCATAAGCATAGTACATACATTCATTAACAGATTCCCTTGCACATAGCATCATAAAATCACATAATACAACACATCACTATCTCTAGTTCCTTTGCTTATAATTAAATTACTCGGTGGTTTCGGCACTTAGCCCACCAACAGCTTTTTTTAGGTTGGTATCGCACTTAGCCCACCAAAAGATTATAGACGACGGTATCGCACATAGCCCATCGTAGTTAAGCAACAAGGTGGTATCGCACTTAGCCCACCAAAAGAGTATAGATGATGGTATCGCACATAGCCCATCATAATTAAACAACAAGGTGGTATCACACTTAGCCCACCAAAAGAGTATAGACAATGGTATCGCACATAGCCCATCGTAATTAAACAACAAGGTGGTATCGCACTTAGCCCACCAACAAGTGTCGTCATTACATATTTATATAACTATTTTATCATTCACACAATAATTATTCAATGATTACTACATTCTATCCATTTGAACCACACATGTTCTCAATCATGCCATACACTAATTAGCAACACAATGTTTACACAAATATGCATTGTTTACACATAAACTTACCTCGGTGCAAAACGTGATAACCAACGACTTAATCCGTCACCTTGCCTTTTCCACGGTCAAGGTTGATTCCACGCTCTTCTTGATCTATAACAATGAAATTCACTCGTTTAGATCATTCTATGATCATAATACGTCAAATTCTACACTTGGGCAAAACTGACCATTTTGCCCTTGTACATTGGCAAAATTACTATTTTGCCCCTAGGCTCGTAATTTATTTTTCAACACATTTCCTCAATAATTAAGTCTAGCTGAGCATTTATTTCTCTTACAACTACTCACCATTCTCATAATATCATGCATTTATAACACAACCTCATTCTTACTTTTAATTCCTACTTAGGTGTTTTCATGCAAACACCTTTCACAAAAGTTGTTCCTCATCTCCCTAACATTCATTTTCCCTCATAAAAACTCAACTAACAACATAATTACTCTCATGGAAAATCCCTAGACTTTCAATCATATCACAAATTAGTCCCCCCATTAGCTAGCTTGAGCTTTAGGGACTCCAAAAGTACAAAAATTATCAAATAAAACCACCAAAATCACTTACTTGCAAAGAGATAGCTTAGCTGAAAGTTTGAACCCCAAAACTCTATATTTTCTCTTCAATTTTTGGTGGAAGAAGGAGGGTGAATAGTTATAGATGATATCTTTCCTTTTTAGCATTTTTTTATTCATATTTTTATCACCTAATGTCACCAAATTTGACTACAATTAATGCTCTTGTCCCCCTAGCTTCCTCTGGCCGGCCAACACTCTCAATATGGCCTAATTACACATTAAGGACCTCCAATTTAATATTCTATGGCTATTTGAAACCTCTACCTTGTAAATTAGATCTTTCGCACTTTATGCGATTTAGTCCTTTTTCACAATTAAGCAATCAATCATTAAAATTTAAGGTACCAAAATTCTCATACATCCCTATAAACATGTTACGACACATGAAATAATATCAAAATAATTTCCTCGACCTTGGATTAGTGGTCTCAAAACCACTGTTCCGACTAGCCCCAAAACCGGGCTGTTACAGCCTGCTTCTCGCCTACTCTCATGCTAGCTTCCTGATGTGGGATCCCTCCATCAATCCTCCAAAACCATTCCAACTACAAAATAAATATCCCTTTTTGCTTGCAATGGGATTTGAACCCTTGCCCTCTCCTATGCTGCAGGCACTAAATGCCACCACAACACAAGCTCCTTTTGTGACTTAAAACATGTGCAAATATTTATAAAACCTATGTGCTAGTGTCCAGATTCTTATAAGAGCCAAAAAATTAAAGAAATTCTACAAGAGCCAAGATTTGAACTCAACCTCCCTTACAACCTTAATGACGCCACAACCACTAGGCCACATACTTCATTGTATCATTTTTTTATCAAAATAATTTAAAAGGCCTACATCCAAGCATCCAGGGTTTTATTCACTTAAAACCAAAATTTTTGCTAAACCCCAGGTTTGAACCCAGGACTTTTCCAACACTTCTCAGGACCCTTAACCACTTGAGCAGACATTTAATTGTGTCATTTTCTTGCACAATTAAATACTTATTTGCAGCCTCCTTACGGACCCATACTCAAGGCCCAATACTTCTAGGCCCAAATTCGGGGCGTTACAATTCTACCCCCTTAAAGAAATTTCATCCTCGATATTTCCAATTATCAGAATAGTTGCACATCCTAGCCTACCACACTACGCTCTCTCTTCGCACTCTTATCCTAATAATACAAGCAAAACTAAATATAAGCCTATGGGCCAAAGTCTAAGTTCATTTAAAAAGAAATCAAAATCAATTGCAAGCGCCAAGACTTGAACCCATGCTCCCTTGCAACCTTAATGACGCCTTGCCACTAGACCACTCACTTCCTTGTGTCATATTTTAACCAAACAAATTTATAAGGCCTTCCAGCTAACGCTAACTCCTCTTTAAGGAAAAACTAAATTTTTTGCAAGAGCTTTGGTTTGAACCCAGGACTTTCCCAACACTCCCAACTCTTCCCAAATCACTTAGCCACTAGACTAAACATGCAATTAGTGAAATTTCCTCGTACAACTAAAATCCAATTGCTCCGATACTCGAAGCCCATTTCTCCTAGGCCCAAAATTTGGAGCGTTACAACTCACCCCTCCTTAAAGAAATTTTGTCCCCGAAATTTCCAACTAACAGGGTGGTTGTGTAACAACTACACCTCTACGCTACCGCTGCGCACTCTCATCCCAATAACACTAATACACTTTTAACTTAATCTTGAAACCTCTTACACACAACCAAACATCTAACCACAGAAGCAAACATATATTTATCACACATGCACACAATTTCTATATCCAACGCCACATCCAAACATTTCCAAACATATACATAATACAAAATCTAAATTTAAGTGTCTCAGTTTTAAAAAGATAACAGTATCAAGGAAACTTACAGATTCGGCACCGGAGACTCGGTTAACCACACTTTCAGAAAAAATATTCAGAAAACATTTTGAATACCCCAAATCTTTTCAAATCCTTTGAAACAATTCTTTCAGAAATTCAATTTTAAAACCCAATCCACAGCCGAGTTTTGCAACCTGGCTCTGATACCACTAAATGTAACACCCCAAATTCGGCCTAGAAGTTAGGCCCGGATCTGGCGTATCACATTGAAGTGTTTCTCGAAAACCTTACTTTCATTGGCGTTCGTTTATTTTCAAAACGTGGTTTATAAAAAAAATAACTATTCCCTTTTCAAAATGTTATTAATCCCTTTGTAAAATCTTTTTCAATTGTAGAAGCTTAATTAAAATAAATGATTTATGGAAACATGATATTAAAAATTGGGTTGCAGAAACGTAGTGTTTGAAAACAGTTACTGTTTGGAAAATCATGTCCTACTTCTAGCAGATATTAAACATACTTAGATAAATATCCCAAATAAAAGTTAAAAATAGAGAGGCCTTATTACAACCCCACTCAAAAAAACTGAAGTGCTTAAATAAGTGAACGAAATAGAAAAGCATGTGTGGCTATGTGGTCGCCTCTGAGTCCCTCGCAGCACCGATCCACCTAATGTCGGGATTACATGCACAGATTAGAGGCGAGAAGGGTGAGTTTGTGAAAACTCGATTGTGTAATCCCTTATAATACAAAGCGATCGAGATATACAAGATGCGAGAAAGCAGTGGGCCTAAGCCCATCACGCATTACGATGATCGTGGGTCTTACCCATATGCAGAACCGGTGGACCTAAGCCCATTACGAGAACCGATGATCGGATGCGGATATGCGGTAAATCCGGCCCAATCCAACCAATTCATCACCCGTACCAACCAACACACCATGTGGGGATAAAATTGACCCACCCGGCCAACACACCAAGCTTAGCAATCGGTTGCGGCACTAAGTCAACGAGCGGCTCGGCGATCAGAGACGAGCGGCTAAAAGCCATAAATATCGCAGATCATCGCGCCGGTTAATGTAAAGGCTAAAAGCCATAAATATCGCGGCATCGGCTCTTCAGTTATGAAACGGCTAAAAGCCATAAATATCGCAGCATCGTTGCCGGTTAACAGAACGGCTAAAAGCCATAAATATCACAGAAAGGCTGAAAGCCTTGTACATAATGACAATGGGCCGTACACTTCCTCTGTAACTTTGTCCCAACCCCATGCAATATGCCGTGTATGTCATGCTCAATCATCACATGTGTATGCAGAATGACCATACTCAGTAACAGTCATTTAACATATATTACAAGCATACTAGTCACACGACCACAGTCATATCAGTTAAAACACAGTCATATGATCACAGTCAAGTCATGGCACAAAATCAGTCATTTACCCTCATGGGCAAAATAGTCATTTTACCCTATAAGGGTATTTCGGTAATCCTACACTTCAGGGGTATTTCGGTAATTCTACCCTACATGGGTAATTTAGTAATTCTACCCTACAAGGGTAATTCAGTAATTTTGCAAATTAAGGGTATTTTTGTAATTTTACAAACCGAGGGTATTTCAGTAATTTTGTAAACTGAGGGTATTTTAGTAATTTTGCAAACCGAAGGTATTTCAATAACTTTGTAAACCGAGGGTATTTCAATAATTTTGTAAACCAAGAGTATTTCAGTAATTTTGTAAACCAAGGTATTCTAAACAGAGATAACGATGCGAATGGGCCTAGGGCCCATTCTCGGCCCAAATGGGCCCACACGCTCGTGTGGCCCATATAGCCCAAATCTAGCCACAGATATGAGATTCACATAGTCCAGTCCAATATTTACTACACAATTATATAACTTATCCGATTTGGTCCACGGGCCCATTGGCCCCACATGGCCCTTTTCGGCCCATCGTGGCCCAAATAGCCTAAACCCACAAGAACACTCATGATGGCCTCAACTATCGCGTCGAAGCTCCCACACATGCGCTCGCACGCTCGTGTGGCTACCATCGTCGTGTGATCGGCATTTGCCGCTCTACAGCTAGAGTAGTGCAAAATACACACCTGATAGGAATCTGGAGTTAATCCGCGCTCCGAACACTCCTATGCCCAAACGCCAACCAAGGTATGCTTACTCTCCTCATAGATCGCTCTATTTAAAGCCAGCTTCTCGCCTACTCTCATGCTAGCTTCCTGATGTGGGATCCGTCCATCAATCCTCCAAAACCTTCTCAACTGCAAAATAAATATCCCTTTTTGCTTGCAATGGGATTCGAACCCTTGCCCTCTCCTATGCTGCAGACGCTACATGCCACCACAACACAAGCTCCTTTTGTGACTTAAAACATGCGCAAATATTTATAAAACCAATGTGCCAGTGTCCAGATTCTTATAAGAGCGAAAAAATTAAAGAAATTCTGCAAGAGCCAAGATTTGAACCCAGGCTCCCTTGCAACCTTAATGACGCCACAACCACTAGGCCACATGCTTCCTTGTATCATTTTTTTATCAAAATAATTTAAAAGGCCTACATCCAAGCATCTAGGGTTTTATTCACTTAAAACCAAAATTTTTGCTAAAGCCCAGGTTTGAACCCAGGACTTTTCCAACACTTCTCAGGACCCTTAACCACTTGAGCAGACATTTAATTGTGCCATTTCCTTGCACAATTAAATACCTATTTGCAACCTCCTTACGGACCCATACTCAAGGCCCAATACTTCTAGGCCTAAATTCGGGGCGTTACAGGAATCCATAGATCGAGTTAATGCGACAATAGGGGTTTTAATTAGAAAGAGATTTCAATTAATCAACCTAGAGTCAGTTGTTTTTAGTCTCAAGAGAGATATTAACATAACTCATGGATATCTACGGATTTAGTCAAGTTCATAAATCATATGAATCAAAAGTAATAAGTGAAGTCCAGGTGGATTCTTCCTTAGGTATTGCCTATCTCATAAAAGTTGTCTAAAAGTGTTTTCCCAATTCTTTCGTTGTCGTGTTAATTAGTTTAGTTTAAAAGAAATCACTCCAATACTTAGGCTAAATAATAAAAAGATAGTAACTACTAGTACTCTTGGTCCTTGTGGATACGATATTACCGGTCTTACCATAACTATACTATTAAGCGATAGGTGCGCTTGCCTTTATTATGGACATAGTTAGTTTTAGACACATCAAGTTTTTGGCACCGTTGCCGGGGACTGAGATATTAGGAATACTAAATTTTTATTACTTTAGCCATTATTCTTATTTTATTGAAATTTAATTTCTTTTCTAGTTTTCTAATTTTTCTTTCTTTTCTTCTGGTAGGGACTTTTAGTTTATGACTAGAAGAAACCCGTCAAGACCCTTACTTTTTGACAGTGATATAGAAGGTACAACTCGCAGAAACTGAAGAGAAATAAGGCGAAGTCTACAATACATAGAAGAAGAGCAAGAAGACAAAACTAATACTACAGAAGAGATGGCTGATAATAATTCGCTACCTCCTGTGGTTGCCGCAAACCCGGTGAATCAAAATCCTGCTCCTCGTACTATGTATGACTATGCTAAACCTAATTTAACAGGAACTGAATCAAGTATGGTTAGACCTACTATTGCTGCAAATAATTTTGAACTGAAACCTAACACTATACAGATGATTCTACAGTTTGTTCAGTTTGATGGTTTGCAGGATGATGATCCAAACAATCACTTGGCAAATTTTCTGGAATTTTGCGACACTTTCAAAATAAATGGCATTTCTGATAATGCCATTCGCCTTCGGTTGTTTCCCTTCTTGTTGAGAAACAAGGCTAAACAATGGTTGAACTCGTTACCACGAGCATCAATCACTACATGGGACCAAATGACCAAAAATTTTTTACTTATATATTTTCCGCCGGCTAAAACGGCTAAGTTGAGGAATGATATTTCTTCTTTTGTGCAGATGGTTTAGAAACACTTTACGATGCATGGGAGAGATACAAGGATTTACTAAGAAGGTGCCCTCACCATGGGTTACCTTTGTGGCTACAGGTTCAAACCTTTTACAACGGTGTGAATCTCTCACTAGGAAGTTGATTGATTCAGCCACCGGTGGAACCCTGAATAACAAGACCCCTGAAGCGGCTTATGAGTTTATAGAGGAGATGGCACTAAATAACTATCAATGGCAAGTTATGAGGACAAAGCCAACAAAAGCTGCCAGTGTTTTCAACCTCGATGCAGTGACCATGCTATCAAACCAGGTAGAACTGTTAAATAAAAAGATTGATGGTTTGTGTGGTTCTTCGCAGGTACATCCAGTGATGCAGTGCAATACAAATGGAGGAGGGTCGAACAATACAGAATACCCACCCTACAACCCTGGCATAGAAAACGAACAGATGAACTATATGGGTTAATATTCTAGACCTCAAAATAACCCTTATAGTAACACTTACAATCCAGGTTGGAGGAACCACCCAAATTTTACGTGGGGTGGTCAAGGAAATCAGAGACAACAACCCCCTCCAGGCTTTCAACAACAACCCTACCCGTAGGAGAAAAAGCCGAACCTTGAGGAGATGCTTACTAAATTCATCTCGGTGTCAGAAACACGTTTCCAGAACACTGAAACCGCACTAAAAAACCAACAGGCATTGATTCAAGGACTCGAAAACCAAATAAGCCAACTTGCTAAGCTCATATTTGAACGACCACAAGGCAGCTTGCCAAGCAACACTGAAACTAACCCAAAGGAGCAAATTCATGCCATTACTGCTCACAATAGTGAAGGGTTAGACGAACCAAAACAGAGGCAAGAGAGCATGGTAGATAAGGGTAAGGTTGAGGTAAGCCATGATAAACCAAAATCAGTAAGTACAGAGTACAAACCTTGTGTACCATATCCCAATGCGACAAAGAAAGACCGCACAGATGAACAATTTGGTAAATTTCTTAAACTCTTAAAAAATTACATATTAACTTACCGTTTATTGAAGCTCTTTCGCAGATGCCCAATTCAAATAAATTTTTAAAAGAGCTTTTGACAAACAAACGAAAGTTAGACGAGGCGTCGCATGTGGAGCTAAATGCAGTGTGCTCAGCAATCTTACAAAATAGACTACCACAAAAGTTAAAAGATCCAGGGAGTTTTACGATTCCTTGCTTAATTGGTGGTTTATCTGGTTAATAATGCTTTAGCAAATTTAGGGGCAAGTATAAATGTTATGCCTTATAAAATGTTTAAACAGCTAGGTCTTGGGAAACCCAAACAGACTAGGATGAGCATTCAATTGGCTGATAAAACTATTAGAGTTCCTAGGGGTATAATCGAAGATGTACTAGTAAAAATTGATAAATTCATATTCCCAGTAGACTTTGTCATTTTAGACATGGATAAGGACAATAATGTTCCTTTAATTTTAGGAAGACTCTTTTTAACAACTGCTAAAACTAGAATTGATGTTGGTACAGGTGAACTCACACTTCGTGTAGGTGACGAAACGATCACTCTTCAGGCTCTTGATTTAGCTAGGACATCGAGTAATAGAGGTGAGAACATAAATTCTATTAATGACCATTTGGTTCAACCTTATTTTCAGGAAGCACCACGAAGTTACACAACTGAACCATATCCTAGACCTCGTGCCAACAAAGAAACAACTCATGAGGAGCGAAGGCTTCAGATCGATGAACTAGACGAGTGGAGGCCACATGTTAGGGAGAAACCAATAAAACACGAAGCAAAACCGAGGCAACTCTATAACGAACCTAAAGACGAAGCAAACTTCTTCAAGGTTAGAGACCGAGTTCTAATGGATAATACAGATCCTTGTGTTGCCACTTCTGAACCTAATGGAATAACTCCTTTCACGGTACTTAATACTTTCCCATATAGTACAGTCGAGGTAACTCATTCTCAATATGATACCTTCAAGGTAAATCGTACTCATCTAAAACCTTACTTTAATACAATTGATAGCAAGAATGAGGAGTACCAACTCCTCAAACCACCATGATTATGCGAATGAAGGGTAAGTCTAGCTTAAGACTTTAAACGAGCGCTTCTCGTGAGGCAACCCGAGCACTAACCCCTTTAATTTTCATATCTTTGATTTTTAGCACCTAAATAAAAACTAACCAAGTTAATAAAGCGCAGGTTTCCCTACCACACGGCCTTGCACACGGGTGTGGCCGTGGCCGTGTGGACACCACGAATATGCACATCGGCGTGGCAGAGACCTTGCAAACCAAGACGACAATTTTCCCAAAACACAGGCTGCAATAAAATGCCACGGCCGTGTGATACGACCGCAGTCGACACTGAGAAAGTAACACGGGGGTGTGACACGCCCGTGGCCCTAGGCCGTGGTCGACACTGAGAAAGTAACACGGGTGCGCGACATGCCCATGCTCTTAGACCGTGGCTGACACTGATTAAGCAACATAGGAGTGGAAACCTCGACACAGGCATGGGAGAAACGAACGAGGTTCCACACAGCCGTGTGATACGACCGTGGGACCTTGCACGCCCAGGGCACACGGGCGTGGGCAACTGATTTCTATTTAAACCTCTCTTTCTGTTCACTTTCTTCCCCAAATCCCTTCTTTCCCAACCCTAGCCACCACAGTTTTTCTCCCTTTTTCACCACTGACCACCACCTCCTCACTCCACTTACTCCATTTTTTTCACCTCTTCTTCAGCCCAAAAACCCCTCTTTTCCCACTATCTTCTTCCTTCATTTCACTTTCCCCCCTTCCCTTATCTTTTCTTCACACCACCACCACACCGACCACCATACTTGCCATCATACTAGAAGCAAGATCAAAACCACCAGCTCCATGTCGAAAAAGTGAAAGGACCCTGGCACGGTATCCCCGTGCGCGATCACTCTACATAAGTTCATGCTGGCCGCTTCATCAACTCGACAAGTCAAGGACCTTCGAGTCCATTTATTTTTCCTTTTTCTTTTATTTTCATTTTTAAATTATTTTCGTTTACCTTTCTTGTCCTTAATTTATATTAGTAAATTTTGATTTCTCCAATTTAGGTTCAAGGGGCTGTCAACGAACGACCACACCACCACCGGAGTATCCACCACCCCTGCCCAACTTTACACCGTTTCTTTTCTTTGACTCCAACCAAAATTCAGGAAGTTTCACTTCTCTCCTTCTCTTATGATTTTATTTATTGTGTTGTCATTATTTATATTTGTACATTGAGGACAATGTATATCTTAAGTGTGGGGAGGTGTCAACAATACTGAATTATGCCTTGTTCTTAAGTAATTTTCTCATATTACTATTAGAATGAAACTTCTATTGATTTATGATTTTCATTGATATGTTTTGGATTAAGTCATAGGTAATTGTACATTGATGGTTTAAACTTTAAGATTCAAGCATGATAAGTCTATTTTCAAAATTTAAATTTCTAGGTTGTTTCCTTAAATTTAAATAATACTTTGAAGTTTGAAATTTGCAAGGTTGACATTAAAAACCATAATTTTTGTGAGATTTTTGAGCCTTTTAGAGCATATATCTTTTCTTGCTCACTTTTTTGATTATGAGTGTGTCAATATTGATTTGTTATTCTAGAACTTGCTTCGATTATACATGTCGAGACCACTCTTTTGATTTGATATACAGAGATGATAAAGGCACCTAGGATTTAACCCACTTATTCCATTAAAAGCCTACCTTCATAATTAACCCCTAGTGAACCCCTTTGAAGCCTAATCAACCAATTCTTAATTTACCACTAATGTTAAACCGAAACCCAGTTATTTGATTTGTTATCCCCATTTTTCTTGACTCCCCTTTTCTCGAGATTTGATTTGATACCCCTTACCCGTATTCTACACCGGAACCAGGCCCGAGGCATTACCAAATTAAAACCACTTGATCGCCACTTAGGCTCAATGTGACTACTCTCAAAAGCTACCACAACTACCTCATTAAAGACCTACGAGGTCTTAAACATACATATGAGAGCTCCCGAGGTTCTACCGAAACTTTATCGATCTTAAAATTTCTTTCACTCAGACAAGGGTCACACGCCCATGTGGAATGGGACACGCCTGTGCACCCTTAAATCATGCCCGTGTCTTCCCCCCGTGGTCGACACTGACTCAATTCACACGGCCTGGACACGCCCGTGTTCTCCACCCGTGGTGAACACTGACCACTTTACAAGACCTAGGCACACACCCGTGTGGCTAGTTCGTGGTCTATTCTGACTTGAAATGCTAACATGCAGGGGACACACGGCCAAGTCACACGCCCATAGGCTGACCGTGTGTCACACATGGCCTAGACACACGCCCGTGTGTCTACCCACATGGACAAGAACAAAGCAATTTGTCATGCCCTTCTCACCCCTCTAGCATACACAACAAGTACTCATTCAACACATCCATAACCAACTCATAATGAACATAATCTTACATGGATAAATACGTCTTTTCATATAATAATGTAGCCATCAACTATGGCATTATACAAAATAGATTATCCATCTAAAGGCCAAAACATCTTAGCCAAAACAACAAAATACCCTAACGTGTCTAGCCTCTATACATGCCATATACAAAACATTAAGTCTAATGTACAGAGTGTGTTGATAGTGTGGGCGATCTTCCGATTAATCCGCGTATCACGATTCAATCCTTGTTCTCTATAAGACAAGGGAAAAGAAAGGAGTAAGCTTTGAGCTTAGTAAGTTTACACATAAACAATTTAAGCATTCTAGTATAAGCTAAACAACAATTAGCATTATACTAACATATGTAATTCAGATCCACTACTATGCTTACTCTTTTTATCCCTTACCACATCTCCAACACATCATGAGTCACATACTCATAATCATTGACATGCACACCTGCACTCAATAGCACATTTACTCAAAATACAACACATCATTATTTCTTAATAATACATCCACATAGCAAAATTACTCAGTGGTTTCGCACTTAGCCCACCACAATCAGATCATAGGGTAGTATCGCACATAGCCTTCCACAAAGGATAATTATAGTGATTCCGCACATAGCTCACTAAATAATATGCTTAACAATAGTATCGCTACTGACCCATCATTGTTAAGTATCAAGGTGGTATCGCACTTAGCCCACTATCAAGCATTATCACTACACATTCACATGTCTACTTTGTAATACATTCATCCATTCACAACTACTATCTCATTCATTCCACTAGAATCGAATAGGTTCTCAATCATGCTACACATTAGCTAGCATTAACAATGTATACGCATAAATGCATCGCTCATACGTAAACTTACCTCGGTACTCAAAAAGTATGGAGATGTGCAATTTAGTCCACGACCTTGCCCTTGCCTCGGTTATTATCCGGGCTTCGTCTTTCTTGATCTAAAATGATAAATCAACCCGTTCAATACATACATTGACTAAATTGACCCTTATCTGATACTTTAGCAAAATTACCATTTTGCCCCTAAACTTTCTCATATTTACACTTTTGTCCTCGTAAAGTGATTTTCATTCAACTTTCTAGCCTTTCATGCTTAGCCGAATCATTTACTCAACTAAAGCAATCATCAATTCTCACTAAATCACTCATGTATGACCAATCTCAAGACTTTCACAAACTAGTCCCTACATGCATTTTTCATGGAATTCACTTAGCAAAAGATGTTTCTACTACATCAAGCTTTCATATTCTTCCATAAAACATCAAAATACATTCATGTCATACATGGTTACATTTTTGAACATCAATCCTAGCTCAACATATAGCTAAAAATAGCTTACTCATGTTACTAGGACTTCAAAAAATACGAAGAATATTAAAAACGGGGCTTGGATGCACTTACTAGCAAGCTTGAAAATTTGAAGAACCCTAACAATGGCTCCCTTCAAATTTCGGTAGCTTGGAGAAGAAGATGAATGAAATTCTATCATCTTTTTCCCTTTTTAATCACTTAATTGACAAATGACCAAAATGCCCATTAATCAAACTTTTCCAATACCATCCACTCATGCCCATTTTTGTCCGAAAATTAGAATTTGGGAAAATTACTATTTAAGGACCTCTAATTGATAATCCAAAGCTATTTCATACAATTAGCTTCTAGAATTTCACATTTTGCAACTTTTGCAATTTAGTCCTTTTGGACAATTCAACCGCAATTTAACAAAATTGCTTCATGAAACTTTCACACTAACATGCAAACATAGCATAAACCTCAAAACTCATACATATACCTCGGATTTGTGGTCTCGCACCACTATTCCGACTAGGCCCTAAATCGGGATGTTACAACTCTCCCCCGCTTTAGAGATTTTCGCCCTCGAAAATCTTATTAGTAAAAAGGTTTGGATGTTGCTCTCTCATGCTTTCTTCTAGTTCCCACGTAGCCTCTTCCACACCGTATTTTTGCCATAACACTTTCACTAGGGCTATGCTCTTATTCCTCAACTGTTTCACTTCTCGAGCCAAGACCTTAATCGGCTCCTCTTCATAAGACATATCCGGTCTTATCTCAATTCCCATTGAAGGAATTACATGCGAAGAATCGGAGCGATACCGTCGCAACATCGACACATGGAACACATTATGGATCTTATCCAATTCTACCAGCAAAGCCAACCGGTATGCTACTGGCCCAACTCTATCTGTAATCTCATACGGCCCTATGAATCTCGGACTCAATTTTTTTTTCATCCAAATCTCATGATTTTCTTCCACGGGGACACTTTCAAAAACACATTGTCACCCACCTCAAACTCAATTTCTTTTCTTTTTAGATCAGCGTACGACTTCTGTTGGCCCGAAGCAACTTTCAGACTATTACGGATTACTTTCACCTTCTCCTCAGTCTCTTTTACTAGATCGACCCCGTGGATTCGCTTCCCACTAACCTCAGTCCAATACAGAGGAGTCCGACACTTACGACCATACAAAGCTTCATACGGTGCCATCTGTATACTCAACTGATAACTGTTGTTGTAGGCAAACTCGACCAAAGGTAGATACCTCTCCCAACTACCTTCGAATTCTAACACACAGCATCGAAGCATATCTTCAAGAACTTGAATCACTCTTTCAGACTGACCATCTATTTGTGGATGGAACGCAGTACTGAAATTTAACCTCGTACCCATGGCCTCTTGCAACTTCTTCCAAAACCTCGAAGTAAACCTTGGATCTCTATCCGATATTATAGACATAGGCACACCATGTAACCTCACTATCTCTGCAACATACAATTCGGCTAACTTTTCCAGTGAATAATCAACACGTACTGGAATAAAATGAGCCGACTTTGTCAATCTATCCACAACAACCAACACAGTATCTTTCTTTTTCGGAGTCATAGGCAACCCCGTCACAAAATCCATGGTAACCCGATCCCATTTCCATTTGGGAACCATCACTGGCTGAAGCAATCCCGAAGGCACTTGATGCTCAGCTTTCACTTGTTGACAAATCAGACACTTTGCCACAAACTCAGAAATGTCTCTTTTCATACCCGGCCACCAATAAGACTTCTTCAAGTCATTGTACATTTTCCTACTGCCCGGGTGTACTAACAAATAACCACAATGTGCCTCATGTAAAACCTTTCGGATCAATTCTTCATCTCTATGTACACAAATTCTGTCATGGTACAACAAACAACCATCCGAACCCACTCGAAAATCAGAATCACTTTCTGATCCACACTTAGCTCTCTTAGCTTGCATCTCACTATCATTTCTCTAAGCCTCACATATCTGTTGAACAAATAGTGGCTTAGCTTTCAACTCTGCCAATATAGCACCATCATCAGACAATGCTAAACTCGTGCTCATAACTTTTAGAGTATACAAGGATTTCCTACTCAAGGCATCCGCAACCACATTCGCTTTTCCCGGGTGGTAATCAATGACTAACTCATAGTCTTTTAATAACTCGAGCCATCGCCTCTGTCACAAATTCAAATCCTTTTGATCCATCAAATACTTCAAACTCTTGTGATCCGTAAAGATTCGACACTTCTCACCGTATAAATAATGTCGCCAAATCTTTAACGCGAAAACAATCGCAGCCAACTCCAAATCATGAGTCGGATAATTCTTCTCGTGCGGTTTTAACTGCCTCGAGGCGTAAGTGACTACCTTACCCCTTGCTTCAACACGCAACCGAGACCATTAAACAACGCGTCACTAAAAACGACAAACTCTTTCCCCGATTCTGGTTGAACCAAAACCGGCGCCTCAGTCAACAATGTTTTCAATCTCTCAAAACTCTATTGACATGTCTCAGCTCAATCAAACTTGACATCCTTATGCAACAATTTCGTCATCGGGGTAGCAATTACAGAGAACCCCTTTACGAAACGTCTGTAATATCCTGCCAATCCCAAGAAGCTTTTGACTTCTAACACATTCCTCGGCTGTTTCCAATCCACAATAGCCGAAATCTTACTCGGGTCAACTCTAATACCATCACCCGACACAATATGTCCTAGGAATCCGACCTTCCAGAGCCAAAACTCACTCTTGCTAAACTTAGCATACAACTGCTTATCCCTTAAAGTTTGCAAGACAATTTTCAAATGCTCCCCATGATCGTTCTCATCCTGAGAATAGATCAATATGTCGTCAATGAAGACAACTACAAACTTATCCACATACGGTCGGAAGACACGGTTCATCAAATCCATAAAAATCGCAGGTGCATTGGTTAAACCAAACGTCATGACTAAAAACTCATAATGGCCATACCTTGTTCAAAATGCAGTTTTCAACACATCTTGCTCTTTCACTCTCAACTGGTAATAACCAGACCTCAGGTCGATCTTGGAGAACACTGTACTCCTTTCAATTGATCAAAAATATCATCAATCCTTGGTAAAGGATACTTATTCTTCACCGTCGTTTTGTTAAGTTACCTATAGTCTATACACAACCTCATAGACCCATCTTTCTTTTTCGAAAATAGTACCGGAGCACCCCATGGTGAGTAGCTCGGTCTTGTAAAACCCTTATCTGTCAAATCTTGCAACTGAACCTTCAGTTCTTTCAACTCTAAAGGTGCCATCCTATACGAAGCAATTGAAATAGGTGTCGTTCCTGGAACTAACTCAATGCTAAACTCGACCTCTCTCTCTAGAGGTAATCCGGGTAACTCTTCCGGGAATACATCTGGATGCTCACATACCACCGACACTGTATCAAACTTTACTCCAACCTCTTGAGTATTCAATACAAAAGCGAGATAGGACTCACACCCTTTTCTCAAACATTTCTCAGCCATTAGGGAAGAAATCATCACTGGTAGACTATCTGATCCACCTGATTCAACCCGAACAACATCTCCGCTCTCACACTTCAATTTAGTAAATTTACTACCACAGTTCACTAAGACACTATAGGTAGTCAACCAATCCATGCAAAGGATTAAGTTAAACTCATCAAACGGCAACAACATAAGGTTTACCGGAAAACAATGACTCATAATCAACAAAGGTCAATTCTTACACACCTTGTCCACTAACACATGCTTACCTAATGGGTTTGACACCTTAACCACAATATCTGTAAACTCAACGGTCATACTCAAACTAGATGCCAATCTCATGCAAATATAAGAATGAGTAGACCCTGGATCTATTAAAGCAATAACAAAGGTGTCAAAAAGAGAAAAAGTACCCGTTATCACATCTAGGGAGGATGCCTCTTCGCGAGCGCGAATGGCATACGTCCTTGCAGGTGCCCGACTCTCCGATCTCATAGTAGAGTCTTTGGACGCACCTCTACCACTAGTCCCAGACATATCGCTAGGTCTTGTCTCTTGCTTCTCTTCCTTGTCATCCCTCTCGGGGCAATTTCGGATAAAATGGTCGGGGGAACCACACTTATAACAACTTCGGTTGTTTCCCCAACACTCTCCGGTATGATACCTACCACAAATTGGACACTCTGGTTTGTTCTTCAGATTGCCCACACTTTCCATCGAGGTAGCTTGGACTCTTGAACCCAAACGAGTGTTGTCCAAGTTTCGATGTGAATATCCCACTGGTGCTGTCGTATGAGGATTCACTTCCTTGGATCTTTTCGACTGGGCTTGATATGATTTGCCCATCGATCGTTTTCTCGCATCTCGGGCTTTACTCACAGCCCTTTTCTTTTCCTTACTCAACTCCTCGGCCTTACTTGTCCTTTCAACCAACACCACAAACTCTTTCAACTCCAAAATACCCACTAGGAGCCTAATATCCTCATTCAGTCCATCTTCGAACCTTTTACACAAGATGGTCTCCGTCGACACACATTCTTGCGCGTACTTGCTAAGCCTAACAAATTCGCGCTCATATTCTGCTACTGTCATTCTTCCTTGCTTTAACTCAAGGAATTCTTTTTGTTTCCAATCAGTAAACCGCTGGCTTATATACTTCTTCCGAAACTCTTCCAGAAAGAAGTCCCACATCACCCGCTCTCTTTGGACTACTGACGTCAACGTCTTCCACCAATGGTATACCGAGTCCCTCAGCAAAGATACGACACACTTCAGGTTCTCTTCAGGTGTACAAGAGAGTTCATCAAATACTCTCATTGAGTTCTCTAGCCAGAACTCTACCCTCTCGGGGTCATCATCTACCTTAGCTCTAAACTCCTCAGCCCCGTGTTTCCTAATCTTATCCACCAGGGGTTTCGATATCCTCACTACATCAATACCTTGAGGAGCCACTGGAATTGGCTGAAGTATAGAAGGAGGTGGAGGAGGTTGAGCATTAGGGTTCGCTCGAACATAATTCGAGTACCAATTACTCATCATCTGGAGAAAGGCTTCCCGATCCTCTTCCCCTTGACCCCTAAACTCGGGTCCACTTTCAACAGGCGCGGTTCCTTGTGCAGGAGCCGGCGCATTACTAGCTGCTTCATCAGCAGTCGATTGATCGGGATCCATATACTATATAAAACAAGGTTTAAAATCATCAGAAACCACCACACTATCATTGTACACTTATGGCATGTATAGCTAGACTCTTACACCGCCACGATCCTAGAACCGACTAAACCATAGCTCTGATACCACTAAATGTAACACCCCTTACCCGTATTCTACACTGGAACCGGGCCCGAGGCATTATCGAATTAAAACCACTTGATCACCACTTAGGCTCAACGTGACTACTCTTAAAAGCTACCACAACTACCTCATTAAAGACCTACGAAGTCTTAAACATACATACGAGAGCTCCCGAGGCTCTACCGAAACTTTATCGATCTTAAAATTTCTTTAACTCAGACAAGGGTCACACGCCCATGTGGAATGGGACACGCCCGTGCACCCTCAAGTCATGCCCGTGTCTTCCACCCATGGTCGACACTGACTCAATTCACACGACCTGGACACGCCCGTGTTCTCCACCCGTGGTGAACACTGACCACTTTACACGACCTAGGCACAGGCCCGTGTGGCTAGTCCGTGGTCTATTCTGACTTGAAATGCTAACATGCAGGGGACACACGGCCAAGTCACACGCCCATAGGCTGACCGTGTGTCACACATGGCCTAGACACACGCCCGTGTGTCTACCCACATGGACAAGAACAAAGTAATTTGTCATGCCCTTCTCACCCCTCTAGCATACACAACAAGTACTCATTCAACACATCCATAACCAACTCATAATGAACATAATCTTACATGGATAAATACGTCTTTTCATATAATAATGTAGCCATCAACTATGGCATTATACAAAATAGATTATCCATCTAAAGGCCAAAACATCTTAGCCAAAACAACAAAATACCCTAACGTGTCTAGCCTCTATACATGCCATATACAAAACATTAAGTCTAATGTACCAGAGTGTGTTGATAGTGTGGGCGATCTTCCGATTAATCCGCGTATCACGATTCAATCCTTGTTCTCTATAAGACAAGGGAAAAGAAAGGAGTAAGCTTTGAGCTTAGTAAGTTTACACATAAACAATTTAAGCATTCTAGTATAAGCTAAACAACAATTAGCATTATACTAACATATGTAATTCACATCCACTACTATGCTTACTCTTTCTATCCCTTACCACATCTCCAACACATCATGAGTCACATACTCATAATCATTGACATGCACACCTGCACTCAATAGCACATTTACTCAAAATACAATACATCATTATTTCTTAATAATACATCCACATAGCAAAATTACACAGTGGTTTCGCACTTAGCCCACCACAATCAGATCATAGGGTAGTATCGCACATAGCCTTCCACAAAGGATAATTATAGTGATTCCGCACATAGCTCACTAAATAATATGCTTAACAATAGTATCGCACACAGCCCATCATTGTTAAGTATCAAGGTGGTATCGCACTTAGCCCACTATCAAGCATTATCACTACACATTCACATGTCTACTTTGTAATACATTCATCCATTCACAACTACTATCTCATTCATTCCACTAGAATCGAATAGGTTCTCAATCATGCTACACATTAGCTAGCATTAACAATGTATACGCATAAATGCATCGCTCATACGTAAACTTACCTTGGTACTCAAAAATTATGGAGATGTGCAATTTAGTCCACGACCTTGCCCTTGCCTCGGTTATTATCCGGGCTTCGTCTTTCTTGATCTAAAATGATAAATCAACCCGTTCAATACATACATTGACTAAATTGACCCTTATCTGATACTTTAGCAAAATTACCATTTTGCCCCTAAACTTTCTCATATTTACACTTTTATCCCAAGGCTCGTAAAGTGATTTTCATTCAACTTTCTAGCCTTTCATACTTAGCCGAATCATTTTTTCAACTAAAGCAATCATCAATTCTCACTAAATCACTCATGTATGACCAATCTCAAGACTTTCACAAACCAGTCCCTACATGCATTTTTCGTGGAATTCACTTAGCAAAAGATGTTTCTACTATATCAAGCTTTCATATTCTTCTATAAAACATAAAAATTCATGCATGTCATACATGGTTACATTTTTGAACATCAATCCTAGCTCAACATATAGCTAAAAATAGTTTACTCATGTTACTAGGACATTAAAAATACGAAGAATATTAAAAACGGGGCTTGGATGCACTTACTAGCAAGCTTGAAAAATTGAAGAACCCTAACAATGGCTCCCTTCAAATTTCGATAGCTTGGAGAAGAAGATGAATGAAATTCTATCACCTTTTTCCCTTTTTAATCACTTAATTGACAAATGACCAAAATGCCCCTTAATCAAACTTTTCCAATACCATCCACTCATGCCCATTTTTGTCCAAAAATTAGAATTTGGGAAAATTACTATTTAAGGACATCTAATTGATAATCCAAAGCTATTTCATACAATTAGCTTCTAGAATTTCACATTTTGCAACTTTTGCAATTTAGTCCTTTTGGACAATTCAACCGCAATTTAACAAAATTGCTTCATGAAACTTTCACACTAATATGAAAACATAGCATAAACCTCAAAACTCATACATATAACTCGGATTTGTGGTCTTGCACCACTAATCTGACTAGGCCCTAAATCGGGATGTTACACTTTATTTCAGCGGTTATATTCATCTTTTATCATGTATTTATTCTTAAAAATAATAATAGTAATAAAATTGGAAATTTATTCATTATTAGTTCCTTATTATTTGAGCTTAAGCAGTTAATTTTACATTTTGAGAAGAAGCTCGTGTTATTAGTGATAAGTTTTCAATTGATGTAATTATTCAGTGTTAGTCCATTTTTCTAGTTAGGCAAATTGTTAATTCGATCTCGATTTTAACCCTCCTTTTCAGCCTTTATCTACACCTTTAACCCAAGCCCTGTTACAACCCTTTTAAAGACCTTTTGATTTGTGTATCATCTCATTTTATAGTGGTGGAGATTTGATTTTGAGGCAAGCCTATGGTAATAACTTTTCATGTTTGACTTTTGAGTGTTTAATTTATTAACCTTAAACACTTTGAGTGATTTGAGTGAATCTTTAGTGAGGATGTCAATACTTGTCGATTTTAAATCAAAGGTAATTATTTAGGTAAGGGGAGACACCTATGTTTTCATACTACAAAAATCTATGACTTAGATTGTTTGAATCCCTAGGACTCTTTTAGTTAAATTATCAATGTATGAATTATCTGTGAATTATGATGAAACATTATTGATGAGAATTATGAATTGAGGAAGTTGATTCTAATTGTGAGTTGAGGATTTTTCTTGATGACAAGCAAAGGCTTAAGTGTGGGGATATTTAATAAACCATAATTTACACATATTTTAACCCCATGCTTAGCTTATTTTTGGATGAGTTTTCATTAGATTTGATTAATTCGATGCTCCTAATCTATTAATTTCATGTTTTACCCTCAGGAGAGCTTAGGGAGTCGAAAAGAACGAGAAATGGGCCAAAAAGGGACAAAATGGGCCTATCTTAGAATTCAAAATAGCCTGGGCCATTGGACACGGCCGTGTCTTACGAGCAGGATCAAACACGGCCTAGAATATCGTACACGGGCAGACCATACGACCATGTGTGTAACATCCTCGTTTAGGGCCTAGTCAGAATAGTGGTGCGAGACCACAAATCCAAGGGTTATGAATGAGTTTTTGAGGTTTATATTATGTATGCATGCTAGTGTGAAAGTTTCATGAAGCAATTTTGTGAAATTGTGGTTGAATTGTCCAAAAGGACTAAATTGCAAAAGTTGCAAAATGTGTGTTTCTAGAAGCTATATGTGTGAAATAGCTTTAGATTATTAATTAGAGGTCCTTAAATAGTAATTTATCCAAATTCTAATTTTTGGACAAAAATAGGCATGGATGAGTTAAAATTTGAAGTTTATCAAAAAGGGCATTTTGGTCATTTAGTTATTAAGTGATTAAATAGGTGAAAAGATGACAAAAATTCACTCATCTTCTCCCCCAAGTTGCGAAAATTTCAATAGCCATTGTTAGGGCTCTTTCAATTTTTAAGCTTGCTAGTAAGTGCTCCTAAGCCCGGTTTTTGATATTCTTCGTATTTTTGAATTCCTAGTAGCATGAGTAAGCTATTTTTTTTAGCTTTTTGGTGAGCTATTATGGATGTTTAAAAATGTACATATGTATGACATGCATGTATTTTGTTGTTTTATGGAAGAATATGAAAGCTTGATGTAGTAGAAACATCTTTTGCTAAGTGATTTTCCATGGAAATGCATGTAGGGACTAGTTTGTGAAAAACTTTAGTTTGGTCATACATATGTGGTTTAGTGAGAATTGATGATAGCTTTAGTTGAATAAGTGGTTTGGCTAAGCATGAAAGACTAGAAAGTTGAATAAAAATCACTTTACGAGCCTTTAGGGCTAAAGTGTAAATACGAGAAAGTTTAGGGGCAAAATAGTAATTTTGCTAAAGTATGAGATGTGGGTCAATTTAGTCAATGTATGTATTGAATAAGCTGATTTATTCATTATAGATCAAGAAAGACGAAGCCTGGATCGAAATCGAGGCAAAAGTAAGGTGGTGGACTAAATTGCATATTTCTATACTTTTGAGTATCGAGGTAAGTCTATGCATAAACAATGCATTCATATTTACAATTTGTTAATGATAGCTAGTGTGTAGCTTGTTCGAGATTGATTGAGAACCTATGTGGTCCAAGTAGAATGAATGTAGTAGAATTGTGAATGAATGTTTAATTGAGTAAATAGACATGTGAATGTGTATTGATAATGCTAGATGGTAGGCTAAGTGCGATACCATCCTAATGCATATTGACGATGAGCTGGCTATGTGCGATGCTATAGTGAGGTATATCGTTTAGTGGGCTAAGTGAGAAACCCCCATGATTACCTTTGTGGTAGGCTAAGTGCGATACCACCTTATTAATCGATTGTGGTGTGCTAAGTGCGAAACCACTGAGACATTTGCTGTGTGGGTTAACTGTGTGGATTGGCCATGTGATTGCATTATTGAGTAAAATAGCTGTGTGGATGTATTATTAAGTAAATTAGCTGTGTGGATGAATTATTGAGAAATAATGATGTGTTGTATATTGTGTAAATGTGACATTGAATGCAGGGGTGCATTTCGATGGTTATGAGTATGTGCCTCATGATGTGTTGGAAATGTGGTAAGGGATAGAAAGAGTAAGCATAGTTGTGAATTACTTGTTGGTATAATGCTAATGGTTGCTTAGCTTATACTATATTGCTTAATTGTTTATGTGTAAACTTACTAAGCTCAAAGCTTACTCTCTTTCTTTTCCCATGTCTTATAGATTAAAAGCGTTGAATCGAGATACGAGGATCATCAGAAGACAGCCCGCATATCAGCACACTTTGGTACATGAAACTTAATGTTTTGTATATGGCATGTATAGGGGCTAGACAAGTTAGTGGATTTTGTTGTAAATGGCTAAGATGTGTTGGCCTTTAGATGGATAGCTTATTTTGTATAATGCCATGGTTGTTGGCTATTATATTATATGAAAGAAAGATGTAGTTTTCTATGTGAGAATGCACTTCAATTTGAGTTGATTATGATGTTGTTAGATGAGTATATGTTGTGTATGCTAGAGGGGTGAAAAGAGCTTGGCACATAGCTTTGTTCTTGTCCATATGGATAGACACACGGGCGTGTGTCTAGGCCATGTGTGACACACTGGTCGACCACGGGCGTGCGCTTTGGCCGTGCGTCCCTGCATGTTAGTATTATAAATCGAGAATAGACCACGGACTAGCCGCACGGGCGTGTCTCAGGCGTGTGGGATTATCCGATCTTGGCCACGGGCTAGCCACACAGGCGTGTGTCTAGACTCTAGGCCGTGTTAAAGTAGTCGGTGTGCACCACGGGTAGTAAGCACGGGCGTGTGCCTTGGCCGTGGGGCATTGGCAGAATGCTGGGTTTTTAGGCACGGGTTGGGGACATGGGCGTATGTGTCCATGCACGGGCGTGTCTAATCTTGCACGGGCGTGAAAGACCCGTATAAAGAGAAAATTTTTAAGATTGGAAAGAAAAAAAAGTTCAGTTTAGTCTCGAGAGTCCTTGTGTGTATGAGTGAGGCCTCGTAAGTTGAGAATGAGGTTGTTGAGATGACTTCAGAGAGTAGTTACGACGAGCCTAAGTGGCGATCAAGTGGTTTGAATTTGGTAACGCCTCGGGCCCGGTTCCGGCGTAGAACCCGGGTAAGGGGTGTTATATTTAGTGGTATCAGAGCTATGGTTTAGCCATTTCTAGGACTACTGTAGCGGGTGTAAGAGTCTAGCTATACATGCCATAAGTGTACAATGATAGTGTGGTGGTTTCTGATGATTTAAAATTTGTTTTATATTGTATATGGATTTCGATCCATTGACTGCTGATGAAGCAGCTATTAATGTGCCGGCTCCTGCGCAAGGAACCGCACTCGTTGAGAGCGGACCCGAGGTTAGGGGTCAAGGGGAAGAGGGACGGGAAGCCTTTCTCCAGATGATGAGCAATTGGTACTCGGATTATGTTCGAGCGAACCCTAATGCTCAACCTCCTCCACCTCCTCCTCCAATACCTCAGCCAAATCCAGTGGCTCTTCAAGGTATGGATGTGGTGAGGATATCGAAGCCCCCGGTGGATAAGATTAGGAAGCACGGGGTGTGGAGTTTAGAGCTAAGGTAGATGATGACCACGAGGGCGGAGTTCGGTTGGAGAACTAGATGAGGGTGTTGATGAACTCTCATATACGCTGAAGAGAGTTTGAAGTGTGCCGTATCCTTCTTTGAGAGATTCGGCATACCATTGGTGGAAAGCGTTGGCGCTAGTGGTCCCAAGAGAGCGGGTGACGTGGGACTTCTTTCGGAAGAGTTCGGAAGAAGTATATAAGCCGAGGTTTCTTGATCGAAAAAGGAAGGAATTCCTTAAGTTGAAACAAGGAAGAATGACAGTGGCGGAATATGAGCGTGAGTTTGTTAGGCTTAGCAAATACGCTCAAGAATGTGTATCGACTGAGACCATCTTGTGTTAGAGGTTCAAAGATGGGCTGAATGAGGACATCAAACTCCTAGTGGGCATTTTGGAGTTGAAAGAATTTGTGGTATTAGTTGAGAGGGCAAGTAAGGCCGAAGAGCTGAGTTCAAAAAAGAGGAGGGATGTGAGTAAAACCCGAGATGATAGAAAGAGGCCGATGGGCAAGTCATATCAAGCCCAGTCGAAAAGATCTAAGGAAGTGAATCCTCGGATGACAGCACCAGTGGGTTATTCGCATCGAGACTTGGGCAATACTCGCTCGGGTTCGAGAGCCCAAGCTCCCTCGATGGAAAGTGTGGGCAATACAAAGAGTAAACCGGAGTTTCCAAGTTGTTGTAGGTATCACACCGGAGAGTGTTGGGGAAATACTCGAAAATGTTATAAGTGTGGTTCCCCTGACCACTTTATCCAGAATGCTTGTCCGAGAGGGATGAAAAGGAAGAGAGGCAAGAGCTGAGACCTAGTGATGTGTCTACGAGGGGTAGACCACCAAGGAACCCGAGAGGCGGGAATAGTGGTAGAGGTGCGCCCAGAGATTCTGCTGTGAGACTAGAGGGCCGGGCACCTGCGAGGACGTATGCTATTTGCGCTCGCGAAGAAGCATCCTCCCCTGATGTGATAACGGGTACTTTTGCTCTCTATGACACCTTCGTTATTGCTCTAATAGATCCAGGGTCTACTCATTCTTATATGTTCATGAGATTAGCATCTAGTTTGAGTATGACCGTTGAGTCTACGGACATAGTGGTTAAGGTGTCAAACCCGTTAGGAAAGCATGTGTTAGTGGACAGAGTGTATAAGAATTGTCCTTTATTTATTGAGAATCATTGTTTTCCGGCAAACCTTATGTTGTTGCCGTTTGATGAGTTTGATTTAATCCTAGGCATGGATTGGTTGACTACCTATAGTGTCTTAGTGAACCGTGGTAGTAAGTTTATTGAATTGAAATGTGAGAGTGGAGATGTGTTTCGGGTTGAATCAGGTGGATCGGATAGTCTACCAGTGATGATTTCTTCCCTAGTGGCTGAGAAATGTTTGAGAAAAGGGTGTGAGTCCTATCTTGCTTTTGTGTTGAATACTCGAGAGGTTGGAGTAGAGTTTGAAACAGTGCCAGTGGTATGTGAGTACCTAGATGTATTTCCGGAAGAGTTACCCGGATTACCTCCGGAGAGAGAGGTTGAATTTGGAATTGAGATGGTTCCGGGAATGGCACCTACTTCGATTGCTCCGTCTGAGAATCGCTTTTGATGAGAGTTGAAAGAATCGAAGGTTCGATTGCAAGAGTTGATGAGATAAAGGTTTTGCAAGACCGAGATACTCACCGTAGGGTGCTCCAGTATTATTCGTGAAGAAGAAAGATGGGTCTATGAGGTTGTGTATAGACTATAGACAAGCCCTGAACAAGGTGGCGCTGAAGAATAAGTATCCTTTACCAAGGATTGATGATCTCTTTGATCAAGCGAAAGGAGCTCTGATGTTACGCAAGATAGACTTGAAGTGCAGTTATTATCATTTCGAGTGAAAGAGCAAGATGTGTTGAAAAGCGCATTTCGGACAAGGTATGGCCATTATGAGTTTTTGGTTATGCCGTTTGGTTTAATGAATGCACCTGCGATTTTTATGGATCTGATGAACCGTGTTTTCAGACCGTATGTGGACAAGTTTGTAGTTGTCTTCATTGACGACATATTGATCTATTCTCGGGATGAGAATGATCACGAAGAGCATTTGAAAATTGTCTTGCAAACTTTAAGGGATAAGCAGTTGCATGCTAAGTTTAGCAAGAGTGAGTTTTGGCTCTAGGAGGTCGGATTCCTAGGACATATTGTGTCGGGTGATGGTATTAGAGTTGACCCGAGTAAGATTTCGGCTATTGTGGATTGGAAACAGTCGAGGAACGTGTCAGAAGTCAAAAGCTTCTTGGGATTAGCAGGATATTACAGACGTTTCGTAAAGGGGTTCTCTGTAATTGCTACCCCGATGATGAAATTGTTGCATAAGGATGTCAAGTTTGATTGAGCTGAGACATGTCAACAGAGTTTTGAGAGATTGAAAACATTGTTGACTGAGGCGCCGATTTTGGTACAACCAGAATCGGGGAAAGAGTTCGTGGTTTATAGTGATGCGTCGTTTAATGGTCTCGGTTGTGTGTTGATGCAAGAGGGTAAGGTAGTCACTTACGCCTCGAGGCAGCTAAAGCCACACGAGAAGAATTATCCAACTCATTATTTAGAGTTAGCTGCGATTGTTTTTGCGTTAAAGATTTGGCGACATTACTTGTATGGTGAGAAGTGTCGAATCTTTACGGATCACAAGAGTTTAAAGTATTTGATGGATCAGAAGGATCTAAATCTGAGACAGTGACGGTGGCTTGAGTTGTTGAAGGACTATGAGTTAGTCATTGATTACCACCCAGGAAAAGCGAATGTGGTTGCGGATGCCTTGAGTAGGAAATCCTTGTTTGGTCTAAGAGTTATGAGAGCGAGTTTAGCATTGTCTGATGATGGTGCTATTTTGGCAGAGTTGAGAGCTAAGTCACTATTTGTTCAACAAATGTGTGAGGCTCAGAGAAATGATAGCGAGATGCAAGCTAAGATAGCTAGCTGCGGGTCGGAGTGTGATTCTGATTTTCGAATGGGTTCGAATGGTTGTTTGCTTTATCGCGACAGAATTTGTGTTCCTAAAAATGAGGAGTTGATTCGAAAGGTTTTGCATGAGGCCCACAATGGATGTTTGTCAGTACATCCAGGTAGTACGAAAATGTACAACGATTTGAGGAAGTTTTATTGGTGGCCAGGAATGAAAATAGATATTTCAGAGTTTGTGGCAAAGTGCCTAATTTGTCAACAAGTGAAAGCTGAGCATCAGGTGCCTTCGGGATTGCTTCAGCCAGTGATGGTTCCTGAATGAAAATGGGATCGGGTTACCATGGATTTTGTGACGGGGTTGCCGATGACTCCGAGAAAGAGAGATGTTGTGTGGGTTGTTGTGGATAGATTGACAAAGTCGGCTCACTTTATTCCAGTACGTGTTGATTATTCACTGGATAAGTTAGCTGAGTTGTATGTGGCAGAGATAGTGAGATTACATGGTGTACCTGTGTCTATTATATTGGATAGAGATCTGAGGTTTACTTCGAGATTTTGGAAGAAGTTGCAAGAGGCCATGGGTACGAGATTGAATTTCAGCACTGCGTTCCATCATCAAACCGATGGTCAGTCTGAAAGAGTGATTCAAGTTCTTGAAGATATGCTTTGATGTTGTGTGCTAGAATTCGAAGGTAGCTGAGAAAGATATCTACCTTTGGTCGAATTCGCCTATAACAATAGTTATCAGTCGAGTATACAGATGGCACCGTATGAGGCTTTGTATGGTCGTAAGTGTCGGACTCCTTTGTATTGGACCGAGCTTAGTGAGAAGCGGATCCATGGGGTCGATCTAGTGAAAGAAATCGAAGAGAAGGTGAAAGTAATCTATAATAGTCTGAGAGCTACTTCGGACCGACAGAAGTCGTACGCGGATTTGAAAAGAAAAGAAATTGAGTTTGAAGTGGGCGAAAAAGTGTTTTTGAAAGTGTCCCCATGGAAGAAGATTATAAGATTTGGACGAAAAGGGAAATTGAGTCCAAGGTTCATAGGGCCGTATGAGATTACAGATAGAGTTGGGCCTATAGCATACCGGTTGGCTTTGCCGGTAGAGTTGGAAAAGATTCAAAACGTGTTCCATGTGTTGATGTTGCAACGGTATCGCTCCGATCCTTCACATGTGATTCCTTCGACGGAAATTAAGATAAGACCGGATATGTCTTATGAAGAAGAGTCGATTAAGATCTTGGCTCGAGAAGTGAAACAGTTGAGAAAAAGACCATAGCACTAGTGAAAGTGTTATGGCAGAAACATGGTGTGGAAGAGGCTACGTGGGAAACGGAAGAAGCTATGAGAGAGCAACATCCAAACCTCTTTACTGGTAAGATTTTCGGGACGAAAATCTCTAAAGGGAAAGAGTTGTAACATCCCGGTTTAGGGCCTAGTCAGAATAGTGGTGCGAGACCACAAATCCGAGGTTTATGAATGAGTTTTTGAGGTTTATATTATGTATGCATGCTAGTGTGAAAGTTTCATGAAGCAATTTTGTGAAATTGTGGTTGAATTGTCCAAAAGAACTAAATTGCAAAAGTTGCAAAATGTGTGTTTCTAGAAGCTATATGTGTGAAATAGCTTTAGATTATTAATTAGAGGTCCTTAAATAGTAATTTATCCAAATTCTAATTTTTGGACAAAAATGGGCATGGATGAGTTAAAATTTGAAGTTTACCAAAAAGGTCATTTTGGTCATTTAGTTATTAAGTGATTAAATAGGTGAAAAGATGACAAAAATTCACTCATCTTCTCCCCAAGTTGTAGAAAATTTCAATAGCCATTGTTAGGGCTCTTTCAATTTTCAAGCTTGCTAGTAAGTGCTCCTAAAGCAGGGTTTTGATATTCTTCGTATTTTTGAAGTCCTAGTAGCATGAGTAAGCTATTTTTTTAGCTTTTTGGTGAGCTATTATGGATGTTCAAAATGTACATATGTATGACATGCATGTATTTTGTTGTTTTATGGAAGAATATGAAAGCTTGATGTAGTAGAAACATCTTTTGCTAAGTGATTTTCCATGAAAATGCATGTAGGGACTAGTTTGTGAAAAATTTTAGTTTGGTCATACATATGTGGTTTAGTGAGAATTGATGATAGCTTTAGTTAAATAAGTGGTTCGGCTAAGCATGAAAGACTAGAAAGTTGAATAAAAATCACTTTACGAGCCTTTGGGACTAAAGTGTAAATATGAGAAAGTTTAGGGGAAAAATAGTAATTTTGCTAAAGTATGAGATGTGGGTCAATTTAGTCAATGTATGTATTGAATAAGTTGATTTATTCATTATAGAACAAGAAAGATGAAGCCCGGATCGAAATTGAGGCAAAAGCAAGGTGGTGGACTAAATTGCATATTTCTATACTTTTGAGTATCGAGGTAAGTCTATGCATAAACAATGCATTCATATTTACAATTTTTAATGATAGCTAGTGTGTAGGTTGTTCGAGATTGATTGAGAACCTATGTGGTCCAAGTAGAATGAATGTAGTAGAATTGTGAATGAATGTTTAATTGAGTAAGTAGACATGTGAATGTGTAGTGATAATGCTAGATGGTAGGCCAAGTGCGATACCATCCTCATGCATATTGACGATGAGCTGGCTATGTGCGATGCTATAGTGAGGTATATCGTTTAGTGGGCTAAGTGAGAAACCCCTATGATTACCTTTGTGGTAGGCTAAGTGCGATACCACCTTATTAATCGATTGTGGTGTGCTAAATGCGAAACCACCGAGACATTTGCTGTGTGGGTTAACTGTGTGGATTAGCCATGTGATTGGATTATTGAGTAAAATAGATGTGTGGATGTATTATTAATTAAATTAGCTGTGTGGATGAATTATTGAGAAATAATGATGTGTTGTATATTGTGTAAATGTGACATTGAATGCAGGGGTGCATTTCGATGGTTATGAGTATGTGACTCATGATGTGTTGGAAATGTGGTAAGGGATAGAAAGAGTAAGCACAGTTGTGAATTACTTGTTGGTATAATGCTAATGGTTGCTTAGCTTATACTATGTTGCTTAATTGTTTATGTGTAAACTTAATAAGCTCAAAGCTTACTCTCTTTCTTTTCCCTTGTCTTATAGATTAAAAGCGTTGAATCGAGATACGAGGATCATCAGAAGACAGCCCGCATATCAGCACACTTTGGTACATGAAACTTAATGTTTTGTATATGGCATGTATAGGGGCTAGACAAGTTAGTGGATTTTGTTGTAAATGGCTAAGATGTGTTCGCCTTTAGACGGATAGTTTATTTTGTATAATGCCGTGGTTGTTGGCTATTATATTATATGAAAGAAAGATGTAGTTTTCTATGTGAGAATGCACTTCAATTTGAGTTGATTATGATGGTGTTAGATGAGTATATGTTGTGTATGCTAGAGGGGTGAAAAGAGCTTGGCACATAGCTTTGTTCTTGTCCATGTGGATAGACACACGGTGGATAAGATTAGAAAGCACGGGGCTGTGGAGTTTAGAGCTAAGGTAGATGATGACCCTGAGAGGGCGGAGTTCTGGTTGGAGAACTCGATGAGGGTGTTCGATGAACTCTCATATACGCTGAAGAGAGTTTGAAGTGTGTCGTATCCTTCTTTGAGAGATTCGGCATACCATTGGTGGAAAACGTTGGCGCTAGTGGTCCGAGAGAGAGCGGGTGACGTGGGACTTCTTTCTGGAAGAGTTCCGGAAGAAGTATATAAGCCAGAGGTTTACTAATCGAAAAAGGAAGGAATTCCTTGAGTTGAAACAAGGAAGAATGACAGTGGCGGAATATGAGCGTGAGTTTGTTAGGCTTAGCAAATACGCTCAAGAATGTGTCGGTGAGACCATCTTGTGTAAGAGGTTCGAAGATGGGTGAATGAGGACATCAAATTCCTAGTGGGCATTTTGGAGTTGAAAGAATTTGTGGTATTAGTTGAGAGGGCAAGTAAGGCCGAAGAGCTGAGTTCAGAAAAGATGAGGGCCATGAGTGAAACTCGAGATGCTAGAAAGAGGCCGATGGGCAAGTCATATCAAGCCCAGTCGAAAAGATCCAAGGAAGTGAATCCTCGGACGACAGCACCAGTGGGTTATTCGCATCAAGACTTAGGCAATACTCGCTCAGGTTCGAGAGCCCAAGCTCCCTCGATGGAAAGTGTGGGCAATACAAAGAGTAAACCGGAGTTTCCAAGTTGTGGTAGGTATCACACCGGAGAGTGTTGGGGAAATACTCGAAAATATTATAAGTGTGGTTCCCCTAACCACTTTATCCGTAACTGTCCCAAGAGGGATGAAAAGGAAGAGAGGCAAGAGCTGAGACCTAGTGATGTGTCTACGAGGGTAGACCACCAAGGAACCGAGAGGCGGGAATAGTGGTAGAGGTGCGCCCAGAGATTCTATTTGTGAGACGGAGGGCCAGGGCACTGCGCGGGACGTATGCTATTCACGCTCATGAAGAATCATCCTCCCGATGTGATAACGGGTACTTTTTCTCTCTATGACACCTTCGTTATTGCTCTAATAGATCCAGGGTCTACTCATTCTTATATTTGCATGAGATTAGCATCTAGTTTGAGTATGACCATTGAGTCTACGGACATAGTGGTTAAGGTGTTAAACCCATTAGGAAAGCATGTGTTAGTGGACAGAGTGTGTAAGAATTGTCCTTTATTGATTGAGAATCATTATTTTTCGGCAAACCTTATGTTGTTGCCGTCTGATGAGTTTTATTTAATCCTAGGCATGGATTGGTTGACTACCCATAGTGTCTTAGTGAACCGTGGTAGTAAGTTTATTGAATTGAAATGTGAGAGTGGAGATGTGGTTCGGGTTGAATCATGTGGATCGGATAGTCTACCAGTGATGATTTCTTCCCTAGTGGCTGAGAAATGTTTGAGAAAAGGGTGTGAGTCCTATCTTGCTTTTGTGTTGAATACTCGAGAGGTTGGAGTAGAGTTTGAAATAGTGCCAATGGTATGTGAGTACCTAGATGTATTTCCGGAAGAGTTACCCGGATTACCTCCAGAGAGAGAGGTTGAATTTGGAATTGAGTTGGTTCCAGGAACGGCACCTATTTCGATTGCTCGCATGAGAATCGCTTTTGATGAGAGTTGAAAGAATCAAGGTTCGAGTTGCAAGAGTTGACAAATAAGGGTTTTGCAAGACCGAGCTACTCACCGTGGGGTGCTCCGGTAATATTCGTGAAGAAGAAAGATGGGTCTATGAGGTTGTGTATAGACTATAGACAACTGAACAAGGTGGCGGTGAAGAATAAGTATCCTTTACCAAGGATTGATGATCTCTTTGATCAAGCTGAAGGGAGCTCTGATGTTCTCCAAGATAGACTTGAGGTGCAGTTATTATCATTTCAGAGTGAAAGAGCAAGATGTGTTGAAAACTTCATTTCGGACAAGGTATGGCCATTATGAGTTTTTGGTTATGCCGTTTGGTTTGATGAATGCACCTGCGATTTTTATGGATCTGATGAACCGTGTTTTCAGACCGTATGTGGACAAGTTTGTAGTTGTCTTCATTGACGACATATTGATCTATTCTCGGGATGAGAACGATCACGAAGAGCATTTGAAAATTGTCTTGCAAACTTTGAGAGATAAGCAGTTGTATGCTAAGTTTAGCAAGAGTGAGTTTTAGCTCCGAGAGGTCGGATTTCTAGGACACATGGTGTCAGGTGATGGTGTCAGAGTTGACCCAAGTAAGATATCGGCTATTGTGGATTGGAAACCGCCGAGGAACGTGTCAAAAATCAGAAGTTTCTTGGGATTAGCGGGATATTACAGACGTTTTATAAAGGGGTTCTCTGTGATTGCCACCCCGATGACGAAACTATTGCATAAAGATGTCAAGTTTGAATGGGTGAGGCATGTCAGCAGAGCTTGAGAGTGAAAACAATGTTGACTGAGGCACCGGTTTTGGTTCAACCAGAATCGGGGAAAGAGTTCGTGGTTTACAGTGATGCATCATTTAATGGTCTCGTTTGCGTGTTGATCAAGAGGGTAAGGTAGTCGCTTACGCCTCGAGGCAGCTAAAGCCATACGAGAAGAATTATCCGACTCATGATTTAGAGTTAGCTGCGATTGTTTTTGCGTTAAAGATTTGGCGACATTACTTGTATGGTGAGAAGTGTCGAATCTTTACGGATCACAAGAGTTTAAAGTATTTGATGGATCAGAAGGATCTGAATCTGAGACAGAGACGGTGGCTTGAGTTGTTGAAAGACTATGAGTTAGTCATTGATTACCACCCGAGAAAAGCGAATGTGGTTGCGGATGCCTTGAGTAGGAAATCCTTGTATGCTCTAAGAGTTATGAGAGCGAGTTTAGCATTGTCTGATGATGGTGCTATTTTGGCAGAGTTGAGAGCTAAGCCACTATTTGTTCAACAAATGTGTGAGGCTCAGAGAAATGACAGCGAGATGCAAGCTAAGATAGCTAGGTGCGGGTTAGAGTGTGATTCTGATTTTTGAATGGGTTCGAATGGTTGTTTGCTTTATTGCGACAGAATTTGTGTTCCTAAAAATGAGGAGGTTATTCGAAAGGTTTTGCATGAGGCCCACAGTGGATGTTTGTCAGTACATCCAGGCAGTACGAAAATGTACAACGATTTGAGGAAGTTTTATTAGTGGCCAGGAATGAAAAGAGATATTTCAGAGTTTGTTGCAAAGTGTCTAATTTGTCAACGAGTGAAAGCTGAGCATCAGGTGCCTTCGGGATTGCTTCAGCCAGTGATGGTTCCCGAATGGAAATGGGATCGGGTTACCATGGATTTGGTGACGGGGTTGCCGATGACTCCGAGAAAGAGAGATTTGTGTGGGTTGTTGTGGATAGATTGACAAAGTCGGCTCACTTTATTCGATGCGTGTTGATTATTCCTTTGGATAAGTTAGCTGAGTTGTATGTGGCAAAGATAGTGAGAATGCATGGGGGTACTGTGTCTATTATATCGGATAGAGATCCGAGGTTTACTTCGAGATTTTGGAAGAAGTTGCAAGAGGCCATGGGTACGAGATTGAATTTTAGCACTGCGTTCCATCCGCAAACCGATGGTCAGTCTGAAAGAGTGATTCAAGTTCTTGAAGATATGCTTCGATGCTGTGTGCTAGAATTCGAAGGTAGCTGGGAGAGATATCTACCTTTGGTCGAATTCGCCTATAACAACAGTTATCAGTCGAGTATACAGATGGCACCGTATGAGGCTTTGTATGGTCGTAAGTGTCAGACTCCTTTGTATTGGACCGAGCTTAGTGAGAAGCGGATCCATAGGGTCAATCTAGTGAAAGAAATCGAAGAGAAGGTGAAAGTAATCCGTAATAGTCGAGAGTCGCCGGACCGGAAACGTAAGTCGATGGATTTGAAAAGAAAAGAAATTGAGTTTGAAGTGGGCGAAAAAGTGTTTTTGAAAGTGTCCCCATGGAAGAAGATTATGAGATTTGGACGAAAAGGGAAATTGAGTCCAAGGTTCATAGGGCCGTATGAGATTACAGATAGAGTTGGGCTTGTAGCATACCAGTTGGCTTTGCCGGTAGAGTTGGAAAAGATTCACAACGTGTTCCATGTGTCGATGTTGCGACGGTATCGCTCCGATCCTTCACATGAGATTCCTTCGACGGAAATTGAGATAAGACCGGATATGTCTGTTGAAGAGAAGCCGATTAAGATCTTGGCTCGAGAAGTGAAACAGTTGAGAAAAAAGAGCATAGCACTAGTGAAAGTGTTATGGCAGAAACATGGTGTGGAAGAGGCTACGTGGGAAGCGGAAGAAGCTATGAGAGAGCAACATCCAAACCTCTTTTTCTTGGTAAGATTTTGGGGACGAAAATCTCTAAAGGGGAGAGTTGTAACATCCCGATTTAGGGCCTAGTCGAATAGTGGTGCGAGACCACAAATCCGAGGTTTATGAATGAGTTTTTGAGGTTTATATTATGTATGCATGCTAGTGTGAAAGTTTCATGAAGCAACTTTGTGAAATTGTGGTTGAATTGTCCAAAAGGACTAAATTGCAAAAGTTGCAAAATGTGTGTTTCTAGAAGCTATATGTGTGAAATAGCTTTAGATTATTAATTAGAGGTCCTTAAATAGTAATTTATCAAAATTCTATTTTTTGGACAAAAATGGGCATGGATGAGTTAAAATTTGAAGTTTATCGAAAAGGGCATTTTGGTCATTTAGTTATTAAGTGATTAAATAGGTGAAAAGATGACAAAAATTCACTCATATTCTCCCCAATTTGTAGAAAATTTCAATAGCCATTGTTAGGGCTCTTTCAATTTTTCAAGCTTGCTAGTAAGTGCTCCTAAGCCCGATTTTTGATATTCTTCGTATTTTTGAAGTCCTAGTAGCATGAGTAAGCTATTTTTTTAGCTTTTTGGTGAGCTATTATGGATGTTCAAAAATGTACATATGTATGACATGCATGTATTTTGTTGTTTTATGGAAGAATATGAAAGCTTGATGTAGTAGAAACATCTTTTGCTAAGTGATTTTCCATGAAAATGCATGTAGGGACTAGTTTGTGAAAAACTTTAGTTTGGTCATACATATGTGGTTTAGTGAGAATTGATGATAGCTTTAGTTGAATAAGTGGTTCGGCTAAGCATGAAAGACTAGAAAGTTGAATAAAAATCACTTTACGAGCCTTTGGGACTAAAGTGTAAATATGAGAAAGTTTAGGGGCAAAATAGTAATTTTGCTAAAGTATGAGATGTGGGTCAATTTAGAAAATGTATGTATTGAATAAGCTGATTTATTCATTATAGATCAAGAAAGACGAAGCCCGGATCGAAACCTAGGCAAAAGCAAGGTGGTGGACTAAATTGCATATTTCTATACTTTTGAGTGTCGAGGTAAGTCTATGCATAAACAATGCATTCATATTTACAATTTGTTAATGATAGCTAGTGTGTAGCTTGTTCGAGATTGATTGAGAACCTATGTGGTCCAAGTAGAATGAACGTAGTAGAATTGTGAATGAATGTTTAATTGAGTAAGTAGACATGTGAATGTGTAGTGATAATGCTAGATGGTAGGCCAAGTGCGATACCATCCTAATGCATATTGACGACGAGCTGGCTATGTGCGATGCTATTGTGAGATATATCGTTTAGTGGGCTAAGTGAGAAACCCCTATGATTACCTTTGTGGTAGGCTAAGTGCGATGCCACCTTATTAATCGATTGTGGTGTGCTAAGTGCGAAACCACCGAGACATTTACTATGTGGGTTAACTGTGTGGATTAGCCATGTGATTGCATTATTGAGTGAAATAGCTGTGTGGATGTATTATTAATTAAATTAGCTGTGTGGATGAATTATTGAGAAATAATTATGTGTTGTATATTGTGTAAATGTGACATTGAATGCAGGGGTGCATTTCGATGGTTATGAGTATGTGACTCATGATGTGTTGGAAATGTGTTAAGGGATAGAAAGAGTAAGCATAGTTGTGAATTACTTGTTGGTATAATGCTAATGGTTGCTTAGCTTATACTATGTTGCTTAATTGTTTATGTGTAAACTTACTAAGCTCAAAGCTTACTCTCTTTCTTTTCCCTTGTCTTATAGATTAAAAGCGTTGAATCGAGATACGAGGATCATCAAGAAGGCCCGCATATATCAGCACACTTTGGTACATGAAACTTAATGTTTTGTATTTGGCATGTATAGGGGCTAGACAAGTTAGTGGATTTTTTTGTAAATGGCTAAGATGTGTTGGCCTTTAGATGGATAGTTTATTTTGTATAATGCCATGGTTGTTGGCTATTATATTATATGAAAGAAAGATGTAGCTTTTTATGTGAGAATGCACTTCAATTTGAGTTGATTATGATGGTGTTAGATGAGTATATGTTGTGTATGCTAGAGGGGTGAAAAGAGCTTGGCACATAGCTTTGTTCTTGTCCATGTGGATAGACACACGGGCGTGTGTCTAGGCCATGTGCGACACACGGTCAGCCCACGGGCGTGCACTTTGGCCGTGCGTCCCCTGCATGTTACTATTATAAATCGGAATAGACCACGGACTAGCTGCACGGGCGTGTACCTAGGGCGTGTGGGATTATCTAGTGTTGGCCACGGGCTAGCCACACGGGCGTGTGTCTAGACTCTAAGCCATGTTAAAGTAGTCAGTGTGCACCACGGGTGGTAAGCACGGGCGTGTGCCTTGGCCATGGGGCATTGGCAGAATGCTGGGTTTTTAGGCACGGTTTGGGGACATGGGCGTGTGTGTCCATGCACGGGCGTGTCTAATTTTGCACGGGAGTGTGAGACCTGTATAAAGAGAAATTTTTTAAGATTGGAAAGAAAAAAAAAATTCCTGGTTTAGTCTCGAGAGTCCTCGTGTGTATGAGTGAGGCCTCGTAAGTAGAGAATGAGGTTGTTGAGATGACTTCAGAGAGTAGTTACGACGAGCCTAAGTGGCGATCAAGTGGTTTGAGTTCGGTAACCCCTCGGGCCCGGTTCCGGCGTAGAACTCGGGTAAGGGGTGTTACAATGTGTGGTGAGCAGGAGCGAGCACGGCCTAAGGCTATTATATACGGGCGTGTCATACGGGCGTGTCCCTGCCATATCAAAGATTAATTCTATCCGGAATAAGTTACTTGTGGGCAAAGAAAGACGTTCCAAAGCCTATATAAACACCATAGGGGGTGACCTAAAGGGGGACGCTGAATAGAACACAGAAGATACTCGAAGACAGCTGTCGGAAGCAGCTCGAAGGAAGGATCTCCATCAAGACTGAAGATCTCCCATCAAGTTCTTTAGAAGTTTTTGGGTTTTCTTATGTTTTGTAGTTTTCCTTATTCTATGATGTTTCCTTCTATCATTATGAACTAAATCTCTTAGATACCTGAGGGGATGAAACCTAGATGAATCTTATTACTATTTGATTTATAAGATAAATACTTGTTCTTATTCTTAATTGTGAGTTCTTATTCTTGTTTTGATAATTCAGGTTATTGATTCAAGTTCGAATGTGCTTATTCAGTGGAGCAAAAGTCCCTGTTTAAGAGTAGATCAACACAATTAAGCAGAGTTGATTGCAACCCTAGACATAGGGCGACGAAAATCTATCGAATTAGAGTCAAATCTAATAAGGGAATCCATAGATCGAGTTAATGCGACAATAGGGGTTTTAATTAGAAAGAGATTTCAATTAATCAACCTAGAGTCAGTTGTTTCTAGTCTCGAGAGAGATATTAACATAAATCAGGGATTTCTACGGATTAAGTCAAGTGAATAAATCGTATGAATCAAAAGTAATAAGTGAAGTCTAGGTGGATTCTTCTTTAGGTATTGCCTATCTCATAAAAGTTGTCTAAAAGTATTTTCCCGATTCTTTCACCGTCGTGTTAATTAGTTTTAGTTTAATAGAAATCACTCCAATACTTAGGCTAAATAATAAAAAGATAGTAACTACTAGTACTCTTGGTCCTTGTGGATATGATATTACCGGTCTTACCATAACTATACTATTAAGCAATTGGTGCGCTTGCCTTTATTGTGGACATAGTTAGTTTTAGACACATCAATTTACATCTTTAGAAAAATAACATAACAGTAAAGACCTTTCCTAATACATGACACTTTAAACAACTTTAGTAAGAACCAAAATAACTACCGAGATGATGATGATAGTGTGTGAGCTTCCGAGTCGATCCAATCCAAGCTACGATTCCAAGAGTCCTACAAAAATAAATCAAACTAATAAGCACAAGAAAGCTTAGTAAGTTCGATAATAGATTCATTTGTTATCGACTACAAATGTTAAATTTGATGTTAACTTTCAATACACCAGCACAAGCCTGCTAGGCACAAAGCCTGAATAACATCGGCACAAAGCCTACTAGGCACAGAGCCCGAATAACACCAGTACAAAGCCTGCTAGGCACAAAGCTCGAATAATTCCATGTTTCTATTTATTTAAACATAGTTAAATGGAAATTCAAAGATTATTCAATAATGAAATATTATCAAATATTCAATGCAACTAAAAATAAGCATATAACAAACTTACAGGACTAGATTATAGAAATTTGCGAAACACATACATTACTTCGAAATCTTTCCTTTTTCCGCGATCTTCAACTCGTTCGTGATCTAAAGCAATAATTTCATTCAATTGAGTACTTATAAACATTAATTTAATCCATAATTAATTTATATGAAAAATTACCATTTCTCCCCTAACATTTTAACTATTCACAATTTAGTCCTTAAACTCATAAATTGAAATCTAAGCATTTTCATCCTTTTCTCAAACTAGTCAATTTCTCTAGGGACCTATATCAATCCATACAAATCATCATTTCACAAATTTACCATGAAATTTTATTAATTTTACAAATAAGTCCCTAAATGACATTAAACTTCAAAACTCATGTAAGAACAGTCATGGAAAGTCCCACTACTTTTAATAGTTTTACAAATTAACCCTGGGCTAGCTAAACTAAGCTAAAAAGATCTCGAAAACATAAAAATCATTAAAAACGGAACAAAAACTTGTACCATGCAAGGAAGAAATCAAAACAAAGCTCCCTTCCCTTCAACAATGGTGGTTTTGGCCAAACAAAGAAAGAAAATAGGAAGATGACGACTTTGTTTCTATTTCCTTAATTTCATTTCAATTACCCATTTACCATTTGAACCTTAAAAATTTATCAATATTTCACTTAATCCAAATCCATAAACATCCACTAACCCATTTATTGGTATAATTTCCATTCAAGTCCCTTAGTTTATGATTTCATGGCCATTTGATCCTTTTAACTAATAGAACTCAACTTTTACCCCTTTTACGATTTAGTCCTTTTTACTTAATTAAGTACCTAACATTAAAATTTCTTAACGAAATTTTAATATGACCTATATAAAATCCCATAAACACTGAAATAATAATTTACTCATCAGAGTTGTGGTCCTGAAACCACTGTTCCAATATCACTGTAAATGGGATGTTACAACTCTCCCCCTAAAGGAATTTTTGTCCCCGAAAATCTTACCTGAAAATAGATTTAGGTACTGTGATTTCATCAATTCTTCTATTTCCCATGTAGCCTCTTCAACCCCGTGACGATTCCATAAAATTTTAACTAATAGTACTTTTTTATTCCGGAGTTCCTTTACCTCACGTGTTAAAATCTTTATCGGTTCTTTAGAATATGACAGATCAGGCTGAATTTCTACCTCCAAGGGAAAAATTATATGTGATGGATCAGACCTATATCGCCTCAGCATCGAAACATGAAAAACATTGTGAATCTTTTCAAGCTCTGGGGGTAGAGCTAATCTTTAAGCTACAGGACCAACTCTTTCGATGATTTCATACGGCCCAACAAACCTTGGACTCAACTTCCCTTTTCTGTCGAAACGTAGAATCTTTTTCCACGGAGAAACCTCTAAAAACACTCGATCGCCCACAGCAAACTCAATATCCTTACGCTTCAAATCTACGTAAGATTTTTGATGATCTATCACGGCTTTCAAGTTATCCCGAATTAACCTGACTTAGTCTTCAGTATCTCTAATTAAATCAACCCCTTCCAACTTCTTTTCACTCAACTCCGACAACTTCTACATTTACGCCCATATAAATCTTCATACGGTGCCATTTTCATGCTCACTTGATAGTTGTTATTGTAAGCAAACACGACTAATGACAAATATTTCTCCCAACTACCTTCAAACTCAATAATACAACACCGAAGCATGTCTTCTAGAATCTAAATCACTCGTTCAGTTTGACCGTCTATTTAAGGATGAAAAGCCGTAGTAAATTTTAATTTTGTACCCAACGCCTCATGTAACTCACCCCAAAATCTTTAGGTAAATCTCATATCACGATTCGAAATGATAGATAACAAAATACCATGTAATCTAACAAATTCATTAACATAGAGTTCAACTAATTTTTCCAACGAATAATCCATTCGTACTGGTATGAAATGTGCAGTTTTTGTTTGTTGATCCACAATAACAAAAATTGCATCTTTCTTTCCCGGCATTAACGGTAATCCAGTGACAAAATCCATTGTAAATTGGTCCTATTTTCACTCTGGAATCATGATCGGTTTTAATAACCTAGACAGAACTTGATGCTCAACTTTTACTTGCTGACACACCAGACATTTTGATACAAAATTATAAATTTATCGTTTCATTCCCGGCCACCAATAAAACTGTTTCAAATCAGCATACATATTTGAACTTCTCGAATGAATAGAGTACACACTACTATGAGCTTCTTTTAATAATTTTTTTCTAAGTTTCAGATCATCAGGTGCACATAACCTTTTTCGGAAGTACAAATTACCATCATTGCGAATGCCAAATTCAGTATTCTGAACAATATCAACCATCTTCCGTTTGGCTACCAACTTATAATCAACAAGCTGTAATTCTCGTATATTCTGTAAAAACAAAGGTTTAACCTTGAGCTCAGCTAAAATAGTACCATCGCACTTCATTCATAATTCAGTATTCATTGCTCGCAGGGCAAAAAGAGATTTACGGCTCAAAGCATCAGCAAAAACATTTGCTTTACCAGGATGATAATAAATCACAAGTTCATAGTCCTTTAACAATTCTAACCATCTACACTATCTTAGATTCAATTCTTTTTGGGTCATCAAATATTTCAAGCTCTTGTGGTCAGTATACACATGACACTTTTCGCCATACAAGTAATGACGCCATATTTTTAAATCAAATCCAATCGTCGCTAATTCTAGATCGTGCATTGGATAATTCTTTTCATGAACTTTTAGTTACCGAGAGGCGTATGCGATGACCTTTCCTTCTTACATTAAAACACACCCCAAGCCGTTCAGAAAGGCATCACTATAAACAACAAATTCCTTCCCCGATTCAGGTTACGTCAACACTGGAGTTTCTGTCAATAAACTCTTTAATCTTTTGAAACTTTGTTGACACTTATCCAACCAAACAAAACAGACATCCTTTTGCAACAGTTTCGTCATAGGTGAAGCTATAATAAAAAAATTCTTTACAAAATGGCGATAGTACCCAGACAACCCTAGAAAGCTTCGTACTTCAGATACGTTTCGTGGGTTTTTCCAATTTAAAATAGCCAAAATTTTGCTCGGATCAACTCTTATACCATCTCTCGAGATCACATGACCGAGGAATCCGACTTCAGTAAGCCAAAATTCACATTTACTAAATTTAGCATACCGTTTCTTTTCTCTCAAAGTCTACAATACAATCTTCCGTCTTCACTTTTAGAATAAATTAAAATGTCATCAATAAAGGCAACAACAAAATGATCAAGATGGGGCTAAAAAACTCGGTTCATTAAATCCATAAATTTTTCCGAAGCATTTGTTAATCCAAACGGCATGACCAGAAACTCATAATGTCCATAGCGATTTCTGAATGTTGTCTTTGGTACATCTACATCTTTCACTCGCAGCTGATAATATCCCGATCGAAGGTCAATCTTTGAAAATACTGAAGCTCCTTTCAATTGATCAAAAATATCATCAATACGAGGTAACATATATTTATTCTTTATAGTCGTCTTGTTCAATTGTCGATAATCAATGCACAATCTCAATGACACATCTTTCTTTTTAACAAATAACACGGGTGCACCCCAGGGCGATACACTCAGTCTAATAAAACCTCTATCTATCAGTTCTTGAAACAACACTTTAATTTCTTTAAGTTCAGTTGGAGCCATTCGATACGACGCAATTGAAATTGGAGCAGTACTGGGCACTAACTCAATAATAAATTCAACCTCTCGCTCCGGTGGTAAGCCCAGTAGTTTTTTAGGGAAAACATCTGGGGATTCACAAACTATCGGCACTTGATCCACTCTCCTCTCTGACACCTTGAAATCCAAAATGTAAGCTAAAAACGCTTCACAGCCTTTTTTGGCATTACTTAACCATTGGAACCTTTCAACTAAACTCTTTTCTGACAACAACAAACAACAACATCATGCATGTTTAACCAATACATACCCAAGATGACATCAAACTCATTGAAGGGTAACAACATCAAGTCCGTAGAAAAATTATAGCCCTGAAATTTTCAGTAGGCATTGCTTGCAGACCATAGTTGATATCAGCTATAACACTATGGCTTAAGGGATTTGTGACTTTAACAACACGATCAGTTGACTCTATAGGTAAGTTCTTTTCCGTCACTAACGTAGTGCATATATATATGAATGCGTTGACCCCAGGTCAATTAATGCATACACACTAACATTAAAGATAGAAAAAGTACATCAATAACGTCAAGAGCCGAGGCTTCCTCTCGCGCACGAATGGCATATGTTCTCGCAGGAGCCCTCCTCACTTTACATTTGATTGCTGACTTTTTAACCCCACCTTTGTTGAATCCATTCAATGTGCTATTTCTAGGTCTTCTACCTCGGTTAGGAGTGGTCACCGATTTCTTATTATGCTCTTTAATAGGCTCTTTTCAACTTGGACACTCTCTTTTAAAATGGTTTGGAGATTCACAATTAAAGCACGTCCCTTTGTTAATTCTACAAACACCAAGGTGAAACCGTCCACATTGCTTGCACTCTGTTCTATTAGTATTATTCACATTACCCACACTAGCTACTGAAGGAGCCGGAGTTTTCTTGCTACTCTGTCTCAATTGATCCCTTCCAGAAAACCCTGACAGAGCAGAGAACTTATTACTAGATTCCTTCATCTTCTTTTGTGGAGAGCTCGAGAAAGCTTTAGACCCATCTCGTTTTCTGAATTCAATTTTTTTCTTCGTTCTGTCTTTTACTTTCGCAGATCTCTTCCTTTTTCTAGGCTCAATCAGATAAAACCATAAATTCACGGATTTCCAAAGCTCCAACTAACATTCTGATCTCATCTTTCAATCCATCCTCAAAACGTACACACATATCTTCCTTAGTAGGCACTATCTCACAAGCATATTTGCTAAGTTGAACGAACTATCTCTCATATTCTGCTACTGTTCTACTTCATTGCTTCAACTCAAGAAATTCCTTCTTCTTCCATTCCGGATAGCGCTTGCTAATATACTTCTTTTGAAATTCAGACTTAAAGAAGTCCCAGTTGATTCTTTATTTCTGTATAACTGGCGTTAATGTGGACCACCATTGGAATGCTTCCTCCTTTAACAACGATACCGTACACCGTAAACAATCTTCAGGGGAACACAACATTTCGTCAAGTACCCTATTACTATGTTCTAACCAATACTCAGCCTTGGTTCAGTCATCACTCATGTTACCACAAAATTCAACAGCTCTACACCAGGATAAGAAGATTGAGGTTGTAGAACTGCAGAGTTTACCTTTAAGTACGCATCGTACATGTCATGCATCATACAAAAAAATGCATCAGATGCTACTTCTCTAGATCCTTGCGGTCCAGGTTCATTTTGCGTACTTTCCTCATCAGTATATGGAATAAAACTTTCTACCTCATCAAAACCTGCTCGATTGAATCCCGACGACATCTTTTATCTATATAAGAACATTTCAAAAATAATCAAAAGTTATCACACTATCATCGGTAAGCAAGTGGCATGTATTTCTAGACTCTATACATGCTACGTTTAGTTCAAGAATCGACTAAACCATAGCTCTGATACCACTAAATGTAATACCTCTAACCCGTATCCGTCATTGAATTAGGGTTACAAAGTGTTACTGTAAAAATGTAACATAAAAATATTCATTTCCAAATATGTCAATAATCATAGCATAATCCAATGATAAACATGCACATTGTCCCTTACTCGAGCCCTCGAGGCCTTAGAAACACTTTTACAAATGATTCGGGACCAAATCAAAAATAATAGGAACATTGAGGAAAAAGTTAGAAAATTTGAGTTGCAGGAGTCACACAGTCGTGTGGCTATGCCGTGTGACTCACATGGATGAGACACACGCTTGTGTCTCAGGCCGTGTAACAATTGACATAAGGACACACGGCCATGTCCCAGCCTGTGTCTGTGCCAATGTAACTCACTGACCTGGGTCACACGGCCAAGCCACACGCCTGTGTGCCAGGCCGTGTAACTTTCGAAATGGCCTCACACGTCTATATACCAAGCTATGTGTCAGGCCGTGTAACTGCCTGACTTGAATGCCTTTAAAACCTATAGGGGACACACGACCATGTCGCATGGCCGTGTGTCACAAATGGCTGAGACACACACCCATGTCTCAAGCCGTGTGGACATGAAATTGGCCAAATTCAAGCCATTTCCATCTCCAACTCAAATATGTTCTTACAAGCATTTCGTTCCTTCATTCAGGACCTCAAAACATAACAATTCATGCATGAAATAATCAATTCAATAGAACATAAATTCATTCAACCAATATGCCCACAAGGCACCTCAGTTTCATTCAACCAAATACTACCTAAACATGTCAAAAACTTATCACAATCAAGCATCATAATTCATCATATACTAAGCTATTATACACCACATATTTGAAGTATTCAAGCACCAACACTTTACACCAAAAAGATTTGTACATCAACTACAAATATGTGGTCCAAAAGGTTTACCTAGTTATGCACTGTAACATCCGGGATTTAGGGGCTTTGCATCTTTTATGTTTTCTGAGTATCGATGTGTTATGCTTGTCGTTTGGTTGTGTTTGGGGGCCTCGGGGAGGCTCGGGGTTAAGCCGAAGCCTTGGTGAAATTTTAGTTTTGGTACTTTTTAGAGGATACCCAAATAGGAGCAGGACATTAGGGGTTTTAGTTGGCGTTTGGTGACACAAGGAAATGCAGTGGAGGAGTGGCAAGGTGACGCCACTTAGCATGCAGGGAGGTGGCGTCACAAGGAGCTGAGAGGGAAGGGGTTCGAAACACTTAAGCAGCAAGGGAGTATTATTTTTTGGCTCAGGGAAAGGAGGTGGTTGGATGGCAATCAAACTCTGGAGGAGAGAGGTAAGACTTGGTCAAGCATTTCAAATGAAAGATGGAGAGAAATTTAAGGAGGTTGAATAATTCAAACTGGTTTGAATGTGTAGAGGAGAGGTGAGCAGGGAGAGATTGAAGGGACGACATAGTGGGGGAGTGTTAGCCAAATTCTTGAGGAGTGTGAGAGAGGGGAACATTCGGTTTTGGCTTTAGGGGAGAGTGCCGAAATTTGGTGATCAGGTTGCTAGTATGTAGTGGGTTATTTTTCGGCATTAGGGTGTGAGCTTCACATTTCGTTTTAGTTTTTTTTCCTCTCATCCTCTCTATTGCCGAAAATCATCTAAACATTTTCCACTCTTCTCTACTTTTGACCTATAGCCGAAACTAGAAGACCAAGGTTGCACATCTTCTTTTTTTCTTCTTCTTCTTTTATTTTGAAACTCCTCTCTAGTCGAATCTACTTGATCTTCATTGTCTTGTATTTGTTCTTTCTCTATCCACTAAGAGCCGAAACTACACCTTCATTTTCATCTTAGCCGAAATCTCTAAGTCTCAGCATCATTCCATTTGTTCTCTCTTTCCGAAGTATTCACCATAGCCGAGTTTTCATTCCATATTCTGGTAAGTTCTCTATTGTTTCCTATTTCTTTTTCTTTTCCCCTCTTGGCCGAATCTTCTCTTAAAACCCTGTTAAGTTGCTTCATTTTTCTCCTCTTAGAAGCCGAACCCCTGAACATATTGGTTGTCTATTCTATTAGAGTGCTATCTTCAAGCCGAATCTTCACTACTGTGGCTGCTTGTGCCGAACCCTGAAGAAAGTCGAAGGTGCGATCAGCGTGCTAACCAAAGTCTGCTAACTCCGGCATTCAATCGATTTAGGTAAGAAGATCCCTTCTAGTGGTTCTATTAATCGATTTATTGTATATCTGTTGTCTTAACCTGGTTGGGGTGGGGATTCGAAATCACATCTTTCGTAGTGAGTTTTGACGAGGCTTTTAATGGATACAAGAAACATACAAGTTGGAGAGGGAAGCAAACCTTCGGGTTCGATCCTTAAGTTCAAGAAGAGGGCTGTGTCCGCTGTTCGTGATCGCCACACTGGTGTGGGCGACCACGAGCGATTAGCGGTGCAAATAGCCGTGATTCCAGCTAGTGATAGCAAAGCGTCGTAGATAGTTTAGTGTTGCACGTAATCGGTGTGTAACTCCTCACATCATTTACATTGCCCTGTTTTATGGTGTTCTGTAAATATATATATTTATGTATAATCTGTTAAATGCCGGAAACTCGGTATGGCTATTGGAATTCCCGTGGAGGGGAAAGGCGATTTATCAGGTTAGTGACTTCTGTAACATCAAAATAAATGGTGTGATGGTATGATATGTTATATGTTATGAGTATATTGTATATGCATGTCGAAACCTGTGATATCTGAGTATGAACAGTATTATGGTTACATGGGGCATATGTTATTAAGTGAAAGGAAGTCTTTGAGTGGCTCGCCACGATTTGTTGTAGTGGCTCGCCACGATGATCTGCTCCGTGACTATGTCATGATTGTGCCGATGAGCAGCATGAGCGCCATCGATGGTGTGTAGCGGTGAGGGTTGATTGTAGAAATTCCCATTGGTGTGAATGGCAGGTACGGGAGGTGTGTAGCGGATGGAAATTAGGTTGGGATGGGTTTTGCATCATTCTCTGTGTATGCGATATTCTTTTATTCTGTTCTGTGGGGCTAAGGCCCGATTTGATGGTGCTTGAGCGTTGCACACTGAGTCCTATGACTCACCCCGTTGTTTAACATCATTTCGTGTAGCACATAGTGCAACGGACCCGGCCGAGAGGAGCACGAGGTGGCCATGCTTGGGTTCTATTTTGTCTCAGTAAAGGACTTAACTTATTTTCATTAATAACTGATTTGGTTTTTACGTTGTAATAAGGCCACTATTAACCGGTTTTAAACTTTGGGTTTTAAGTTTTAGATACTCAAATTAATGTTCAGTTGGAAACATGATATGTTTTAAAAAAGAAACGCAAAGGCAACAAAGTTTTCAAACGACCAAATTATTAAGTGAGTTGCTATTTTCTTAACAAAACTCGCATAGCCTAAACGGATAACATGGATTGCTAATAGTCACTCGTTCTTTTGAAACTTGACAAAATAAACTTGGATAACATAAAACCACTAAGATTTCTAGACAACCACTAAACTCGAAATTCCAACATTTCCTTTCAGTATGCACGGTGTTTTATAAACTTCTCCTTAGTGACATGCCGGATCCGGTCGTGGTGTTTGGGCCGGGTTTGGGGTGTTACATGCACATAAGTTCAAATTCCATTCACTAGCAACAAGCATAAACATGTCAACTTTTAATATTTACTCTTCACAAAAATAACATAACACTAAAGACCTTTCCTAATACATGCTACTTTAACCAACTATAGCAAGAACCAAAATGACTATCGAGATGATGGTGATAGTGTGTGAGCTTCCGAGTCAATCCAATCCAAGCAACGATTCCAATAGTCCTACAAAAATAAATCAAACTAATAAACACAAGAAGGCATAGTAAGTTCGATAATAGATTCATTTGTTACCGACTAAAAATGTTAAATTTGATGTTAACTTTCAATACACCGGCACAAGCCTGCTAGGCACAAAGCCTGAATAACACCGACACAGAGCCCGAATAACACCAGCACAAATCCTGCTAGGCACAGAGCCCGAATAACACCATGTTTCTATTTCTTTAAACATAGTTAAATGGAAATTCAAAGATTATTTAATAATGAAATATTATGAAATATTCAATGTAACTAAAAATAAGCATATAACAAACTTACAGGACTATATTATAGAAATTTGCGAAACATAAGAATTACTCTGAAATCTTTCCTTTTCCATGATATTCAACTCATTCGTGATCTAAAACAATAATTTCATTCAATTGAGTACTTCTAAACATTAATTTAGTCCATAATTCATTTATATGCAAAATTACCATTTTGCCCCTAACATTTTAACTATTCAAAATTTAGTCCTTAAACTCATAAATTGAAATCTAAGCATTTTTATCCTTTTCTCAAACTAGTCAATTTCTCTAGGGACCTATATAAATCCATACAAATCATCATTTCACAAATTTACCATGAACTTTTACTATTTTTAAAAATAAGTCTCTAAATGACATTTTCATCAAAAATCACTTTACAAAACTTGTTTATTTAACAACAATGACTCATAATATTTCATTTAACTTTAAAAATCATGCAAGAACATTCATGGAAAGTCCCACTACTTTTAACAGTTTTACAAATTAACCCTTCGGCTAGCTAAACTAAGCTAAAACAATCTCGAAAACATAAAAATCATTAAAAACGGAACACAAAATTGTACCATGCAAGGAAGAAATCAAAACAAAGCTCCCTCCCCTTCAACAATGGTGGTTTTGGCCAAACAAAGAAAAAAATAGGGAGATGACAACTTTGTTTCTATTTCCTTTACTTAATTTCATTTTATTTACCCATTTACCATTTTAACCTTAAAAATTTATCAAAATTTCACTTAAACCAAATCCATAAACATTCACTAACCCATTTATTGGAATAATTTCCATTCAAGTCCTTTAGTTTACGATTTCAGGGCCATTTGATCCTTTTAACAAATAGAACTCAACTTTAACCCCTTTTACGATTTAGTCCTTTTTATTTAATTAACTACCTAACATTAAAATTTCTTAACAAAATTTTAATATGACCTAAATAAAATCCTTTAAACACTAAAATAATAATGAAATAATAATTTACACATAAGAATTGTGGTCCCGAAACCACTGTTCCGATATCACTGTAAACGGGATGTTATAGGTGGTAATATCTAACTCTCTCCTAAGTGTCCAAAATCTTTCTTTATCAAATGGTTTTGTTGTAACACCCCACCTGACTCGTTTTCGAAATCTGGGTGCAAGCGTCAAAACATAATCGGGTTATTGTTCATACTAAGATCCCACTACGTTTAAGACATACTGAATTACCTATTAATAAAATCTTGCAACAGAGTCTAAATTTTTATAACAAGGTTTACTATTCGTACTACGGAATTTGAAGAATCTAAATAAATACAACATAATCGCCCCCTTGGCGAAGTTCTTAAATGTACCCCCTTCCCTATGTGAATGACACCCAATCGATAGTCGTCTTTGATACGACACAATCTGGCATAGTCCCTTCCTCGAGCTCCTTATCCCGTAATTTTTGCAATCACATGTTAAACCCTTGTAAGTTCGTATTGAACTTAGTGAGTATCTACATTACTCAATGATAGACCCTATCTCTCAGGGGTTAAATAGAAAATAATTAGATATAAATAACTCCCTACTGGTGAGAGTAAATTTCTTAAACTTGTCATAGTGGACTTTATCCTATTCCCGATCCTATCCTCTAGCGGATAGATCGTTGAGTGATTTCCTTTCGACCATTCTACCGGCATTCGATTAGCCTTGACAATTCCTTTGAATGTCTCGCCAACTCCGCAGATTCTATCCTTTATGTTACTTATATTATTTTCCACTTATCTCCAATATGGATTTCTTCTTCCCTCCAGTATACTCTATTAATGCGACCTTCCGACTTACCCTCCTAAAGGCCCTTGGTGGGCATTCTCAATCTATCTAATCCGTGGTGGACTCTTTTCTTAACTTAATCCTGTATGACTTGCTCACCTTCCATCCGTTGGTATGACTTAACAAGGTACCACGCCACCCTGGCGGACTAAATCCTGCTTAGTTTAAATAGTGGTCAGATTACTTCTTTATAATCTGCTTTAGTCGGATCACCATACCCTTAAGTGTAGCTCGCCAATGGTCTTCAGTACTTAGCCAAATGTCATTGTGTGGCCATCTGAGTTAACAATTTCTCTTTCCTACTATATCCCCACATAACTCGTCATGTGGCTGATACTTACTCAATGGTTTCCCCTTAAAGAGGAACAATATTGATAGACATATTTGCCATCCATGTATACTTCTTCTTTGTGTTCAGTGTTCGAACGGATTCCACAAGCTTCCCTAGTCGTGCTATGGTTTTACTTACCTAGTCCCATGTTGATGTCTTGGCAGACTCCATTAGTTGCCATAGCCGAGCTATGGTTTTACACCTCGTGATCCAATGTTTGTTATCCCGGTAAATTGCCCTGAGTTTAATGTCCCAGTGGACTATCCCTTGTTTATTGTCTCGTTGGACTATCTATGATGTCGTAGCATCTTTTAGCTATGGTCTTACACAATATAACCCCGTGTTTACTATCCATGTGGACTATTTAGTGTTTAATGTCCCGTCGGACTATCCCATGTTTAATGTCCCGTCAGACTATCTCGTGTTTTATGTCCCATAAAACTATCAAAGGATGCCATAGCATCTTTCAGCCATGGTCTTAGTCCTATTTAGTCATTTTGATGTGCTTTCACATGATGCCACAGTGTCTTTCAGCTATGGTCTTACTCATTTTAGGCGTATAGCCTCCGATCGGTCTCATGGCCTAGCCATGATATTTTATGTACTTTTTATCGTTGCATTCCATCCATTTCTCAATTCACCGTCCTATATCTTGATGCTCAAACACCGCAATGTCCCCTTCATAAGGCTCGAAGCTTCACCATCACAATTTGCACCCAACACTACTGTATAGCGGTATCTAACAAAATCACTCTCTTTTCTCCATTCCTAACTTCGTCTAACTCGTCAATAAATCTCATTCATTTGGTACTATTCTAATCATGCAATATATGCATTTTATAGATGAAACATCATGGGTCATGCCTACTGAACTAAAATGACGGGTACTTATAGACCCATGCAGACTTTCAACATACTTAGCATATCAGGGTTGGAGTGCAGAAACTCACCTGATGCTTCCTAGCTGCATCATCTTAGCCTTTCCCAATGCTAGAGCTTCCATTCTTTTGGAAACTAAGCATGGCAACCAAATCATGGATTAAACTAAGGATTTTCAGAAACATACAAGACCCTTTAAAATGGTTTCTGGAAATCCTTATCTTTATTCATTTTTTTGGTACATTGTAAATAAATAGATTATTGATGTAAAAATACAATACAATTTGTTCATTTTTTATAAACATACAAAATAAAAAAAATAAATAATTTTTTGATAAAATGTGAATAAGTAGATTATGGATGTAAAAATTCAATACAATACAAATTAAAAGTTAACAAACTAAATGATGATGTACATGAAAAAAATTTAAAATAAAAAAATCATCTATTGTCGGCTCGAATGTATGCCACAACTCGATGGGTGTTGATTATGAGGATTTTGTCATGGTTGGAGTTCTGACTCATCATCTTCATATTCATCATAACCTCTCTTCATCTCCACCTCCACATCCGTCTCAACCTCCATCTTGATTTTGATCTTGATCTTCATCTCCAACATTATGTTCATCTTTATCTTGTTCTTCCATGCTAGACTGCATTTACAACCTAGGTTGCCATCGTATATCTTCAATTGTATTAATAGGTGGTTGCGAAGATGACCCACCTGAAAATAGTTATTTGGGGGGTATTTGTGACACTACCGACGGAGAAGTATATGGTGTCGAATAACCCAATCATGCATAGAATGCTAAAAATTATAGGTGATGGCAGATACTTAGTGTTGTTAATGGCAGTGACATGTAATAAGCTCATGCAAAAGGAGGTGGTACAAAAAGTATTCCTAGAGAAGGTGTTGATGCATGGTATTATGGTGCTTGTGTGAAAAATATGGGGTTAGTAAAAGCACCAGAAAAATATGAACCATACTGACCGAGAGGTGGTGCACCCATCGATATAGAATTTGAGGTAGGAGTTGATGATGATGAACTCGACTCATGTACTCCCGATCACAACCACACGTGGAGTCATGTTGGCCTTCTACAATGAAATTGTCTACTCCTTTCCTCCTTCAACAATAGATATGGCTTACTGTTAAGTCTAAATCATGTCATGTAATTCGAAGATATTGCTAAATCCGGTCGGACAATTGGTTCGCGTATAGGTATGAAATTGTATCTATGTTCTCAGATGTAGATATACTTGGCATGGAATGTAACACCCATTACCCATATTCGACGCCGGAACAGGGTACGAGGCATTACCGGACTCACACTACAAGCAATCATACAATTTCGAGTCATAAATTTGTGTCCAAATTAAAACCATTAGAAATTAATCATAAAGTCCTTAATCTGAGCCTACGAGGCCCAAAACATGCTTTGGAGGTGGTTTGGGACTAAACTTAGAACTTTAGAAATTTTTACAAAACTTAGAAAATATTCCACTATACAGGGGTCACACGCCCGTGTGGTCACACACGCCCGTGTCCCGACCCCGTGTAACTCTCTGACTTGTAACTCATGAACTAATTGAGATCACAAGGCCAAGTCACACGCCCGTGTGCTAGGCCGTGTGGAAAATTAATTTTCCTAAAATAGGTGCAGACTTCACACGGCTAGGGTACACGCCAGTGTTCGAGGCCGTGCCATCCACACGGCTGAGACACACGCCCGTGTCTCTGCCTGTGTGCTCAATTTTGAGCATTTTGTTTCTCAAAACTAAGGTGCAAGAGAAACACGGCCAAAACACATGCCCATGGGATAGGCCGTGTGTCACACACGGTCTAGACACACGCCCTGTAACACCCCTTACCCGGATTCTATGCCGGAACCAGGCACGAGGCATTACCGAACTTGACTTGCTTAATCATTCCACTTTAGGCTATAAAAATTTTATCCAATTTAAAACTTTTCATTCACCAATGTAACGTCCCTATCATGGGTCAATGGGACCCTTTACACTCGCTCGTGATGTCATGAAACCAAACCATGAACTTTTCAAACACTTAGAAAATTTTCACCTAAAATGGGGCCACACGCCCATGTGAAATGGGACACGCCCATGTGGGCAGGCCGTGTGGTCACACACGCCCATGTCCCTACCCCGTGTATAAAAACATGAGTATTTTGTTTGTGACACACGGCCTAGGCACACGCCCGTATGACTAGCCCGTGGTCAACACTGACTAATTACACACGGCCTTGACACGCCCGTGGCCAGGCCCGTGTGCCAAACCTTGGCATTCTGACTTATCCACACGGCCTATACACACGTCCGTGTGCTTCAGCCGTGTGACGATTTAAATTCCAAGTGCAAGGTGCAGACTTCACACGGCCTGGGCATACGCCCATGTACTAGCTGTGCCTCCCACAGTCTAGGCACACGCCCATGTACCTAGCCCATGTGGACAATTGAAAGGCTATCTACCAAGCCATTAGCCACCCTCACTTGCATACATTCATACACCACCACACAACTCTCTCAAATCATCAATTATAACATATTTGATTTATAAAAATGATGTCTTCATCCCATACACAAGGGAGAACTGTTTCTGGTATAATTACAATCGACTTAAGCCATCATCTATGGCTATACACAACTGAACCATAAACTCTCTTAGGCCAACACATTTGGCTATATCAGCTATGACTTAATCAACTTTAAAAACTATCCCTATATATGCCATAACTCATAAGGACTTAAAACCTCATACCAAGTGTCTGTTCGATTGTGTGAAACGTCTCCGGCAGTCTCCAACTCGAGCTAACTAAATTAACCTATAAGAGATGAGAAAGGAAGAGGAGTAAGCAATGATGCTTAGTAAGTTCATATGCATATAACAATCAACTATTGATTATATTCAACCACAAAGTATTATAATGAGTTTTACTCTTCAACTCATGGTTACTTACTCAACTATTCTTGAAACTTACTCATTCTGTCTCTTACCACATTATAACCATGCCACAAGCCAAATGCTTATGTTAATTTGCACACACCCCTGCACTTGTTGCCACATGATCACATAATACAATACATCAAGCATTTTCAATAAGCCACTCATACTATCAAACACTCGATGGTTTTGCACTTAACCAATTCTCAATCTCTAGTAGGGTGGTATCGCACATAGCCCACCAATCAATTATAATTATGGTGGTATCGCACTTAGCCCACCAATCATTTATAATTATGGTGGTATCGCACTTAGCCCACCAATCATTTATAATTATGGTGGTATCGCACTTAGCCCACCAATCATTTATAATATAAGCGATGGTATCGCACACAGCCCATCATTTAATAATTAATAAGGTGGTAACGCACACAGCCCACCGTTAATATATATTCATGGATAGTTATCCACATGCATTTCTCTATTTCAAATGTTCATCCGAGAACATCCTTGCACTCTACCATTCTTACTTAGCTTGCTATGATAATCGTTCGCATTCATACAATGCATTAATAATTATAACTTCTGCCACCAAGGCGCATCATTTACATATGACCCACTATGGGTTCCTCATATACCGAGATCATCTCAATTTAGTTTTAACACATACCTGTGCCTCTCGTGGTACAACACATTCATTCTCATTTTCAACATACTTGTTGAATCACTCAATTTGTTAAATAACAAATCTTAAGTTTCATACACATGATGTCCCATTAACATCATAACCCCGATAGGGTCTTACACGAAATATCATATTGATGACATGTCCCTGACATGGTCTTATTCAATATCTTACACCGAGGCCATATTCCAATATGGTCTTACACGGGACCTTAACTATCATCATATCATGCTATTTGCATTTCTCACTATCTTAGATTCAATTCTCTTAACAACTCGTCAAAACATATTTAATACATTCATAGCGTAATTATACATTCCATACAGCATTGGAATATTAAATAACCCGTACGTAATTGCAACATTTGCACACGAACTTACCTTGATGCCGAAAAGGGGTCGAAAGGCACCTATTTGTCCACATTTCTCTTTTCTCCCATTCTAGGTCCGAATCTCGTTTTCTTCGATCTAAAACAACAAAATTTATTCACTTTATCACCACACTAATCAATACATTTTAAAAATTCTACTTTGGCAAAATTACCATTTTGCCCTTGGACTTTGGCAAATTTACAATTTTGCCCCTAGGCTCGTAAATAAAATTTTCATCACATTTTCTTATTAAACAAGCCTAGCCGAACATTTAATCCTCTTACAACTATTCTCAATTCGAACTATTTCATGCATTAATGAACAAATTTCAACATTTGCATCTTAGTCCTAATTAGGTGTTTTTATGACAACACCTTTCACAAAAGTTGTTTCTCATCTTCCTAATATTCATTTTCTTCCATAAAAACTCAGAAACCAACATAAAATCTCTCATGGAAAGTCCCTGGACTTTCAACCATATTGCAAATTAGTCCCCTCATTAGCTAGCTTAAGCTTTGGGGACTCCAAAAGTACAATTTTTATAAAAAAAAGTCACCAAAATCACGTACTTGTGAGGAGAAATGTTTGCTAAAATTTTTGAGCTCCAAAACCCTTATTTCTCTTCAATTTTCGGTGGATGAAGGTGGAGGAATAGTGAAAAGATGATAACATCTTTATTCATCTTATTTTATTCATTATAATCACCTAATATCACCAAATTTTGACCAACATTTAATGCCTTTGTCCCCCTAGCTTCCTATGGCCGGCCAACACTAATTCAATTGCTTAATATCCCTTTAAGGACCTCCAATTTATAGTTTTTGGCTATTAGACACCTCTAGCAAATAAAATAGAACTTTCGCACTTTTTGCGATTTAGTCCTTTTTCGCGATTAAGCAAGAAATCGCTAAAATTAAAGCACCACAATTTTCATGCACTATTATAAACATGTTATAACACATAAAATAACATGAAAATAATTTTTCTACCTCGGATTAGTGATCCCGAGATCACTATTCTGACTAGCCCCTAAATCGGACTGTTACAATTCTCCCCCTTAGGGATTTTCGTCCCCGAAAATCTTACCAGGAGAAGTTACTCTCAACATTCCTGAAACGTTTCCACCAACTCATCAAAATCACAAATTGACTTATCCTTAAGCTTCTCTCGCCAACAACCTTTAAGTTGTAGTACACAAGGTCGAAGCACAACTGGAAACTTAGATTACTTTTCCTCCTGGGCGTAAATACTCAATAATCTTACAACTGTGAACTCGGCACATGCTAAAATGATCATTCAGATCCTTATCGCACACTTCACTAAAATTCAGATGACAACCCCCTCCTTGGAAATCAAGTCACTTCAAATTTGAAATCTATTTCATTTATCTCACTTTATTACTAGGATATTCACCGACTGTAATAGTCCTGACTTGCACGCTTTGAAAATTCAACCTTTAGCGGTCGTCTACTTCTGATCATAAACTCAATCATATCGTGAAATGTACTCAATTGTCAAAACATTTATGCATATAATTGCATCTTTTCTTAGTCTTGCATGAGTAGACCTTCTATTACTAAGTCTCATACCAAAACCTTCTGTATAAGTTTTGAATTTTAACGTCTTAGTCAAACTCACTCAGAGCTTATTTAAAATACCATCCATGGCATTAACTAACCATACACAAGTCATAGGCTTCATGCCGTACTTACTTACAATTTCCTTTATTTAGCACATACCGTGCCACACATCATACTCGTTTCTTCGTGACTTGTTCACGAGTACCTGTATTCACTCATTCACATGACTTTAGTACAATTCTCATTTCTAATTCTAAACTCATCTACTTATCCCATTAATCACTAGGGATGGTCAAAGACGCATATTCATCGTCATTGAGGTAGGTACAAAGCCAATGCCACATCCCCGAGGTGGTCTTACGTGGAGTCACCTCTAGATGCCAATGCCAAATCTCGGATATGGTCTTATATGGACTTTCTTATCAGGTATTGATGCCATATCCCGGATATGGTCTTATACGGGATCTCAACTCGGTGCCGAGGCCATGTCCCAGACATGGTCTTATACGGGACCTTATCTAATTCACATCTCGATGATAGCAATCTCATATTCATTATAGTCCACTAGGTCTTCAACATCATATTCAACATCAATTTTCTCAATTCAATGAAGTATCATACATCAATATGATACCAAGCATTCTCAATTATGCTAACATAATTATTGCATTAATCTCATACAAACTTACAAACTCTTATTCTCGTTTCATACTGAACTCAATACTAAATCTTTCAGTTAATAGTATCTTTAATGACTTTCAACTTAGCCATCACGGTTAAAATGTTTCAATGAGCATACCTATGGATCATGCTCCTTACTCATGTACACATAGAATTTCATTCTCCTTATTGCTTCATGCATATAAATACGCATAATTAGAATCATATCTCAATCCATCAATCTACTCTTTTCTCCTCACTGAGAATATATTTCAACCACACTCTCGTTTGAGTTTCTCTTGATGTGCTAATTTAAAACCTTTACTATCGTCATATCCCAAGATAGCAGGGACTTCTCAATCGAGTGCGCTAACTCTATGCGGCTTAACCGAAAACCCATCGCATAACATGAAACTTGTGATTTCACTTCTTATACTAGAATTATCACCTTTCTATGATCAAATCAAAAGCGCAATCATAGTAGATATAACTATCACAACTCAATGAACACGCACTCTAAGGATAATCATGATCAACAGAATTACAAGAGAAATCTCACATAAAGTTCTATCACCAACTTCCCCCTTATAGTACCAGAATAAGGTTACGAAGAGATAAAGGAATGTCGATTTCAATTGACTAAATCGACAACCGTTTTGTCTGATCTTACAGTCAACTAACATTCTCACACGATCATGATTCATGAAAAGGACAACTACATCACCCCTGAAAGGAAACAGATATTAATACGTAATACTCAAAGAGATCATTATGATCCACACAACTATGGTTGTCGTGATCAATCACTTTTATAGTTCAAATATTGTTTCTCTAACCAATTCCGTTATTAAAACTTTTTTTTACTATTCCTTTCATTAGTGAACATCAATTCAGGGAGGTCTTGGTAAGCATACACCTCTGGCTTCCTACTCAATTGAGTCATAGCCTAGGCTAACTTTCTCTTTACTCTTAACATTGCATAATTAGTGCAGTCTTTAAAACATTCAGATATTCTTCTCAAAGCTGTTCTCACTTTCTAACTACCTTTATCTCTATATACGTTACTACTTGTTTTGCCACTAAACTCTTTCACTTCGTACTCATGAGCTTATTCAACTTAACTCTCGTAAGGATTTCATTATAAATCAACAGTAGTAAGGGGGTGAGGTCGTAAAGCCTCTAACTTGACTCTCATGACTACATACATATGATTTAACATTCATCATTAATGAAATATTATCGTAGCCACACAACTCGCTCCAGGCGAGTTTTCACGCTTACTCATGCTTCAATTGTTTCTATCAATCATAATCTCGAACAGTGACTTCACTTACTCAAGCTCCATATTAATGTCTACTCGAGTACTAAACATTTAACTCCAATTTCTCTTACCATCACTTATCAAATTTGAGAATGTCTTACGATTTTAAGTACGTCATTTACTTGATTGCCATAGTCCAACTATGGTCTTACTCGTATCACAACATCATAGCCCAGCTATTACCTTACATGTCGTCACGATGCCATAGCCTCGCCATGGTCTTACACGAAATCTCATATCAATACTAATGCCATATCCAAAATATGGTCTTACATGGAAACTCATGTTGATGCCGATGCCATATCCTAGATATGGTCTTGCACGGGATCTTATATCAATATCGACGCCATATCCCAGATATGGTCTTACACAATTTTATGTCGAAGCCAGGTCCCGGACGTGGTCTTACACGGAATCACTATTCGATGCTGACGCCATATCCCAGATATGGTCTTACACGGGATCACGTATCGTTGCCAATGCCATGCCCTAGACATGGTCTTATATGGGATCACATGTATTGCCATGGTCCAACCATGGTCTTATTCAACAATTTATCATTGAACGGCCGTACTCATCTCCTGTATTCTACTTAGTCAAACTTCTTAGTTTAACTCTCACACCATAATATGTGTGGCTTCATAACAGAGTCATAAAACAAAACATTATACATCCTCTATTTTAACAGTCGCACATGGGATTCAACTATGTGGACATATTGATCCTACCTCATTCAAACAGTTGTACCTACACACATACCCCATTCTCTGGGTAAATTTACTCAATATATGCGCTTAACCCAATAGGTTGAATATATAACACCTTATGCCTATCAAACCAATATAGATAAGCTTATAACTCTTATCTCATACCTTATCACACACATGTCATAAACTTCTATTCATACTTCCCTGAATTTCCTCAATGCATAAGCGCATTTCAATTACTTCGTTATCGCATACGACATTATTGAAAATTAGCTCGGTTGGGAATCATCTCTGTCTTAATCAAAACAATTTCATTAGAGCCGGGAGATATCACACTATCACGATCCACATATGGCATGTATAGCTAGACTCTTACTCACGCTAGGTTAGTCCGAGAACCGACTAAACCATGGCTCTGATACCACTAAATGTAACACCCTTTACCCGGATTCTATGCCAGAACCGGGCACGAGGCATTACCGAACTTTACTTGCTTAATCATTCCACTTTAGGCTATAAAAATTTTCTCCAATTTAAAAATTCTCATTCACCAATGTAACGTCCCTATCATGGGTCAACGAGACCCTTTACACTCGCATGTGATGTCGTGAAACCAAACCATGAACTTTTCAAACACTTAAAAAATTTTCACCTAAACAGGGGCCACACGCCCATGTGAAATGGGACACGCCCGTGTGGGCAGGCCGTGTGGTCACACACACCCATGTCCCTACCCTGTGTATAAAAACATGAGTATTCTGTTTGTGACACACGGCCTAGGCACACGCCCATGTGACTAGCCCATGGTCGACACTGACTAATTACACACGGCCTTGACACGCCCGTGGCCATGGCCCGTGTGCCAAACCTTGGCATTCTGACTTATCCACACGTCCTATACACACGTTCATGTGCTTCAGCCGTGTGAAGATTTAAATTCCAAGTGCAAGGTGCAGACTTCACATGGCCTGGGCATACGCCCATGTACTAGCTGTGCCTCCCACACGGTCTAGGCACACGCCCGTGTGACTAGCCCATGTGGACAATTGAAAGGCTATCTACCAAGCCATTAGCCACCCTCACTTGCATACATTCATACACCATCACACAACACTATCAAATCATCAATTATAACATATTTGATTTATAAAAATGAGGTCTTCATCCCATACATAAGGGAGAACTGTTTCTGGTATAATTACAATCGACTTAAGCCATCATCTATGGCTATACACAACTAAACCATAAACTCTCTTAGGCCAACACATTTGGCTATATCAGCTATGACTTAATCAACTTTAAAAACTATCCCTATACATGCCATAACTCATAAGGACTTAAAACCTCATACCAAGTGTCTGCTCGATTGTGTGAAACGTCTCCGGCAGTCTCCAACCCGAGCTAACTAAATTAACCTATAAGAGATGAGAAAGGAAGAGGAGTAAGCAATGATGCTTAGTAAGTTCATATGCATATAACAATAAACTATTGATTATATTCAACCACAAAGTATTATAATGAGTTTTACTCTTTAAATTCATGGTTACTTACTCAACTATTCTTGAAACTTACTCATTCTGTCTCTTACCACATTATAACCATGCCACAAGCCAAATGCTCGTGTTAATTTGCATACACCCCTGCACTTGTCGCCACATGATCACATAATACATTACATCAAGAATTTTCAATCACCCACTCATACTATCAAACACTCGATGGTTTCGCACTTAGCCCATTCTCAATCTCTAGTAGGGTGGTATCGCATATAGCCCACCAATCATTTATAATTATGGTGGTATCGCACTTAGCCCACCAATCATTTACAATTATGGTGGTAACACACTTAGCCCACCAATCATTTATAATTATGGTGGTATCGCACTTAGCCCACCAATCATTTATAATATAAGCGATGGTATCGCACACAACCCATCATTTAATAATTAATAAGGTGGTAACGCACACAGCCCACCGTTAATATACATTCATGGATAGTTATCCACATGCATTTCTCTATTTCAAATGTTCATCTGAGAACATCCTCGCACTCTACCATTCTTACCATTCTTACTTAGCTTGCTATGATAATCGTTCGCATTCACACAATGCATTAATAATTATAACTTCTGCCACCAAGGCGCATCATTTACATATGACCCACTATGGGTTCCTCATATACCGAGATCATCTCAATTTAGTTTTAACACATACATGTGCCTCTCATGGTACAACACATTCATTCTCATTTTCAACATACTTGTTGAATCACTCAATTTGTTAAATAACAAATCTTAAGTTTCATACGCATGATGTCCCATTAACATCATAACCCCGATAGGGTCTTACACGAAATATAATATCGATGCCATGTCCCTGACATGGTCTTAATCAATATCTTACACCGAGGCCATATTCCAATATGGTCTTACACGGGACCTTAACTATAATCATATCATGCTATTTGCATTTCTCACTATCTTAGATTCAATTCTCTTAACAACTCGTCAAAACATATTTAATACATTCATAGCGTAATTATACATTTCATATAGCATTAGAATATTAAATAACCCGTACGTAATTGCAATATTTGCACACGAACTTACCTTGATGCCGAAAAGGGGTCGAAAGGGACCTATTTGTCCATATTTCTCTTTTCTCTCGTTCTAGGTCTGAATCTCGTTTTCTTCGATCTAGAACAACAAAATTTACTCACTTTATCACCACACAAATCAATACATTTTAAAAATTCTACTTTGGCAAAATTACCATTTTTCTCTTGGACTTTGGTAAAATTATGATTTTGCCCCTAGGCTCGTAAATAAAATTTTCATCACATTTTCTTATTAAACAAGTCTAGCCGAACATTTAATCCTCTTACAACTATTCTCAATTCCAAGTATTTCATGCATTAATGAACAAATTTCAACATTTGCATCTTAGTCCTAATTTGGTGTTTTCATGACAACACCTTTCACAAAAGTTATTTCTCATCTTCTTAACATTCATTTTCTTCCATAAAAACTCAGAAACCAACATAAACTCTCTCATGGCAAGTCCCTAGACTTTCAACCATATTGCAAATTAGTCCCCTCATTAGCTCGCTTAAGCTTTGGGGACTCCAAAAGTACAATTTTTATAAAAAAAAAAGTCACCAAAATCACTTACTTGTGAGGAGAAATGTTTGCTGAAATTTTTGAGCTCCAAAACCCTTATTTCTCTTCAATTTCGATGGATGAAGGTGGAGGAATAGTGAAAAGATGATAACATCTTTATTCATCTTATTTTATTCATTATAATCACATAATATAACCAAATTTTGACCAACATTTAATGCCTTTGTCCCCCAGCTTCCTATGGTCGGCCAACACTAATTCAATGGCTTAATATCCCTTTAAAGACCTCCAATTTATAGTCTTTGGCTATTAGACACCTCTAGAAAATAAAATAGAACTTTCACACTTTATGCGGTTTAGTCCTTTTTCGCGATTAAGCAAGAAATCGCTAAAATTAAAGCACCACAATTTTCATGCACTCTTATAAACATGTTATAACACATAAAATAACAAGAAAATAATTTCTCTAACCTCGGATTAGTGATCTCGAGATCACTATTCCGACTAGCCCCTAAATCGGGTTGTTACACACCCGTGTGGACAAAATAAAGGCTATTTACCAAGCCATTTGCCACCCTTATTCACACATACGCTTACACCAATTCAAAGGCATAAAACATAATATACTTAGGAAACTAAAACATTTACAATTATGACCAACACATGCCAAAACAATATCAACATCTATCATACTCATAACATTTATTATGCTCTAAATCAATCAAGTAAATTTCACATTCATTATGCCTCAATTGACTACTATCAAGGTACCTAATTGTACACAAATTTATCAACTCATCAATAGATTAAATTTCCAAACATTTCCCATACATGCCATAAATCACATTCCATCATTCACCAAGCAAACCATGACCATATCACCAAAGACATTGGCACATATATGAATATACTTAGGCTTACAACCATGTTAGCCAAATTAAGCCAACTTACATGGCCAAATATCAAAACAAGCCTTTAACCATTACAAACCAATACATTGGCTAAAATCATAATGACACATATAACAAAATGACCAAGTTTCTATACATGCCATACATTCAAAATACTAAGACCATTAATACCCAAAATGAGAGTTTGATAGTGTGATCCAAATCTCCGACGATCTTCGATTCTGAGTTAGCTTGGCGACACTTAAAAACATGGAAAATAAACGGAGTAAGCTATATAGCTTAGTAAGTTCGTATGCAAGAAATAAGCAACATTCCCATGCATATAACATTCAAATAATATAACATAATTAAATGCAAACCTACCATAGTTTCATAACCATAATCTATTCCATCACCAAACTTACCTCATATTCATCATTTCTCACATTTAATAAGCATGAGCTTTATGTACATACCTGAGCCATTTCGAAATGAATTCACACATATTCTTATATTTGACATACCCGTGAACCACTCGGAATAACAATGTCGGATACTTGGGAAATTTTGCACACTAAGTGCCTTATATGTAGCCAAAGCTACCTAAGTCTCATATCACATAATCGCTCGCTCTCGAGCTATCGAATGGTCTACTCACACAAGCTATCAGTCAAGACGTAACTATATGGTGCTGCTCACACAAGCTGTCAAGTATCCGCAACAAATGCCGGTATACTCAGCCACCGGTAGGATGTACGAGACCAGCACCCGGATCACATAATCACATAACACATAATGACCTTAGTGACATGTCACTTGTATCCTACCCTATTCCTAAGGTTCAAACAGGATTTCTTGCTTGTCGATTCGTCTTCGGACTCGTTCATAGGATTAAGCTCATCCACATTAATCAAACATACAATTCATGCAATATTAAAGCAATAAAATACAATCATATTAAAGCTCATTTTTAACATACGAACTTACCTCGGTACAAAATGGCTAATAATTCGATTTAGTTTACAACCTTGTTCTTTCCCCGATCTAGGTCAGAACCTCGTCTTTCTTGATCTATAATACCACATTTAACTTATTCAATCATCACATTATTTGATTTAATCCCAAAAACACCTTATGGTAAAAATTACATTTTTGCTCCTAAACTTTTGACATTTTACATTTTAATCCCTAGGCTTGTAAAATGAATTTCATTCAATTTCTTAAATACCCAAGCCTAGCCGAACCTTTTTCATGTTCATGAAAGCCCACATTTTCCATTTATTCACTTTTTAACACACATTTTACAACTTTTTACAAATAGGTCCCTTTTTTACATTTTCGTCGAAAATCACTTTATAAATGTTGTTTTCCTAACATCAAACATGCATTTTCTACCATCAAAGATCAAAATACATACATATTCTACATGGGAAAAATTTTAGAGTTTGATTTTCTTTCTACTTAGTCCTTGGAAAGGCTAGATTAGGTTGAGACAACTTCAAAATCATAAAAATCATTAAAAACGGGGCAAGAACGGACTTACAATCGAGCTTGAAAGTAGCCAAAACCCTAGCTATGTCTTCTTCTTCAAATTCGGCTATGGGGGGACTAATTTGAGAAGATGACATCTTTTTATTAGGTTAATTTGTCTTTATTTACCAAATGACCAAAATGCCCTTCACTTAAACTTTAAAATTTTACTTACTCCATGTCCATTTTTGTCCATCTTAAGGTATAATGGTCTAATTACCATTTAAGGGCCTCCAATTTAAGAATTCATTACAATTAAACACCCTTAACTTCTAGAACACACATTTTGCACCTATTTCAATTTACTCCTATTAGTCAAATTGGACACTCTATCGATAAAATTTCTTAACGAAATTCTCATACAATCATTCAATCATGCTGTAGACCTTAAATAAATAATAAAATAAATATTTCTACTTCAGATTTGTGGTCTCAAAACCACTATTCTGATTTGACCCAAAAATGGGCTGTTACATGGAATTTAGGTCAATCTCCGTTGGTTCTCCCTCATAAGCCAATCTTGTGAAGTTTATCGAGCTCCTGGGGTGAGGGCAGAATAATTTACATAAACCTAAACTGGCACATCACTCGATCAAATTTATGCATCTCAACCATTGCAAAAACTATCAATGACACTTTGACATGTCAGATATTACAATTCATTAAGAATTCGACTAGGATGCATTCTTTGTAACATCCCATTTTTCATTGGTGTTGGAAACAATGGTTTCAGGGCCACCAAATTCGACGAATAAGTTCATAAATATTATTATTTAATATTTACAAGTTAAATGTGACTTTGAAAAGGTTTTTGATTTGATAATTTATGTTATTTAAACTATTTATTAAGTTCGAGTGGTAAAACCTTAAGGTCAAGTGGTTTTAAAAAATGAGGCATCGGGACCTTGTTTCTATAAACCGAGCCATAAATATTTTTATAAATATTTATGGAGTGTCATTAAGGTGGTATTAAAGTTTCGTTAAAAAATTTTAACGTTTGGATAGTTAATAAATTAAAAAGGACTAACTTGTAAATAGTGCAAAATGTAGTAAATATAACATTTTAGTGATTTAATGGCTTCATTATCAAATTAGAAAGGAAAAATGTAATAAATAGTCCTTAGTATTGACATTGGACGGCACAATGTATTAAAATTATAAAATATTATATGATTTAATGGCAAAATGGTAGATTTTATGAAATTAAAACAAAATTAAAAGAAGAAAAAGCCATTTCTTCTTCATCTTTTCATTTCACCATGCCGAAACACCATGAGAACTAAACTTGGGAGGTTCGGCCATTTTTAATTCTTGCATGTAAGCCCATTTTGATTCTGTTTCTTGTAATTTTTATGTTTTTGAGATCGTTGCAACTAGGTCCATCTAGCCCGTACCTTCGTTTTTGAAACTGTTAAAGATTTTGAATTTTTCCATTGATGAATCTATGTGATTTTAGATATTAAATGATGAGTTTGAAATGTTGGTTGATATTTAAAAGTATTTTGTTAAGTGATTTTGATGAATTTTCTAATTAGGGACTAAATTGTTGGAATAGTAAAAGTACAAGGTTTTGATATGAAATTGTTGCAAAAATGGGCTGAAATGGAGGCTATGAATATTTTGCTAGTGTGAAATTTCAATAAAAATGGTTAATTTGCATGTTTTAGGCTCAGGGACTAAATTGAATAAAAGTAAAAATTTAGGGGCAACTTTGTAAAAATGTCAAAATGACTAAATTTCATAAAATACATTGTTTTACTATCTAAATTAATAGATTTAATGAAATTATTAATTTAGATCAAGATCGGGTGAAAAATCGAGGAGAATGGAAAATTACCAAAATGCCCCTATACTTTGACATTTCTGCAATTTTGCTAGGTAAGTTCGTTATATGATTATTATTAATTGTATTGAATATTTCATACTATTTCATTATTGTTTAAATCTTGAATGTCATTTAGCTATGTTTTAAGAAATATAAACGTAACGTTATTCGGGCTCTATGCCTAGCAGGCTTTGTGCCGGTGATATTCAGGCTTTGTGCCTAGCAAGCTTTGTGCCGGTGATATTTAGGCTCTTTGCCTAGCAGGCTTTGTACCGGTGATATTTGGGCTCTATGCCTAGCAGGCTTCGTGTCGGTGTATTTATCAGGCTTTGTGCCAAGTAGGCTTTGTGCTGGTGTGTTATATCAGGCTTCGAGCCTTGCAGTCTTCGTGCCAATGTATTGTATCAGGTAAGTTGTACTAAAAATATTATTTCCCTTATTTAATGTTATTTCATTTGATTCAACGGGCATGAATTTTACAAGGATATGGTAAGTGTTCTATATGAACCAAGACTTGTATGTATGAAAGACTTTGAAATGGTGAGTTACATGGAAAATATGTTATGTTGAGATGGATGATAAATCCAATTGAATTATGCTCAAGTATAATGGCTATTCATGTTAAATTCATATGAATTATGCTTAAATTAACTAACATGTGTTATTGATGTGCCAAGTTGTTGGTTGGATTGTATGATGTTTTATTTTGAATTTAAGCATTGGAAATGTAAGCTTTCACTTGATCTTATGCATATGTTTATGGAAAGGTTAAATAATTCAAATGAAATATGTGCACATGGAAATGGATCATCATATGTTTAATTCAAGTGATATATGTATGTGTGCACTAACTCGTGCATTGATGATATTTAGGCTTGTACTAAGCTTGTATTCATGGTTGATTTTTATGTGTAACACCCCAAACCCGGCCTAGACGTTACGACCGGATCTAGCATGTCACATAGAAGGGTTGTTTAAAAACAGTGAGTTCGTTAAAAAGTTCGTATTCTTTTTGAAACTTTGAGCTTTGTTGTTTGTGAAACTCAGATTTGTTTTTATGGTTTTCTTGTAAAAATGTTCTTATTATTATTATTTCCGAAAACTTTGTTTATAGCAGAAATCGGGTTTAGTGAATTGCGAAGATGTGATATTTTGAAAACAGTTGTTGTCATTTTAAGAAAACTCAGTATTCAAACATTTAACAATCTAGAAGTAACCGAATTCAAAGTTAAAAGAAAAATAAAATCCAATGGCCTTATTACATAAAATTAAACCCAAATTAAAATAAGCTTAAAATAAAGCAAAAACGAAATTTACTAAAGTTCGTGAGAAGTACTCTGACGTATGGCCACCACAGAGTCCTCCGCAGCTCCAAATCCTCTAACGCTAGGGATCACCTACAAGGTTAAAGTAGAGGGGTGAGTTATGAGAACTCAGTGTGTAATCCCCAAATCGGTCATTAACTGGGCCTGAGCCCATACAGAAGTAGACTGGGCCGAAGCCCTATTCGATAATAGACTGGGCCTTAGCCCTATAAACATGATAAAGCAGGTAATGTATGCAGCCCAACCTAATAATCCATCCGCTACACACCCCCGTACCAGCCCTACACACCTGTGGGGACCAAGTCAACCCACCCAGCCCTACACACCAATATGCAGACAAGCTGCTAATCACAGAATTTGTGCGGAGCCACCAGAATAATAGAATATGCGTGGCATAGCCACTATACAGAATGTGGCAGAGCCACCAGAATCAGAATGTGGCAGAGCCACCAGAATCAGAATGTGGCAGAGCCATCAGAATACACTTCCTCCGATCATCAATATCCCAATCCCATGCACAATGTCATGTATGCAAAGCATATATCAAAAATGATGTGTGAACTAAATTACCATCATAACCAGTTAAACAGAATACTCACCACATACTAATCAACCCTTAAGGGTATAACAGTAATTTTTATCCACCGAGGGTATTTCAGTAATTTACCCACCAGGGATATTTTGGTAATTTTATCATCTAACGGCCTTTTCGAAGGCCTACTGTCGCCTCGAGCGACACAGGACCCTTTTTGGGTCTCTACAGAACCATTGGGCCTAAAATCCATTTCAGGCCCAAACGGGCCCACACGCTCGTGTGGCCCATTACACGTAGTTTCGGTCTCAGATTTTCAAATTTCACAATCGACCCTATAATTTGATAGTTTTCCTACAATTTTGCCCAAGTGGGCCGGATAGCCCATTGGGCCCATTTGGCCCGTTTCGGCTCGGTCAGGCCCGTTACAGCCTCAGATTCGCGAGAGCGCTCGTGACGCTCTCAATGACTTAACATCATCATTCGTATCTCGATTTACCACTACGAGCGCTCGTACGCTCGAGTGGTCACAATTGCCAGTTTTTCAGCTTTTCGGCATTTGGTCGATTCACAAAACATCTCACGCAAACATTCAGAGAGGTGTGAGATTACACACCTGTTAACGAGTTTACGATACTTGGCACTTCTCAAACACCAACCCCGACAGCAACTCCTTGCTATGCTAGAACGCTTGGTTACTCCTTTTGATTACGAAGTTGGGTCCCTAACCAAGGAACATAAGTTAATACCGTTGTTCCAAGTTCACAAAGACAAGGCTATCCGGCCTTAAGAAACTCAGCAATATAAGGGAAATTTCCACCCTAATCGACCAAGGATACACTTACCAAAGTGCCACAGAAACGATAGTTGCACAACCTGTGGTTTGGCTTCACACAAAAAAGAAGAGTGAACGAGACCCAAGATGGAGAAGGAACTCAGATTCGGCCTTGATCACAGAAGAAACAAGGTAAGAGATTTGGCTTACGTGAGAGAAAAGAGAGCAGAAAATAAGAGAAAAGAATCAAAGAGAAAAGAAGCATTACCTTGATCACAGACGAGCCGAATAAACAAGGTAGATTCGGCAGACAAAAGACCCCCAAGCTTCAGGCTACACTTACCGGTTGTCACCCCCCTTTGCAACACAATCAATGAAGAAAAAAAGGAAACTAGTTGCCGCACAAGGGTAAAGAGAGTAGATATTCAGCTATGGAGAGAACAAGGGAAGGAGATGAGTGAAAAAGAAGAAGAAAGTAGGTGGACAAGGAAAGAGGAGCAAAAGAGTTTCGGCCTACACTTACTTAGGCTATTAACCCGTAAGAAGAAAATGTTTGAAAGGAGAGAAGAATGGGAGAAGAGAGGCTGAATTTTCGGCAAAAGAAAAATGAAAACAAAAGACCCCAAAATGCTATCGTCCCAACGCAAAAAGCCAAAACTCACACAAAAGAGACTTGAAAAATAAAACGGCACCTCCCTTCTCAAGGCCAAATATGTACATTCAAATCCTCACATTGGCCGAAATTCCCCCTTAAACCATTCCCCACATTCGGCCAACTCCCTACACTCATCCAACACCATGATTCTCTCCTCTTTTTGCTCCACCAAACACTCTCCACCTCCCATTCAAATCATTTGACCAAGTCTTCCCTCTCTCCTGCTGAGTTCTAATCCAACTCCACCTCTTCTCCTCCCACAGAATAAAAAAAAACATATATGCTGCTTGTGGGATTCGAACCTCCAACCTCCTTGCACTCCCCTTGACGCCACACCACCTTGCCACACACTCCACTTGTGTCTCCTAAGCACACACAATATTACTTAAGTCCAGCCTCTGCTAGCTCTCCCCACTAAAGTGCCCAAAAACCAAAATTTCACCAGGGCTTGGGCTCGAACCCGAGCCTCCCTAGGACCCCCAAACACACCCAAATAACCCACAGAGCAACCATAACATGCAATTACACAAATATTACATACCCCTAAATTTTAGGATGTTACATTATGCTAATGCTTGGTAATATGCAAATGGAACGGGTAAGAAAAGGAAGTGAAATGGGAAGTTCAATACTGGGATATAATGTGATGATAATAAAGAATTGATGAGTTAAATGATGTATTTATATGTGAGCAAATTATGCTATGGATGAATCTACCTATTTCATGGATAAATACACTGAAACGGAAATTGACAATGTTGTTTAGGCTTATGAAAAGCATTGAGAACGAAATGGAAAGTACGTAAAATGAAAGGTATATAATCGTATAAAAAGGTTGATGATTATACAGATTTATGAACCTTATGACATTGGTATAGGTTTATGTTTATTCAATAAAGTTTATTATTAAGATGGAATATTATGCTTAAGTTTATACGAGCTTACTAAGCATTCATTGCTTATGTGGTTATTTTTCTCTTACTTTATAGATTATCGGAAGCTCGATCAGGTTGGAAGCTAGTCGGAGATCTATCACACTATCCATTGATTTTATCAGTAGATTTTGATGCTTTGGCCGTGGTTATAATGGCATGTAATGTAACACCCTGGTTTTAGGGGTTAGATTTTTGGTGCTTAGCTTGGGTGTTGGCACACTTCAGTGTGTGGTTGGGTAAGTTTTAGGGGTCCTGAGAACCCTAGGTGGTGGTAGATTGCTTTGGTAAATTTTTAGTTTTAGGGGCTAGTAGGGGGAGTTTGGATGGAGAGGGCTTTAAGAGAATTTTTGGTGGGGTTTTAGCACAAGGATTGAGCTAGTAAAGTGGCAAGGGAGACGCCACTAAGAGCTTGGCAAAGTGACGCCTCAGTGCAAAGAGGAAGGGGGCGGTGTTCGAGCTGCTGAAGGCAGCACTTTGGCCTTAGTTTTTGCGTCAAGGGGGTAAGGAGTTGGGTGGCTTTTGGATGCTTAAAAGATGGAGAAAGACTTGGTCTTTTTTTTTTAAATTTTGGCTAGTTAGGTTTGACTCATTCAAACTTTTTGAATGGGTGGAAGGGAGGCATTTTAGGAGAGATTTTAGGATTTATTTTGGGGGTTGGAGCTAGGCCATGTAGTATAAATAGGGGGAGGGGAGATGCTCATTTCATTCATCATCTGCTCATCATTTCCTTGTAGCCGAAGTGCATTCTCTCATCTCCCTCTTGTGCCGAATTTTGTTGGTTCTTCTCTAGTTGCTGTGACCGAATTTGCAAGCAAGAGAGAACCTCTTCTTTCCCCATTTATTTTGCATAGGCGAAACTTCTTTTGAGCACCATTGCGAAACCTCTTAACCTTTTTCCTTGTAGCCTAAGTCGAATATCCTCTTAGTAGCCTAGGGTGGTTGGCGAATATCGCAAGGGCGACCTCTCGATTCTGCTCCATTCGGTTTAAAGGGAAGCCTTCGGGATCTCAGTTATTTCGGTAAGGATATTAGTAAGTGACTTAGAATTAGTTGTTTATGACTTCGTTGATTAATCGTGTGGTTACGATTAAGTGACTTTCGATGGGCGTGGATGCGAGTACCGATCCAGTGGGAAAGGGAAGGTCCCTATTCGAAGTTCAAGAAAGAGCGGTTTCTGGCACATGCGAGATTGGCCACCGTGGGTGTGGGCAGCAGAAAAACGTTAAGCAAATAGCCGTAGTTTCGCTAGACGATAGCATCGAGGATCGAGTCTAGAACTCCTAGTAGTAAGGTGTGTAACTAACCCACTTTGTTTCGAGTTTTTATGTGTTATATGTTTTGCTAACAAGTGCGATAATAAATGTGCCATATATATACCCCTAAAGGGTATAGCAATGACCAGGTTAGTATCGGATCTATTGCAGTGAGATTATTTGTTTATGAGTATGTTTATGGACATTATTAAGCATGTGCATGCATTATCACGAGTATATTTTATGTGGCATGTGCATGGGTGGGTTATGAAAAGAAGGTACGGGTGTACTTCGAGTACGTGGTTGATGTCAGCTTTGTGCTACATCGTGGATTGGCGCTGACTGAGGTCGCGTTGTGGATCTTTGCGATTTAGTTCGCGTGGTTACCTTGATTGATATGGGCTTTATGCCATATCGTGGCTTGATGGATTCTTTGTGTGCTCCATCGTGGTTTGATGTTGGCTATACGCTACATCGTGGATGGCATTGGTTGCCTTTTTGGAGGGAAAAGGAGAGGGTGACTCGATAGTCCCCTGGTGTGTGGTAGGCTGGATAAGGGGGTGTGTAGCGGATGGACCCTAGGTTGGGTTGGGAATCATGTTGCATTATTTTTGTAATAATACGGAAATGGGCCAAGCCCAATATGACATGAGGATAGGTATGTTTTGGAAACATACGTGGAAATGGGCCAAGCCCAGTTGATATGTGTTTTATTGAGAAATGGGCCTAGCCCGAGAATTGAAAGTATGGCGTGAATGTGGGCCAAGCCAGCATTGTAGTAATTGTTAAAATGAATATATATATTACTTGTTGCAATTGATAATTGGGATATTATGTGGCTAGTATATGGGTGGATTTGGTGGTTAACTTACACTGCTGAGTCAGTATGACTCACCCAACTTTTTAATCATCGCGGTGAGTCGTGACTAGTGGACGGGTTGGAGTGGATACAAGGTGGCCCATGCAGAAGGAGATTTTCATACGTAAGATGTATTTTTAGTATTTTATATTATCAGTATTTTGGTATTTTAATTGATGTAATAAAGGCCTCTTGGATTTAGAGTACTCTACTTATTAATGTTGAAGTTTACACTACACTTAGGAATATTTTCGCAAAAGATCCATATTATAGTAACTTATAATAATGTCTTAATTTGGAAGTTTTAAACAAGCTTACATGATTTAATAATTTTAAATGGACACGATTTTCAGCGATAACAAGTTTTCAAGTTTTATTCTAAAGTCAAGATTTCCAACCGTCTTTCCCAGTGACATAACCAGATTCGGTCGTAGTGAATGGGCCGGGTTTGGGGGTGTTACAGTTTGGTATCAGAGCCCGGTTCAAAACTCGGCTTTGAGGGTTTTGGGCCCAAAAACCTTTTCAAAGTGGGCTTTTAAGAAATTTTTCAGGTTATTCTGGCATGGCACTGTACCTCAGACCCGAAGTCCACCAGGTAAGTACTTCGGACTTTTGAAGTGATTTTTTTGTATGAATTGTTATGGGTTTATTTGGGCTCGTAGATTAGAATATTAGGACTATTGGACCCTAGGACTAGTCTACTCAAACATATGCATAAAACTTAAGGTTACTAAAACAAACCTGTGATTAAGTCGTAGAGAGTAAGGTGTGGCAACCATTGTGCGCATGTTCAGGAGTGGATCAGGAAGAGCACTGGTACTTAAGTTGTCCTCGTGACTCACCTCCTCTTCGCGAGGAATCCTACCAGTGCGTAGCTACGGTTCACCTTAACCAAGAGGACTTGTTCATAGGCTAAACCAGATTATTAAACCCGAAAGGGATTGCTTCTGGTCATTTTAAAATTTTACATTTTTAAAATTTTTTCAAACTTACCCCTTTGGTTTGTGAAACTCTAAATCTGATTTTGAAAGATGTTTTCTCGATTTACAAAATTACCAAAAATATCTCTTTAGGAAAAATGACGAAATTACCCACAGGTAGGAAAAGGAAACTTGATTGCTCGAAAGAACTACTCTCGGAACCTTCATTACATAAAATTTCTCGTGGATAAAGCAGTGAAACAATAATTTCTAATTCATAAAACTTTCTAAATGATTAAATCAAGCGCTAGAGATGAGTTCTAGGGGGCCGCGGTAGAGGAAGAATGCGACCGGAACCAGAGGGTGCAGCTATGGGTCGGCGAAGCTGGCGCCGCCAGCAGTGGATGTAGAGGAACAAGATCCGATAAGTGAAGAGAACGCAGATGTCGCAGAGTTATGTTACGCGTGCTTGAAAGCAAGTGGCAAGAGCTAGTAGGGGAAATGGAGCTCGGAAGTCGGTGCGAGAGGCTTAGGTCTACTTGGGTGAAGTTTTTAGGGAGTATTCGAGTAGCTCGAACGTAGCGGAGTATTGGCTAGAAGGAGTCGAGAGAATTATGGACGACTTGGATTGTGCCCCAGAGGAAAAGCTAAAAGGTCTTTGTTTCGCTTCTTCGGGATGAAGCTTATCGTTGGTGGCTCATTTGTCAAACAAGCGCACTTCGCAGATCGATTGGATTGGGACTACTTTAAGGAAAAGTTTGAAGGAAAATACGTTGGAGCAAGCTACTTAGATGCGCAAAGGAAGGCGTTTCTAAATCTGGTGCAAGGAAATAAGTCGATAGCGGAATACTGAGCGAGTTTGTGCGGCTAAGTCAATATGCTAAGGGAATTGTGGCCACCGACTATGAGAGGTGCGTCCGGTTTGAAGACGGATTGCGAGATGAGCTTGAGTCTTGATCGCTCGCAGAGGAAAGAGACTTCGCGGTGCTAGTGGAGAAAGCTCGTATAGCCGAAGAAGTTAAGAGGACGGTAAGGGAAAACCGAGGAAAGAGTAGGAACGAGAATAAGAGAAGTATTGGACCGTCAGCATCGGTTGGTAATGTCCAAAAAAGGCCAAAGACCGAGAATCCTGTGCATGCACTTGTACCAGTGGATCGGAATCGTTCTTGTGCTCGATGTGGAAGACCTCACACAGGAGAGTGCTGGGGAAATAGTAAAGAATGTTTTCGGTGTGGATCTAAGGCACATCTGGTTAAGAATTGCCCTCAAGCGACGAGGGGTCGTGGTTCAAGTCATGGAAGGAATGGTTCTAGTCGGAGTCAACCAAGGATGTGATGCTAGGTAAGTTCCTTTGCTTTGGTACTTGCGTTAATTACTTTGTTTGCTTATGAGATAGCCCTTCCTGTGTTGCTAAGAGATGCGTTTGAATTTTGGAGCGAATTTAGAGATTGTGTAGGTACGATAGCCTTAGTAAGATCAGAGTGCGCAGCGTAAGCGTAAGGTGGTAAGATAGGTTGTATGGACGTTTGATAGTAAAGTAATTTCGAGGACGAAATTATTTCAAGGAGGGTAGAATTGTAACACCCTGGTTTTAGGGGTTAGATTTTTGGTGCTTAGCTTGGGTGTTGGCACACTTCAGTGTGTGGTTGGGTAAGTTTTAGGGGTCCTGAGAACCCTAGGTGGTGGTAGATTGCTTTGGTAAATTTTTAGTTTTAGGGGCTAGTAGGGGGAGTTTGGATGGAGAGGGCTTTAAGAGAATTTTTGGTGGGGTTTTAGCACAAGGATTGAGCTAGTAAAGTGGCAAGGGAGACGCCACTAAGAGCTTGGCAAAGTGACGCCCTCGGTGCAAGGAAGGGGGCGGTGTTCGAGCTGTGCGAAGGCAAAGCACTTTGGCCTTAGTTTTTGCGTCAAAGGGTAAGGAGTTGGGTGGCTTTTGGATGCTTAAAATATGGAGAAAGACTTGGTCATTTTTTTTTTAAAATTTTGGCTAGTTAGGTTTGACTCTTTCAAACTTTTTGAATGGGTGGAAGGGAGGCATTTTAGGAGAGATTTTAGGATTTATTTTGGGGGGGGTTGGAGCTAGGCCGTGTAGTATAAATAGGGGGAGGGGAGATGCTCATTTCATTCATCATCTGCTCATCATTTCCTTGTAGCCGAAGTGCATTCTCTCATCTCCCTCTTGTGCCGAATTTTGTTGGTTCTTCTCTAGTTGCTGTGACCGAATTTGCAAGCAAGAGAGAACCTCTTCTTTCCCCATTTATTTTGCATAGGCCAAAACTTCTTTTGAGCACCATTGCCGAAACCTCTTAACCTTTTTCCTTGTAGCCTAAGTCGAATATCCTCTTAGTAGCCTAGGGTGGTTGGCCGAATATCAGCAAGGGCGACCTCTCCCAGTTCTGCTCCATTCGGTTTAAGGGAAGCCTTCGGGATCTCAGATTATTTCGGTAAGGATATTAGTAAGTGACTTAGAATTAGTTGTTTATGACTTCGTTGATTAATCGTGTGGTTTCGATTAAGTGACTTTCGATGGACGTGGATGCGAGTACCGTCGTCAGTGGGAAAGGAAGGTCCCTATTAGAAGTTCAAGAAAAGAGCGGTTTCGCAGCATGCGAGATTGGCCACCAGGGTGTGGGCCAGCAGCAAAACGTTAAGCAAATAGCCGTAGTTTCGCTAGACGATAGCATCGAGGATCGAGAGTCTAGAACTCCTAGTAGTAAGGTGTGTAACTAACCCACTGTTTAGGGTTTTTATGTGTTATATGTTTTGCTAACAAGTGCGATAATAAATGTGCCATATATATACCCCTAAAGGGTATAGCAATGACCGAGTTAGTATCGGATCTATTGCGGTGAGATTATTTGTTTATGAGTATGTTTATGGACATTATTAAGCATGTGCATGCATTATCACGAGTATATTTTATGTGGCATGTGCATGGGTGGGTTATGAAAAGAAGGTGCGGGTGTACTTGAGCACGTGGTTGATGTCGACTTTGTGATACATCGTGGATTGGCGCTGACCGAGGTCGCGTTGTGGATCTTTGCGATTTAGTTCGCGTGGTTACCTTGATTGATATGGGCTTTATGCCATATCGTGGCTTGATGGATTCTTTGTGTGCTCCATCGTGGTTTAATGTTGGCTATACGCTACATCGTGGATGGCATTGGTTGCCTTTTTGGAGGGAAAAGGAGAGGGTGACTCGATAGTCCACGGTGTGTGGTAAATTTGGATAAGGGGGTGTGTAGCGGATGGACCCTAGGTTGGGTTGGGAATCATGTTGCATTATTTTTGTAATAATACGGAAATGGGCCAAGCCCAATATGACATGAGGATAGGTATGTTTTGGAAACATACGTGGAAATGGGCCAAGCCCAGTTGATATGTGTTTTATTGAGAAATGGGCCTAGCCCAAAGAATTGAGTATGAGCGTGAATGTGGGCCAAGCCTGATTGTAGTAATTGTTAAAATGAATATATATATTACTTGTTGCAATTGATAATTGGGATATTATGTGGCTAGTATATGGGTGGATTTGGTGGTTAACTTACACACTGAGTCTGTATGACTCACCCAACTTTTTAATCATCGCTTGGTGAGTCGTGACTAGTGGACGGGTTGGAGTGGATACAAGGTGGCCCATGCAGAAGGAGATTTTCATACAGAAGATGTATTTTTAGTATTTTATATTATCAGTATTTTGGTATTTTAATTGATGTAATAAAGGCCTCTTGGATTTAGAGTACTCTACTTATTAATGTTGAAGTTTACACTACACTTAGGAATATTTTATAAAAGATCCATATTATAGTAACTTATAATAATGTCTTAATTTGGAAGTTTTAAACAAGCTTACATGATTTAATAATTTTAAATGGACACGATTTTCAAATGATAACAAGTTTTCAAGTTTTATTCTAAAGTCAAGATTTCCAACCGTCTTTCCCAGTGACATAACCAGATTCGGTCGTAGTGAATGGGCCGGGTTTGGGGGTGTTACATGTATAGGTGGACTTATGTCTAATGTTTAGTTAATGATATCGGCATGTAATGTTGCTTTGAATTTGTGAAACTCATGATATTTGATGCCTTGATGGTTGGTGTGCTTTTGGAACTTTGATGTTTAAAGGTTGATATTTTGGCATGTTGGTACTTAAAGGTTGGGAGTTGGAATGGTATATAAAATGCATGCTATGAAATGTTGTTTTGATATGCTTGAATGTGATCATTGAGGTATGGAAATTGATAGTGAACATTGAGTTAATAAATGGCTAGTTTGGTGTGTTTGGATGTGTTGACATATGGTCAAGTTTGCTAAAGTAGTGATGATAGGTGTTGAATAGTCAAATGGGGATTTTTTTAGTATGATATTGGTATGTGAACATTGTGGTAAATGTTGGCATAAAATTAGTTATAAAGGTTAGTTGATTTGCGGTTAAACTTAGCAATTGTATAATCATGTTTGATTGTTGTGATTGAGATGCCTTTTGGGCATATTGGTTGAATGATTAAATACTATGGTGATCTAGCTTGAATATGCATGTGTTAGGTACATTTTGAATGTTTGAATATAGGTGCAAATGACTTGTAAAGGTGTTCTTGAATTGGGTGAAAGGAATAGCTTGAATTTGGCCTATTTCTTATCCACACGACCTAAGACACGGGCGTCTGTCTCAGCCGTGTGTCCCCTGTAGGTTTTTAAAGGTTTCATTTCGAGAGTTACACGACCTGACACATGGGCGTGTGACTTGGCCGTGTGACCCAAGTCAGAGAGTTACACAGGAACGGACACGGGCTGGGACACGGCCGTGTGTCCCTACTTCGAATGCCCATAATGTCTAAGACACGGGTGTGTGTCTTAGCCGTGTGAGTTACACGACCGTGTGACCCCTGTAGTATGAATTTTTCCATCTTTTTCCATGAAGTTTTAATTTTTTTTGATTTAGTCCTGAATCATTTCTAAAGTGTTTTTAAGGCCTCAAGGGCTCGAAAAAGGGACGTTATGCATGTGTTTGAATGGAATATAATGTGTTTTATAAATGGTTGTAATCGAATGTTTTAAGTTAAAAGTTTTTGATAATGCTCCGTAACCCTATTCCGACGACGGATATGGGTTAGGGGTGTTACATTCTTGAATTCCCGAATCAGAGTATGACATCCATTCAAGCTACAGTACAAAATTATAAATGTTATTACGTACCTAATATTGAATTTCAAATCCTTACATAATTATTATATAATTGAAAATTTCAAAAACTAACATCGGCTTCAAGCCGTTGATTTAACAATAACCAGATATCTTCAAGCTCGTTTGGAGTACCCACATGACTCGTGTCATTATTCCACTTGTTCGAATAATATGCTATTCCAAAAACATAATAATAATAATAATAATAAAATATCATAAATATATTATTAAATGAATCTTACATTATTACAAGTGGGAATTGATAAGGAAAGTTCACTCAAGGTCATAAAAATGGTAAGCGATATCATGCCCATGATTGAAGAAGGAGTATACAACCATCGATTTTAATTTTCTGTGCTTTAGTTCTTCGACACATCTCTATGTACAATGTAGCCAAGACAGCTGATCCCCAACTGAGTTGCCCGACTTCTTTTAAGTCAATTAGTTGTAGGAGTCACCTTAAATGTACCAGATTTCGATATTTATTTGGCATTAGAAACCCCCTGATCAACCTTAGTATGAATGCTCAAGCGAATTGTTGTCTTTCAACTGCACTAGAAGAGTTGTCGAGATGTGAGAAATTATCTTCTAGTCATTTCATTTCTATCCGACTACCACTAAACTTGTCCGGCACCTTGCCTTATAGTTGGTGCAAATTGCGCTCAAATTACAAATGCGCACTACCCCCGTAACGACTAGCCTATCAACCGGTAAACCGAGTTATAATGCCACATCCTCAAATGTAATCGTACACTCACCGCACGGAAGATAGAATGTGTGTGTCTTGGGTCTTCATCTTTCCAGAAAAGCCCGATAAGTGCGGGCTCCAATTTGGTCCTGTCGAGCATACGAGACACGTGCAAGAATCCTGCCTCTTCCAAGTGTTGTTCAATAACACATGATGCTCTCGCGCTTAAATTGTGTATATATGTTTTGATAATTCGATATTCATCCTTATTATATAAACATAAAAAATTAAAAAATATTATATTAACAACTTAATAATTATATTAATTAAAATAATATATATAGTAATAATTTCTTACCATTTTTAATTGGACACCGGAAATATATTTGTGATACAAACAAATTAGAGACATTGACATTTTTAAAATTTTTAAAATCATGAAAATTAAATAAAATCAAAGAAATTATAAAATAGAAAATTGAGAGAATTTGAGAATAAAAAAATTAAAAGGATTGAGAGGATTAAATAGTAGGATTGAATGAAAAAAATAAAAATAGATAAGATTATATATAAGAAAAAGAAAATGATCATTGGAGAAAAATATGGTTTGGTGAACTAGCTGTTTGTCCTAACAGTTCATATAAGGTTTTTTTTTTTTTTTAAATTTGATTTTGGGACAGATAGCCCCACGTGGCGAAAACGCACTCTATAGGACACGTTTTCAATCTCTCCTCTACGTCACTTGAAAGCACGTCTTACAGGGCATGTTTTTGCCCTGCCCAATGCCACATTAGCTGAAAACGTATTTTTTCCTTCACTCTCCAAAAATGGCCTATTCCCTTAATTTTCGGAAAAAAATTACCTAAATCCCTAATTTTGTTTTAAATTTGACATATACGCTTAATTTTTTCACTATTAGTTAGTTTCTTTTTCTTTCCTTTTTACCTACAACTCAACCTTTCTTATGCGCTGCAGTCTGCGCCCCTCAAGTTTCTCTACTCCGTTGGATTTTTCTTTCCATTTTTCCTTTCACAAAAACCAACTATTACCGTGAATTGCCGCCCCCTGAGTCATCTTCGGCCCGAAACGTCTTTGATTCTCCACTACATACTCTTCTGTTTTCTGGTTTCCTGATGGTTCCCAAAATTGAACCAAAACCTTAAATCTAGGGATCAAGTTCAAAACAAAGATCTTCTCATCAAGCCAAAGCCATCATATTATAGTCTCTGTGTGATCACCGATTGCTTTCTACCATTCTGGTTCATCGGATGAAGTCTTGAAAGCCTCAAACGACCACTGCATGTTGATTTTCTTTTCTCTTTTGAAGTTTTGATTCTTTTGTCATCTTTTCCATCTTAAAAAAAAAAGGTATATCTGTATTTTGGGAAAAAAAAAGTTTATAAATCTTTTGATATACTTTTTCTATCTAGATTTTAAACACTAAATTAGTATATTCTGTAAATTGTGAAAAAAAAATTACGAATTTCGTCTAAACCTTAATCAACAAAGCGATTAAAATTTTCGCTATGAAAAGTTTTCCAAAAAGTACATTGAAAATCTATATCATGTTTGAGTTAAATTAAAAATTTATTACAGCATAATTAATTTCATATTAAAACACTTAAATTTAAAATCATATATATATTAAAAAACTTTTTCAAAATAAAATAATTTAATAAGATAATCTTGAATCACAAATTTATTTATTTTAGTCCCAAAATTATTATTTTAAAATATTTTTATATTTTTAATTTTTATATATTTTTTAGAATTTTTTTTAAAAATTTTATAATTTTTTAGAAAATATAAATTTTGAAATTTTTATAAATATTTTTAAGTTTAAAAATTATTTTGAATTATTTTTTATATTTTTTTGTTGGGAAAGAAATCAATTTACTCATTTTAAAAATTAATAGGGGACCAAAGGGTATTTACATAAATCTGTTATTTAAATTATTTGAATTATTCAAGTTATTCGAATTGTAAAATTCAACTCGACTCGAACTCAAAACTCGAATTACTTATTCGAGTTAACTCAAAAAATCGAATAATTTAAATAATTTGAAATTTTTTTTTTTCAAATTTAATCGAGTTTTACTCTTCTCTACTGTTGGATTTTTTAAAAGAATTTTACTTTTTTGGCACCACATACAAATATAGTGAAGAGGAAAATTGTTGATGACAAAAATAAAAGGTAAATCCGATAAATAAAAGGTAAATCCGATATATTTAAATATTTTAACATATTGAAAACATAAATAAAAAAAATGAAAATAAGAGAGTGGTAGAGTGGTGTATTACTACTCTTTTACTATTCTAGCGGGTTTGATTTGTTTAATTTGGTAAAAATGAATATATATCTATTTATACTTAAAATGCAATTGTATTGTTGGGAATGGTAAATATTGAATTAGGCTAAATAGGTTGATTTTTTGAAATTTTAGGAAAATAAACTGTTTTTGGAGAGAGTGTGAGAAAGTGCATTCCTTTAAGTTGCATTTTCTGACTTTTTTAATATAATCAGTTCTTTTGGTCAGATTATTAAATGTTAATAGTTTTATCCTTAAGTCTCAGGTTTGATTCCTCTCTCACTTATATTTATATTTTTTTTGAATCATAAAATCAGATTGGGATTTAATCATTACTAAGAAAATTACAAAGAAATAAAATTGGTCCATAGGTTCTTGGCCCGATAAATGAAAAACCAAAGAAAAATCTAGAATACTTTAATTTAAAAACCTACCGTCCTATTTGCCCAACCAGATATCCTTTCGCCTGTCAGACCTATCATTTCTATCGTTTCTTCATTTATGGCGATCATCACTTCCAAAGGGAGTTTTAATGCTTCTGATGACTGTTTACTTTACCCTTTGAACTATCCCTCCTCTGCTTCCTTTTCTCCTTCATCTTTTCAATCTGGCTCCCTCACGCTTTCATTTCTTGCATGTTCCGCTGCATAGCTTGGAACGATGTTTATCAGGTAAACCCCTTCCTTTCTTCTCAAGGTTTCCGTAGCTAATATGTGTGCTAGATTGTTTGCTGATCTAGGGATGTATTCAAACTTTAATCTTCTACATCTGAGTTTCATTCTGTGAATATCGTGGATGAATGGTCCTATTAGGGATTTGTCTTGAGTTATGTTCATGCATTTCTTTATTACTGACAATGAATCTCCTTCTATGATGATATCTTCTTTGTTCATGTCGAGTGCTATCTGAGTTGCTTGTCGGCATGCAATTGCTTCAGCAGCAAAAGCAGATGTTACCCCTTTATGGATTGCTGTGCTTGAGATGAGAACTCGCCCATTACTATCCCTAACTACCACTCCCGATGCCGAATATTTGCTCCTTTCGTCAAAGGCCCCATCAAAGTTTATTTTGATTTCCTGTCTAGGTGGGTGACTCCATTCAATCTTTGCATTATCGGTTTTTTGCATTTCTTTTCTAACTCCCACGAGTTCATCTAGATAGCTAAGAACAAATCTTGCAATCTGTTGACCTGATTTACTTGTCTTTTCATGAATATGGGAGTTTCTGTACCCCCAAATGGCCCAAAGTACAACACAAAAGATTCTGCCTTGCTCCAACGATAGGGATGTCAAGATCATGGTAAGCCATTCACCGAACTCAGTACATGTGATTGTTGTCAGATCCAGATCAGATAATGTTCTCCACATTTCCTTTGTTACAGGACATTGTCGAAAGAGGTGGTTCATCGTCTCATCTCCACCGCCACATCGAGGACACAAGCTGCTGGTTGCAAGTCTTCGAAAAGTCATATTCACCCTGTTGGTTAAGTAGTTTCAGGAAATTCTCCAAATGAAAATTTTAATTTTTGTGGGTATTTCAGTCCGCCATAATTTCCTGTAAAAATTCCTATAGATGTTTTGTAAAGCATAAGCTATAGGATCAAGGCTTTGTAATAGTTTGTAGGAGCTTCTTACTGAAAATTTGCCTGACGATTCCCCATTCCAAGCCAGAAAATCTTCGTGAGGTTCCATTGGCAGGGGAATTTGGAGGATCAAGTCTGCTACGTCTTCTGGAAAGGTATTAACAATCAAATCTCTGTTCCATTCTCTTTCATTACTGTAGATTAAGTCTGCTACTTTATCAAATTGCAAATTTTTGACTCTGGACCTTAATCTAATATTAACATAATTCGGAATCCATGCATCTTCGGTAATTGAAACCTTCATACCCGTTCTAATTTTCCAAATCAACCCTTTCTCCAATGTATCCTTAGTTGCCCAAATACTTCGCCACACATAAGAACTTGAGTTTCCTAAACGAGAATTAATAAAGTTGCCTTCTGGAAAATACTTCGCTTTAAAAACTTGTGCAACTAATGAATCTGGATAAATGAGCAATTTCCACCCTTGCTTAGCTAAGAGAGAGATGTTGAACTGAGCCATATTTCTGAAACCCAGACCCCCTTCGTCATTGCTTCTGCATAATAACTTCCATTGACACCAATGGATCCCACGCTTCCCAGCACCTTTCTGCCACCAAAACCTAGCAAGTTTGCTTTCTATCATCTCACATAAGACTTTAGGAAAAAGGAAAACCGACATAGCATAAGTAGGTATTGCCTGTAAAATTGATTTTATGAATGTTTCTTTTCCTCCTTGTGATAGTAGCCTGGAGCTCCATCCTTCAATCCACATGACAATTCTGTCCACTAAGTTCTGAAAAGCTTTTTTTTTCCTCTACCCACCATATTAGGAAGGCCCAAATATTTCTCTCGACTTGAGGAACTTCTTACACCTAACAGTGTTGATACTGCTAATTTTGACTCCTCATCTGTATTCGAGCTGTAGAAAATTGTGGATTTGCCAAAGTTAACACATTGTCCTGAGCACCTTTCATATTGCTGAAGTATTCCTTTCAAAATCCTGGCTCCATTCTCTGTTGCTTCGCCAAACATCATACAATCATCTGCGAATAATAGGTGGGATATCTCTGGCCCTCTCCTGCTTGCCCTTACTCCTTTAACCAAGCCGTTCTGCTTTGCTGTTCTCATCAAGGCTGAGAGACCTTCACTACAAATAAGAAAAAAGAAATGGGCTTAATGGATCACCTTGTCTGAGCCCCCTAGAAGGTTGGAAAGTTCTTCCTCTGCTTTCGTTGGTGATAACCGCATAAGAGACTGTAGTTATGCACTTCATTACCAATTCCACCCAGCTCATTTCGAATCCCATCTTTATCATCATAGTCTTTATAAAATTCCACTCCACCCTGTCATATGCTTTGCTCATATCCAACTTTACTGCCATAAACCCTTTTTTCCCTGTACGTTTGTGCCGAAACGTATGTAAAATCTCATAAGCTAGAAGCACATTATCTGAAATCAATAGACCTGGTACAAATGCACTCTGAGCCTTATCAATACAATGTCCCATAACATCTTCCAATCTATTAGCTATTATTTTTACCACTAGTTTGTACAGAACTGTGCAAAGACTAATGGGCCTGAAGTTCACCAGAGTTGTGGGTTTTTGGATTTTAGGAATAAGCACAATATCCGTCATATTAGCTGTTTCGACCCCTTTTCCTCCATTCAAAATTCCTAGACAATACTCCAAAACCTCTTTTGTAACACCCCATACCCGAGTCCGAGGCTTAGACCGGATACGAGACATTACTATTCTTGAACTTGCTTAATCATGTACTTACGGGCTATAAAATTTCGTTCTGAAATAAGAACTTCTCTTTCTTAATCAACTTGTACTTTTCATGGGCCTACGAGGCCTTAAACTCATGTCCGTAAACTTTCGTAACTCAATCGAAAACTTTTCATTGAAACAGGGGTCACACGCCCATGTGATTTGGGACACGCCCATGTGATTTGGGACACGCCCGTGTAACCCTGAGACACGCCCATGTCTCCCAACCATGCTTAAAACTCGAGCTTACTGCCAAATTTCACACGGCCATGGCACGCCCTGGTCCTAGCCCGTGTGAAAAACCTTAGCATTCTGACTTATAACATACGGCCATGGCACGCCCGTGGACTTAGACCGTGTACTACATCTTGATATCGACTTATTTCACACACGCCGGGCTGCGCCCATGTTCTAACCGTGTGTCATGCACGGCCTTAACACACGGCCGTGGGATTAGTCCGTGGCCTATTCTTACTTATAAGACTAAGGTGCAGTTTATGCACGGCCTAGATACACGCCCGTATGTCTAACCGTGTGGGCACTTAGAGGCTATTTACCAAGCCAATTGCCATCCTGGAATTAAGACCAAACTCAAGCTTAATTCAGCAACTCAATTATTACATCTTTCATGAACAATATAACATGCTTCATTGATACTAATAACATACATACTCAGTCAAACTTGGCCAATCACTTAGCCATTTACAAAAGAATAATAAACTTGACAGCCCATACTTTTGCCCTTTTCTAAGACATACTCAAAATGAAATGTTTCCTATACATGCCATACTTAATGTAAACAACTTGGCTATACCAAAATAACGATTGATAGTGTGCTCCGAGCTCCGATGAAAATGATCCACGAGATTAGCTTGGCGGAACTACATGGAAAGAAAGAATAAAAGACGTAAGCATTTAGCTTAGTAAGTTTGCATATAATGCACATAACAACATACTTGCTTAAATTAACCCATTTGACATAAACAATGGTATCATAATTTCAGCTATAAAGCTTACTTGCTCATACTTGATTTTTACATATCTCATGATACTTACTAGTCCCATACTTGATAGGTAAACAAAGTACCTGTATCACTAGATCACATTGATCAGCATACTTGAACATAATATTCATAATTTCTAATTCATCATTCATAACATGAATAATATTCTTTTTCACTTGATAATAACCTTACTTACTTAGCTTTCTTGTTTATCTCTTTGGAGCTTAACTCGTTTGCCGGATGAATTTATATGAATAACCGAGGATACTAAATCTCATCTAAATTTCGAGGCCATGACTTAACATGGACTTATACGAAGTCTTTCTTGTTCTCACCAATGCCATGCCTTAACTTGGACTTATATGGGATCTCTTTCTCTTGATAACTTTTCAATGCCAAGCTTGCCTTGGTCTTACATGATAACTTGTTCAATGCCAAGCTTGCCTTGGACTTACATGATAACTTACTCAATGCCAAGCTTGCCTTAGACTTACATGATAACTTATTCAATGCCAAGCTTGCCTTGTACTTACATGATATCTTGCTTGCTTGCCGATGCCATGCCTCGGCTTGGTCTTATACAGACTTTCTTGTTTCGTGTGGTAGATCGAGTATCCTAAGTTATTCAACTTCAATCGGGGCTTTCTCATGCTTGATCTCATTAATTTCTTTGTTTAACATAACATTAAACATTTTTCATAATAACATTGTACATTGTACTAAGAAATTCAATGATATAAATCATAAAGCTTAGAAATCATACAAACTTACCTCAATATACAAAATGTAGCTAGGTATGCAATTTAGTCCTCGACCTTGTTCTTGCCTCAGTTTCGATCCGGGCTTCGTTTTTCTTGATTAGCAAGCTTGAAAGATGAGCAAACCCTAGCTATGGTTTCTTTGAAAATTTCGGCAATGAGGAAGAAGATGATAATGATTTTTGTCATCTTTTTCCTTTATTAATCATTTAATGGGTAAATAACCAAAATGCCCTTCTCTTAAAAATATCACCATTTACTAACTCATGTCCAATTTTGTCCAAAAATTATAATTTGGGCAAATTTCTATTTAAGGACTCATAATTGCTATTCTAGAGCTATTTCATACAAAGAGCTTCTAGAAACCCATATTTTGCAACTTTTGCAATTTAGTCCTTTTTTACCATTCAACCTCAATTTAGCAAAATTGCTTCATGAAACTTTTACACTAACATGCAACCATGGTATAAACCTTAAAAACTCATAAATTCACCTTGGATTCGTGGTCTCGCACCACTATTCCGGCTAGGCCCTAAATCGGGCTGTTACAATTCTCCCCCCTTAGGGATTTTCGTCCTCGAAAATCTTACCAAAGAAAAAGGTTTGGATCTTTGGTTTCTCATACTCTCTTACTGGTTCCCATGTGGCTTCTTCTATTCCATGTCTTTGCCACAATACTTTCACTAAGGCAATACTTTTCTTTCTTAGCCGCTTCACTTCCCAGAGCTAATATCTTGAGTGGTTCTTCACCATAAGTCATGTCGGGATGAATCTCTATCTCTGACTGGGGAATTACATGTGAAGGGTCTGATCGGTAGCGTCGCAACATAGACACGTGAAACACATCATGTATCTTTTCTAATTCTGATGGAAAAGTTAAACGGTAAGCTACAGGCCCAACTTTCTCAGTAATCTCATACGGTCCAATAAAATGTGGACTCAACTTGCCTTTCCGGCCAAATCTGAGAACTTTTCTCCAAGGTGACACTTTCAAGTAAACTTTATCTCTGACTTGATACTCTATCTCTTTTCTCTTTAAGTCCGAATAAGACTTCTATCTGTCTGATGCAGCTTTTAAACTTTCTCGTATCACTTTCACTTTCTCTTCAGCTTCTCTAACCAAATCAACCCCGTGAATTTGGTTTTCTTTAAGTTCAGTCCAAAATAAAGGCGTTCTGCACTTACGCCCATATAGAGACTCATAAGGTGTCATCTTTAAACTTGACTGAAAACTATTGTTATAGGCAAATTCTGCCAATGGGAGGAACTTTTCCCAACTGCCTTGGAATTCTAGAATGCAACATCTGAGCATATCCTCAAGCACTTGAATTACCCTCTCCGACTAGCCGTCAGTTTGAAGATGAAAGGCCGTACTAAAGTTTAACTTTGTACCCAGGGCCTCTTGTAACTTTTTCCAAAATCTGGATGTGAACCTCGGATCTCTATCTGATATGATTGACAAAGGGACTTCATGAAGTCTTACTATTTCTGAAACATACAAGTTTGCCAACTTGTCTAGTGAGTAATCAACTCGTACAGGTATAAAATGGGCTGACTTCGTAAGTCTATCAACCACAACCCATACAACATCTTTCTTACTCGGAGACAACGGTAAACCCGTTACAAAATCCATAGTAATACGGTCCCATTTCCACTCCGGAACTAAAATGGGTTGAAGCAAACCCGAAGGTACTTGGTGTTCAGCCTTTACTTGCGACAAATCAAGCATTTGAAACAAATTACAAATATCTTTCTTCATTCTCGCCACCAATCATGTTGCTTCAAGTCATTATACATCTTGGTACTACCCGGATGTACAGATAAACATCCATTATGGGCCTCATGCAAAATTTTCGAATAAGCTCTTCTTTTCCCGGTACACAAACTCCTTCTTTGAACATCAGGACTTCTATTGGGACTAATCCAGGAAGTCGGACTCAACATCTGTCTCGACCGATCTCTACGAACTTGCAATTCACTATCCTCTTTTTGGGCTTCAATGATCTCTTGGAGGAAAATTGGTCTAACTCTCAACTCAGCTAGAATAGAACCGTCGTCGGACAAAGTCATCCGTGAATTCATTGCCCTTAATGCAAATAAGGATTTTCTGCTCAAAGCGTCGACGACCACATTCGCCTTCCCCGGATGGTAATCAATGACCATCTCATAATCTTTTATCAACTCTAACCATCTCCGTTGTCTTAAGTTCAACTCTCTCTGCGTCATCAAGTACTTCAAACTTTTATGATCAGTGAAAATTCGACATTTCTCACCATATAGGTGATGTCTCCATATCTTCAATGCGAAGACTATGGCAGCCAATTCTAAATCATGCGTCGGATAATTCTTCTTATGAGGCTTCAATCATGCGGAGGCATAAGCAATAACTTTGCCTTCTTGCATAAGTACATGACCTAATCCATTTAAGGATGCATCATTTGTAAATCACAAATTCTTTCCCTGTCTCAAAGTTGAACCAAAAGCTGGGGCTTACATCAACATCGCTTTCGGTTTCCGAAACTTTGTTGGCATCTTTCATCCACTCAAACTTCACATTTTTTCAACAATTTCGTCATCGGGGTTGCAATCATAGAAAACCCCTTGACGAATCGTCTGTAATAACCGGCTAAGCCTAGGAAACTTCTAATCTCAGAGACATTCTTCGGTGGTTTCCATCCGTAATGGCCGAGATCTTACTTGGGTCTACTCGAACCCCTTCTCCTGAGACAATATGTCCCAGAAATCCTACTTCATTGAGCCAAAACTCACTTTTACCGAACTTGGCATACAACTGATTTTCTCGAAGAATCTGTAAAACTGTCCGTAGGTGCTCAGCATGCTCATTCTCATATCGGGAATAAATCAGTATGTCGGTAATAAAAACGACTACAAACTTGTCAAGGTATGGTCTTAAGATGCGGTTCATTAAGTCCATGAATACCGCCGGAGCATTGGTCAAACCAAAGGGCATGACTAAAAATTCATAATGCCCATACCTTGTTCGGAAGGCTATTTTAAGCACATCTGATTCTTTTACTCGTAGCTGGTAGTACCCTGATCTCAAGTCTATTTTGGAGAACACAACGACTCCTTTCAATTGATCGAACAAATCATCTATTCTAGGCAATGGGTACGTGTTCTTTACTATCACTTTATTAAGTTGACGGTAATCTATGCACAATCTCATAGTGCCGTCTTTCTTTTTCACAAATAAAACCGGAGCACCCCAGGGAGAACAACTTGATCTTGCAAAACCTTTATCTGTCAACTCTTGCAACTGTAACTTCAACTCTCTTAACTCTGTTGGAGCCATTCTGTAAGGAGTAATAGATATTGGTACAGTACCAGAAGCTAGCTCAATGCTGAACTCAACCTCTCTAACTGGTGGTAGTCCTGGCAATTCCTCGAGAAACACATCCACGTACTCACACACTATTGGCACTGACTCAATCCTTAACTCTGTTTCTTTTTCATTCATCACAAAATCCAAATATGCTTCATACCCCTTTCTTATGTATCTCTGTGCTGTCACGTGAGAAATCAATTCTGACAATCTACTCTGTTCATCTGATTCTATGTGAAGGGTGTCCCCATTCTCACATCTCATCTCAATGTATTTCTTCCCACAATTAACTATTACATTATGGGCAGTCAACCAGTCCATACCGAGAATGAGGTCAAACTCATCAAATGGTAACAACATAAGGTTTGCTTTAAAACAATGACCTCTAATCATTAATGGACAATCTTCACATACTTCATCAACTAACACACTCTTGCCTAAAGGATTAGACACCTTAATCATAAATTCTATAGATTCTATAGGCATACTCAAATCAGATACTAATTTCATGCAAATGTAAGAGTGTGTGGATCCGGGATCTATTAAAGTAATAGCTTTGATATCATGAAGAGAAAAGGTACCCGTAATAACATCATGGGAAGATGCCTCTTCGCGAGTGCGATTGGCATAAGTCCTTGCAGGTGCTCTACCCTCAGGTCTCGCAGCCTGTTCTCTAGGGTTACCTCTTTCACTTGCCCCACTTTCGGGGTTTCTTTGCGGCCTTCCTCTGACCATACTCCCAGATCTCGGGTTCTGAGTTCTGTCCTCTTTCATCATCTCTGGACAATCTTTTATGTAGTGGTCCTGGGAACCACATCTGAAACATGCATTTTCGTGTGCTCGGCATTCCCCTAAATGACGTCTGCCACAATGCGGGCATTCGGATCTATCAGACCGAACATTCCCCACACTAGCGATGAAGTAGTCGTGCTTTATTTCTCGAAATCGCCTCTTGTCCTTCTGGAAAATCCAAAGTGGAAGTAGCCGATCAGGCAGGAAATCTCTTGACTCCTTGGATGAAGATTGGAATGACTTGTTCCATCGCCTCTTTCTAGAGTCGCGAGACTCCATTTCGATTTCTTCTTCTCTTTTACTAGTTCTTGGCTTTACAAGCCCTCTCGACCAAAGACAACAAATTCCTTCAATTCTAGGACAAAGCAACAAGCAGTTTGATGTCCTCATTTAGCCCATCTTCAAATCTTTTACTCATGATGGCTTGGTGGACATGCATTCTCGAGCGTATTTCTTTGAGTCTTACAAACTCACGCTCGTAGTCGATTACATACATCTTGCCTTGTTTTTGTTCTAGGAATTCTTCCTTCTACGGTCCACAAACCTTTGGTGATATACTTTTTCTTGAACTCTTCTTGGAAGAATTCCCATGTGATCTTTTCTCTTGGGACTATCGATACCAAGGTGTTCCACCATTGATAGGAAGAATCTCTTAAAGAGAAACTACGCACTTCATGCACTCTTCAGTGTACATGATGACTCATTAAATACCACGATGGTATTTTCTAACCAGAATTCAGCTCTTTCCGAATCATCATCTTTTCTAGCCCGAAATTCTTCTGCCCCATGTTACCTGATTCTATCAACCGGAGGCTTCTCTCCTCTTACCACCTCTACTACTTGAGGGGTTATTGGGATAGGTTGAGGAATAGATGGGGGTGGAGGGGGTTGTGCATTCGGGTTCGTACGAACGAACTCTGTGTACCATGTGTTCATCATATGGAGGAAGGCTTCTCTAGCCTCTTCTCCTCCCCTTGACTCACCGTAGTGGGTCTATTCTCGTTCTCATTCTACACTTTGTCCTTCAAAGCAGAGCCGGCGCATTACTTTCTCGTCATCCGCCATATCTCTTTCGGGATCCATTTACTATATATATAAACATAATTTAAGTCGTCAGAGTCGTCACACTATCATTAAAAAACATTCTTACATATGGCATGTATAGCTAGACTCGTGCTCGTGCTACGTTAGTCCTAGAACTGACTAAACCGTAGCTCTGATACCACTAAATGTAACACCCCATACCCGATTCCAAGGCTTAGACCGGATACGAGACATTACTATGCTTGAACTTTCTTAATCATGTACTTACGGGCTATAAAATTTCGTTCTGAAATAAGAACTTCTCTTTCTTAATCAACTTGTACTCTTCATGGGCCTACGAGGCCTTAAACTCATGTCCGTAAACTTTCGTAACTCAATCGAAAACTTTTCATTGAAACAGGGGTCACACGCCCATGTGATTTGGGACACGCCCGTGTAACCCTGAGACACGCCCATGTCTCCCAACCGTGCTTAAAACTCGAGCTTACTGCCAAATTTCACACGGCCATGGCACGCCCGTGGTCCTAGCTCGTGTGAAAAACCTTATCATTCTGACTTATAACACACGGCCATGGCACGCCCGTGGACTTAGACCGTGTACTACATCTTGATATACTGACTTATTTCACACGACCGGGCACACGCTCATGTTCTAACCGTGTGTCATGCACGGCCTTAACACACGGCCATGGGATTAGTCCGTGGCCTATTCTTACTTATAAGACTAAGGTGCAGCTTATGCACGGCCTAGACACACGCCCGTGTGTCTAATCGTGTGGGCACTTAGAGGCTATTTACCAAGCCAATTGCCATCCTGAAATTAAGACCAAACTCAAGCTCAATTCAGCAACTCAGTTATTACATCTTTCATGAACAATATAACATGCTTCATTGATATTAATAACATACATACTTAGTCAAACTTGGCCAATCACCGAGCCATTTACAAAAGTATAATAAACTTGACAGCCCATACTTTTGCCCTTTTCTAAGACATATACTCAAAATGAAATGTTTCCTATACATGCCATACTTAATGTAAACAACTTGGCTATACCAAAATAACGATTGATAGTGTGCTCCGAGCTCCGACAACAATGATCCATGAGATTAGCTTGGCAGAACTACATGGAAAGAAACAATAAAAGACATAAGCATTTAGCTTAGTAAGTTTGCATATAATGCACATAACAACATACTTGCTTAAATTAACCCATTTGACATAAACAATGGTATCATATTTTCAGCTATAAAGCTTACTTGCTCATACTTGATTCTTACATATCTCATGATACTTACTAGTCTCATACTTGATAGGCAAACAAAGTACCTGTATCACTAGATCACATTGATCAGCATACTTGAACATAATACTCATAATTTCTAATTCATCATTCATAACATGAATAATATTCTTTTCACTTGATAATAACCTTACTTACTTAGCTTTCTTGTTATCTCTTTGGAGCTTAACTTCGTTTCAGGATGAATTTATATGAATAACCGAGGATACTAAATCTCATCTAAATTTCGAGGCCATGACTTAGCATGGACTTATACGAAGTCTTTCTTGTTCTCACCAATGCCATGCCTTAACTTGGACTTATATGGGATCTCTTTCTCTTGATAACTTTTCAATGCCAAGCTTTCCTTGGTCTTACATGATAACTTGTTCAATGCCAAGCTTGCCTTGGACTTACATGATAACTTACTCAATGCCAAGCTTGCCTTGGACTTACATGATAACTTATTCAATGCCAAGCTTGCCTTGGACTTACATGATATCTTCCTTGCTTGCCGATACCGTGCCTCGGCTTGGTCTTATACGAACTTTCTTGTTTCGTGTGGTAGATCGAGTATCCTAAGTTATTCAACTTCAATCGGGGCTTTCTCATGCTTGATCTCATTAATTTCTTTGTTTAACATAACATTAAACATTTTTCATAATAACATTGTACATTATACTAAGAAATTCAATGATATAAATCATAAAGCTTAGAAATCATACAAACTTACCTCAATATACAAAATGTAGCTAGGTATGCAATTTAGTCCTCGACCTTGTTCTTGCCTCGGTTTCGATCCGGGCTTCGTTTTTCTTGATTAGCAAGCTTGAACGATGAGCAAACCCTAGCTATGGTTTCTTTGAAAATTTCGGCAATGATGAAGAAGATGATAATGATTTTTTTCATCTTTTTCCTTTATTAATCATTTAATAGGTAAATGACCAAAATGCCCTTCTCTTAAAAATATCACCATTTACTAACTCATGTCCAATTTTGTCCAAAAATTATAATTTGGGCAAATTGCTATTTAAGGACTCATAATTGCTATTCTAGAGCTATTTCATACAAAGAGCTTCTAGAAACCCATATTTTGCAACTTTTGCAATTTAGTCCTTTTTGACCATTCAACCTCAATTTAGCAAAATTGCTTCATGAAACTTTTACACTAACATGCAACCATAGTATAAACCTTAAAAACTCATAAATTCACCTCAGATTCATGGTCTCGCACCACTATTCTGACTAGGACCTAAATCAGGCTGTTACATCCTTACCCACAATGTGCCAGTATTTTTGGAAAAATAAAGCTGGGAAACCATCTGGTCCTGGTGCCTTGGTGGGTCCCATCCCTTTCAATGCCGTTCGAACTTCTTCTTCCCTAAAAGGAGATTGTAGGCCTTCGTTGATCTCGTGGGAAATACTCTTATCGATCCCTTCCAGAACCTTACTTGGATTAGCAACCCCCTTCGATGTAAAAAGATTTTCAAAATAAGTCTTGGCTGCTTCTTTTAGTCCTAGATCGTCAGTAATCTCCCTTCCATCGTCTAACAAAAGTTTATTAATAAAGTTTGCTCGTCTTTGAGTAGTTGCGCAATTATGGAAGTAAGCCGTATTTTTGTCTCCATACTGAAGCCAATTTGCTCTAGCCCTTTGTTCCCAATTAACTTCATCTTTATCAATCTCCATGTTTAAATGAATTTTCATATCAATAATCTTTGCTAGCGTCTCTTCATCTCTGTCATCCATCAATATATCTTCTAGTTCTTTTGTAAGCCTTCTTTTTTGATCCCCCTTATTGCACTTAAGCGCCCTCTCCCATTTCTTTAGTCCAATCTGCACTTTCTTCAGTTTATCCAATAACGATTCTGATGATGACTCCCAAATATCTCTAAGGGCTCCCTCGAATGAATCCTTCAAAGTCCACCAGGCTTCAAAATGAAATCTCCGATCTCCTGAAAAGCTATTAGCACTATCTGTATTCACAAGTAAAGGACAATGATCTGAAGTTGAATAATGAAGATGTTGAATACTTCCTAGAGGGAACAAGGATAACCATTTTTCATTCGCAACCCCTCTGTCTAGTCTTTCTCTTATATTAGTCTCTGGAAGATTTCCCCTTTCCCATGTAAACCATGCACCCGAGTATCCTATATCCATTAGTTGACACTCTTCTAAAGTATCCCTGAATACTTCCATTCTTTTTTGATCCCTTGGTAGCCCACCACTTTTTTCAAATGAATACATAATCTCGTTGAAATCACCTGCAACCAGCCACGGGCAATTATAGTCACGACTTAACCTTTTAAGCAAGTTTCATACCAAATTCTGATCTTTCAAATATGGCGAACCGTAAAAACCCATAAACCTCCAGTCTTCTAGGATATTATCCTCCTTTACAATTGCATCAATATGCCATTTAGAGTAACTTTTCAATGTTACGTCAATATTACCTTTCCAAGCTAAACACAGCCCACCTCGAGTCCCCTCTGCTTCAATATCAATACCACTGTTTAATCCACATCTTCTCCTGACCCATTCCATGCGTTCCTGATCTAGTTTCGTCTCCATTAAGAAGACCATATGGGGATTATACTGCTTGATTAAATACCGCAGTCTCCGCACTGCTCGTGGACTCCCCAACCCACGAACATTCCTACATATGCTTTTCATTGGGTCCGATCGGCTAGCCCGTAGCTAACCGCCGATCCTGAATTGTTTGAAACAGAACTCTGTTCCCCGTCAACACACATGGTTTCTATGCTTTCCGTTGTTTTTTCCATCAAATTATTCTTTTTTGATCTTTTCGCTCCATCTTCTCTTGCTTCATCCGTATTTTCCTCTCCATTCTTCTCTTTTGGAAATTTCCTTTTAATTCTAGCACTTACATGCGTCCAATGATCAGTCTGGTTCGTCAAAATAAGCCTTTTTCAATCTTGAGTTTTTTGAATCTTTTAAGCATCTTTCCCCTTTGTTGCTATCCTCCTTCAGCATGCCAATCTTCGTCTCCATGCTATCATCGTCCTGTTCCTTTAGACCTTCCTCCCAACTAGTGAGTTTTTTTCCACCAAGTAATGTATTTTTCGTAGCCACTGATTCAAGCTCCTCTTCCTTCCCATTCTGCTCCTTTGGTTTTCCTGTATACGTACGCTGTGGGCTCGCCTTTTTAGTGAAGGCATTAAACTTTATACTCTCTCTTCCCACCACTTTGGATTCTGCTTTTAATGCTACCGTATAAGGAGGATCTTCTCTAATTTTATCCTTTTCTGCAGGATTTATCAGCAAGCAATCATTGAGGCCATGATCCATTCTTCCACAGCCAAAACAAAAAATTGGTAATTTTTCAAATTTGAAAGGGATCCATGCCTTGACGCTGTTCCCACTAGAAACGGAAATACCTCTCTTGAGGGGTTTTTGAACATCCAAATTAACCATAAGTCTACAAATATCATCTTTAATCTCAGATCTGAGAATACCTCCGAATGTGCTTCCAATCGCATGCATCAAAACCTTCTTGTCATACTCTGGTGGGCATGGCCCAATCTTAATCCAGTATGGCGATGAAGTGAGCTTAATCTGATCCCTCTCTACTGGATTCCTTAATCTATCAAACAGAATGAGATACTTACGAAAAAGCCAGGGTCGTCCTTCCATTATTAGCTCCAGATCCTTTTCTAGGTCAAAGACGATTGAGAAAAGATTCTGCCCCACCACCTGGATTTCAAACTTTTTCCTGGTCTTCCACATACTTTTCAGTTGTGCCCTAAAACTCTCTGTATTAAAAGGTTTCTTCGTCCAAACTGAACAGATCAGAGTTGGTTTAACATATATCATTTTGTTTAAATGGTTTTATTCATTTTGTTTTAAATTAAACAAATCAAACCCGCTATAAGAGAATAGTAAAAGAGTAGTAATGAATAAAAAAATTTAACAAAATGAATAAAACCAGCTTATTTGGTTAAATATAAAAAATGGCTTACCAAATTAAACAAATCAAACCCGCTATAAGAGAATAGTAAAAGAGTAGTAATACACCACTCTACCACTCTCTTATTTTCAAAATTTTTTTTTTATGTTTTCAATATGTTAAAATATTTAAATATATCGGATTTACCTTTTAATTTTGTCATCAACAACTTTACTCTTCACTATATTTGTATGTCGTGCCAAAAAAGTAAAATTCTTTTAAAAAATCCAACAGTAGAGAAGAGTAAAACTCGATTAAATTTGAAAAATAAAAAAATAAAATTTCAAATTATTTAAATTATTCGATTTTTGAGTTAACTCGAATAAGTAATTCGAGTTTTGAGTTCGAGTCGAGTTGAATTTTACAATTCGAATAACTTGAATAATTCAAATAATTTAAATAACAGATTGATGTAAATACCCTTTGGTCCCCTATTAATTTTGAAAATGAGCAAATTGATTTCTTTCCTAACAAAAAAATATAAAAAATAATTTAAAATAAATTTTAAACTCAAAAATATTTATAAAAATTCCAAAATTTATATTTTCTAAAAAAATATAAATTTTTTAAAAAAAAAATTCTAAAAAATATAAAAAAATTAAAAATGTAAAAATATTTTAAAATAATAATTTTGGGACTAAAATAAATAAATTTGTGATTCAATATTATCTTATTAAATTATTTTATTTTGAAAAAGTTTTTTAATATATATATGATTTCAAATTTAAGTGCTTTAATATGAAATTAATTATGCTGTAACAAATTTTTAATTTAACATGTCCAAATAAGCTGGTTTTATTCATTTTGTTTTAAATTTTTTTATATTTTTAATTAATATTTTTAACATATTAGCTTATTTGGTTAAATGGTTAAATAATAATGGTTATATATTTTTAATATATAAATGTTGTTTCAAGCTTTTTTTTTATTTTTAATTAATAAATATATTGTTTTCAATTTTTTTATTTTTAATTCATATTTTTAATTAATAACTCTTTTATTCATAAAATCAAATAATAAATATGTAATTATATAATAAATATATATTTTACATATATCATTATGTTAAAAATATTTGAAATTATATATAATATTTATATGTTAAATATTTATTTTCTCCACATATATTGTGGGTATGGTGATTTCTAATATTATAGAATGAAATAATTATTTCAAATATAATTATTATTTTTATATGTAAAATATTTTAAATATCATTGTTTTTTCATCTACATTATGGGTATGATATTTCAAATATTTTTATATGTGAAATATTTTAATTAATTATTTCAAATATCATTATGTTTATATGTGAAATATTTTAAATACGCATGCAAAAATATATAATACTAAAATTTATTACGCTCATTATATGGATTAAAAAATAAATATTACACATATAAAAATTATATTTATTAAAAATAATCATATTTTTAGTAATTATTTGATTTTATGAATAAAAGATTTATTAATTAAAAAGATGAATTAAAAAACAATATATTTATTAATTAAAAAAAAACTTGAAATAAAACTTACAAATGTATTTAGAAGAAGGAAATTAAACTTGGGTCTTAAGGATAGAATTATTATTATTTAATCATTCAATCAAAGGAGTTGATTTGTTATAAACATTAATTAAAAATATAAAAAGTTTAAAACAAAATGAAATTAAAAAAATATAAATGTGAGTGGGAGAGGAATTGAATCTAAGAGACTTAAAGACAAAACTACTAATATTTAACCATCTAACTAAAGAAACTAATTGTATTAAAAGAAATTCAGAAAATGCAATTTAAAGAGAAATTGTGTCTAGTTGAGCGTGTTTTCCTGCCCAGTTGATTGGATGAGTTTTTTAATTCTCTTTCCAAAGAACGACTTATTTATTCAATAAATTTTATTTTGACATATATAGTTAATTTAGCACTTGAATTATATAACTAATGTAAAATAAGGGAAAATTTGACTGTAATTTTCCTTATTTGCATTTGGCCATAATTGTGAAAGAGCTGCATCACATATGCACGAAGAATACTTTTGCAAAGATTACGCCTAAACATTTGATAATTTTTCGTCACCTATAACAATTTGTAGAAAATTTGACATGCTATATTAACATTTTTTTTTTTGTTGTGAAATCATGCTATATTAATTTTAATATATATTAAAATGATAGGTTAATATATATAATTTGATAGCATGCTCCTAATACTTAATTACTACTGATTGAAAATGGAAGCAAATTTTAAATTTAATAAGAGAAAGATTTATGAAAATCAAATGAAATGAGGTAGATAATGAGTGTATGAGTTTCATTGTCTTCCTGGGTAAAAACGGAGAAGATGATCACTTATTTAAAGGGTAAAGATGATGTTTTTGCTTATATAAGTTTAGTATTTACTTCTTTTTATTAATCATATGTTTACTTGGCTAATTTAATAAAATATGCTAATTTTTTATTTGGCCTTTTAGGCCATTTTTTTAATTTAGTGAAATAGGCCGTTTTTTGAGAGAGAAAGGGAAAACGCATCCAGCTGAGTGCGCTTTCCTGCCACCTATGCAGAAAGCACACCCAGCTAGACGCGCTTTCTCTTTCTCTTTCTCTCTCCAAAAATTGCATTTATTTTATTTTAATAATTAGGGTTAGGTTTTGGGTTTTTAGGTTTAAGGTTTCTTTAGGGTAATTAGGGTTAAGGTGTAGGGTTATTTTGAAGAATTTGTGGATAGGTAGATTTGAGGGGTCGGGATGTGATAACGCGCCTCAGAACACATACATTTCATGTCATAGCGGGATAGGATCATTACCCTAGTATCCCATCCTAGGGAAGTCTGGTTTTGGGGTGACAGTGCTTAATATGGTCACAGGTCGAAGTGTAGGTGGAGGTCTCAATCGGTGGCCGTGATGCGGTCACAGGTTCGAGTATAACCGGGGAACAGTTGACGGTCATTATGCAGTCACAAGTTCAAGCTTTTTGGATACTCATAAATGATGTCATATATATATATATATATATCATACATAATATTGATGCCACAATCATAAGGAAAAATAGAGGGATTTTCAATGTAATCAACGTAATTTTTTTCTCTATTTTTAAACAACCGGTATCTTTAATCTTTCATTATTATCTGAAGGTCGACACCGAGGTAGACACAAAAGGGCTCTTAGGTGAAGAGCGGATCTTCCGGCACAGTAGGTGTCAAACTCAAGTCGGCGCGGTAGCGGTTGTAGTTATTAATGGGTTGTTTAATAATGGCAACTGTGTTCACCTAGAAATGACCATCACCTTTACTGCACCACACCAGTCGTTCCCCACCTAAGAATCCTCTTGCGTCCACGGCGATGCCGGCCTTCGAATAATAATAAAGGTTAAAGGTACTGGCTGCCTAGAAATGGAGAAAAAAAATTACGTTGATTATAGTGGGAATCCCCAAAGTTTTTTCCCTATATGATTATGCCCTTAAACTTCTGTATGGTGTTTATAAGGCAACATTTCCAGGTATCCGAAAAGTTTGAGCTCGTGGCCGCGTAACGACCGTCAACTGGCCCCCTCGTTATACCTCGATCCATGAGTTCATAATGGTCGTTAGTTGAGACCTCTACGTAGACTTCCACTTGTGATCGTACAAAGCAAAATCACCCCAAAACCCGACTTCCACAGGATAGGCTTCGGAGGTAATGGTCCTATCTTGACTAGGTATATGAAATATGTGCGTCTCGAAGCGATATCGTATCACCAACGACTCAAGAATAATTTGAACGGTCGAATTTTTATTAGCGACCGAAATTTTTAACACCGAGACATGTTGTATAATGGAAAGATGGAAAGGCTAAAAGAGATGATTTTGGAGGGATGATGAAGTATAGAGTGGGAGACCCCTTTTATAGAGGCGGAGGAAAAGTGGAATTGCAAAGTAGAAAATTCTCGTAGTTGAAAACAAGCCACATGACTAGCATCTTCATCAAATATATTTGTAATGTGCTTAAAATCTACTAAAAGATTCTTAAGGGCAACTATTTTATTTTTTCAGCTTCTGAAAATATGGTGCACCTTCTAAGGCACTTAATACGCATGCTTTTGATTAAATTTGCGTGACACCTGGAAAGCGCTTTCGAGCATCAAATAGCGTGTCATTATCATTATTCAATGAAAGCACATCTTGAAAAATGGATTGTGTTTCACGCATTCCCTCTCTCCTTGTTCTATTGTCCTATTAAAGTAACGAAATATTCATAACTTAGGCACGCAACAAATTCATATCGTTAGAATATTTTCTTGAAACTTCTTATCCAGTTCGTATAAGATATTGAAATGAGTTGATGAGTGAAAATTTTCATTTACTATGATTGTCAAATCTATAATATAGAGGTCGGGGTAGTATTCAAAGGAGCTTATTTCGTGGAATCGGCTTTCAATCGTACAATTAAACTGTGTGAGTTATGGACTAGAATTAGGAGGAAACTGGGTGGTTCGAGCCAATGAAGAGTTTCAAGGTTGCAATGTAGATTTCTTGCATCAATTGGCCCATTTAAGTATGATCTATTTGATGTGAAAGGCGAGCTCGAGCTGGAGGTGGTGATATCAACGCACTGCTTTAACGAAAATCTTATGATAAAGTTATATGTCGAGTTTGCCAAAGTTGATGGAGCTGGTCCATCTTCAGTCACCGTTGCTGAAAATGTTGGAACCGAAGTCGAAGGAGAAAGTCCTACGACACGGTTGTGCGGTGTGTTCACCGATTTGCTATAGATCTCCTACTATGACGTCCCCAAAACAGCAACGGGTAGACATTCTTCAATTTTTGGCACTAATTTGAATTTTGGCGGCTACAATCAGTTGATGTTTGAGTATAACCCAAACCTTGACACCCGTGCATGACATTCAATCAGTGTGTTCAATTTCAACTTCAGTGGATCGATGTCTTGGGCAGAAGAACTTATACTAGGGGCATTGACGTGCACCGACAAACAATCTGATGCGGATTTTGGCTGGCATATCAAGTACAAAAAAATCGATGGCTTACTTCTTATGATCGGGTCCGACAAGGGTACATCGAACCTCTAAGAGGAAGGTGACAATAAAGGCACGGATGAGGAAGAAGATGCAACAAAGGAAGAAAAGGTAGCGAAAACAGTTGACGGATCGAAGTCAGACCCTAATCCAATCAGGTAGCACAATCCAAATGGCTCGAAAGCTACACTTTTCTCTGAACCAGAGTTGGTTCCAACGGAGCCAGAACCTTGAAGTTTTGACGATAACGGCTCAAATAATGCTCCGAATCCAGATCCTCGATTTAGGGCATATGAACCTCTACCCCACATGACCAACATCAACCTATCCGTCGAGGGTGGTTTAGAGTTTTGACAGCTACCACACAGAACACCTGGTCATACAAACTCATCTTCGGATACACGAGTATTGGAGGTTGAAATGGAATACCCAAACAAAGATACTTTCCTTGCTGCACTGACGTGAACTACCACGTCACAAAGTCTCGTTTAGAGAAATTTGATGGAAAGTGTATAATGCATGACAGGAGGTGCAAATGGAAAATCATGGCATCTTTGCGGAAGAAAATCAAACTATGGACAATAAAGAAGTATTTTGATCCACATCATTGTGTTACGGCAGGCGCGCAATGCATTCATTACATTCTCTGAAATAATGTGACCTAGCCGAGATCCTCATTTTATTCGATTATGTAACTTTAACCCAAACTTTACAGGTGCAAGTTAGGATTATCCCATGCTAGACGCAGACATGATTTCTGAAATTATTCTACCGATGGTGAATGCGAGTTCAAGGATTCTCATCCTGGTGTTGATTGCCAACATCCATAGCCAGCACGATTACACGCTCTCGTACTACAAAATGTGGGTCTGTAACACCCCTCACCTGTATTCAACGCCAGAATAGGGTTACGGAGCATTACCGGACTTACAACACACTTAAACAAACTTTTCTCATACATTTAATCAATACATACAATTTTCAATCAATCTCAATCAATTTGTCCATAATACGAGCCTACGAGGCCTTACACATGCATTGGGAGTGGTTCGGGACTAAACCGATAACTCGAGAAATTTTTCAACACTTATAAAATTTTTCTCTAAAACAGGGGACACACGCCCGTGTGACTAGACACACGGCCACCAGACACGCCCGTGTCACAGGCCGTGTGGACATTCGAAATGGGAGCACATGGCCGTGTCCCAGCCCGTGTCCTACCCCGTGTCCAAACAAGTGAGGTTACTGACTTGGGTCACACGGCCAACCACACGCCCGTGTGTGAGACCGTGTGGAGTATACTGACTTCATTTCAATTTCAACACCAGGGGACACACGGCCGTGTAATTTGACCATGTGTCACACATGGCCGTGTAATTTGACCATGTGTCACACACGGCAGAGACACACGTCTGTGTCTCTGCCTGTGTGGACAAAAATAGGCTATTTACCAAGCCACTTTGTCACCCAAATTTGCATATACCTACACAACCAAAATGGCACAAATCATAGCATAAATAACATTCAATTCAGCCACAATCAAGACTAATTCATACCATTTTCAATACCAACATTCAACATGCTTATAACCTCAAACCTTACTCCATCAAAACATACCAAATCACATATATAAATCAACTAACTATACCTTTACTAAACATACCTTATTTTGAACCAATTCACAAACATAACTCACATCTAGTATCAACCATATATGCACATATATGCACAAAACCAATATTCACCAAATTAAGCCAACTCTCATGGCTATATTTACAACTCAAAACATATACATTTACAAGCTACTACAAATAACCAAAATCACTATCAACCCATAATCAAAATGACATCAAAATACCTATACATGCCATATACTCAAAACATAGTTTCAAAAGTACCAAATAGTCAGTGGATAGTGTGGTGAAGTCTCCGACGAACCCCGAATCCGAGCTAGCTTTGAAATCACTATAAAACATGGAAAAGCAACAAAGTAAGCTATATAACTTAGTAAGTCCGTATAATTCAGAATTAAACTTAACATTTATACATAATCAAGACAATAAATAAGGTATACTCAATTCAATTACCAAATACCTAAACAAAAGCATTCATCAACAAGTTAGTCACATAAGTGCATGTAATCATCCATTATCTCAATTTAATACTCAATACATTGTAGCATATCAAATTCATATATCACGTACATCATTTGTAACATTTCACTCTTAATCATATAAACAATAATTCATTCGATAACAGTAACTCATTCGTATAAACAGTAATTCATCCATATAAATAGTAATTCATTCGTATAAACAGATAGCTTTTTCACATAACCAATAACAGAATTTATGCCCGTTGAACCTATTATAATATCGAGGGACACTTGGGTGATATACATTATGTGTATAAATCAGTAATCTGTCAATTCATTATCATTTCCGCTCTTTTGAGCTATGATCAGTAAGCTTCTCCTGAGCTGATGGACAGTAAGCTCTATTGAGCTGAAATGGTAAGATCCGACGAGCTGAAAATAGAAAGCTCTTATGAGCTGATATATCGGTAAGCTCATACGAGCTGTGGTGAGTCTGCAACATATGCAAGATCTCAACCAAAACGGTAACCCTAGTGACATGTCACTCGTATCCTACTGTAACACCCCAAACCCGATCAAAACGTTACGACCAAATCTGGGTTGTCACAGGAATATTAGATTTAAAATTTTTGACAAAACATCGTGAGTTGAGAAATTATTTTTGTTTGGAGAATCCATGTTAAGGCCATTTTCAAAGCAATCTGTTTGACTACATATACTCTACCATTTTCTCATTAAGTTAATTAGGAGCTGAAAACGGGTTTATTTTACCAAAATCGAACTTAGAAAATTTCGAAAGGTGTTAATCGAAATGAATGTTCAGGTGCGTGATCTTTGGAAATAATATTTGTAATGGTAAGAAAAATTCCAATTTTAAATTATTTATGGCTTGTTATCCAATCGTTGAACTTTTGGAAAACTTCTTTTTATGTTTTTAAGAAAACCCCGCCTTTCGATAATTCATAACATATATAAAACTAGCATGTAAACAAAACCCCAAAAATAAAGTTAAAGCGGCCTTATTACAAAATAAAATCCCGAGATAGAAATAAGTTTAAAATAAAGTTCGAGTTTACTAGAGAACTCGCAATGCATGGCCACCTCGAGTCTGTCCCCACCCAAAACCCGCCACCTACCGACACTGCAAGATTAACAAAGGGTGAGTCATCGAGACTCGGTGTGTAAATCCCCGTGAACGCAACCTGGCCTTAGCCCGCTCAAGACGACATATGTCTCATGTATGCAATGCAGCCCAACCCAGATCTAGCTCTCCATCCAAACACCCGTGGCATTATGCCACTATGGTTCATGACCACCGTGGTCCTGCACCACTCGTGGACAAGTGATCACTCGTGACAAAGTCACTAATACATATAATCGTGGGGCCAACCCGCGTGGTCTTAGACCACCGTGACTATCTCGATATGTTTATGATTATGTGGGGCCAACCCATTGTGGTCTTAGACCACCGAGACAAGTCATCGATATAAGCATACGTGGTTTCAACCACTAGTGGTATTTAGACCACTCGTGACAATAGTCACTTGATTATCACCTCTTCCTCCATTCAATTCCCGAGCCCATGCTCTCTTCATCATGCCAAATATGAATGCAACATACTCTTAATGGGAAACAGTTAATAACAACATACATGCATACAATCAAAAATATCATCATCAAAGACTTACCCGGTGTCTCCAACCTTACCCATAAGGGTATCTCGACTATCAGATTAGCTATTTCTGCTTTCAGCCATTACAGTTAATAATACAACCACAAGATACGTGTGAGTAATACACACCTGATAACGTGTAACACTAAGCTTTCTACGTCGACACTTTCGTTAGTAGGGACGACGGCTATCTGTCTATCCCAGGCAGACGTCGGCTTTCTACCACAGCCCGGCAGAAAATCCCGAATCGCCGACACAGTACGCTTCTTAAACTTAGGAATAGGGGTTACGGATACGCTCCCCTCCCTGGCTTGATCATTCTTTGTTTCCATGAAATGGACTCGATCAGAGATCAAAGAGAACCTCTAATCAAGAGATTCGGTTAAGATAGACTATAATCAGAAAAGAGTCCAAAAACGCAAGACTAAAGAACTCTTTACCTTAAGAATCCAAATAGAGTGATTTAATTCGGCAAACAACAACCCCTTGGCTTTGGACTACAAATCGCTTGACTAAAGGTGTTTCCCGGAGTAAGCGTCCTCAACAGAGAAAAGAAGAAAGGAAGAAGGGTTAGCCCAAGCTGTTACCGCCAAGCCAATTAGCCATTCGGCTTTGCTTACAAAAACTGAAAGAAGGGAAAGAAATGGGCAACAGAGTCTTTCTTACCTTAACAAAAGAACCGATTGCAAAGATCCCCCCTGACCAACGATTCCTAGCACCTTGCTATGTGATGTTCGGCTTGGAGCAAAGAATGTAAGAAACAAATTCAGTTGTTTACAAAATAGGTTTGGCTTCACCATGAAAAGAAAGAACAGAAGGATTGATCATGAGAAAAATAAAAGAGAGATCCTTACCTTAAAGCAGAGATACCGATTAACACACAAGATGTTTCGGCTATGGTGTTTAAGAGAAGAGCAAAGAAGGTGACAAAGTTTCGGCAAGAGAGGTGACTTCAGAGGGTTTCGGCTTGTGAAGAAGGTAGCAAAAGAAAATGAAACCAAAATGTGAAGGGTGGATGATAATGGAAGATTCGGCCAATGGGTGTTTGGTAACCTTGAAGAAAAGAAAAAGAAGACATGAATGAGGAGGTTTGCACTTAAGAGAAAAGATTAGAAAAGAGTTGAAAAAAAACACCAAAATGAAATGAGGGGAACTCTTGGATGCACTAGAGAAAATCAGCACACACTAGAACCAGGCAACCCGAAAAAAATAAAAACCAAAGACTCTCTCCTAACATTCGGCACACCTCAAGCTAGCACTAAACCGAATCATCTCCCCCCACTTCAAGCTTCCCACATTCGGCCACCACTCCACCAACACCAAATCCCCTATTTTTCTCCTACCTTCACTCCCCTCCAACAATTTGAATCGGTTTGACCAATTCAAACTCCACCACCTTCTCATGGCCACCCATTCAAACACTTTGACTCCTTCAACACTCATCCTTGAAGAGCCCTTGCCGAATCCACCACTCTAGCTCCCTAGGCGCAAAAAAATAGAGCTTCTTAATGCTGTTAGTGCGACTTGAACTCCTTCTCCCTGCTGCTCCTTTGTGACGCCACTTCCATGCACTCTAAGTGGCGTCTCCTTGCCACCTTACCACCTCTTTTCTTGTGTCATCAAACACAAGTATTTATTCTTAAGACCTGCCTCTGCTAGCTCCCCCCTAAAGTGCCTAAAAATAGAATTTTCACCAAGGCTCAAGCTTTACCCCGAGCCTTCTCGGGACCCCCAAACACACCAAAATAACACAAGGCATGCCAAACACACATCAACACAAAATAATGCAGAGCCCCTAATTCCAGGATGTTACAGTTTACCCCCTTAAAGAAATTTCGTCCTCAAAATTTACCTTGTCAAAAGAGATGAGGGTATTGCTGTCACATCACATCCTCTGGCTCTCATGTGGCTTCCTCTGAACCATGATTCCGCCACAACACTTTAACCAACGGAACCGTCTTTCTCCGCAACACATTAACATCTCGGTCTAGGATTTGAACTGGTTCCTCCTCAAATGATAAATCAGGTCTTACTTCGATTTCCTCCACTGGCACTATATGAGATGGATCTGAACGGTAGCGCCTTAACATCGAGACATGGAATACATCATGAATCTGCCCCAATTCCGCAGGTAACTCGAGCTGATAAGCTACTGGTCCCACACGCTTCAACACACGATAAGGCCCAATGAACCTAGGGTTCAACTTGCCCTTCCGTCCAAACCTTAGGACTTTCTTCCATAGTGAAACTTTTAGGAAAACCCGATCACCCACTGCAAATTCTATATCCTTATGCTTCAGATCTGCATAAGATTTCTGCCTATCAGAAGCTTCCTTTAACCGAGTTCGAATCAACTTAACCTTTTCCTCTGTTTCCGCAACCAATTCCGAACCCAACAACTGTCGCTCACCAAACTCTGTCCAGCAAGTAGGAGTGCGACACTTCCGACAATATAACGCTTCATAGGGTGCCATCTGAATACTTGATTGATAGCTGTTATTGTACGCGAATTCTGCCAGCGGTAGGAACTCCTCCCAACTACCCCTGAAGTCAATAACACAACCTCTCAACATGTCTTCCAAGATCTGAATTACCCTCTCGATCGACCATCGATGCGTGGATGGCTCTCTTGTCTTTGAAATCCGATTTTGTACCCAACGCTTGATGCAACGCCTTCGAACCTCGACGTAAACTCGGGTCTCGTCTGCGATATGATAGACACAGGTACCCCATGTAACCTCACAATTTCTGCTACATAAAGCTTGGCTAACTTCTGTAGTGAATAATCAATCCGAACTGGTATGAAGTAAGCGGACTTCGTCAACCGGTCCACAATTACCCACACTGAATCTTTCTTCGTAGGCGTAAGGGGTAGCCCACTCACAAAGTCCATTGTTATTCTCTCCCACTTCCAAAGTGGAATCTTTACTGGGTGTACCAACCCTGAAGGTAACTGATGTTCTGCCTTTACCTGCTGACACGTCAGACACCTACCCACAAACTCGGTAACCTCTTGCTTCAGACCCGGCCACCAAAACTGTTCACGCAAATCCCGATACATCTTACTCCCGCCAGGATGCATAGCATATGGGCTACTATGCGCTTCCTAAAGAATCTTCTGCCTCAATTCAGAATCCCTCGGCATACAAGCCTTTCCTCAAAAGCATAATACCCCATCACTATTCACACTAAAATCTTCTATCTCACCACCTGCCACTAGCTGAAATTTAGGGCTTAGTGATTCATCTAATAACCGTTTCTCCTTTATCCAACTGACCTAAGAAGGCTTCACCAGCAATTCAGCTAGCACACTTCCATCATCATACAAGCTGAGATGGGCGAACATTGCCCTCAAGTTTGATATCACTTTACGACTTAACGCGTCTGCCACAACGTTAGCTTTACCCGAGTGGTACTCAATCGAACAATCATAGTTCTTTAGCAATTCAACCCACCTTCGCTGCCTTAAATTCAACTCCTTCTAGGTAAGGAGATATTTCAGGCTCTTATGGTCGGTGTAGATAATAGACTTCTCTCCATACAAATAATGTCTCCAAATCTTCAGAGCAAACACCACCGTGGCTAACTCCAGATCATGCGTGGGATAATTCACTTCATGCGGTCTCAACTGTCGAGACGCATATGCTACCACCTTCCCCTCTTGCATCAACACACATCCTAACCCCGTGTGCGACGCATCACAGTAAACAACAAACTCCTTCCCAGACTCAGGCTGAATCAACACTGGAGCCTCAGTCAAGATCCTCTTCAACTTCTCAAAACTTTCCTGCTGCTTATCTGACCAGACAAATGGTACCCCTTTTCGTAACAACTTGGTTAACGGTGCAGCTATTAGTGAGAACCCCTCAACAAACCTTCTGTAGTACCCAGCTAACCCAAGAAAACTTTAAATTTCTGCCACAGACTTAGGTGGTTTCCAGTCTAAGACGGCCTCAATTTTTCGGGGATCAACCCTAATTCCCTCAGTAGACACAACATGTCCCAAAGGTAACTCTCCTCACCCGAATTCACACTTACATGAATTTGGCGCATACTGTATTTTCTCTTAGAATCTGCAGAACCACCCGAAGATACGAATCATGTTCCTCTTCCAAACTTGAATAGACCAAAATATCGTCTATGAACGACAAATCGGTCCAGATAGGGTTGGAATACTCGGTTCATCATGTCCATGAATGCAGCTGGTGCATTCGTCAACCCAAACGGCATCACCAAGAACTCGTAGTGACCATAACGAGTTTGGAAAGTTGTCTTATGAATATCCGCCTCCTTGACCTTAATTTGGTGATAACGACCTCAAATCTATCTTTGAAAAGACCAAGCTACCGCAATCGATCGAACAGATCGTCTATCCTAGGCAACGGGTACTTGTTCTTAATCGTTAGCTTGTTCAGTTACCTATAATCAATGCACATCCGCATCGACCCGTCCTTCTTCTTAACAAATAGCACTGGCACTCCCCAAGGTGACACACTGGGTCAGATAAAACCCCAGTCCAACAGTTCCTGAATTTGGGCTTTCAGTTCCACCAACTCCTTCGGTGCCATTCTATATGGGGCAATAGACACTAGCGCTGTCCCCGAAAGAAGATCAATACCGAATTCCACCTCACGATCCAGAGGTACCCCTGGAAGTTCTTCTGGAAAAACATCAGAGAATTCCCCCACTATCCTAACATCCTTTACAGTCAACTCCTTTGCCTCCAAAGTACTGGCAAAAGTTAAGAACGCCTCGCATCCTTTTCTCACCATTCTTTCAGCCTTTAAAATAGACACTACATTGGACAAGTAGTTCCTCCTTTCGCCTATCACTAAGACTTCGTTATCCTCAAGAGTCCTTAACACCATGCGCTTAGCAGCACAATCCAAGTTTGCTCGATATCTCACTAACCAGTCCATACCTAAAATCAAATCGAACTCGCCGAACGGTAGTTCCATCAAATCAGCCGGGAAAACCATCCCTTGTACTTCTAGAGGCACACTTCTAAAGAGTTTGTTCACCACTACAGATTGTCCTAAAGGGCTAAGTACAGTCATCTCCCTAGAAGCAATCTCAGAGTCTATGTTCAGAGTTCCAGACACAGTACTAGCAACATAGAAATGTGTTGACCCAACATCAATCAGTGCAGTAAAAGGCAATCCGTAAATAAGGAACGTACCGGTTATGACGTCCGGTGCATCGCCCTCCTCTCGATGTCTAGCTGCATAGACCAACCCAGGCTATCTTGCATCCGTGTTCCCAGCACCTCTGCCCGGTGCTCCACGTCCACGACCAAAACCATTTCCACCTCCGGCGGGACCACGACTCTCTCTCGTGGGTGGCGACCACCACCTCTACCAGTGAACATAATTCCCGCCCACCGGCGCGTTCGTTTGGCTCTTGTGGACAATCCCTTACCCGATGATCCACTGATCCACATCTGTAGCATCCATTACTTCTTACCTAGAACTCTCCTAAATGAAACTTCCCACATGTAGCTCATTGTTGTGGCCGACCGGCAACAACGGGCCTCGTAACTCGACCTGGCCCATCCAACCTAGGCCTCTTCTGAAAATTCCCAATAGATCTTAACGGTCCAAAGCTTCTCTTATTCTTACCATTGTCCCTATCTTGATTCTGCCTTTCAGATCGCTTTGCCTCTTCGGCTATCTTAACCTTCTCAACCAAAACGACGAATTCCCTTTCCCGTTGCGGAGCTATCAGTACTCGCAAATCATCCCTTAGACCATCTTCAAATCGAACACAATGCTCATGATCTGTGGACATAATTCCCCGGGCATACCGACTAAGACGTAGGAATTCTGCCTCATACTCGGCTACTGTCTTACTCCCCTAAACCAAATTAAGGAATGCCTTTCGCTGAGCGTCCACATAGCTCGACCCAATGTATTTCCCCTGGAACGTAGACTTAAAGAAATCCCAGTTAATGAGGTCCGCTGTTGTACCATCTCTAACCGTGAGCCACCATTGGTAAGCCTCATCTCAGAGAAGAGACACAACTCCTTTCAGTTTCTCTTCAGTGGTGCAGTCAAGATCATCCATAATCCGTTCCACCGCTTCTAACCAGTACTCGGCTACATTAGGTGCCAAACCAGAAATACCCTTAAACACCTCAGCCCCATTGGCTCGGAGTCGCTCCGACACAGATTTCTGAGCCACTGATCCCATGCTCGCTTCAGCAACTCTTTCCAAGACGCGCAACATAGCCTGAGACACCGCATCGTCTCCACCAGTTTGGTCCTAAAATTCTGCTTCTGCCACTGGTGATGCTGGCATCTCATCTTCTTGCCCATGCCCAGATTCCGAAGGCTCAGCCCCAACATCTCGGCCTCTTCCACGGCCTCGAATACCGTGTCTAGATCCTCTAGTACTCATTACTACTAACGCGATTTAATCTGATTAAAAGTTCTATGAGTTAGTGTTTTCTTCCACCATTTTATTACAGAGCAGTCTTATGAGAATAGCATTATGAGTAATTCTCGCCAATTCATACATACCTAAGGTTTCAGTCTCTAGAGTTGCATTTCTCAGTATAAGTAATCATAGCATATTACACTTACTTCATATAAACAATCAATAGTCAGGAGACTTACCGTGCGGATTTGTTGTCGGAGACTCAGGTGCCATGCTTCCAGAAAACATGTATATTTCTAAACTATTTTCTAAACCATCTTTTGAAACGTGTTTGAACCTCATACCCACAACCGAGTTTTGAAGCCGTGCTCGATATTAAAATTGTAACACCCCAAACCCGGTCAAAAGCGTTACGACCAAATCAGGTTGTCAGGAATATTAGATTTAAAAACTTTGACAAAACATTATGATTTGAGAAATTATTTTTGTTTGGAGAATCCATGTTAAGGCCATTTTCAAAGGAATCTGTTTGACTACATATACTCTACCATTTTCTCATTAAGTTAATTAGGAGCTAAAAACGGGTTTATTTTACCAAAACCGAACTTAGAAAATTTCGAAAGGTGTTAATCAAAATGAATGTTTAAGTGCGTGATCTTTGGAAATAATATTTGTAATGGTAAGAAAAATTCCAATTTTAAATTATTTATGGCTTGTTATCCAATCGTTGAACTTTTGGAAAACTTCTTTTTATGTTTTTAAAAAAACCCCGCCTTTCGATAATTCATAACATATATAAAACCAGCATGTAAACAAAACCCCAAAAATAAAGTTAAAGTGGCCTTATTACAAAATAAAATCCCGAGATAGAAATAAGTTTAAAATAAAGTTCGAGTTTACTAGAGAACTCACAATGCATGGCCACCTCGAGTCTGTCCCGGCTCCAAAACCCGCCACCTACCGATTACCTATAAGATTAACAAAGGGGTGAGTCATCGAGACTCAGTGTGTAAATCCCCGTGAAACGCAAACTGGGACTTAGCCCGCTTAGTACGACATATGTCTCATGTATGCAATGCAGCCCAACCCAGTCTAGCTCTCTATCCAAACACCCGTGGCATTATGCCACTGTGGTTCATGACCACCATGGTCCCAGACCACTCGTGACAGCAGTCACTCGTGACAAAGTCACTAATACATATAATCGTGGGGCCAACCCACTGTGGTTTTAGACCATCGTGACGATATTATGTGGGGCCAACCCACTGTGGTCTTAGACCACCGAGACAAGTCACTGATATAAGCATACGTGGTTTCAACCACCGTGGTACTTAGACCACTCGTGACAATAGTCACTTAATTATCACCTCTTCTTTCATTCAATTCCCGAGCCCATGCTCTCTTCATCATGCCAAATATGAATGCAACATACTCTTAATGAGAAACAGTTAATAACAACATACATGCATACAATCAAAAATATCATCATCGAAGACTTACCCGGTGTCTCCAACCTTACCTATAAGGGTATCTCGACTATCAGATTAGCTATTTCGGCTTTCAGCCATTACAGTTAATAATACAACCACAAGATACGTGTGAGTAATACACATCTGATAACGTGTAACACTAAGCTTTCTACGTCGACACTTTCGTTAGCAGGGATGACGGCTATCCTGTCTATCCGAGCGGACGCGTCGGCTCTCTACCACGGCTTTCGTGAGAAAATCTCGAACCGCCGACACAAAGATGCTTCTTAAACTTAGGAATAGGGGTTACGAATACGCCCTCCCCGGCTTGATCGTTCCTTGTATCCATGAAATGGACTCGATCGAGAGATCAAAGAGAACCTCTAATCAAGAGATTCGGTTAAGATAGACTATAATCAGAAAAGAGTCCAAAAACGCAAGACTAAAGAACTCTTTACCTTAAGAATCCAAATAGAGTGATTTAATTCGGCAAACAGCGACCCCTTGGCTTTGGACTACAAATCGCTTGACTAAAGGTGTTTCCCGAAGTAATCGTCCCCAACAGAGAAAAGAAGAAAGGAAGAAGGGTTAGCCCAAGCTGTTACCGCCAAGCCAATTAGCCATTCGGCTTTAGCTACAAAAATCGAAAGAAGGGAAAGAAATGGCAAACAGAGTCTTTCTTACCTTAACAACAGAACCGATTGCAAAGATCCCCCCTGACCAATGATTCCTAGCACCTTGCTATGTGATGTTCGGCTTGGAGCAAAGAATGTAAGAAACAAATTCAGTTGTTTACAAAATAGGTTCGGTTTCACCATGAAAAGAAAGAACAGAGGGATTGATCATGAGAAAAATAAAAGAGAGATCCTTACCTTAAAGCAGAGATACCGATTAACACACAAGATGTTTCAGCTATGGTGTTTAAGAGAAGAGCAAAGAAGGTGACAAAGTTTCGGCAAGAGAGGTGACTTCAGAGGGTTTCTGCTTGTGAAGAAGGTAGCAAAAGAAAATGAAACCAAAATATGAAGGGTGGATGATAATGGAAGATTCGACCAATGGGTGTTTGGTAACCTTGAAGAAAAGAAAAAGAAGACACGAATGAGGAGGTTTGTACTTAAGAGAAAAGATTAGAAAAGAGTTGAAAAAAAACACAAAAATGAAATGAGGGGAACTCTTAGATGCACTAGAGAAAATCGGCACACACTAGAACCAGGCAACCCGAAAAAAATAAAAACCAAAGACTCTCTCCTAACGTTCGGTACACCTCAAGGTAGCACTAAACCGAATCCTCTCCCCCCACTTTAAGCTTCCCACATTCGGCCACCACTCCACCAACACCAAATCCCCTATTTTTCTCCTACCTTCACTCCCCTCCAACAATTTGAATTGGTTTGACCAATTCAAACTCCACCACCTTCTCATGGCCACCCATTCAAACACTTTGACTCCTTCAACACTCATCCTTGAAGAGCCCTTGCCGAATCCACCACTCTAGCTCCCTAGGCGCAAAAAAAATAGAGCTTCGAATCTTTGTTAGTGCGACTTGAACTCCTTCTCCCTCTTTGCTCCTTTGCGACGCCACTTCCATGCACTCTAAGTGGCGTCTCCTTGCCACCTTACCACCTCTTTTCTTGTGTCATCAAACACAAGTATTTATTCTTAAGACCTGCCTCTGCTAGCTCCCCCCTAAAGTGCCTAAAAACAGAATTTTCACCAAGGCTCAAGCTTTACCCCGAGCCTTCCCGGGACCCCCAAACACACTAAAATAACACAAGACATGCCAAACACACATCAACACAAAATAATGTAGAGCCCCTAATTCCAAGATGTTACACCTACGACTTTCTACGGTTCAAATGGGACTCGGTATTCAATAATTCTCATCAATTAGGCATTCGAACTCAGAAATACCATTTACTCAATTATATTTTCATTTTAAATAATTTGCAAATATTAAAAAATTCGATTCTAATTATACAAACTTACCTCGAGTTGTTCGAATGGAAATTATCGACTATTCGTCCATTTTTCCTTTTCCCCGATCTAATCTCGATCTCGATTTATCTTGATCTTAATCTAGCCTTCAAAGTGGCTGAATGTTCAAACTTGTTTAATGGCTTTCTCAAGCTTTAATTTCGGTGGAGAAGATGAACATTTTCATGCATTTTCATGTTTTTGTTTTTATTTAATTAACTATAATAACCATTTTACCATTTTAACCTTTGTAATTAAATATAAAAATCAGATAATCCATGCCCATTACCGTCCACTAATGCTACTAATGGGCTAATTACCATGCAAGTACTCATTCATTTCAATTCTATAGTCATTTGGTTCATTTAACTTATAGAACTCATATTTTACGCTTTACGCGATTTAGTCCTTTTTACCGAATTAAACACTCAAACGGTAAAATTTCTTTACGAAACTTTCACCCAATAATTCTATCATGTTGTTGATACGATCATGGCTCGAGATCCAACCAAGGCTGCTGAAGAACCTTTGAAGCTTCCAACGGGCCTGGTCACTCGTGCTCGTGCTAAGAGGTTTAAGGATGGAGTCACGGCTCTTATAGATCGAGTTTGGGGAGAAACCATTGATGGACTCTTCGATCAGTCATGGAACTATAATTCGAGCATTCCGTGCAATTTTCTTCAAGCTCAATTTTAGCTCAATTTAGCTTACTTCAGCTTAGATTTTATTTGCTGGAATAAAAACATTAATTTGGACTAGTTAGTTAAATTATTTTCAGCTAATTAAATTAGTCTCATAAATATGTCATGATTTATACATAAATAATTTGAATTTTAATGTGTCAAAAATCTAGAAAAATTAAAAATGTTTTAAGATCATTAAATCTGCCCAATTTCACACAGCTTTACTATGTGATTTAATTGGTCTTAGTTTAAACAAATTAAATGTGTTTAAAAATCAGTTTTAATGTTGTTTTAAATGGTGTCTTGTAGGTTGGCTGAATGGGATGCTCATCGATACATGCATGGACGACATTAAAGGAGCTGCATGTATCTGGATATACATGCATTTTGCAGCTGCTGTTTACTTTTTCCCAAGCAGCCCTTCGTGGACATCAATGGCCAAGGGTGATCAATTTAATTCAGTAGCTGGTTTCACATGTAAATGACTAGCCAAGTCCAGCCGTTCACACCTGGTGTCTTTTCCTTGCTGAATATTCACATTTGGTGGCTGTTCTTGTACCACAACTACATTAAAATGGCTACTGCACATTCGGCTTCCCAAGAGAAGACTTAATCACATTCACATCTCCTTGGCTGATCATATACTTGCCAAAATTCAGCTCAGCTATTAAGTCCACATAAATGGCCGATTGGGAATAGCAGCAAGCAAGGCTGTTGGTGTCACCTATGTCTAGGAATTTCCAAAAGTCTTGTTAATCATTTCAATAGCCATTTCAGCTCATTTAAAGCTTAATTGAGCTGATCACATTCTGTCTATTTGGCTGGAGCTATGTAGTCCTATAAATAGCTTATTGCAAACTGTTTTTAAGGTTACTGAACTTTTTTATTTTATGAATAATGAGCTTAGTGAGTTATTCAACTCTCTTGGTTCGTTTGAGACTCGATTGACTTATCTAGCTTCGTCTAGTGGCGTCAAACCGATTCTTTGTTTTTGAACTTATCACTTGCACACAAGTGTGGCGTTCACCCTATTCCGAAGGTTCCTATCACCCTTGATAGTGGGTCTCGATTTATTGCCTTAGCCAAATTCTGATTCCAAGTTTTGACATAATAATAGGGTCGATATTCACCTTTTAACATCGGTTCATTCTTAAAACTTGTTATCCTAAAATTCAGCCTACTTATCTTTTAATATTTCCTACAAAACAATCCACTTTAAACCTTTTTGTTTTTAGCCTTCAAATACGACACTTCTCAATTTACGATCGGGAATCTAAGTAACTCGTAAATCACTCTGAACACGGGTTCGCATCATTTGGTATTAGAGATAGCTAAATTGAGTAAGTAATTTCGTTTTTGAAGTCCCGGGATTGCGTTTTAAAAAAAATTCAAAATTAAAAAAAAATGAATGATACAAAGTCTGAAAACACAACAAGGGAGACGTGCTTGAGTTAAAAAAAAAACAAAGAGTTGGCTCGAGTGTATTGAATTTTTCCCGAAAGTGAATTTTTGACCTTCTACATCTTGTCAGCCACACTTTTCCCAATTTGATTATTTTTTTTCTTTTCTTTCCAAGCCTACCTTTATTAACCCGACATTATTCCACCTTTACATCAATTTTGAAGCCGACAACACCAAGAACGTGCTGTTAAGAAAAAGTAGTCTCTTGCGAACTTTGGGAGGCAAATCCGAGTGGTAAAAGGCAAGAGTGCGTGTGAGTGCAATAGAGTGAAGGAAAAAGCCTATAATCGAGTGCAAACATGAGTGTTGAGTGCATTATTATTATTATTATTATTCCTTTTTTGAGTGAACTTGTGAGGTTTGCGGTAAGGATTTTAAGCTTTCTCTCATGTCAAGGAGTCCGGATCGAAACATGGCAGAACGAGCTGAAAGACAACCAGTTCGCAATGTGCTAGATCTTACTCTTCAAGCCCTCTTGCGGGAAGTGGAGCGTTTATTCGATTGGAAGCTAGAGCCTTTCCAAGAAAGGCTTGACCAAGTGGAAGGACGAGCCTAGCGAGAGAGGACGCCCCTAAGTCCACCAAGGAATCGAGGCCGACCAAGACCTCATCAAGACGATCTCTACAATTCTAGTGATGTGGAGAGTGATCAAGCGTCGAACCAAAGTGAAAGACGGTGAGATCGTAAAAACCGAGGACATCGGGAGTGTGATCGAGTTGATGATGACCTCAAGAATATCAAGATGGTCATCCCTCCCTTCCAAGGTAAATCTGATTCGGAGGCTTATCTTGAATGGGAAAATAAAATAGAGCTTGTCTTCGAGTGTCACAACTACTCGGAGAGCAAGAAAGTCAAGTTAGCGTCATAGAGTTCTCCGATTATGCGGTCATTTGGTGGGACCAATTAACTACTAGCCGTAGGCGAAACGGAGAACGACCAATTTCTACATGGGCCGAGATGAAAGCTGTGATGCGGAAGAGGTTCATTCTGGCATACTACCACCGAGAGCTTTATCAAAAGCTACAACACCTTACACAAGGTAATCGTAGCGTGGAGGACTACTTCAAAGAAATGGAGATTGCCATGATACGAGCCGACATCGAGGAGGACCGAGAGGCCACCATGGTAAGATTTTTGTCTGAATTGAATAGAGACATCACCAACGTAGTTGAACTTCAACACTACGTTGAAATCGAAGAGATAGTGCATATGGCCATTAAAGTGGAAAAACAGCTCAAGAGAAATGGTGATGTTCGAGGAGCCCATCCAAACTCCACTCCTACCTCAAAATGGGGCCAAGGAACCGATAAAAAGGAAACCTTCAATCGGGCGCGAGAACCTGTTGCAAATCCGAAAGCCAACAAACCAAGTGGAGAAACGAGTAAAAGCACCAACGAAGTCGTGCGCAATTTCACTCGAGACATTAAGTGTTTCAAGTGTCTCGGAAGAGGTCATATAGCAAGTCAGTGCCCAAACCGACGAGTGATGACTATAAGACCCGATGGTGAGATCGAATTCAGAGATGAGGAAGAAAATGAAACTGACTCTCCCACCGAAGAAGAAGAGGAAGAAGATCTTGAATATGCCGTTGATGGTGAACTATTCGTTGTAAAGCGAAGCTTGAGCATTCAAAGCACCGAAGATGAACAGCAACGCGAGAACATCTTCCACACACGATGCCACATTCAAGGCAAAGTGTGTAGCCTGATTATCGACGGGGGTAGTTGCACAAATGTTGCTAGCAGCATGCTCGTAGAGAAGCTCGGGTTGCCAATGACTAAACACCCTCAACCCTACAAGTTACAATGGCTTAACGACGAAGGCGAATTAAAGGTCACTAAACAAGTCATTGTTCCTTTTTCCATTGGCAAATACAGTGACGAAGTTGTATGTGATGTGATATCGATGCATGCGGGTCATCTACTCTTGGGAAGGCCTTGGTAGTTTGACCGACGAGCCATTCATGACGGTTACACGAATCGTTACACTTTCAAGCATCTTGGCAAAAATGTAACATTGGCGCCTTTGACTCCCAAGCAAGTTTATGAAGACCAAATGCAGCTGAAAAATTCCGTTAAGCAATTGAGAGCAAAAGAACAAAAAGAAAAGTTAGAAAAAGAAAAAGAAAAAAGAAGAGTGGAAAAACAAAAGGAAAATGCGAGGTAAAATTGAGAGAAAAGAGTAAAGAGAGTGAGGTAAAAGCGAGAAATGAAAAAGAAGAAAAAGATGAGAAAGGGATTGAAAATTGAGTGTTTATGCTAAGGAGCGAGAGATTAGTAAGACTTTGTTGCTAAAGCAACTGATGATTGTGCTCATGTATAAGGAGAACTTTCTTAACACTAATGATTTAGCTGTTATCCTTCCGTCTTCAATTGTGTCTTTATTGCAGGATTTTGAAGATGTGTTTCCGAAAGACATTCCTAATGGCCTACCGCCCATTCGAGGGATCGAACACCAAATCGACTTCATTCCCAGAGCTACGATTCCAAATCGTCCAGCATATCATAGCAACCCCGAGGAGACTAAAGAATTGCAATGACAAGTAGCCGAACTGATGGAAAAGGGGTACATACGGTAAAGCCTAAGCCCTTGTGCTGTACCTGTTCTTTTGGTGCCCAAAAAGGATGGCACTTTGCGCATGTGCGTGGATTGCCGAGCGGTTAACAAGATTACCATCAAATATAGGCATCCCATCTCGCGCCTTGATGACATGCTAGACGAATTAAGCGGGGCTCAACTCTTCTCCAAAATCGATCTTAAGAGTGGATATCATCAAATCTGGATGCGAGAACGAGATGAGTGGAAAACAGCTTTTAAAACGAAGCATGGTTTGTATGAGTGGCTGGTTATGCCATTCGGTTTAACTAACACACCCAGCACGTTTATGCGCTTAATGAACCATGTATTGCGTGCTTTTATCGGTAAATTTTGTGTTGTGTATTTTGATGACATTCTTATTTATAGCAGGTCGTTAGAAGATCATGTGACTCATTTGCGAGCTGTGTTGGAAGTATTGCGTAAGGAGACATTATATGCCAATCTTAAGAAATGTACTTTCCGTTCTAATCAAGTTGTTTTCCTAGGATTTGTTGTCAGCTCAAAAGGACTCGAAGTTGACCAAGAGAAAGTTAAGGCAATTCAAGAATGGCCAAGGCCAACGAGCATCAGCCAATTTCGAAGCTTCCATGGCTTGGCAAGCTTCTATAGACGCTTCGTTCCTAATTTCAGCACCATCGCTGCTCCATTAACCGATATTATCAAGAAAAACTCTACTTTCGTTTGGAGTGATGAGCAAAAGTTTTCTTTCAATTATATTAAAGATTGCTTAACTAACGCCCCTTTGCTTGCTTTGCCTGATTTCAACAAAACCTTTGAAATCGAGTGTGATGCCTCGGGCCTAGGCATAGGAGCTGTGTTAATGCAAGATGGACGGCCGATAGCTTACTTTAGTGAAAAGTTAAATGGTGCGACTCTTAACTATCCTACCTACGACAAGGAGATGTACGCATTGATTCGGGCATTAGAGACGTGGCAGCATTACCTGTGGCCCAAAGAATTTGTCATCCACACGGACCCTAAATCATTGAAGCATCTCAAAGGCCAACACAAGTTAAACAAATGACATGCCAAGTGGATGGAGTTCTTAGAATCCTTTCCGTACGTCATTAAGCATAAGAAAGGTAAAGAAAATGTCATAGAGGATGCGTTTTCGAGGAGGTATACCCTTCTTAATTTCTTGGATTCGAAATTGCTTGGTTTTTAATATTTGAAAGAACTATATGTAAATGATCCTGATTTTGCTGAATTATATCAAGCTTGTGAACTTGGAACTTATGAGAAATTTTATCGACATAATGGCTATCTTTTCTGAGAAGGTAATCTCTGTGTCCCTCAAGGCTCTGTTAGGAATGTGTTGGTGAATGAGGCACATAGCGGAGGTCTCATGGGCCATTTCGGAGTTACAAAGACGCTGGCTACATTGTGCGAACACTTCCATTGGCCGAAAATGAAAAGAGACGTGGAGTGAGTTTGTGATCGTTGCATCACTTGCAAGAAGGCCAAGTCAAAAATCAAACCTCATGGTTTGTACACACCGTTGCCTATTCCTGAAGGGCCTTGGATCAATATTTTGATGGATTTTGTTCTAGGCCTTCCTAGAACTAAAAATGGCAAAGACTCCATATTCGTTGTCGTAGACCGGTTTTCTAAAATGGCACACTTTATTGCCTGTAACAAAACTGATGATGTTTTACATGTTGCTAATCTAGTTTTTAGGGAAGTTGTGTGTTTGCATAGAGTTCTGAGGACCATCGTCTCTGATCGAGATGCAAAGTTCCTAATCCATTTCTGGAGGACACTATGGGGAAAGCTTGGCACAAAGCTCTTTTTTTCAACCACTTGCCATCCACAAACGGACGGACAAACGGAAGTGGTGAATCGAGTTTTGTCGACTTTATTGCGAGCCATTATCCGGAAGAACCTTAAGTCATGGGAGGAATGCTTACTGCACATAGAGTTTTCTTACAACCGATCTATTCATTCGGCAACTCAACACTCCCCTTTTGAAATTGTTTACGGCTTTAACCCTTTGATACCTCTAGATTTAATTCCTTTGCCTAATGAACAACTTGTGAATGCAGATGCTAAACGGAAAGCTGAGTACGTAAAGCATTTACACCAAAAGGTGAGGTAAAATATCGAGGAGAGAACTAAGCAATATGCGCAAAGAGCCAATAAAGGTAGAAAACGAGTCATCTTTGAGCCTAGAGATTGTGTATGGGTACATATGAGGAAAGAAAGATTTCCAGCCCAACGAAGGTCTAAGCTGCTTCCGAGGGGTGATGGTCCTTTTCAAGTCTTGGAAAAGATCAACGACAATTCATATAAACTTGACCTTCCCGATGAGTATAACGTAAGTGCTAGTTTCAATGTACCTGACCTGTCTCCTTATGATGTAGGTGACAATTTGGGGACAAATTGTTTCGAAGAGGGAGGGGATGATACGATCATGGCTCGAGATCAAACCAAGGCTGCTGAAGAACCTTTCGAGCTTCCAACGGGCCCGGCCACTCATGCTCGTGCCAAGAGGTTCAAGGATGGAGTTACGGCTCTTATAAATCGAGTTTGGGGAGAAACCATTGCTAGGCTCTTCGATCAGTCAAGGAACTATAATTTGAGCATTCCGTGCAATTTTCTTCAAGCTCAATTTTAGCTCAATTTAGCTTACTTCAGCTTAGATTTTATTTGCTGGAATAAAAACATTAATTTGGACTAGTTAGTTAAATTATTTTCAGCTAATTAAATTAGTCTCATAAATATATCATGATTTATACATAAATAAATTGAATTTTAATGTGTCAAAAATTTGGACAAATTAAATATGTTTTAAGATCATTAAATCTGCCCAATTTCACACAGCTTTAATATGTGATTTAATTGCTCTTAGTTTAGACAAATTAAATGTGTTCAAAAATCAGTTTTAATGTTGTTTTAAATGGTGTCTTGTAGGTTGGCTGAATGGGCTGCTCATCGATACATGCATGGACGACATTAAAAGAGCTGCATGTATCTGGATATACATGCATTTTGCAGCTGCTATTTACTTTTTCCCAAGCAGCCCTTCGTGGACATCAATGGCCAAGGGTGATCAATTTAATTCAGTAGCTAATTTCACATGTAAATGACCAGCCAAGTTCAGCCATTCACACCTGATGTCTTTTCCTTGCTGAATGTTCACATTTGGTGGCTGTTCGTGCGCCACAACTACATTAAAATGGATGCTGCACATTTGGCTTCGCAAGAGAAGACTTAATCACATTCACATCTCCTTGGCTGATCATATACTTGCCAAAATTCAGCTCAGCTATTAAGTCCACATAAATGGCCGATTGGGAAGAGCAACTAGCAAGGCTGTTGGCGTCACCTATGTCTAGGAATTTCCAAAAGTCTTGTTGATCATTTCAATAGCCATTTCAGCTCATTTAAAGCTTAATTGAGCTGATCACATTCTATCTATTCGGCTGGAGCTATGTAGTCCTATAAATAGCTGATTGCAAACTATTTTTAAGGTTACTGAACTTTGTTATTTTATGAATATTGAGCTTAGTGAGTTATTCAACTCTCTTGGTTCGTTTGAGACTCAGTTGACTTATCTAGCTTCGTCTAGTGGCGTCAAACTGATTCTTTATTTTTGAACTTATCACTTGCACACAAGTGTGGCATTCACCCTATTCCGAAGGTTTCTATCACCCTTGATAGTGGGTCTCGGTTTATTGCCTTAGCCAAATTCCGATTCCAAGTTTTGACATAAGAAGAGGGTCAATATTCACCTTTTAATATCGGTTCATTCTTAAAACTTATTATCCTAAAATTCAGCCTACTTATCCTTTAATATTTCCTACAAAACAATCCACTTCAAACCTTTTTGTTTTCAGCCTTCAAATACGACACTTCTCAATTTACGATCGGGAATCTAAGCAACTCGTAAATCACTCCGAACACGGGTTTGCATCAGCTATATACCTTAATAAAATAATAAAATAAATATTTTAACTTCGGATTTGTGGTCCCGAAACCACTGTTCCGATTTGACCAAAAACGGGCTGTTACAAGGTCGCAAAACAAAAGACTAAGGATAAGTTGCATCACGGTTGGGAAGTTCATACAATTATTTATGACAATGGTGTCATGTATTGGAGTAGTACATAACAGGTTCCGTAATCGATCTAGAAACGCACCCAGCATACTTAAACGACCCTTGGAAAAGAGTATTCCACCGATTCTTTTAGACCTTCGATTAATGTAGGGAAGCTTTCTGGTACTACAAGTCTTTGGTGCAAATTGACGGTACTAGGTTGTATGGTAGGTACCAACATCAGTTGTTGATTATCATTGCCCAGGATCGTAATTAGATGATTCTTTCCATTGCGTTTGCAATAATTTCCTCTGAAAAGCCAGATGACTTAGATTTCTTCCTTAGTCGATTACGTCGCCACGTTTGCCCGCAGTCTGACATATGTGTCATATCAGAAAAGAGACCGAGGATCTTGTTTGCTATTGAGCAGCAGGGCAACCTTTAGGACCACACCCACCATAGGTACTGCTTACAACATGTCGACTCCAACTACCACAAAAAATTACCTTTGAAAAGTAAGGGATATCAATGCATTGACATGGGTATGTAGTCGCCACTATTTCCACATCCATGTATAACTGTATTTCACTTATTGTTTGCATTCATAGGTATGCTTTTCTAGATAGGTTACGAGCTCATTCAACATCATTTTCATGAAATGTCAGACAACTTGCACTCAATCAACAACTACGATGCAATGTACCTGGTGAACATACCCTTCGATCAGTGGACGCAATCATATGATAGGGGTCTACGGTACGAGCACATTACGACCAACTTATCAAATTCATTAATTTTGTACTGAAGAGGACGCACTATTTGCTGATAACCTCGATTGTCAAAGAAACATACTTTCACCTGGCTACCTTCTTTCCAAAGTAGGCGGCAACATATGCTGGATAAATAGCGGGCGACCATTTTTGGTGCGAGAATGTCATGAAAGAAATTATATGGAAAACAACGAGAGCGAACACTATGTATATAGTTTGCCACTCGTGTTGGAAACTAGAATTTCGGGTCACGGAGTACGTTAGGCCTAACCAGGACATGTCAAGGGCATCATATTTTGTGCACCTATTATGAGGGACTTGCAATTGCGGGAGGTTTCAAGCATTTCGGTTCTCATGCGCGCATGTAATTATCGCATGTGCAAACCTACGAATTGAGTACATGCCTTATATCAACGAGGTGAACAGACTTGAACGCATGCACAGTGTGTGGAGTCTTAAATTGCCACCCACCCAAATAAAACTGTAACATCTCGATTTAGGGCCTAGTCGGAACAGTGGTGCGAGACCACAAATCTGAAGTAGTAAAATGATTTTTGAGGTTTAAGATATGTTTGCATGATAGTATGAAAGTTTCATGTAGAAATTTTATGAAATTGTCATTGAACGGTCCATTAGGACTAAATTGCAAAAGTTGCAAAATTTGAGATTGTAGAAGCTTTTAGTATGAAATAGCTTTGGAATATTAATTAGAAGTCCTTAAATAGCATTTTTCCCAAATTATAATTTTTGGACAAAAATGGACATTAGTTAGAAATTTTGAATGTTTAGTGAGAAGGGCATTTTGGTCATTTATCAATTAAATGATTAAAAAGGGAAAAAGATGACAAAAATCTTATTCATCTTCTTCCCCTTGTGCCGAAAATTTGAGAGACTCCATAGCTAGGGTTCTTCAATTTTTTTGAAGCTTGCTAGTAAGTGCATCCTAGCCCCATTTTTAATATTCTTCGTATTTTTGGAGTCCTCGTATTATGAATTAGCTATTTATAGCTATAAGTTGAGCTAGAATTCATGTTCATAAATCTACCCATGTATGACATGCTTGTAAAATGATGTTTTATGAAAGATTATGAGAGTTTGATGTTACATAAACATCTTTTCCTAAATGAATTTCATGAAAAATGCTAGTAAGGACTAGTTTGTAAAAGTTGTGAAATTTGTCATACATGATAGAAATAGTTAGAATTGATTGTTTCTATAGTTAATAGAATGAATTAGCTAAGCATGAAGTTCACGAAAGTTGAATAAAAATAACTTTACGAGCCTTGGGGCAAAAGTGTAATTATGAGGAAGTTTAGGGGAAAAATGGTAATTTTGCCAAAGTATGAGTTAAGAGACAATTTAGTCAATGTGTGTATTAAATGAGCTAAATTATTATTATAGATTAAGAAAAACGAAGCCCGGATCAAAACCGAGGCAAGAACAAAGTCGAGGACTAAATTGCATTTCTACATACATTTTGTACATTGAGATAAGTTTGTATGATTTCTAAGCTTTATGATTAATATCATTGAATTGCTTAGTATGATGTAGAATATATCTTAATTCCATGAGATTTTTGATGCTATGCTAAACAAAGAAATCAATGAGATTAAGTATGAGAAAGTCCCGATTAAAGTTGAATTACTTAGGATACTCGATCTATCACATGAGACAAGGAAGTCCGTATAAGACCAAGCCAAGGCATGGCATCGGCAATCAAGCAAGTTATCATGTAAGACCAAGACAAGTCTTGGCATTGAAGAGTTATTATGAGATGAAGACCCATATAAACCCAAGCCAAGGCATGGCATTGGTGAGTCTCCATGTAAAGATGTCATGTAAGTCCAAGACAAGTCTTGGCATTGAAAAGCTATCATGAGATAGAGATCCCATGTAAGTCCAAGCCAAGGCATGGCATTGGTGCGTAACAAGGAAGATTTCATGTAAGTCCAAGCCAAGGATCGGCATTAACCCGTTCATGAGTAAATATACCAAGTAAGACCATGTCAAGACATGGCAATGGTAAGTTCCCAATGGAACACACAAGGAAGACTTCGTGTAAGTCCATGTCAAGACACGGCATCGATACCAAGTTGAGAGATCCCATGTAAGACCATATCTAGGCTATGGCTTTGGCATCGAGATATTTGTGAGATGAGATTCAGTATCCTCGGTTATTCATAGTAATTCATCAGGCAAAAGAGTAAAGAATAAATGAGAAAGCAAGATAGTTAAGCAAGTAAAGCTATCATCAAAGTATGCTAATCTATATGATTAAGTGATACGGGTACCTTGTTTACCTTACAAGCACGAGACTAGTAAGTACCATGAAAAGTGTAAGAATCATTAAGAGTAAGTAAGCTCAAGCATGTGAACTTAGCAATGCCTTTGCTTATGATGAATGAGTATGTTAAGTATATATATATACGTTGTTATATGCATTACATGCAAACTTACTAAGCGAAATGCTTACGTCTTTAATTCTTTCTTTCCATGTAGTCCCACCAAGCTAATCTCGTGGATCATCGTCATCGGAGCTCGGAGCACACTATCAATCACTATTTTGGTATAGCCAAGTTGTTTATATAAAGTATGGCATGTATAGGAAGCATTTCATTTTGAGTTATGTTTTAGAATTAGCCAAAGTGTTGGCTATCAAGCTTAGTATTCTTTTTGTATATGGCCAAAGAGATGGGTCATGAATGATTAAGTATGTATGTTTTTATCTATCAATGAAGTATGCATCCTTGTTCATGTTAGATGTAATATTTGAGTTATTGAATTGAGTATTGGATTGATCTTGATCTCAAGGTGGCAATTGGCTTGCAAAATAGCCTCTAGGTGCCCACACAGATAGACACACGGGCGTGTGTCTAGGTCGTGTGTCCCCTGCACATTAGTGTTTTAAGTCAGAATAGACCATGGGCTAATCACACGGCCGTTTGTTTAGGCCGTGTGTGACACACGGTTAACACAAGGGCGTGTGCCCTGGCCGTGTGAAGTCTGCACCTTGCACTTGTAATTTGAATTGCCACACGGCTGAAGTACACGGGCATGTGTATGGACCGTGCGGATAAGTCAGAATGCCAAAGTTTAACACACGGGCCAAAGCCACGGGGGTGTCGAGGCATTGCGAAATTAGTCAGTGTCGACCACAGGTGGAAGACACGGGCATGTCTTAGGGGTACACGGGCGTGTCCCAAGTCACATGGGCGTGTGACCCCTGTTTCGAGGAAGAGTTCTCGATTGAGTTCCGAAAGTTTCCAGATAGGTGTTTAAGGCCTCGTAGGCCGATGAAACGTATGTTTTGATTAAGAAAGAGAAGTTTCTATTTCGAAACGAAATTTTACAGCCTGTAAGTATATGTTTACTTAAGTTCAAGTATGGTAACGTCTCGTATTCAGTCTCAGTCTAGGACTTGGGTATGGGGTGTTACATTTAGTGGTATCAGAGCTATGATTTAGTCGGTTCTAGGACTAACGTAGCACGAGCACGAGTCTAGCTACACATGCCTTACGTAAGAATGTTTTTATAATGATAGTGTGACGACTCCTGATGACTTAAATTATGTTTATACATATAGTAAATGGATCCCAAAAGAGCTGTAGCGGATGACGTAGAAAGTAACGCACCGGCTCCTGCTGAAGGGACGGTGCCTAACGAGAATGATAATAGACCCACTACGGTGAGTCAGAGAGGAGGAGAAGAGGCTAGAGAAGCCTTCCTCCATATGATGAACACGTGGTATACGGAGTTCCTTCGTACGAACCCGAATGCTCAAACCCCTCTACCCCCGCCTATTCCTTAACCTATCCCAGTAGCCCCTCAAGTAGTAGAGGTGGTAAGGGGAGAAAAGCCTCCGGTTGATAGGATCAGGAAACATGGGGCAGAAGAATTTCGGGCTAAAAAGGATGATGATCCGGAAAAGGCCGAGTTATGGTTAGAGAATACCATCAGGGTATTCAATGAATTGTCATGCACGTCTGAGGAATGCATGAAGTGTGTAGTCTCTCTTTTAAAAGATTCTGCTTACCAATGGTGGAACACCTTAGTTTTAGTGGTACCACGAGAAAAGATCACGTGGGAGTTCTTTCAAGAAGAGTTCAGAAAGAAGTATATCAGTCAAAGATTTGTCGATTAGAAGAGAAAGGAATTTCTAGAACTGAAGCAAGGCAAGATGTCGGTAACTGATTATGAGCGTGAGTTTGTACGACTCAGTAAATACGCTCGAGAGTGTGTATCTACCGAGGCCATCATGAGCAAGAGATTCGAAGATGTACTAAATGAGGACATTAAGTTATTTATTGCTGTCCTAGAATTAAAAGAATTTGTTGTGTTAGTGGAGCGGGCTTGTAAAGCCGAAGAGCTAGTAAAAGAGAAGAGAAAATCTGAAATGGAGTCTCGTGACTCGAAAAAGAGACAGTGGAATAAGTCATTCCAACCCTCTTCGAAGAAGTCAGGAGATTTCTCCACCCGATCGGCTTCATCCACAGGGTTTTCAAGTAGAAACAAGGGTAAACAGTATTCGGGAAATAAGGCACAGACTACTTCAGTCACTAGTGTGGGAACATTCGATCTGATAGACTGGAATGCCCACAGAGCGGTAGACGTCATCTTGGTGAGTGTCCACACAAAATAGCCTCTAGGTGCCCACACAGATAGACACACGGGCGTGTGTCTAGGTCGTCTGTCCCCTGCACATTAGTGTTTTAAGTCAGAATAGACCACGGGCTAATCACACGGCCGTTTGTTTAGGCCGTGTGTGACACACGGTTAACACATGGGCGTGTGCCCTGGCCGTGTGAAGTCTGCACCTTGCACTTGTAATTTGAATTGCCAAACGGCTGAAGTACACGGGTGTTTGTATGGACCGTATGGATAAGTCAGAATGCCAAAGTTTATCACATGGGCCAAAGCCACGGGTGTGTCGAGGCCGTGTGAAATTAGTCAGTGTCGACCACGGGTGGAAGACACGGGCATATCTTAGGGGTACATGGGCGTGTCCTAAGTCACATGGGCGTGTGACCCCTATTTCGAGGAAGAGTTCTCGATTGAGTTCTGAAAGTTTCCGGATAGGTGTTTAAGGCCTCGTAGGCTGATGAAACGTATGTTTTGATTAAGAAAGAGAAGTTTCTGTTTCGAAACAAAATTTTACAGCCCGTAAGTATATGTTTACTTAAGTTCAAGTATGGTAACGTCTCGTATTCAGTCTCAGCCTAGGACTTGGGTATGGGGTGTTACATTTAGTGGTATCAGAGCTACGATTTAGTCGGTTCTAAGACTAACATAGCACGAGCACGAGTCTTGCTATACATGCCTAACGTAAGAATGTTTTTATAATGATAGTGTGACGACTCCTGACGACTTAAATTATGTTTATACATATAGTAAATGGATCCAGAAAAAGAGTGTAGCGGATGACGAGAAAGTAACGCTACCGGCTCTGCTTTGAAGGGACTGCGTGCCTAACGAGAATGAGAATAGACCCACTATGGTGAGTTAGAGATGAGGAGAAGAGGCTAGAGAAGCCTTCCTCCATATGATGAACATGTGGTATACGGAGTTCGTTTGTACGAACTCGAATGCTCAAATCCCTCCAGCCCCACCTATTCCTCAACCTATCCCAGTAGCCCCTCAAGTAGTAGAGGTGGTAAGAGGAGAGAAGCCTCCGGTTGATAGGATTAGGAAACATTGGGCAGAATAATTTCAGGCTAAAAAGGATGATGATCCGGAAAAGGCCGAGTTCTTGTTAGAGAATACCATCAGGGTATTCAATGAATTGTCATGCACGTGTGAGGAATGCATGAAGTTTGTAGTCTCTCTTTTAAGAGATTCTGCTTACCAATGGTGGAACACCTTAGTGTCAGTGGTACCACGAGAAAAGATCACGTGGGAGTTCTTTCAAGAAGAGTTCAGAAAGAAGTATATCAGTCAAAGATTTGTCGATTAGAAGAGAAAGAAATTTCTAGAACTGAAGCAAGGTAAGATGTCCGTAACTGATTATGAGCGTGAATTTGTACGACTCAGTAAATATGCTCGAGAGTGTGTATACACCGAGGCCATCATGAGCAAGAGATTCGAAGATGGACTAAATGAGGACATTAAGTTGTTTGTTGCTGTCCTAGAATTAAAAGAATTTGTTGTGTTAGTGGAGCGGGCTTGTAAAGCCGAAGAGCTAGTTAAAGAGAAGAGAAAATCTGAAATGGAGTCTCGTGACTCTAGAAAGAGACAGTGGAATAAGTCATTCCAACCCTCTTCCAAGAAGTCAAGAGATTTCTCCACCCGATCGGCTTCATCCATAGGGTTTTCAAGTAGAAACAAGGGTAAACAGTATTCGGGAAATAAGGCACAGACTACTTCAGTCGCTAGTGTGGGGAACATTCGATCTGATAGACTGGAATGCCCACAGTGTGGTAGACGTCATCTTGGTGAGTGTCGAGTGCATGAAAATGCTTGTTTCAGATGTGGTTCTTAGGATCACTTTATAAAAGATTGTCCTGAGATGATGAAAGAAGAGAGAACTCAGAACCCGAGATCTAGGAGTATGGTCAGAGGAAGACCGTAGAAGAACCCGGGTAGTGGAGCAAGTGGTAGAGGTAACCCTAAAGAGCATGTTGCGAGACCCGAGGGTAGGGCACCTGAAAGGACGTATGCCATTCGCGCTCGCGAAGAGGCATCTTCTCCTGAAGTTATTACGGGTACCTTTTCTCTTCATGATATTAAAGTTATTCCTTTAATAGATCCCAGATCCATACACTCTTACATTTGCATGAAACTAGTATCCAGTATGAGTATGCCTATAGAGTCTATAGAATTTGTGATTAAAGTGTCTAATCCATTAGGCCAAAGTGTGCTGGTCTTTAAAGTATGTAATGATTGCTCGTTGATGATTAGAGGTCATTATTTTAAAGCAAACCTTATGTTGTTACCATTTGATGAGTTTGACATCATTCTTGGTATGGACTGGTTGACCACTCATGATGTAATAGTAAATTTTGGGAAGAAATATATTGAGATGAGATGTGAGAATGGGGACACTCTCCATGTAGAATCGACGAACAAGGTAGATCCGTGGTAATGATTTCTCATATGTGGCACAAAAATACATAAGAAAAGGGTATGAGGCATATTTGGCCTTTGTGATGAATGATAGAGAAACAGAGTTAAAGGTTGAGTCGATCTCGATAGTATGTGAGTACTTGGATGTTTTTCCCGAGGAATTATCGGGATTACCACCGATTAGAGAGGTTGAGTTCAACATTGAGCTAGCTCTGCATCTGCATACCAATATCTATTACTCCTTATGAATGGCTCAAACGGAGTTGAGAGAGTTGAAGTCACAGTTGCAAGACTTGACAGATAAAGGTTTTGCAAGATCAAGTTGTTCTCTATGGGGTGCTCTAGTTTTATTTTTGAAAATGAAAGATGGCACCATGAGATTGTGCATAGATTACCGCCAGCTTAATAAAGTGACAGTAAAGAACAAGTACCCATTGCCAAGGATCGTTGATTTGTTCAATCAATTGAAGGGGGCCACTGTGTTCTCTAAGATAGACTTGAGATCTGGGTACTACCAGTTGAGAGTAAAGGATTCAGATGTATCCAAGACCGCTTTTCGAACGAGGTATGGGCATTATGAATTTTTAGTCATGCTCTTTGGTTTGACCAATGCTCCTGCGGTATTCATGGACTTAATGAACAGCATCTTTAGGCCATACCTCGACAAGTTTGTAGTCGTTTTTATCGACGACATATATATTTATTCCCAAGATGAGAATGAGCATGCTGAGCATCTACGAACGATCTTGCAGACTCTACGAGAAAATCAGCTTTATGCCAAGTTCAGTAAAAGTGAATTTTGGCTCAAGGAAGTAGGATTTTTGGGACATATTGTCTCGGGAGATGGAGTCCGAGTAGATCCAAGTAAGATTTTAGCCATAATGGACTGGAATCCACCGAGGAATTTCTTTGAGATTAGAAGTTTTCTAGGCCTAGCTGGCTATTATAGACGATTCGTCAAGGGGTTTTCCATGATTGCAACTCCGATGACGAAATTGTTATAGAAAAATGTGAAGTTTGAGTGGACAGAAAGATGCCAACAAAGTTTCGAGAAACTAAAGGCATTATTGACAGAAGCTCCGGTTTTAGTACAACCCGAGATAGGGAAAGAGTTCGTGATATACAGCGATGCATTCTTAAACGGATTAGGCTGTGTACTTATGCAAGAAGGCAAAGTGATTGCTTATGCCTCAAGACAGCTAAAGTCCCATGAGAAGAATTATCCGACGACGATTTAGAGTTGGTCGCCATAGTCTTCGTGATTGAAGATTTGGAGACACCATTTATATGGTGAAAGATGTCAAATTTTCACCGATCACAAAAGTTTGAAGTACTTGATGACGCAGAAAGAGTTGAACTTAAGGCAACGGAGATGGTTAAAATTGATAAAAGACTATGAGTTGGTCATTGACTACCATCCCGGAAAGGTGAATGTGGTCGCTGATGCTTTGAGTAGAAAGTCCCTATTTGCATTAAGGGCAATGAATTCGTGGATGACCTTGTCTGATGATGGTTCTATTCTAGCTGAGTTGAGAGCTAGACCAATGTTCCTCCAAGAGATCTTTGAGGCTCAGAAAAAGGATAGTGAATTGCAAGCAAAAAGAGTTCAGTGCGAGTCAGATGTTGAGTCTGATTTCAAGATTAGTTCAAATGGAAGTCTGATGTTCAAAGATAGAGTTTGCGTACCGAGAAAAGAAGAGCTTATTCAGAAAATGTTGCATGAGGCACATAACGGATGTTTATCTGTACATCCGGGTAGTACCAAGATGTATAATGACTTGAAGAAACAGTATTGGTGGCCAAGAATGAAGAAATGTATTTCAAAGTTTGTTTCCAAATGCATGATTTGTCAGCAAGTAAAGGCTGAACACCAAGTATCTTCGGGTTTGCTTCAACCCATTTCGGTTCCCGAGTGGAAATGGGACCGTATCACCATGGATTTGGTAGCGGGTTTACCGTTGTCACCAAGCAAGAAAGATGCTGTATGGGTTGTGGTTGACAGACTTACGAAATCGGCCCATTTCATACCTGTACGAGTGGATTACTCACTCGACAAGTTGGCAAACTTGTATGTTTCAGAAATAGTAAGGCTACATGGAGTTCCTTTGTCAATCATATCGGATAGAGATCCGAGATTCACCTCTAGATTTTGGAAGAAGTTACAAGAAGCCTTGGGTACAAAATTGAGTTTTAGTACAGCTTTTCATCCTCAAACTGACGATCAGTCAGAGAGGTTAATACAAGTACTCGAAGATATGCTCCGGTGTTGTATTCTTGAATTCCAAGGCAGTTGGGAAAAGTTTCTCCCATTAGTAGAATTTGCCTACAATAATAGTTTTCAGTTTAGCTTGAAGATCGCGCCTTATGAGGCTTTATATGGGCGTAAGTGTCGAATGCCTTTATATTGGACTGAACTCAAGGAAAACCAGATTCACGGGGTTGATTTGGTTAGAGAAACTGAAAAGAAGGTGAAAGTAATTCGAGAAAGTTTAAAGGCTTCTTCTGACAGACAAAAATCCTACTCGGATTTAAAAAGAAAAGAGATAGAGTATCAGGTCGGGGATAAAGTTTTCTTGAAAGTGTCACCATGGAGAAAGGTTCTCAGATTTGGCCGTAAAGGCAAGTTGAGTCTACGTTTTATCGGACTATACGAGATTACTGAGAGAGTTGGGCCGGTAGCATATCGATTGGCTTTGCCATCAGAGTTAGAAAATATACATGATGTGTTTCACGTGTCCATGTTGTAATGCTACCGATCAGACCCTTCACATATAATTGCCCCGTCAGAGATAGAGATTCATCCCGACATGACTTATGGTGAAGAACCAGTTAAGATTTTAGCTCGGGAAGTCAAACAGCTAAGAAATAAAAGTATTGCCCTAGTGAAAGTGTTGTGGCAAAGACATGGGATAGAGGAAGCTACGTGGGAACCAGAAGAGAGCATGAGAAACCAGTACCCAAATCTATTTGCTAGTAAGATTTTCGAGGACAAAAATTCTTAAGAGGGGGAGAATTGTAACATCTCGATTCAGGGCCTAGTCGGAACAGTGGTGTGAGACCACAAATCCGAAGTAGTAAAATGAGTTTTGAGGTTTAAGATATGTTTGCATGATAGTATGAAAGTTTCATGTAGAAATTTTATGAAATTGTCATTGAATGGTCCATTAGGACTAAATTGCAAAAGTTGCAAAATTTGAGATTCTAGAAGCTTTTAGTATGAAATAGCTTTGGAATATTAATTAGAAGTCCTTAAATAGCAATTTGCCCAAATTAAAATTTTTGGACAAAAATGGACATTAGTTAGAAATTTTGAAAGTTTAGTGAGAAGGGCATTTTGGTCATTTATCAATTAAATGATTAAAAAGGGAAAAAGATGACAAAAATCTTATTCAACTTCTTCCCCTTGTGCCGAAAATTTGAGAGACTCCATAGCTAGGGTTCTTCAATTTTTTTGAAGCTTGCTAGTAAGTGCATCCTAGCCCGTTTTTAATATTCTTCGTATTTTTGAGTCCTCAGATTATGAATTAGCTATTTATAGCTATAAGTTGAGCTAGAATTCATGTTCATAAATCTACCCATGTATGACATGCTTGTAAAATGATGTTTTATGAAAGATTATGAGAGTTTGATGTTACATAAACATCTTTTCCTAAATGAATTTCATGAAAAATGCTAGTAAGGACTAGTTTGTGAAAGTTGTGAAATTTGTCATACATGATAGAAATAGTGAGGATTGATTGTTGCTATAGTTAATAGAATGAATCAGCTAAGCATGAAGTTCACGAAAGTTGAATGAAAATCACTTTACGAGCCTTGGGGTAAAAGTGTAATTATGAGGAAGTTTAGGGGCAAAATGGTAATTTTGCCAAAGTATGAGTTAAGAGTCAATTTAGTCAATGTGTGTATTAAATGAGCTAAATTATCATTATAGATCAAGAAAAATGAAGCCCGGATCGAAACCGAGGCAAGAACAAAGTCGAGGACTAAATTGCATTTCTACATACATTTTGTACATTGAGGTAAGTTTGTACGATTTCTAAGCTTTATGATTAATATCATTGAATTGCTTAGTATGATGTAGAATATATCTTAATTCCATGAGATTTTTGATGCTATGCTAAACAAAGAAATCAATGAGATTAAGTATGAGAAAGTCCCGATTGAAGTTGAATTACTTAGGATACTCGATCTATCACATGAGACAAGGAAGTCCGTATAAGACCAAGCCAAGGCATGGCATCGGCAATCAAGCAAGTTATCATGTAAGACCAAGACAAGTCTTGGCATTGAAGAGTTATTATGAGATGAAGACCCATATAAGCCCAAGCCAAGGCATGGCATTGGTGAGTCTCCATGTAAAGATGTCATGTAAGTCCAAGACAAGTCTTGGCATTGAAAAGCTATCATGAGATAGAGATCCCATGTAAGTCCAAGCCAAGGCATGGCATTGGTGAGTAACAAGGAAGATTTCATGTAAGTCCAAGCCAAGGATCGGCATTAACCCATTCATGAGTAAAGATACCAAGTAAGACCATGTCAAGACATGGTAATGGTAAGTTCCCAATGGAACACACAAGGAAGACTTCGTGTAAGTCCATGTCAAGACATGGCATCGATACCAAGTTGAGAGATCCCATGTAAGACCATATCTAGGCTATGGCTTTGGCATCAAGATATTTGTGAGATGAGATTCAGTATCCTCGGTTATTTATAGTAATTCATCGGGCAAAAGAGTAAAGAATAAATGAGAAAGCAAGAAAGTTAAGCAAGTAAAGCTATCATCAAAGTATGCTAATCTCTATGATTAAGTGATACGGGTACCTTGTTTACCTTACAAGCACGAGACTAGTAAGTACCATGAAAAGTGTAAGAATCATTAAGAGTAAGTAAGCTCAAGCATGTGAACTTAGAAATGCCTTTGCTTATGATGAATGAGTATGTTAAGTATATATATATATCGTTGTTATATGCATTACATGCAAACTTACTGTTTAAATGCTTACGCCTTTAATTCTTTCTTTCCATGTAGTCCCACCAAGCTAATCTCATGGATCATTGTCATCGGAGCTCGGAGCACACTATCAATCGCTATTTCGGTATAGCCAAGTTGTTTATATTAAGTATGGCATGTATAGTAAGCATTTCATTTTGAGTTATGTTTTAGAATTAGCCAAAGTGTTGGCTATCAAGCTTAGTATTCTTTTTGTATATGGCCAAAGAGATGGGTCATGAATGATTAAGTATGTATGTTTTTATCTATCAATGAAGTATGCATCCTTGTTCATGTTAGATGTAATACTTGAGTTATTGAATTGAGTATTGGATTGATCTTGATCTCGTGGTGGCAATTGGCTTGAAAATAGCCTCTAGGTGCCCATACGGAGACACACGCAGGCGTGTGTCTAGGTCGTCCGTCCCCCGCACATTAGTGTTTTAAGTCGAATAGACCACGGGCAATCACACGGCCGCTTGTTTAGGCCGTGTGTGACACACGGTTAACACATGGCGCGTGTGCCTGGCCGTGTGAAGTCCGCACCTTGCACTTGTAATTTGAATTGCCACACGGTGAAGTACACGGGTGTTTGTATGGACCGTATGGATAAGTCAGAATGCCAAAGTTTATCACATGGGCCAAAGCCACGGGTGTGTCGAGGCCGTGTGAAATTAGTCAGTGTCGACCACGGGTGGAAGACACGGGCATATCTTAGGGGTACATGGGCGTGTCCTAAGTCACATGGGCGTGTGACCCCTATTTCGAGGAAGAGTTCTCGATTGAGTTCTGAAAGTTTCCGGATAGGTGTTTAAGGCCTCGTAGGCTGATGAAACGTATGTTTTGATTAAGAAAGAGAAGTTTCTGTTTCGAAACAAAATTTTACAGCCCGTAAGTATATGTTTACTTAAGTTCAAGTATGGTAACGTCTCGTATTCAGTCTCAGCCTAGGACTTGGGTATGGAGTGTTACATTTAGTGGTATCAGAGCTACGATTTAGTCGGTTCTAGGACTAACATAGCACGAGCACGAGTCTTGCTATACATGCCTAACGTAAGAATGTTTTTATAATGATAGTGTGACGACTCCTGACGACTTAAATTATGTTTATACATATAGTAAATGGATCCCAAAGAGTCTGAATGATGACGTAGAAAGTAACGCGCCGGCTCCTGCTGAAGGGACGGTGCCTAACGAGAATGAGAATAGACCCACTATGGTGAGTTAGAGATGAGGAGAAGAGGCTAGAGAAGCCTTCCTCCATATGATGAACACGTGGTATACGGAGTTCGTTTGTACGAACTCGAATGCTCAAATCCTCCAGCCCCACCTATTCCTCAACCTATCCCAAAGAGCCCCTCAAGTAGTAGAGGTGGTAAGAGGAGAGAAGCCTCCGGTTGATAGGATTAGGAAACATTGGGCAGAATAATTTCAGGCTAAAAAGGATGATGATCCGGAAAAGGCCGAGTTCTTGTTAGAGAATACCATCAGGGTATTCAATGAATTGTCATGCACGTGTGAGGAATGCATGAAGTTTGTAGTCTCTCTTTTAAGAGATTCTGCTTACCAATGGTGGAACACCTTAGTGTCAGTGGTACCACGAGAAAAGATCACGCGGGAGTTCTTTCAAGAAGAGTTCGTAAAGAAGTATATCACCAAAGATTTGTCGATTAGAAGAGAAAGAAATTTCTAGAACTGAAGCAAGGTAAGATGTCCGTAACTGATTATGAGCGTGAATTTGTACGACTCAGTAAATATGCTCGAGAGTGTGTATACACCGAGGCCATCATGAGCAAGAGATTCGAAGATGGACTAAATGAGGACATTAAGTTGTTTGTTGCTGTCCTAGAATTAAAAGAATTTGTTGTGTTAGTGGAGCGGGCTTGTAAAGCCGAAGAGCTAGTTAAAGAGAAGAGAAAATCTGAAATGGAGTCTCGTGACTCTAGAAAGAGACAGTGGAATAAGTCATTCCAACCCTCTTCCAAGAAGTCAAGAGATTTCTCCACCCGATCGGCTTCATCCATAGGGTTTTCAAGTAGAAACAAGGGTAAACAGTATTCGGGAAATAAGGCACGTGACTACTTGGGCCGCTAGTGTGGGGAACATTCGATCTGATAGACTGGAATGCCCACAGTGCGGTAGACGTCATCTTGGTGAGTGTCGAGTGCATGAAAATGCTTGTTTCAGATGTGGTTCTTAGGATCACTTTATAAAAGATTGTCCTGAGATGATGAAAGAAGAGAGAACTCAGAACCCGAGATCTAGGAGTATGGTCAGAGGAAGACCGTAGAAGAACCCGGGTAGTGGAGCAAGTGGTAGAGGTAACCCTAAAGAGCATGTTGCGAGACCCGAGGGTAGGGCACTGAAAGGACGTATGCCATTCGCTGGCGCCGCGAAGAGGCATCTTCTCCTGAAGTTATTACGGGTACCTTTTCTCTTCATGATATTAAAGTTATTCCTTTAATAGATCCCAGATCCATACACTCTTACATTTTCATGAAACTAGTGTCCAGTATGAGTATGCCTATAGAGTCTACAGAATTTGTGGTTAAAGTGTCTAATCCATTAGGCCAAAGTGTGCTTGTAACACCCCTATCCATTATGCGACATGGAATACATTATGGATCTTTTCAAGCTCGGATGGTAACAACAATCGATATGCGACAGGTCCAACTCGCTCAATGATCTCATACGGTCCGATGAACCTAGGACTCAACTTGCCTTTCCGTCCGAAACGGAGTACTTTCTTCCACGGTGACACTTTCAGAAACACTTTGTCGCCGATTTCAAATTCTATATCTTTTCTTTTTAAGTCTGCATAAGACTTTTGACGATCAGATGCTGCTTTCAAACAATCTCAGATCAGTTTCACTTTCTGTTCTGAATCTCTTATCAAATCAACTCCATGTAGCTTATTTTCATTGAGCTCAGTCCAAAACAGAGGTGTACGACATTTAGTCCATACAGAGCTTCATATGGTGCCATTTTGATGCTTGATTGAAAATTGTTATTGTATGCAAATTCAATCAAAGGCAGCTACTGTTCCCACGAACCATTAAACTCAAGTATACAGCATCTTAACATATCTTTGAGAATCTGAATAATCCGTTCAGACTGACCATCTGTTTGCGGATAAAAAGCTGTACTAAAATGCAGTTTTGTGCCTAAAGCTTCTTGCAATTTCTTCCAGAACCTCGAGGTAAATCTCGGGTCTCTATCTGACACAATGGATAGTGGCACTCCGTGCAATCTAACAATCTCGGAAACATAAAGCTCAGCTAATCTATCAAGTGAATAGTCAGATCTTACCGAAATAAAATGGGCAGATTTCGTTAATCGATCAACTACAACCCATATCGTATCTTTCTTTCTCGGAGTTTGAGGAAAACCAGAAACAAAGTCCATTGTCACTCTATCCCATTTCCACTCAGGAATCAGAATTGGCTGTAGCAAACCAGACGGAACTTGTTGTTCAGCTTTCACTTGCTGACAAACTAAACATTTCGAAACAAAGTTAGAAATGTCTAGTTTCATACCAGACCACCAATAGTGTTGCTTCAGATCATGGTACATCTTAGTACTTCCCGAATGAACAGATAGACAGCTGTTATGTACTTCACTTAAAATCAACTGAATCAATTCCAAATTTCTTGGAACACAGATACGATCTCAAAATCTCAAACAATCATCAACAACTCGAAATTCAGATTCAGAATTCGAACCATACTGAGCTCATTGCGCTAATAACTCATTGTCAGATTTCTGAGCATCACATATCTGCTGTATAAACAACGGTTTCACTTTTAGTTTAGCCATCACAGAACTATCATCAGATAAATCTAACTGAGCAATTAAAGCATGTATTGCAAACAATGATTTTCTACTCAATGCATCAGCAACAACGTTTGCTTTACCCGGATGATAATCTATCACAAGTTCATAATCTTTTAACAATTCTAGCCGTCTTCTCTGTCGCAGATTCAAATCCTTCTGAGTCATCAGATATTTCAGACTTTTATGATCCGAAAACACGTGACATTTCTCACCATACAAATAATGGCGCCAAATCTTAAGTGCAAACACAATCGCGGCTAGCTCAAGGTCGTGCGTCGGATAATTCTTTTCATGAGGCTTCAATTGTCTTGAGGCATAAGCTACAACTTTGCCTTCCTGCATCAAAACACATCCCAAACCGTTTAATGAAGCATCACTATAAACAACAAATTCTTTACCCGATTTTGGTTGTACTAACACTGGAGCTTCTGTTAACAAAGTTTTCAACTGATCAAAACTTTTCTGACATCTATCAGACTATTCAAATCTAACATCTTTCTGAAGTAGTTTTGTCAACGGAGTAGCTATCACTGAAAATCCTTTCCCAAATCGACGATAATAACCAGCTAGGCCCAGAAAGCTACGGACTTCAGACACGTTCCTTAGAGGTTTCCAATCCAGAATAGTAGAAATCTTGATCAGACCAACTCGAATCCCAGAAGCTGACACAATATGCCCCAGAAAACTAACCTCGTGTAACCAGAATTCACATTTGCTGAATTTTGCGTACAATTGCTTATCTCTCAGAGTTTGCAACACAATCCTCAGATGTTCAGTATGCTCCGTTTCATCCCGTGAATAAATCAAAATATCATCTATGAACACCACAACAAATCGATCTAGGTACGGTCTGAAAATTATGTTCATCAGATCCATAAAAATAGCAGGAGCATTGGTTAGTCCAAATGGCATAACTAAAAACTCATAATGCCCATACCTCGTTCTGAAAGCAGTCTTCAGAATATCTGAATCTTTAACTCTCAATTGGTAATACCCCGATCTCGATCAATCTTAGAAAATACAAGAGCTCCTTTTAATCGGTCAAATAAATCATCAATCTCGGGCAACGGATATTTATTCTTTATCGTCACTTTATTCAATCGATTTGTAATCGATACACATCCTCATCGTGCCATCTTTCTTTTTTACAAACAGAACAGGAGCACCCCAAGGCGAGAAACTCGGTCTAGCAAACCCTCTATCAGTTAAATCTTGCAACTGCGACTTTAACTTTTTCAATTCTGTTGGTGCCATTCTATACGGAGCTATTGAAATAGGTGTAGTACCAGGTAACAACTCAATACCAAACTCAACTTCACGAATCGGAGGCAAACCCGATAACTCTTCTAGGAATACATCAGAAAACTCACAGACAATAGGCACTGACTCAACTTTCCTTTTAGATACTTTCAAATCAATTACATAAGCAAAATATGCTTCATATCCCTTTTTCACATACTTTTGAGCTTTTAACACCGATATCACAGCAGGCAAACCATTCAAATCATTAGATTCAATCCGTACAATTTCATCATTCGGACATCTCAAATCAATAGTCTTTCTTTTACAATCCACAATAGCATCATGCAAAAACAACCAGTCCATACCCAGAATGATATCAAACTCATCAAATGGAAAAAGCATCAAATCAGCAGGGAAACAAATATCTCGAAACATTAATGGACAATTCTTGCATACTTTGTCAACCAGGACACTTTTACCTAAGGGGTTCGATACTTTTATAATAAACTCAGTAGACTCTACTGGCAAAGTCTTACTGAATACTAAATTCATGCATATATATGAATGCATAGAACCAGGGTCTATCAATACAATCACAGAAGTATCATAAAGTGTAAAAGTACCCGTTATAACATCAGGTGATGAAGCTTCCTCACGAGCTCGGATAGCATACACTCTGGTAGGCGCTCTAGCTTCAAATCTCGCAACAGTCTCTCTTGTAGTTCTCTGACTACCACTGACATTTCTTACATTCTTCGAAGGTCTACCTCTCACGTTGCATTATCGATCTCGATTACGAACGAAGATCGCTCAACGGACTCGTGGCAATCACGGATAAAATGATCAAGTGATCCACATCTCAAGCAAGCTCTGTCATTTAATCTACAGCTTCTCGAATGCCTTTTTCCACAATATTTACATTCAGGTCTCTCAGGTCGAGCATTACCAACGCTAGCCACTGAAGTTGCTAGAGTTTTAGAACTCATTTGCGGTCTAGATTGATTTCTATTTGAATGACCCACATTATCTCTGAAACAACTTTGATTATCTCTGAATCTTTTCGGAGTAGACTGAAATGATTTACTCTGAAATCTCTTTCTCATATCTCGAGCTTCAGACTCAGCTTTTCTTTTATCTTTACTGAGTGCCTCGGCTTTGCACGCTCGGTCAACGAGTACAACAAACTCTTTTATTTCTAAAATTCCGACTAGCAAACGAATGTCTTTGTTAAGCCCATCTTCAAACCTTTTGCACATTATAGCTTCAGATGATACACATTCTCGAGCGTACTGACTCAATCTCACGAACTCTCGTTCATATTCCGAAACAGTCATTCGGTCTTGTTCTAGTTCCAAAAATTCCTTTCATTTCTGATCTACGAATCTCTCACTGATATATTTCTTTCGGAACTCGCTCTGAAAGAAGTCCCATGTAACTCGCTCTTTCGGAATAACAGATATCAGAGTTTTCCACCATTGGTACGCTGCATCTCGGAGCAATGATACAACACACTTTATGCATTCTTCCAGAGTAAGGGACATTTCGTCAAATACCCGAATAGTATTTTCTAACCAGAATTCGGCCTTTTCAGCATCATCATCATTGGTAGCTCGGAATTATTCAGCCCCATACTTACGAATCTTGTCAACCAGAGGCTTATTTAACAGATTTATACCCATCACCGGAGGCACAACTGATGTCTGAGGGGGATTAACCAGGGGCGGGGGTTGCAAAACAGTCGGTTATTCCTTACAAATTGAGTGAACCATTCACTCATCATTTGGAAGAAAGCTTCTTTAGCTTATTCCCCTTGACCGCTAGTAGCCGGTCTCGGATCAGAGGGCGCTGTCCCTTGCGCGGGAGTAGGCGCATTGCTTTCTACGTCGTCAGCTACGGCTCTTTCGGGATCCATTACTATACGAAAATCACATTTTACACGTTAGGATTCATCACACTATAACAGTTCAGACATATGGCATGTATAGCTAGACTCTGACACGCTACGTTAGTCCGAGAATTGACTAAACCGTAGCTCTGATACCAACCAAATGTAACACCCCTATCCCGTGTCCATCGCCAAATTAGGGTTAGGAGCGTTACCGAATATATTGGAAACAATTTATAGAAATTCATACACGCATTCATCATTCTCAAGCATAGTGTCCCTTAATAAGGTCATCGAGACCTTAAACATGCTTATAAATTGGGTCGGGACTAAATCGAATCACTTACAAAATTTCGTGGAAAATTAAAACTTTTCTAAAGTACAGGGGATACACGCCCGTGGGAGGAAACTGTGTGCCCTCCACGGCTGCTAGACACCCCCGTGTGTCCTGCCCGTGTTCGAATCTGACTTAAGTTCCACGGCCACCAAGCACGTCCGTGGTCGAAACTGACTTACCTTCCACGGCCACCAAGCACGCCTGTGTGCTCAGGCCGTGGTCGATTCTGCCAAAAATCACACGGTTACTAGGCAGAAGGCACGCCCGTGTACCCTGGCCATGGTCTATTCTATTGAAATCCACATGGCTACTAGACACGTTCGTGTGCCAAGGCCGTGTGCCCTTAAGCTAGCTACTGACTTCCTCACACGGTCACTAGGCACGCCCGTGTACCCTGACCATGTGACATTATAGACCATTTTCAAGGCCAAAATGCCACCCATTTAGGTCTCACCTATAAGCAACATTTACTAACACTTCTCTTGCATATTTCACAACCAATAACACACCAAACAACCATTCTATCAATACATACAATACTCATTTCATTCATGTCAACCTTCAAGACAAAACACATATATAACTAAGGCATATTTCATTCATTTACCTACCCAAAAATCTTGACCATTTCATGAGCATTAAACCATACCAAAATAACTACACATACCACATTCATCAAGGCATAATATGAACCAATAATTAACCACATCTCATGACCAAGTCTATACATCAACTTATAACAAAAACTAGCCTATACATGCCATATCTATATGTGTACATTTCCAAAGTGTACCAAAATTATTTTAGAAGTGTGATGACGATCCGTGACGGTCTCGAGCCTTCAGTAGCTTTGACGACCTATAAAACAGAGAAAACACACACAGAGTAAGCTTTCCAAAAGCTTAGTAAGTCATATACAAATGAACATAACATGAAAGACATATATGTACACATAAGTACATTGTTTCATTTAAAGTTTTTAACAACAATCACATAATGCTTTGATTTCATGTACTTGGCCATATTTACCACATTCATCAACTTAAAAATTCTTACAAATACAAGGCTCTTTCATGCTTATTTCCACATATCATATCATTATCCCAACATACATTCTCATCATAGTAAGATCATATAGATACTTACCTTATATACACGCTTGGTGTATAAGTCAACGTACCTGAAACAGATTCTCTATTTACATAACCATTCGGATCATAGACTTGCCCGTTGAACCGTAAGGAATCTAGTAGGATACTCAGAAACTCGGATAGTCATACAATGCCAACGTCCTAGACGAGGTCTTATATGCACTCGGATATCGATGCCACTGTCCCAGACAGGGTCTTACACGAATCAATACGATGCCAACGTCCCAGACGTGGTCTTACACAAAATCTCAAATCAACGCCAACGTCCCAGATGTGGTCTTACATGATAAAACAGAATAGATACCTATGTCATGACATAGCTAATCCTATCTATTCCTAGGCTCACACGGGACTTTTCGAACATTGTCGTTATATCGACCTTATCTCAGAATTCATATGCATAACCTCTCATAAGTATCCATCGTCAACATTAGTCATATGAACAAATATAATTTCATACAAGTATGTTTATTTGCAAAGTGACTTACCTCGGATTCGATTTATCGGGAATGGAAACGGCTACTTGATTACTTTCGCTTTCCCGCGATCTAAGTCCATTTTCCTCGGTTCTTGATCTAAACATATTCAGAATTAACCCTTTTATTCACTATTTCATTCAATTCAATCCATACACACATATTTAGGGCTATTTACAAATTAACCCTCACATTTTCACATTCAGACAATTTAGTCCAATTTTCTCCAAACATCAAATGTACACAATTTGTTCACACATATGCATAGCCGAACTTCCCTAGGGACTATATAAGTCCAAATATTTCATCAAATTCACAAATTAGTCCTCCAAAATAATATTTTCACAATTTAGCCCTATTTAGCTAAATTCACCAAAACTTCAAGAATAAAACATGTTCATCTAGCTCAATTCTTTCATTTATCAACTAAACTCATTTTAAAACTCAACATATCAACAATGGCATCTCACACAAACATCATCAATACTCAAAATTAGTACATGGGTTTGATAGCTCTCGAAGCAACGATTACAAAAACATAGAAATTATCAAAAACGAATCGAAATCTAACCTTGAATTTAAGCTTGAATGTGCCGAAAATACAAAGCTTCAAAGCTTTCTTTTTCTTTCCAAAATTCGGTGGAAAATGCATGAATGAATGCTTATTTTCATGCCAATTTTTATTAATAATACATTAATAAACAATTTCCCATTTTAGCCATATAAAACAAAATTTTTATAACATAAATAACAAGGTCATTTTTGACCATAACCACCCACTATCTAAATAGTGGTTCAATTGCCATTTAAGGCCATAACTTTAAAAAGCCACAACACATTAGTACTTAAACAAATAGCATACAACTTTCACATTTAATGGAAATCAATCCTCTGCTCAAATTAAACACACAAACGAACAAATTAGCTTATGAAACTTTAACACATGCTTAATCACTCATCGATGTCACAGAAATTAATAATAAAATATTATACGAACTCAGATTTGTGGTCCCGAAACCACTTTTCGACTAGGGTATAAATTGGGCTGTTACAGTGCTAGTCGATAAAGTATGTAATGATTGCCCATTGATGATTAGAGGTCATTATTTTAAAGCAAACCTTATGTTGTTACCATTTGATGAGTTTGACATCATTCTTGGTATGGACAGGTTGACCACTCATGATGTAATAGTAAATTGTGGGAAGAAATATATTGAGATGAGATGTGAGAATGGGGACACTCTCCATGTAGAATCGCATTTAACAAGGTAGATCGCCGGTAATGATTTCTCATATGACGGCACGTAAATACATACATAAAAAGGGTATGAGGCATATTTGGCCTTTGTGATGAATGATAGAGAAACAGAGTTAAAGGTTGAGTCAGTACCGATAGTATGTGAGTACTTGGATGTTTTTCTCGAGGAATTACCAGGATTACCACCAGTTAGAGAGGTTGAGTTCAGCATTGAGCTAGCTCCTGCATCGCATCAATATCTATTACTCCTTACAGAATGGCTACAACGGAGTTGAGAGAGTTGAAGTCACAGTTGCAAGACTTGACAGATAAAGGTTTTGCAAGATCAAGTTGTTCTCCATGGGGTGCTCCAGTTTTATTTGTGAAAAAGAAAGATGGCACCATGAGATTGTGCATAGATTACCGTTAGCTTAATAAAGTGACCAAGAAAGAACAAGTACCCATTGCCAAGGATCGATGATTTGTTCAATCAATTGAAGGGGGCCATTTGTGTTCTCTAAGATAGACTTGAGATCTGGGTACTACTAGTTGAGAGTAAAGGATTCAGATGAATCCAAGACCGCTTTTCGAACGAGGTATGGGCATTATGAATTTTTAGTCATGCTCTTTGGTTTGACCAATGCTCCTGCGGTATTCATGGACTTAATGAACCGCATCTTTAGGCCATACCTCGACAAGTTTGTAGTCATTTTTATCGACGACATATTTATTTATTCCCAAGATGAGAATGAGCATGCTGAGCATCTACGAACAGTCTTGCAGACTCTACGAGAAAATTAGCTTTATGCCAAGTTCAGTAAAAGTGAATTTTGGCTCAAGGAAGTAGGATTTCAGGGACATATTATCTCAGGTGATGGAGTCCGAGTAGATCCAAGTAAGATTTCGGCCATAATGGACTGAAATCCACCAAGGAATGTCTCTGAGATTAAAAGTTTTCTAGGCCTAGCTGGCTATTATAGACGATTCGTCAAGGGGTTTTCCATGATTGCAACTCTGATGACGAAATTGTTACAGAAAAATGTGAAGTTTGAGTGGACAGAAAGATGCCAACAAAGTTTCGAGAAACTAAAGGCATTATTGACAAAAGCTTTGATTTTAGTACAACCCGAGACAGGGAAAGAGTTCGTGATATACAGTGATGCATCCTTAAATGGATTAGGCTGTGTACTTATGCAAGAAGGCAAAGTGATTGATTATGCCTCAAGACAGCTAAAGTCCCATGAGAATAATTATCCGACGCACGATTTAGAGTTGGCTGCCATAGTCTTCGCATTGAAGATTTAGAGACACCATTTATATGGTGAAAGATGTCAAATTTTCACCGATCACAAAAGTTTGAAGTACTTGATGATGCAGAAAGAGTTGAACTTAAGGCAACGGAGATGGTTAGAGTTGATAAAAGACAATGAGTTGGTCATTGACTACCATCCCGGAAAGGCGAATGTGGTCGCTGATGCTTTGAGTAGAAAGTCCCTATTTGCATTAAGGGCAATGAATTCGTGGATGACCTTATCTGACGATGGTTCTATTCTAGCTGAGTTGAGAGCTAGACCAATGTTCCTCCAAGAGATCTTTGAGGCTTAGAAAGAGGATAGTGAATTGCAAGCAAAAAGAGTTCAGTGCGAGTCAGATGTTGAGTCTGATTTCCGGATTAGTTCCAATGGAAGTCTGATGTTTAAAGATAGAGTTTGCGTACCGAGAAAAGAAGAGCTTATTCAGAAAATGTTGCATGAGGCACATAACGGATGTTTATCTGTACATTCGGGTAGTACCAAGATGTATAATGACTTGAAGAAACAGTATTGGTGGCCAAGAATGAAGAAAGATATTTCAGAGTTTGTTTCCAAATGCATGATTTGTCAGCAAGTAAAGGCTGAACACCAAGTACCTTCGGGTTTGCTTCAACCCATTTCGGTTCCCGAGTGGAAATGGGACCGTATCACCATGGATTTTGTAATGGGTTTACCGTTGTCACCAAGCAAGAAAGATCATGTATGGGTTGTGGTTGACAGACTTACGAAATTGACCCATTTCATACCTGTACGAGTGGATTACTCACTCGACAAGTTGGCAAACTTGTATGTTTCAGAAATAGTAAGGCTACATGGAGTTCCTTTGTCAATCATATCGGATAGAGATCCGAGATTCACCTCTAGATTTTGGAAGAAGTTACAAGAAGCCTTGGGTACAAAATTGAGTTTTAGTACAGCTTTTCATCCTCAAAGTGACGATCAATCAGAGAGGTTAATACAAGTACTCGAAGATATGCTCCGATGTTGTATTCTTGAATTCCAAGGCAGTTAGGAAAAGTTTCTCCCATTAGTAGATTTTGCCTACAATAGTAGTTTTTAGTCGAGCTTGCAGATCGCGCCTTATGAGGCTTTATATGGGCGTAAGTGTCGAACGCCTTTATATTGGACTGAACTCAAGGAAAACCAGATTCACGGGGTTGATTTGGTTAGAGAAACCGAACAGAAGGTGAAAGTAATTCGAGAAAGTTTAAAGGCTACTTCTGACAGACAAAAATCCTACTCGGATTTAAAAAGAAAAGAGATAGAGTATCAGGTCGGGGATAAAGTTTTCTTGAAAGTGTCACCATGGAGAAAGGTTCTCAGATTTGACTGTAAAGGCAAGTTGAGTCCACGTTTTATCGGACCATACGAGATTACTGAGAGACTTGGGCCGGCAGCTTATCGATTGGCTTTGCCATCAGAGTTAGAAAAGATACATGATGTGTTTCACGTGTCCATGTTGTGATGCTACCGATCAGACCCTTCACATATAATTGCCTCGTCAGAGATAGAGATTTATCCCGACATGACTTATGGTGAAGAACCAGTTAAGATTTTAGCTCGGGAAGTCAAACAGCTAAGAAATAAAAGTATTGCCCTAGTGAAAGTGTTGTGGCAAAGACATGGGATAGAGGAAGCTACGTGGGAACTAGAAGAGAGCAGGAGAAACCAGTACCCAAACCTATTTGCTGGTAAGATTTTCGAGGACGAAAATTCCTAAGAGGGGGAGAATTGTAACATCCCGATTTAGGGCCTAGTCGGAACAGTGGTGCGAGACCACAAATCCAAAGTAGTAAAATGAGTTTTGAGGTTTAAGATATGTTTGCATGATAGTATGAAAGTTTCATGTAGAAATTTTATGAAATTGTCATTGAATGGTCCATTAGGACTAAATTGCAAAAGTTGCAAAATTTGAGATTCTAGAAGCTTTTAGTATGAAATAGCTTTGGAATATTAATTAGAAGTCCTTAAATAGCAATTTGCCCAAATTATAATTTTTGGACAAAAATGGACATTAGTTAGAAATTTTGAAAGTTTAGTGAGAAGGGCATTTTGGTCATTTATCAATTAAATGATTAAAAAGGGAAAAAGATGACAAAAATCTTATTCATCTTCTTCCCCTTGTGCCGAAAATTTGAGAGACTCCATAGCTAGGGTTCTTCAATTTTTTTGAAGCTTGCTAGTAAGTGCATCCTAGCCCCATTTTTAATATTCTTCGTATTTTTAGAGTCCTCGTATTATGAATTACCTATTTATAGCTATAAGTTGAGCTAGAATTCATGTTCATAAATCTACTCATGTATGACATGCTTGTAAAATGATGTTTTATGAAATATTATGAGAGTTTGATGTTAGATAAACATCTTTTCCTAAATGAATTTCATGAAAAATGCTAGTAAGGACTAGTTTGTAAAAGTTGTGAAATTTGTCATACATGATAGAAATAGTGAGAATTGATTGTTGCAATAGTTAAGAGAATGAATCAGCTAAGCATGAAGTTCACGAAAGTTGAATAAAAATCACTTTACGAGCCTTGGGGCAAAAGTGTAATTATGAGGAAGTTTAGGGGCAAAATGGTAATTTTGCCAAAGTATGAGTTAAGAGTCAATTTAGTCAATGTGTGTATTAAATGAGCTAAATTATTATTATATATCAAGAAAAAATGAAGTCCGGATCGAAACCAAGGCAAGAACAAAGTCGAGGACTAAATTGCATTTCTACATACATTTTGTACATTAAGGTAAGTTTGTATGACTTCTAAGCTTTATGATTAATATCATTGAATTGCTTAGTATGATGTAGAATATATCTTAATTCCATGAGATTTTTGATGCTATGCTAAACAAAGAAATCAATGAGATTAAGTATGAGAAAGTCCCGATTGAAGTTGAATTACTTAGGATACTCGATCTATCACATGAGACAAGGAAATCCGTATAAGACCAAGCCAAGGCATGGCATCGGCAATCAAGCAAGTTATCATGTAAGACCAAGACCTTGGCATTGAAGAGTTATTATGAGATGAAGATTCATATAAGCCCAAGCCAAGGCATGGCATTGGTGAGTCTCCATGTAAAGATGTCATGTAAGTCCAAGACAAGTCTTGGCATTGAAAAGCTGTCATGAGATAGAGATCCCATGTAAGTCCAAGCCAAGGCATGGCATTGGTGAGTAACAAGGAAGATTTCATGTAAGTCCAAGCCAAGGCTCGGCATTAACCCGTTCATGAGTAAAGATACCAAGTAAGACCATGTCAAGACATGGCAATGGTAAGTTCCCAATGGAACACACAAGGAAGACTTCGTGTAAGTCCATGTCAAGACATGGCATCGATACCAAGTTGAGAGATCCCATGTAAGACCATATCTAGGGTATGGCTTTGGCATCGAGATATTTCTGAGATGAGATTCAGTATCCTCGGTTATTCATAGTAATTCATCGGGCAAAAGAGTAAAGAATAAATGAGAAAGCAAGAAAGTTAAGCAAGTAAAGCTATCATCAAAGTATACTAATCTATATGATTAAGTGATACGGGTACCTTGTTTACCTTACAAGCACGAGACTAGTAAGTACCATGATAAGTGTAAGAATCATTAAGAGTAAGTAAGCTCAAGCATGTGAACTTAGCAATGCCTTTGCTTATGATGAATGAGTATGTTAAGTATATATATACATTGTTATATGCATTACATGCAAACTTACTAAGTGAAATGCTTACGTCTTTAATTCTTTCTTTCCATGTAGTCCTGCCAAGCTAATCTCGTGGATCATCGTCATCGGAGCTCGGAGCACACTATCAATCGCTATTTTGGTATAGCCAAGTTGTTTATATTAAGTATGGCATGTATAGGAAGCATTTCATTTTGAGTTATGTTTTAGAATTAGCCAAAGTGTTGGCTATCAAGCTTAGTATTCTTTTTGTATATGGCCAAAGAGATGGGTCATGAATGATTAAGTATGTATGTTTTTATCTATCAATGAAGTATGCAGCCTTGTTCATGTTAGATGTAATACTTGAGTTATTGAATTGAGTATTGGATTGATCTTGATCTCAGGGTGGCAATTGGCTTGGAAAATAGCCTCTAGGTTCCCACACGGATAGACACACGGGCGTGTGTCTATGTCGTGTGTCCCCTGCACATTAGTGTTTTAAGTTAAAATAGACCACGGGCTAATCACACGGCCGTTTATTTAGGCCGTGTGTGACACACAGTTAACACATGGGCGTATGCCCTGGCCGTGTGAAGTCTACACCTTGCACTTGTAATTTGAATTGCCACACGGCTGAAGTACACGGGCGTGTGTATGGACCGTGTGGATAAGTCAGAATGCCAAAGTTTAACACACGGGCCAAAGCCACGGGCGTGTCGAGGCCGTGTGAAATTAGTCAGTGTCGACCACGGGTGGAAGACACGGGCATGTCTTAGGGGTACACGGGCGTGTCCCAAGTCACATGGGCATGTGACCCCTGTTTCGAGGAAGAGTTCCCGATTGAGTTCTGAAAGTTTCCGGATAGGTGTTTAAGGCCTCGTAGGCCCATGAAACGTATGTTTTGATTAAGAAAGAGAAGTTTCTATTTCGAAACAAAATTTTACAGCCCGTAAGTATATGTTTACTTAAGTTCAAGTATGGTAATGTCTCGTATTCAGTCTCAGTCTAGGACTTGGGTATGGGGTGTTACAGAAACAATATGGTCGCCAGTGTCCAAAGCGTCGTACGAGTTAACATCAAACATGAACCTGCGTCGGGTCCTGAAAATTTGTCCAAATTCCACTATGATATGCACCAATATGGATATTCGAGAGAAGAACAACCAACAGAGGCTCTACGGGTACTGTAGAAACCTAGGGCATACGAAGGCAACATGTTCTGTACTTAGGGGTACGTTGGGGCCTCAATGTCAGTAACATTCATTTTTTTGACGATATAAAATTGATTACAATGCATACTTTTTTGTTTAATTTTTTTTTATTTTATTAAAACTTGCATTCCAACTGTATTTGCAGTTGTATTTACCATTTTCAATTTATCAAGGAATTGAACTTTTCAAAATTATGTATAATTTACATCACAATTTAAGAAAGAAAAATATGAGTTCCAATACAAATATACCAAAAAAAATTTGTTTCTTTATTGATATCGTTAATATTTACATCACAATAAGTAAATAAAAAATACATCATCGACATCGTCGGGCTGAATGCGTGCCGCACGAAGGTGGTTGACGGATGCGCGTAGGATTTCTGCACACAACTAGTGGTGCCAGCTCCTGCACTAGATCGTGACCATCATCTTCGTCTTCTTCATCTTCACTTCCACCCATGTGCTTATCTTCATCCCCACCGTCATCTTTATCTTGATCTCCATCGTCGTCTTCATCTTTATCTCCACCCTCAGTTTCATCTTCGTCTTCATCGCCTTTACTTCGTACTCGAGTGTGGTGTCGTCCTAGCCTCCCATCTTATGTCCTCCACTTTACGAGAATATTGTGTCGTCAACAACCCACCCCGATAAAATAATGAAGCAGTGGGTATTTGTGACACCACCAGTGTGTAATCGTAAGGTGTCATAAAACTCAAATACATCGATATTGACCCGAGCATCATCACTGGCATCGATAACTGGATCGATGTCGGCATCGTCATTGGTGACGGGACATGCGTCGGTATCTGACTCAGCATTTGTGTCGACATCGACGTTGGCATGAGGGTGTAAAATACGGGGAATGTCGGTGCCCAAAAATATATACCTACAGGAGGGGTAGAAACATGGATGTACGACTGTGCGTAGTGTGGTGATTGTGAAAAAAAAACATGGGGTTAGTGAAATAAATAGGAATAAGTGAAGTGAATTAATCGAGATGTGGCGTAGACATAGGCAACACTTGTTCAGTTGGAGTCGATGACGAACTCGACACGTGACCGCGTCCAAACCTACACTGCTAGGACGGTTGTCGTTCCCTCTTCTAACAAAGTTGTCTACTCCTCGCCTCAACAAATAGAAAATATGGCTTTCTCGCGAGTCTGAACCACAAAAAGTACTCCAAATAGGCCATCATGTCCGCTGAGAAAAATGGTTCCCGAATGGGTAAGATTTCCATCCTACGATCTCAAGCGTTGATGTATTATTTGTGAATATCTCATTAATTCTTGTCATTTTTCCCCCGCTGGTCCACTTTGTGCAGTTCATCCATGTGTCATGGTGGCGACAGAATTTGTTTCATCCACCCGAACTATTGCATCACTCAATTTGATTCGTGCATTTCCATCATCGCGTACATTATCAACGGCATCTTCACATCCCACATACTCTGATTGTTTAAAAATTTCGAAGGGACGCATTTTATTATATCTGACTCGACACTTGACATCTATTGAAATTGTAGTGCACAATTGTAAATTCTATTATGTACGAATTTTTATTTTACAAGTAATTGCGTAATTATTATAGGTTGGAAAGAATAAGTAACTAACCTCGGCTTCTGAATGTTGATTTAACAGTAGTTTGATATCTTCGAGTTGGCTGGTCGGGTAGTCCCACTTAACTCGGCCCATGGTTCCACCTGTATAAGCGATATGTTAATTCAAACTTATAATAAATAAATAACGTTTAATATACAAACTACATATTTATTAAGAAATGATTTTACCTTGTCACCAATGAGAACATGTATAGGTCGTTCACTCGGGGACGTAGAAATGGTAATTGCCACCAGGCCCACGACTGCAACAGGAGCAAGCAACCACCGATTGACATCTTATCCGGTTTTGTTGCCCGACACAACTCCCGGTACAATAAGGCCAACACGACTGATCCCCAACTCTGTTGTCTGCATTATTTGAAGTCGACTAGGTGTAGCAGCCACTTTACGTGCTCTAAATTTTGAGATTTATCAGGCATTAAAATGCCCCCGATTAACTTCACGATGAATGCTCGGGCATATTGTTCTTTGACAACACCGGTCGCGTCTTGAGAAAGCTCCATGAAATTGGTTTCGAACCACTTCATTGCTATCCGGCCACCTTGAAACTTGTTTGGGACCTTCCCCAAAAATGTCACGTAAAGGTCCTCTTTATCGGGAATGATCGTTGACCTCTTGACGATTGGCCCATCAATGTGTAAACCGAGTTGTAAAGCTACATCTTCGAGTGTGATACACTCGCCGCATGGAAGATGGAAAGTGTGTGTCTTAGGCCCCTATCTTTCCACCAACGAGCTGATGAGTGTATGATTGAGTTTACAGCCCCCAAGCATACGAAACATATGCAAGAATCTGCGTCTTGCAAGTAACCACGAATTTCAGTGATTGGACCCTTTGACAAATTGCGTATGAACTCCTTTAAAACACGATCATCCTCCTATTTCTACCGACAAAAAAATTCATTTAAAATATTTTTAAAAAAATAAAAAAAATTAAAATTTAACTTGATTGAAAATAACGAAATTTAAAATTTCGCTTTACCATAATCGCTTAAGCGGTAGAAATGTGTTTGTCATTAAAGCGAATTAGAGAGGTTGCAATTCGTGAAAACATAATCCAAACAAATAAAATACGAAATAATTTTTAATATTTTTAAACGAGCATATCGAAATATTTAGAACAAAACTTAAGAAAATTGAGAGAACTAAGAGATTTCAGAAATTAGAATGAATTGATAGAGTTGGATTTTAGTGGAAAAAAAATGACCGTTGGGCTCTTTTTAAAATTTTTTATTGTTGCCTATCAACGTTCAAAAAATTGTTGGAATTTAACCGTTTGGAGGAAAGTGGGCGCGCTTTTCCTTTCTCTCTCAAAAAACGGTCTATTTCTTTAAAATTAAAAAAAAAACTGCTAAAAATCGAAATAAAAAAAATTAACATATAGACCTAAATTAGCCTGCTTACTTATTTAAATAACTTACAACATATATAATTTTCTAAATAATCATCTATATAATATTAGACATCACAATTAATAATCTAATTTTGGGCGCATGCAGAAGACTTACCAGTTTGGTGTTATCGGCGTTTGCTGCTGAAGCGCTAACAGTTATCCATGATCTCCGGTTTGCCATCGAGTTGGGATTCCAGTCAGTGGTTTTAGAAGGGGATTCAAGATCTGTCATCGAGAAAATTGTTGACAATGCAGAGGATCTTTCAGAAATTAGTGCGCTTACCTAGGAAGCCAATGAGCTTTCTAAGGCATTTCGAGCTTGTCGCTTCAAGTATGTTGATAGATCTGGGAATAAGGCCGCGCTGTTAGATTTGTAAAGTAAATCTAAAAATAAAACTTAATCAACTAGGATCTATCATGTCAAATCATCAAGAATAAAACAAAAAATAGAAGCTTACCTAAATCCATGAATTCCTTGAAGTTTTTCCCGATCTTAGGGATTTGATCTTCCAAATTAGTACACAAGAAATTCAAAGAATATTTAATCTCGCTTTCCTAAGGATGGGATATTAGAAAAGATATCTTGTGTGTAATTTGGGGACCATAACCCTAATATTTATAACATTGACATATTAGTTCTAATTCCTAATTAGCCCATCATTAATTAGAATTTGATTAGAACTCAATTACTAGAGTATCTACACATATTTGACCCATACTTTATGTAATAATTAAAGCCCAATAAAATTTTAACCAAATTAGATCACTTTTAATTTGGGCTAACCTATCATGATAGCAAATAATAACATGTAATTACCCTTATTATATATGTGAAATCCATATTTTCCAACAATCTCCCACTTGGACCACATATATACTAATTATTCTATAATTACATGTCATTATATAACCTTATGAGCTCAATAATTTTACTATCATATCCAAAAGGTTTTCTGAACAATCTCGTCCATTAATTATGTTAACATAGAACCAAGGTGACTTTCGTTACATATATCGTAACTAAGTCCATCCCTGATCACGTATATTAACACACAAAAATGACATAGATCAAGTATGGATGTGTAGCATGGAAATTACATGCAGTATGATCTAAATATGTCTATTTCCAACTGGTCCTCTTAAACCTTAGTGAGATCAAACCTTACCAAAATCAAAGTGTGAATAAACCAAATAAAATTTATTTCTACAGAAAATAAACTTAATATCTTTAAACTGAAATAACTGAAAATATGTTTATAACATAAAAGCATTTAAAAATACAAACTCCCACTAAAACCAAATATCCTTTAAATGACATTACACCCATATGAGCAGTGTGCTCTTAGAAAACCTTAGGTGTAGTTCCTTAGTAAGCGGATCCGCAATCATGGAGTTTGTCCTAATATGCTTTATAGGCACCTAGCCACTCTGAACTTTTACTTTAACAACCAGTAACTTAAAGTCTATGTGTTTTGACTTTGATGTACTCCTGTTGCTATTGGAATAAAAGACTGTAATTTGTTTTCACAATTTGCACCTTAGTGACAAAATATTGTATCAATATTCCATCAAAATCGGAGATCTGTATACATGATGATCTCTAACTGATTAGATCTCCGATATGTGAACATGTAATCTTTTGTTCTCTGAAAATACCTTATAACTCTTTTGGATGCTATCCAATGGTCCAAACCAGGGTTGCTTAAAATATCTGCTTAACATCCCAATAGTGTACACAATATTCCAATGTATACAAACCTGAACATACATTAGACTTTCCACTACTAAAATGTAAAAAATATTATGCATTTTTGTAATCTCAAAATCATTCTTAGGGAATTGATTGAGGTTATACTTATTATTGACAAGAAGTATGTCATTAATATATAAAACCAAATATAGAACCTTACTCCCACTAAACTTATGGTATATAAGATTATCAACAAAATTCATCTCTGAACCAAATAAGATAATCATTTGGTAAAATTTGTAATATTACTAATGAGAAGCCTGCTTAAGCCCATAGATGAAGTTATTTAATTTGCAAATCATTACCTTTGCATCATCAGACACAAAGTTTTCTAATTGCAACATATAAATGTATGATCAATGTTACCATTGAGAAACCATTAACTTAATATTCATCTGATGTAGCTTAAGGTCAAAATATTCCACTAAAGCCATTATAACCCTTTCTCTAGTGGACCTTTTTAATGACATTCATTCTTGAGGTTGTTGAGTTTGTTCTTCTGGAACAATTACTTCATCTTGAATAGGGAGTTGTTCAACATTGTCTTATTGAGGCTCTGAATTCACTTCTTAATCAATGATAGGTATGAGAACCTAAACATCGTCAAAAGTGATAGTAGAAACTAAGTTAGAATTCAATCCATCCTTAAAAGCAATGTCTCTAAACTTATTTCTCCCTCCGAACTCAACATCATAAAAGAATGTTGCAATTCTCATCTTAAAAATATTCCTAATTGTGGGATCATAAAACTCACAGCCCTTAGATCAGTCAGAATTTTCTTGACCCTTATACTTTATAGACATCAAAGAAGTTAGAAGTGATGTCATTTCAACCTTATCGTTTTTAGCAAAACATTTCTCAATTTCGTCAAGGAAACTTTGGCCTGAGTAATCTTTTTAGATTCTTTGCCCCTAAAGGCTTCTGAAATGTTGTACTTCATGATCATTAGACTCATGCAATTTGAATGATCCCACCTCTCAAAATCCCTTTTAACATAAGAGGTGCTTTCCACAGTGAGAGGTGGGGGTTGTTCTCCCTTTAGTGCAATGTCTATGTTCATACAACCAAACACTATAAGTAAGTGCCTTTTCCATTCATTGAAATTAGTCCCATTAAGCATGGGTATAGAATTTATATTAGCAGATATTGTGGCAGTAGAAGATGAATTAGCTGAATATAGAACAAAAAATAAATAAAAATAAGCTCACAACAATAAATTTAGGATAACGGCTAATCCCATCTCAAGATACCAAACACAACATTAAAATCAAGTCTTTGGATAGTAATATTAATAGTAAGCGGTACTCTTGTTGTAGCAATCAAACATTGACAATAAATTATGTCAAACAATGAATTAATCTTTGGACTAACATATTGCTCACATAAAATACCTTATAATTGTCACACATTTGTCACCACAGATTTCGTTGAAATTTTGCCAAATATTAACTTACCTTTGGGTCAATTAATAAACGCATGAATCGGAAAAACATATAATCATCTTGATATTTTAAATAAACTAATCTACGCAAAAGAGTTCACTTTGGCGGCATTTTGTTTCAACTAGTCTTTTTAAAATATTAGACATCCTTAATTAAAACCTAAAGCCAAAATCTAAATTTATTTGTTTCAAAATATTTCTTTTAATTTTATCTTTCAATCAAATTAAAAGATAATAGTATATATATGTTTATATATTTATCCCAAAACAACATACAATGATGTTGGCAAATATAATAATAGTTGAATAAATCATAAACCGTAAACAACCTCACATAAGACTTCAAATTTAAACCAAAATAATTTGAATAAATGTAAACCTCATCTCAAGATATCGGACACTCCATTAATATTTTATTTTTGGACAAAATATTAACTTGTAAGTGAAATATTGGTGTAATAATCAAACATTGACAATAAGAACATGTCGAACCATAAATCTTCCTTTGGGTCAATTTATTGCTCACATGTAAAACCGAATAATTGTCACATGTTTATTACCATAGTTGTACATGTAATATTATTAACCTTCATTTGGGTCGATCAATATTAACATAACTTAAGTTACATGCACACAACCTTTTATATTTTAAAACAAAATAATTTATACAAAAAAAAATCACTTTGGTGACTTATTGCTTCAATTAAATTATTTTAAAATATATATAAACATACCAATATTCAAATTTAAAATTTACCCAATAGTCAAAGGTCAAAAATATTTTATTTATTGCTTTATATACTCCGAAATAACCCAAAATAAGGTTATCTTAATAATGCAATAAAAAACCGAAAACCTTAATATTTGACTTTTTTTTTTGTTCCAAAACCATATATATCAAAACCAAACAGAAATAATGTAGTGGTTCAAAGCCAAATAATTAACAAGCACATGTATTCATAATTTTGGCATGGATAAAAACACCAAAGCAATTCACGCATATATATGTATTCATAATCAAATAGAAAAACTTACCTTGAATTTACCATGTAAATCCAAAGTTGTATTTATGATTAAACAGATATTCACACAAATACTTGAAAAATATTTTCAAGCCAATAAATCTCAAAAAAACAAAATCATAATAGTTGGCATATCCCACAATTCATACAATAAATCATATCATCATAATTTAACCAAATATTTCGAACCACAAGATGCCAAAACCTAAGATTATAGAACCAAACTTAAAAAAAATATATTTAAATATGTATATAGTTGACATGAATTTGCACCAAAGCACCCATAAAATTGGATATATAACCATAACAAAAAAAAAATTAACAGCTTCAACGATATCCATCAAAACTTAATTTCACCAATTAAACTATAAAAGATATCTTATTGAATAATGGTTATAAACACCTATTCACACAAACTATAATCATGCATTAATTCTCAAAATCATTGATATGCATATAATATATATACACACACAATATATACACACAATTATAATAATATAAAATTAATACTTGCTTGCCTTACATATTTCATGTAAACTCAAATTTATATTCATGACTAAAGACATTATCATAAAACTTCTTTATATGCACAATTTCTTTAAAAAAAATCCATAACCACTAAATATAAAAAGAATCCCAAATTATATAAAAGCCTTTATATGCGCAACTACTTATGAAAATTTATAGCCACCATATTTAAAAAAAAATCTCAAATATTTTAATTTTAGTCGGGTTCCATAAGGACTAAAACTTATATAAAATAGTTTTGAATTTCAATATTCATCTAAATGGGTTAGGACGTGAGCAATAAATAATATTGAAATTATTCGACCCCTTGAAAACCAAGAGTGCTCTCTAAAAGAATCCTAGAGAAAACAGTAACTACTGTGGCTTAGGATGGAAGAGAGTGGTGGCGTGGAGAGGGAGACCAGTGAGGAGATCTCACTGTTAGTAGAAGAACTTATCCAACTATCAATCAAAAGATCTTTGGTGGTGCCAGATATCAAGCCGACCTTGATTTGCTCAGTTTGGACGAGAAAAGCATTTAATCCAGAGAGTTTTAGGGCACAGTTAAGAAGCATATGGAAGACTAAGAAAAAGTTTAAAATTCATGTGGCTAGACAGAATTTATTCTCCATCGTCTTTGAATTAGAAGAAGATCTGGAATTTATCATGGAGGGGCGGCCTTGGCTCTTTCGTAAATATTTAATTCTTTTTTATAGACTAAGAAATCTGATAGAACGGGACCAGATTAGACTAACTTCATCGCCGTACTGGATAAAGGTCGGGCCATGTGCACCAGAATATGATAAGAAGGATTTAATGCATGCTATCGGGAGTACATTCGGAGGTGTTCTTAGATCTGAAGTTAAATATGTAACATCCTAGATTAGGGGTTATGCGTTTGGAGCATAACCCAAGTGCTAGTGGGTTTTAAGGGTATTTGGAGATGTTTTAAGAGTTTTTAGAACTTTAGAATGAGGGTGAAAGCTTTGGAAAAATTTTGGATTTAAGTGTAAAAAGAGGAAATTAGGCTGAGGAGGCCTTAAGAATAATTTGTGGGCGTTTTGGGTCACGAAAGGGGGCTTGGTAAAGTGGCTTAAGGACGCCACTTAAGGCCTGGGAATGACGCCAACAAGGGTCTGGAGTTCGAGTAGCGTGGAAAGCAAATGGGTGTTTTAATTTTGCTTTTAGCGTTGAGAGGGGAGCAAGATAAAGAGGCTTTAAAATTAGTTGTGGCGAGTTTATGTCATAAAAAAATGCCACGGCAGAGTGGCTTGGAGTGCTATATGCGGCTTGCGGCAACAAGGGCCTTGGTTCGAATCCCGTTGGCGGCATGGGCGTGTTTTTATTTTGCTTTGGCGTTAGGAAAGGGGGAGCTAGGGAAAGAGGTGTTAAAAGGAGTTCAGGTGAACTATATCACATCGGCGCCTTGGCAAAGTGGCGGGGGACGTTACCTACGATTGAGGGTTCCAACAGGTCCCGGGTTCAAGGCACGGGAGCAGCAATTGGGTGTTTTAATTTTGGCTTTTGGCGTCAAGAGAGAGAGAAGCATTGGACGGCAATTAGACTTTTAATTGAAAGTGGAATAAGCTTTTTATCCTTTTGAAATTAATTGGAGTAAGGATAAGTGTTGGATTTATTTTTTTGTTTATTTTGAATAGGTAGAGATAATGGTTGTATTATTTATTTTAGATAATAGAGGTGTTATTTTATTTAGTTTAAATGTGGATAAGAGATAAAGAGGAGATAAAGCTTTTATTTTATCTTATTTTTTTTTTTTTTTGAAGAGGTGATAAGAGATGATTTAGGAGTTTGATAAGGGATTAATGATGGATAATTTTTATTCTATTAATTAAGGTGGATTTATTTTAAGTTGATAAATAGAAGATTAGTATAGATTTATTTTATATATTTTGAATATGTGTTCAAGAGTTATTATAGGAGAAGGAAGTGGAATTTGAGAGGAGGTAGGAGTGCTAGGAAATTGAGTAGTATAAATAGGGTGCCGAATTTAGTTTCTTTTCCCATTAGTGCCCTTTTCCCTTGTGCAAAGCCGCTTATGTTTCATTCCTCTTTTCTATTTGTTCTTGGCCGAATCTATATCCCTTTCCCAATTCCTTTCTTTTATTTTTGTTAGCCGAATCTTTCCCTTTGCCACCGTTGTCGTATTGCTCAACTCCTTCTTCTCTTCCTTTCTTTAAGAATTCTTTTAAAAGCCGAAATACTTTGGTGAACCATAGCCAGAATCCTCTAGGAAGTAAACTCCTCTACTTTTGTGTTTTCTTCTTCACCATAAAAGAGCCGACCTATTCTCATTTAGTCTTCACAAGCAACAATAGTGCCAGCATTTAGGAGTCTTAGAAGAGCCTCTTGGATTCGACTACTCAAGGTGAGTTAATGTGGTATTCGGCCATAGGCCATTTTATAAGTTTAGGTATGACCGATTGTGTATTATGATTTTAGGGGCTAATCGACAAGTAAGCGAGTATCGGGATTCTAGATCGTGTTAGATTCGAGTAGTTCGGAATTTCGCTAGAAAGTCAGGTGTGTGATTAACCCACCGTTTTTCGGGTATATGATATGTATGTGAAATGTGTATGTATTATGAATGTGCTAACTAGTGCAGTGGAAATTGTGAGATGGATACCCTCAAGGGGTATGTCGATAATCCGGTAAGTACCAAACCTGATGATATGTGATTATTAGTATGAATATGTGTTATGATTATGCTTGATGAACATGCTCATGCATCATTATATTATATCATTATTTATGTTACATGTGCATGGGTGGGATATGATATGAAAGAAGGACAGGGTGTACTTCGAGTACGTGGTTTGATGTTAGCCTTGAGCTACATCGTGGATTGACGTTGACTGAGGTCACGTTGTGGATTATTTGCGATTAAGTTCGCGTGGTTTGATAAGTGGCTATGTGCCTCATCGTGGTTGATATCGGCTATGTGCCATATCGTGGTTGATGAGTGACTATGTGTCACATCGTGGTTTTGGTGTTAGCTACGGCTACATCGTGGATTGGCGCTGATTGAGGTCGCGTTGTGGACTATTGTGCTTAATTGCACGTGGACGGCAGTGATTGCCTTTGGAGTGAAAAGGAGAGGGTGATTTGATAATCCCCGGTGTGTGGTAGGTGGATAAGGGGTGTGTAGCGGATAGACCCTAGGTTTGGGTTGGGCTTCATAATTGCATGATTTCGTATGTGAACATATGTGGAAATGGGCCAAGCCCAATATGATATGTGGATTAATGTAAAAATGGGCAAAGCCCAGTATATGAATGTGGATCAGTGTGGAAATGGGCTAAGCCCAGTATGTGGAAATTATGTGGTTAACTACCCTATTAGATGAATGTGATATGAATATGAGCCAAGCCCAGAATGTGATAACATGTGAATTTGATAATTGATATCTGATATATGAGTTAATATGTGGTTAACATGTGGGTGGAATTCAGTGGATTAATTACACACTGAGTCCGTGTGACTCACCCAAATATTTTATCAAACATCGCAGGTGATATGATGATCGGACCGGGTTGGAGTGGATACGAGGTGGCCCATGTAGAAGATAATTTAATTAATTAAGTATTTATAGTTTCCGTATTTTGATTAAGTCTTTATTGTAATAAGGCCCATTAAAGTATTTAAGGTTGTTTAAGTAATTTTCATTAAGTTTAATTATTATATTTATTATGGATTGACAATTTAAATATTGATTGCAAATGATTTTATTTTCTCAAGTGTGTATAATAAAGTTTTGAATCCGTGTGTTTTTCATAATAATTTAATTTTTGTACCTAGAATATTTTAAGTCACTTAAAAGGTTTTATTAAAGGGAACAAATTTTTAACGATTTTTACTCTTAAGTGAGAATATTTTCGAACGTGTTCCGCAGTGGCATTTCAAATTCGGTCGTAGTGAATGGGCCGGGTTTGGGGTGTTACAAAATATGATTATTGCAGAGTTCGGGTCAATATGGATGTGCAGAAACCCATTCGGAGAAGTATTTTTGTTTTAAGTGAGAATAGTGTTAAGTCATGGATCCCTTTTAAATTTGAAAAATTACCAATTTTTTGTTTTGAATGTGGGAGAATGGATCACGGCCTCAATGATTGCTGGTCGTTAAACCCTGTAGAAAAGAATAAAATCAGAGAAGATCCCCCATATACTATAGCATTGAAAGCAGAATCAAAAATGGTGGGAAATGAGAGTTTAAAGTTTTATGCCTTCACCAAAAAGTTGGGTCCACAACGCAATTACACAGGGAAATTTAAAGAGCAATATGGGAGGGAAGATGATGCTGGATCTATTAGTGCGGATGGTAAATTACTAGGGGAAAAAGTATTATCTAGTTGGGAGGAAGGACTGAAGGAACGGGAGGATAGTAGTAGAATGCTGGAAATTGGAAAGTTAAAAGAGAATATTAATTCAGGGGAGGAATGCTTTAAAGACTCAAAGAAATCAAGTTGGAAGAGATTAGGTTCAACAAACCAGACAGATTATCGTAAACATGCAAATGTTGGGTCCAAGAGGAAATTCCTAGAAGAGGAGGATGGGAAAGAAAACCCGGATAAAATAAGTCTTGATGGAGGTAAAAGATTGAAATTTTTTGGCTTAATTGAGAATCTGTTGAGAATATATTGAGACCATGTGTGTTGATGGGGAAAATAGCATTGTTGCGAACAAATTAGGATCGTGGTGGCAAAGTGAGCTAGCCTACGGGCACAATGAAACACATTTTTGGAACGCTCGTGGGTTGGGAGCCCACAGGCGAGTTCAAGGTGCGACACCTAATCAAGCAGCATAATCCCCATATGGTCTTCTTAATGGAGACTAAATTGGATCAGAAGTGAATGGACAGGGCAAGGAGAAGTTGCGGTTTTATCAATGGTATTGATATTGAAGCAGAAGGGTCTTGAGGTGGTTTGTGTTTAGCTTGGAGAGGTGATATGGAGATTACTTTGAAAAGTTTTTCTAAATGGCATATAGATGTAATGGTGAAGGAGGATGGTATCCAGGAGGAATGGAGGTTTACGGGTTTCTACGGTTCGCCATATTCGAGAGATCAGAATCAAGTATAGAATTTACTTAAGAGATTAAGCCAGGATAGTAATTTTCCGTGGCTCGTTGCAGGAGATTTCAATGAGATTATGTACTCTTTCGAGAAGAATGGAGGATTACCAAGGGATCCAAGGTGAATGGAGGTCTTCAGGGCAACTTTAGAGGAGTGTCATCTGATGGACATTGGATTTTCGGGAGCTTGGTTTACATGGGAAAGGGGAAATCTTCCAGAGACAAACATAAGAGAAAGATTAGATCGTGGGGTTGCAAATGATGAATGGGTAACTTTATTCCCAATGGGACGTTTTTAGCACCTTTCTCTCTCTACATATGATCATTGTCCTTTACTCATTAGTACAGATAGCGTGAATACCTTTCCAAGAAACTGAAGATTCCACTTTGAAGTTTGGTGGACCATGGAGGAGTCATTTGAAGGAGTACTCAGAGAAATTTGGGAGTCATCGTCTGAACCGTTAATGGAGAAACTAAAGACCTTGCAGTTTGGGTTGGAAAAATGGGCGAGTGCACTTAAATGGAAGAAAGGGAAACTTAAAAGGAAACTTACAAAAGAGCTCGAAGCTTTGCTGATGGAGGATAGATATGATGAAATGTTGGCAAAGATTATTGATACGAAAATCCATTTGAACATGGAGATTGAGAAAGACGAAGTGTACTGGGAACAAAGAGCTAGATTAAATTGGCTACAACTTGGGGATAGAAATACGGCTTATTTTCACAAAAGCGCAACAATTCGAAAATGAGCTAATTCCGTCTCTAAGCTGGTGTTGGACGATGGTAAGGAAATTACTGACGATTCAGGTTTACAAAAGGCTGCCAAAAATTATTTTGAAAATCTATTTTCAACAAAGGGAGTTGCAGATCCAAAAAATGTGTTGGAAGGAATTAAGAGCAGTATTTCGCATGAGATTAATGAGGTTTTACAATCACCCTTCAGTGGAGATGAAGTTTGTGCGGCACTAAAGGGGATGGGGCCCATGAAGGCACCGGGTTCGGATGGATTCCCAGCAATATTTTTTCAAAAATACTGGCATATTGTAGGAAAAGAGGTTTTGGAGTATTGTTTAGGAATTTTAAATGAAGGAAAATGGATTGAATCAGCTAATACGACAGATGTTGTGCTTATTCCCAAAATTTCACAACCCACAACCCTTGTAAACTTCAGACCGATAAGTCTCTGCACGGTTATGTACAAACTAGTGACCAAAACAATAGCAAACAGATTACAAGACGTCATAGGCAATTGCATAGATAAGGCTCAGAGTGCACTTGTTCCAGGTAGGTTGATTTCAGATAATGTACTTTTAGCTTATGAATTGCTACATACGTATCGACAAAAAAGAACAGGAAAAAAAAGGTATATGGCGGTAAAACTGGATATGAGCAAAGCATATGACAGGGTGGAATGGGACTTTGTTAGGCAAGTGATGAGAAAGATGGGATTTGTGATGAGGTGGATTGATCTGATAATGAAGTGTATTACTACAGCCTCTTATGCGGTTATCATCAACGGAAACAGGGGAAGTTCTTTTCAACCTTCTAGGGGACTCAGGCAAGGTGATCCATTAAGTCCGTTTTTATTTCTTATATGCAGTGAGGGCCTTTCAGCCCTGATGAGGTCAGCCAAAAAGAATGGTTTAGTCAAAGGGGCAAAGGCTAGTAGGAAGGGGCCAAAGATTTCACACTTATTATTTGCAGACGACTGCATAATGTTTGGTGAAGCAACAGAGAAGGGAGCTAGGATTCTGAAAGAAATACTGAAGGAGTCTGAAAGTTGCTCAGGTCAATGTGTTAATTTCAATAAAGCCACGATTTTTTACAGTTCGAACACAGGAGACGCATCGAAAGTAGTAGTATCGACACTGCTAGGAGTTAGAAGTTCTTCTAGTCCGGAGAAGTATTTGGGTCTTCCCAACATGGTGGGTAGACGGAAAAAAGAAGCTTTTCTAAATTTGGTTGATAGAATTGCAGTACGGATTGAGGCTTGGAGTTCAAGGCTATTATCTCAGGGAGGTAAAGAGATTTTTATAAAATCAGTTTTGCAGGCAATACCCACTTATTCTATGTCGTGCTTTCTATTTCCTAAAGTCTTATGTGAAAAGATAAAAAGTAAATTAGCCAATTTTTGGTGGCAAAAAGGAGCTGGTAAACGTGGAATCCATTGGTGTCAATGGAAGTTTTTATGCAGGCCTAAGGAGGAAGGAGGTTTGGGTTTCAGGAGTATGGCTCAATTTAACATTTCTCTCTTAGCAAAACAAGGTTGGAGATTATTAAATTGTCCAGAAACATTAGTAGCGCAAGTCTTTAAAGAGAAGTACTTTCCAGAGAGCAATTTTCTTAATTCCCGGCTGGGTAACTCGTGTTCCTATGTGTGGCGGAGCATTTGGGCCACTAAGGATACTTTGAAGAAAGGAATGATTTGGAGAGTGGGTACGGGTCAAAATATTTCAATTAGTGAAGATGCATGGATTCCAAATTACGCCAATGTTAGATTAATGTCCAGATTTGATAATTTGCAAAGTGATAAAGTTGCAGAATTAATCAGCAGTAACAGCAGAGAATGGAATAGAGAGTTAATTGTTAATACCTTCCCAGAAGAAGTGGCAGATCTGATTCTCCGAATCTCCCTTGCGGCTGAACCCCATGAGGATTTTTTGGCTTGGAATGGCGAATCGTCAGGAGAATTCTCAGTAAGGAGCTCTTATAAACTATTACAAAGTTTGGATCCTACAGCTTATGCTTTACAAAACATCTATAGAGATTTTTACAGAAATTATGGCGGATTGAAATACCAACAAAAGTAAAAATCTTTATTTGGAAATCTACTTGGAACTACTTAGCAACAAAAGTGAATATGAATGCTCGTAGATTAGCCGCAAATAGTGTATGTCCTCGGTGCTGTGATGGAGAAGAAACAATGAACCATCTTTTCAGAGACTGTCCTATTTCAATGGCAGTATGGAGAGTCTTATCAGACCTTGGGTTGGCAGTTTACACATATACAGAGTTTGTCAATTGGCTTACCATGGTATTGATTTCCCTTACTTTGGAAAAGTGTCGAACCTTCTATATAGCACTCTGGGCCATTTGGGGTGAAAGAAATTCTCGCATCCATGACAAAACGAGTAGATCAGGTCAGGAGATAGCAAGATTTATTCTCAGTTATATTAAAGAAATGGATGCTATCAGGAAAAGGACACATAATACCTCTACTATAAACATCAAATGGAGACACCCACCTGGGCAGGGAGTCAAAATTAATTTTGATAGGGATTTTGATGAGAGTAACAAATGTTCGGCGTTTGGGGTTGTAGCCAGGGATAGCTCTGGTCAAGTCCTCATTTTTACAACAAAAATCCATAGAGGGGTTGATTCAGCCTTCGCTGCCGAAGCATTAGCCTGCAGACGAGCAACCCAAATAGCGTTCGACATGGAAAGTACAGATATTATTATCGAAGGCGATTCAATGACAACAATAAAGAAATGCAAGAAGATTGACCTTGATAAATCACAGATAGGTCTTTTTATTCATGACATTCACAAGATGAAATCCAGAAGAAACAGTTTAAAGTACGAGTTTATCCCAAGATCAGCAAACAATCTTGCACACATACTGGCAACAGAAACTTTGAAGAGAAAGGAGGAGGTTTACCTGCTAAACAGCGTTCCAAGGTATGCAGAAAGCCAGGCGAGAAATGATAGTGTTAGAGAACCGGATTGAGAAGAAGAAATGTAGAAGAAACAGAGGGGTTTGTTCCCAGATGGTAAAACAAACAGATTCATAGCAACATAAAACCCCCTTGGTAATGAGTTTTCGCCATTAATGACAATTGGACAGAATTGACCAGACTGGGCAGGCGAAAAGACGTCTGATTGGGCATTTAGATAGGCAGAGTTTGAATTTTGAATTTAGGTTTTCTAGATTTTTCTTTGTTCATTTCGTTTCTATTTTCGGCCCGAAATCTGCTGGGCAATTTTTGATTGTTTTATTTCTTCTATAATTATTTAATAAAGCCCAATTTGATTTTTGTCAAAAAAAAACTTATATAAAATAATTATAGCAGAAACCAAAAGTAATCATTCGTATATATGAATTGAATTCAATGGTGAATATAATTCATCATGAATAAAGACAAAAGATGATAATTCCATATATATTCAAACACAAACAAAACATTTAAAACAAATAGTGCGAAAAAAAAAACATCTTAACAACATTCATTTATTTAATTATCAAGTTAATTAACTTTCAAAACCAATTATACAACCCAATTGGAATTCTTCAATTGCAAAAAGTTGTAAGTCTGTAACTTTAATTTAATAATAACTTTAACCAAAATTTATAAAATAATTGTGTGAAAAGAAGAGAAAGAAATCTCACAAATCAATTTTTATCAATTGATTATAAATAAATAAATAAACATTCATCTTTCGAATAGCATATGCAAATATTAAACTAGATTATATTTATAAAACCTTAAAACTTTATTTAAAGAATCAAAACCCAAAAATTTATCAAGAATCTCAAAGATTCAACATAATATATAATTAAAATATCAAATCTATAAAATTAAAAAAAGAAAAACGAATCAATCCAAAATTAATAAAGAATCAATTCATTTTTAATAATTCAATATGACAAAGCTCGGATGCCACTTGTTAGATTTGTAAAATAAATCTAAAAGTAAAACTTAATAAATCAGGATCTATCATGTCAAATCATCAAGAATAAATCAAGAATAAAACAAAAACGGAAGCGTACCTGAATCCATGAATTCCTTGAAGTTTTTCCCGATCTTGGGGATTTGATCTTCCAAATTAGTACACAAGAAATTCAAAGATGGGATATTAGAAAAGATATCTTGTGTATAATTTGGGGATCATAACCCAAATATTTATAACATTGACATATTAATTCTAGTTCCTAATTAGCCCATCATTAATTAGAATTTGATTAGAACTCAATTACTAGAGTATCTACACATATTTAACCCATACTTTATTTAATAATTAAAACCCAATAAAATTTTAACCAAATTAGATCACTTTTAATTTAAGCTAACCTATCGTGATAGTAAATAATAACATGTAATTAACTTTATTATATATGTAATATCCATATTTTTCAACACGCGCTTGCAATGGCTCGTGATAGGGTCTGGCGAGGCGAGGACCGGTATTGGGTGAAGGAAGACCCAGATTCGATCGTTATGGTTACTAATGAAGATTTGTTTGTTGGGGGTGTTGTTTAACTTTTGCCCCGTTGCGTTTTGCTGCTCACAGGGGTCTTTCTTGTCTGGTTCTTCTGTGGTTTGGTTGAGCATTGCCGGTCGTAGCTCTCTTTTGCGGAGCTTCTTTCTTTTTTCAATTTTGCTTGGCTGTTTGCTTCCTTTTGAGGGACTTGTTTGTCTTCAGCACTTGTTTTATGACAATAAAGTGACCGACTAGTTATTTAAAAAGGAAAAAAAGAAAAAAAAATTGAATATAAATTAAGGGATGGAATTAAATAAATTTTTGAAAAGAAACTGAGTTGTGTGTATTTAAAAATCAAAATCAAAATAAGATTAAATATCAAGTTAAGTGACCAACTTAAACATAAACATTGTGTTTATATTTGAATTCAAAGCAGGATTTAATTAGTATTGCAATTCAAATATCAAATTAAGTGTTATTCAATAAAAACTTGTATTTATTAAATTATTGATATATGTTTAGACATTATTATTGTATCGGTTGTCTGCCCATAATTTCAAACACGTTTAAATATCAAATGTAAAATAGTTAAATTTCATATTTTATATACTAAAGAAATCTCCAAAACAAGTTATCTGTCATCTTAAAAATCGATAATTAATTCAAGTTTTCCGTCATTTTGATGAATATCAATAATTTATTTTAATTTTTAAAATTTAAAATTCTTAGTTCTTAATTTATATTGACGATATTACAAATTATCATCATTTTAATATTAAATATTTATATTAATATTTACTTTTTTCAATTACAAATTTTACAACTCCTTTTTAACAAATAAATATAAAATATTAAATTAATAAATAAAAGTCAACTCCTACATCACACGAGATAAAAAATTAATATGTATATATAATTATCTTTCTTATTCAAGTCTTAATTAAGCTAATCAATAGTAAAATCCCTATTATAAATTAATTAATGCTTTTTAATGTACATGGCCGCTTAATCATTTAATCATGGCTTAACAGCAATTTAGGTCCTTGGCTAATATCTTGTTCAAATCTCTCAATTTATTTCACATCTCAATTCGGTCCCTATACTATAATTAATACTTTTTGCAATTTAATCACTTAATAAATCAATACTTCAATTTTCATACTTGGCATATCAACTTCTCGATTAATAATAATTCATTTTATGAATCTAACTTCGAATCACATTTTTCGACACTGGTTAAATTCCGGTTGCTACAGATTTGTTGAATAAGGCAAACAAATATATTTTCTCATAGATTCTAATATGGTAAAGCTGCAATAGCTTTAATGGATTTAGAATAGGTTGAGTAAATAATTTAATTGTTAAATCAATTTAGTTAAATTAATTGATTAAATAAATAATATTTTGGGAAATAGAAAATAGTTATTGGGTTGGATAAATTACAAGTTTTAGATAAAAGTTCAGATAACACGTATAATTTTATCCAATATATTAAATACCCAAAATAGGCCCGATTATGGAGAGGGGAGGCAAACCCTAGTATTCCCTAGAGATGCCACGGCCCCTATGTATTCTACTTAGTATAGAATTTGTATTTTCTATTAAAAAATTATTGTTTAATTAAATCTTATTCTAACAGAACTCTTGTATCGTTTCTCTATAAGTAGGAACTATGAGTTAAACTATTTACACACATACATTATTGAGGGTCGTTATTCTGTCGAAAAGTAGTGAAATTTTATTTCATAGAACAAATTCTACTTTTGGGGAAAAAAACTCATAGTTTTTGGTTATAGAGAGAATTAACTTTCCCATTGGAAGTTAATAAAAGTTTTCATTATGTGCACTTGGTCTGTGTTGTTTGAGTCTACACTTAAAGCAATTCAGGGTTTGAGGATAGCAAAGAAGGTTGTTCGGTAGAAAGTTGGGATCAATTTTAATCGCCTTGTACAAAAAACAAGTATAATTTCAGTTAAGGGTTTATTGCTATAAATATCATAAGGCTCGATTTTAAGAAAAAATTTAAACTTCCATTGTGCCTAAAAAAACATTATTTTCTAAATCGATTTTTTCAACAAGTGGTATCATAGCTAGGTTATGCTACGTTTATAGTATAAACCAATACCGAATTTTCTCCTTTTTCTCTCATTGTTTAATTAAATAAAGATAAGAACTGATATTCTTAAATTGTATGCATGTTTTGGACTATTATGTATGTGGATAAATGTATGAATTATTTTATTATTGATACAATAATTTTGCTAAGCGTTGTGGTTCCTAAAAATTAAATCAGTTGTAATTTAGGTTTTCATAAATTTTGAGTTTGTAATTAGATGACTATCATCTCCCCATAGGTTTTATTTTACATATCAATTTTTATTTGTTACAAAAACTAGAAAAATTCATGTGAGCCAAAAACGGAATAGGAATTTTGTAACAAAAAATTTTCGACGAAACCAGAAGAAACGAGGTGATCGAAAATGTGACCAAAATTGAAACTGAGATCGAACGAGACAGTGCGAACTCGACAGGAACCGACTATTAGAGTATGCCCAAAGACCAATCATGAGATGATTGTAATCACATACTCATTTTGCCTTGTTTGTTAATATAAGACATTGTCATTGTTATTTCAGTTTCTTTTTCTGTGTGTACAAATAAACTTGTTTATAATAAAGTCCTGAGAATAATATGATTATTCTTAAAAGGTCCTAATTTAGTATTATTATGGGCTTGGACAATGATAATGTATTGAGACTAATGTGTAGTTGATTGATGACAAAGCGTTGCCATTGACATAGGGATGTCAAAATCGATACACAAGTATGTGTTAGAGAACAACATACTGGAATGACCCATTGTGAGTATGGTTCTTGGATTATTATGTAATAGTCACAACATTACTCATAGTGATAATTATGTATATGATCCTCAGACTTGAGATCATCATTGTCCCAACATAGTGAGTTGTATATTTTTACGCAGTCAAACGTCTACCATAACAAGTTATACTATAAAGACTGATGTTGGGTATGTCGCAATCTATGTAGAAGGATATGGGTGATCAAGATATGATTTGCCCCTCTTACATAATGAGAGCAATATCTTAGGCCTCTTGATGGAGTGAGACTAGAAATGTATGGCCATACTTGAATAAGTTGATATGAGATATCACACTTATTTGTTTATAGTATCCTACTCAGAATATTAAGAAATATGAGATTGGACTATACAAATATGACTATTTCATTACTTGTGTCCAATCTAGATATTAAGGATAAAATGATATAATACATGAAAAGATTATCATAGAAAGGTTATGTCGAATCTCAACTTCTTGTAACTTGAGTAGCAATGATGCATTGCTAGATGCCACTCATTGGTTGTAATATTATAAACATTCTAGTATTACTATTAACGTTACAAAAACCTACAGGGTCACACCCTATAGTTGAAGCGAACAAAATCCAAATACATTTGGTATTGTATTTAGCTCTCACATGAATTAAATTAATTATTGAATTAATTTAATTTGATAGTTAAATATTAAACACATTATATGTACAAACTTGTTGTACACAAATAGAGAACATAGATAAAATTAATATATGAATTTGATTCATACAAAATATTAATTGAATATAGTTTACCGAAATTATTAATATAAACAATTATAATAATTAATTTCGGTCAAAATATAAAAGATATGGAAATTGATAGTCTTTAGGAAAGAATATAATTTTTTTTCTAACTTTTCATTTGTTTCTCTAATAATAAAGGAATAATCTCGTTTTATTTCTAATATATGATATCAAAGAAAATAAAAGGAACATAGTCCCTTAGTGTGTTAGGGTTACCAAGAAAAATAATATCAAAAGGTCTAGCAGTCATCTTTTTTTCTCTCTAAAAAGTTCAAGAAAATTTGCTATTTATTTTTTGACTGGATGGATTACGTAGAGGGCGATACATTATTGTTGCGATTTGGGATCGACATTGTTCGGAGGAATCATATCAACGACGTTGTTCGTCGCTCTTCCAGTTTCAAAAGGTATATTTTCGACCCTTGTTTCAACCCGATTTGTTCCTCGTATACGGATACATGGTTGATGATCGCCAGAATAATTTTTCTGCTACACCACTGGGCGTACTGGCAATCCAACATGGACGAAGGTGGTCGATCGGTGCCCAATGGTGACCGACGCTGATGGCCCTACGGTGGAACCTACTTTTGATTAAGTGTTCAAGTTTTCAGGTTTTGGAATTATTTTTGGTGAAAATGTTAATTTTAGGTTTTAGGATCTATTGCCAGAACCCACGGGATGCTGGAACATAAATCCGGTATGGAAACAATTTTCTTCCACCGCAAAAAATTAAAATTTTGAAAATCAAATCGGTTTGTGATATTTATAGTAATAAACTTTTTTTCTGAAATCACATTTGTGTTTTGGGCTAAACGGATCCTTATCGTTCTCAACTTTCAATTGAATGACCTTATGTGCTATTCTCATACCACAAACTGCTTCGCGTGTGGGCTTAAACACTTTCAAATCAAATACAGAATCATAAAATATTTTCTTTACTTTCAGTAAGAAAGTAAATCTCTCTCTTATAGAAACCAATAGAATTGTTATTCCTAGAAAATAAAATTTATACTTAGAAATAAATTTTCACAATTTTTTGGTACAATAATAATATCTCAAAGTTGTATATAACTTGTTGTATTTTTATCCCTATCGATGTCATCTATTTATAAGGATAAGAAGTGAAACTTTAGTTGAATTAGTAGAATGCATTTTATGTTTATATAATAGAAAAAATCAATCCTATAATTGAATTAAGAGAGAGGGTGGCTAATTAGGTGTGCCTCCCCTCATATGTATTATGATGGGATTCAAGCCTCTCCTGTATTGGGTCCAATTATATGTGCTTCCTGAACTTTTAACCCAGCACTTCATAATTTAATTCAGTTCAGTACAAGTTTTTTCTATTTCTCAAAATATACATTATTTATTAAATTAATTAATTTTTCCAATTAAATAATTTTCTCAACCCGATTCCGATAACGTTAAAATCATGACAACTTTACCATAAAAAGATCTACGAGAAAATATATTTGCTTTTCTACATTCAATGGATTCACAATGACCAATTAGTTTAATTCCATTTTTGAACTTCAATTAATTAATATTTCAAAAAACCAAAAATTAATTCTCAGGTCATTTCCATACTTAGTGAGAAAACCACATTCATTTTTGAATGTTATACATTTCTCCAACTTTATCATTTCTATCCATTTTTGTTCATTTGATTCAACATGCAATTCATTTATGGTTTCAAAGAGATAACGAATGGACCGATTGGACATATATGATAAGTATTATCATATGGATTTCACTGAGAAGATTTCCTTTAAGATGACAACTAGTTATATATGTTACATGTTGAGATTGTCCTACGACGACTCATATGTAGTACATATTTATGATGGATGTTGAGTTGATGGTTATACACTCAAGATTATTCTAGTTAAGTAACTTCCAATGAAGCTCTATTTTAGTTAGAATAATGGTCAAACGTGAAACAATTATTAAAATGTTTGAATGCCTAACGAATTAGGTTCTCATATTAATTGGATGGAAATCCATATTCTTACTTGTTGATTAAGATTGTCTTACAGTAACTTAATTCAATAGGTGTAGAAATTATTGTTGCAATGACTTACAAATATTTTCAATGTTTATTGTAATATGCATGCATTATTTAAATGCATATTGTATGGTGCAAAACAAATTTTTGGATATTTGCTTAATAAAAAGATAATTAATGGATAAATGTTTTATTTTGTAGTTCAAAAATGACACCAACTCCTTTAATTAATATCCTAATTGAGAACAAAATGAATTGAAACAACTATAATAAATGGAATATGACTCTCAACATTGTCTTAAGCTGTGAGAAACATAAGTCAATTCTTGATAGCAAATGCCCTCAGCTAACCAAGCTGAGCCAAGAGCTCACTAGAAAGAATTTGAAGAGATAGCTCGTTACTTGTCAGACCCAGTTTTCGCTAAAAGTCCTAGATTTAAAGGAAAGTTGGGAGTTAGTTGAATAAAATGGTAAGTTGGGGGGTTCTGCTGAGAAAATTGGAAATTTTAGTGGCTGATTGCCAATTAGTTGGGTTTCAGTTTTGGTTTGGTTAAGATGGAACCGATTGGTTCCATAATGGGAGACACAACGATTGCCGGTGGATGGCTAATTGAGGTTTGGAGACCATGCAAGAAGAGTTTTATATTTGGGTGAGGATCCTTACTCTGCAAAAGAAAAAGTCTTTCTAGTTCTGTTATAATTTCTCATTTGCATTATCTTCTTCGATTGCTCTGAAGAAGAGGAAGTTAAGAAGAGTTATTGTGGCACTTGAAGTCTAGGAGTGGAGAATCTGAGGAACTGGCAAGCCTTCATATCTTTTTGTATTCGTGAAATTGGGAAAAGAAAAGTAAGATTTCTAAAATTTTTAATTAATCTCCTGCATTAGACCGAGTTCTGGGTTTCTAAGTTAATATTTTTTAGCTTAACTAGTGTATGGATTGTCATACTTAGCTGCTAGGATAAATTGGCTCTAGCGTTGGATGAGCTAAGCTAGCAAGGATGAAGGATTTAAGGTAAGTTTTGTACTCTACCTTTGGGTGGTTATTGATGTTGAACTGCTTGTGTAATCTACATTTGTAGGTGTTCTGAGTTTGTTAAATTCATGATCATGTATGAACATGGTGAATGAGTGTGTTGGAAATGCATAACATTGTGTGAGTATGTGAACACTTGTATGTATGATTACTGGATGACAAATAGATGTGAATTGACATTTTGTTATATGGCGTACTCTGTGTTATGGTAATAAATATCTTGATTTGCGTGAAATGCATGTTTATATTATATGCGGAGTACCGAGGGAATCATTTTGACAGGATAGATGAAGATAGGAAAGATGGGCGCAATGGAGGAATGAACAAATTGATAAGGGATACAAGGGAGTTTGGAGGCATCAGGACACAAATATCTATTGGTCCTTCGGGGCGACACTGTAACGATGGTATATAGGTCATTCAGGGTGACACCTTGAAAGGAGTTTAATGATTCTATGGAATCAAAAGTCCATGGGTAGCCATGGTATGATCCAGTGGTGAACAAGTACATCCTATAGTGGAATGGAGTCCACCAAGGTAGTGAATGAGGAAGCCTGTCAAGGCATAAAAAGGGAAGTCACTGTATGACTCACGTGGTGAGCAGTCTGGCATGATGATCTTGGCGCATCTAAAGATGCTGGCAAGTATGTTAATAAGATGTATTACCAAAATGAGAAGGTAAGAATAATTGGTAGAAGCGTTTAAACACGACAGGTGTGAAAGGAAGGGTATTTCCTTCAAAGTACATAAGAGTCCATTAACATGAGTCCACCAGTGTTTGGCGAGTAAACCAACATCGAGTGTGACAAAGCAAGATTATAACAGCCCATTTTCAGTGAAATCGGAACAGTGATTCCAGGACCACAAATCGGAGGTCGGAAGAAAATTTATTTCTGAGCTTTCTGTTATATGGCTTGAAAGAGCTTTCCGTTTACATGCTCGTATAAGCATACAAGTACATGAATTGACGGATTACAAATTTGTACACTTCGTGTGTACTACCCGTGTATCCAATGATATTTTAAATGGTTCAACGGGAAAAATTCTGATATGAAACAATATGAGTTTGAAATGAACAATTACGGGTATATACTTGAATTACATGGAAATAATATTACATGATATGTTGAAATATAAGATGGATGATACATGTATGTGAATATTACCTAGTGATTATGTACATCCATGTCTGTTGATTATGGAAAGTGTTACATGGCTAACATGTTGTGGATATGTGTTTAGGCTTTTGGCCAAATTGGTTTGGTTATATTAACATGTTTACCTTAAATGTAATTAAATGGTAAGCTAATTTCCTTGTTATACGAACTTACTAAGCATTAAATGCTTACTCTGTTTTATTTTCCATGTTTTATAGTTATTAGGAAGCTCATTTTGGTTGGAAGCAAGTCGGAGCAACTTCACACTATCCAACAACCTTTTCGGTATATTTAGTAAATTAATTTTGGTTATAATGGCATGTATAGGTTAACTTGGCCATTGATGGTATATAAATGTTTTGATAGAACTAGCCATTTGAATGGCTTATGATGGATAAATTTTGATGTGTATATATGTGGCCTTATCATGTTTGATGTGTGTTTGAAATGGTTGATTGATGGTTAATTAATAGGTATATTGAAGGTTGGTTGAATTAGTACATTTGATAAAATATGCATATATGTGTATTTGGTTAATTTGGTAAGTTTGGGTACTTGGATATATGTGATTACATGTTATGTATAAAACTTGATTTTGGCTTGATTTGAATGCCTTGTTATGGTTTGTTAATGTCCAAAAATGTTGATTTAGGTTGATAACAAATTGGGTGAGAAATATGGCTAGGAAAATGGCCTATTTTTGTCCACACGGGCAGAGACACGGGCGTGTATCTCAACCGTGTGTGACACATGGCCAGATGACACGGCCATGTGTTCCCTGTATGTTAAATTTGTACAAAACAGGATGCTCACACGGCCTAGCACACGGGCGTGTGGCTTAGCCGTGTGACCCAAGATAGAGAGCTCACAAGTTTGGACACGGGCTGGGACACGGTTATGTGTCCCTATTTCGAATACCCATACGACTTGAGACACGGGCATGTCTCTTGACCGTGTGAGCCACACAGCCTGACCACACAGGCGTGTGTCCCCTGCACCTTTGAAAATTTCAATGTTTTTGGAAAAATTCTTTGAGTACCCGATCAAGACCCGACTTGTTTCTAATGTGTATTTTGGGCCTCGAGGGCTTGCATAAGGGACAATATAATTGATTTTAATTGGTTTCTGATATGAATGCTAGATGATATGAAATGTCTGTTAATTAATCTGTAATTTTTGGTAATACTCTGTAACCTTGTTCCGACGATGGATACGGGTTAGGGGTGTTACAAATATGATGAGACAGAATTGATCCTAAGAATCTGTGGGTAAAGAGGCTGCCAGGAATAGGGAAAGTTCATCAATGACCCTCTTAGAGGAAGTGTCCGTCGAGGACTACCTTGGGCAGTGAGTCCACCAGGGATTTATAAAGAGAGAGTATTCACATCATGACTATCTAGAACAGGAAAATCCACTTAGGACTATCAGGTATGGAAGTCCGCCAGTGATAATCTAATAAGGGTAGTCGCCGAAAATAATTTGTTATGGGAGCTCCTTATAATTGCAAGACCGCAAAGGAAGGGGTGCCTAATCATCGGCTAGATCTTATATTCCGGACTGCGAAGGAGGGTATCATTAAGTGTGACACCCCAAACCCGACAGAGATGGACTGGCCCGAGTTCAAAGTGTTACATTAGCCACCTAAGTGACTTTCCAACTAAAGACCACCGAAGGCACACCCCAACCTTATAACACGTCAATCTTATCTAAATATTAGTTATCTATTAATGCAGAAGCAAATTATGAGCCAATTATAAAATTTTCCTAGGTAATTTAACCTAAGGGAAATTTCATCATTTTACCACCTATGGTAAAACTAATCTGATTTTAGATCTAAATGTTTACCGACCTTCTTTTAGTCAAAATTTTGCAATCCTAAAAATTTTAGCTTAAATTGAGTTCGTTTGCTATATCTAATTTAAGTTTTACTATTATGGACTAAATTGTAACAAATACAATCTATCAGAATCTATTCTAAACTACAAATTAAATGTGCTTCTAACGAACTTTACCCATTACGAGACTAATCCTAAAATTTTACCAAGTTTCCTTATCATCAAGGGTTCTAATTAGACTAATTAATTTCCAGGACTAAATAGTAACTTTAACAAATTAGAATACCAATTTAAAATGACAAAAATTCAAACCCCCAAAAACCCACACGGCCATGTCCCCCAGACTGTGTGTCATTAAATGATCGTGTTCGTGTCGCAAAAAACTTTTAGACAGATCGCACACGCTCGTGTGGAAATCTCACATGCCCGCTTGTGATAGCTCCAGTTTTCACACGCCCATGTGTAACCCCTTACATGTCTTTGTGGACAGGCACACGCCCGTGTGAAAACCACTGCACCTATTTTTTGCACAAAATTTGTTTAAAATCCCAATTTTGCATAATTTAGTAACCAATTAAACCCGATTTAACTACGATTAATTAACATATATATACATACACCTTCAATTGAATTTATTGACATCAATTAAGCCTCAATTAAATAGAATTAAGCAATTAATTTCATGCACATCAAACACCGAATAACTCAAACAAGTGACGTACCTTAGTAACTAGTAAACCACTCCGTGGAAGCTTCATTTAAACAATTGTTAGTATAAATTTCAAGCTTCACACACTGTGTTATCAATCACCATGTTATCAAGCAACAATACACCGTAAAATAATCAATAATTAAACTCAAACATGCCTCAAAATTATTATAAAGCCATTCAAAATAAATGTCCAAAATCCAATTACAACCAAAATCAAACTAATTCCGGGAGTTCCACAATGCCCGACTATAGTCTCTAAAATGCGTAATAGAGTCTCTACCAAGCCTAAATCTTTTAGAACTCTCTTGCTTGGCTCCTCAGCTCCTCAATCCCTATGATTATTTGCGCGAATGTAAGGGTGTGATTTTTAAAAAGCTCAGTGAATGTTAATAAAAATGACTAATAAATTAACATCTAATTCATGCTTAATTCACAATCAATCATTCACCAATTGTCAGCCAAATAATTAAACATGTCAATTTAATTTCCATAAGCATTTCCAATACCAAAAATCAATTATTCATGGCATTCAATCATCAATTGATATAGCAAAAATCACACATAAATATATATTGGCACACACTTCTCATGGCTTAATCGGGTGATCATATATCAGATAAACGGATCTCCAAACTCCCACAAATATCAAATATAGTCCACCCAGTTGAGCGGGCCGAAGCACGTGCTCCCTTATAACGCCTCAAATAACCCATTGAGTGGAGACTCATACTCAACACTCTCTTATCTACTCCAACAAATCAGTCCACCTAGAGCTATATGCTCACAATGTCACAAATAAAGGTGAGTACCCACAAATCCTATGGCATACCAACTATATCCAATGGATCCACCATGCATGTTGCCAATATATTCAATCAAACATAGCATATAAATCAATCATTAGTGTGCTCAATTTAATGTGACAAGATGCTTATGTGTAACATGTAACATAGCATTTAATATCCAATTAAATCAAGCAATTCATTTGCCAATTTTCCATAATCAATTACCAATTGAAACATCAACATATCATGATAAAAAAATTTAGTACACATGCTTAAAATCATCCTTAAAATTAATTTAATTAAATAGGACAACACCACCCAAAAATTCACTTACCATTTTTTTCAATACAAATTCAATTTTTTTTGCATATTTAATACCAATCTTGCAAAATCAACCATTTATCCATAAATTAATTAATTTTAATCATTAATTAAGGTGCTAATTAAACATAATTGAAGGTCAATTTACCAAATCGCCCTTAGAAACACTCACTACACAATTTTATTCTATCACAACAAGTGATCAACTAGGCAATTTCGAGCTTCAATTCCGGTTATCTCGGTCCTCTTCAAGATTCGAAGCTTCAATAGAGGTAAAGTAGACATTACCACCTTTTCAGAGCTACATTAAACACAAATTTTAATCAACTATGCTAATCAAAATTCACTCTCAAAGATACATTATCGAATTTGTAACATCAAGTCGAAAACTCGATTCCTCACAAAATCGACCTCTCCAGCCCTCCTAATTACTTCCAAACATCAATAATAGACCAAATACACACATACTAAGCATCAATTTTACATTTAAATCAATTTCACAAAAATTCGGAAAATTAATTCAAGAAGATGATGAAATTCGGATTTCTTCAAATTACCTCACAAATCATGTTTAATCTTGACAAATAAAACCAAAAACTTTTTACTAGATCCATTTTGAGTTGGAACATCCATTGATTTGTGGATTTCCTCTCAAAATTCAAGATCCACCATTAAAGCACCTTAAGCTTTTGAAGAAGATGGCATTGATTAAAAAAAATCATGTAATTGACTCTCAAATCATGTAAAAATGCTTCTAATTATCATAAAAATAAGTTTAGAAATAATAATAACCTTTTATTCATTCTAATTCCTTTGATTGAAAATCTTGATTTAAGAAGCTTGAGAAATTTCAGAATATTTTTGGCTACTTTTGAGAATAATTTAGGGTGAATTGAGAGAGTATTTTGAGAAGGAAAATGGTTGGATCTATTCTCTGATAATAAATCTTTAAAACCATGCAAAAAAAAAAAACAAAATTCATAGCTCTCTAATAAGATGTAAATGGTGTGAAAAGTAGGCTAGGTGCATTATTTTTAAAGCTGAAACAACCTACTAGAATTTAAAAATTGGGGAATTTGCCTAATGGCCACTCCCACATTTCCCTTATTTTACCATTTAATCATTTCCCTCCAAAATTCGGAATTTTAAGGTTTATTTGCCAAATAAATACTTTAAATTTTCCCTTGTTTTATAATTAAACCCAATTTAATTAATAATTAAATTTAACTTAAATTAACCCCCAATAAAAATTATTTTAAATTTTTTTCGACCCAAATTAATTATTTTCACTTATAATTATTTAATTACTTTAAAATTAATTTTCCAAAAATATTTTTATTTTTCGGATTATTGTTTAATCAATTTTAGATTAAATTAACCTCCTAAATTAAATTAAAAATTACTAGAAACCTCATGAATTCCTAGTTTCACACTCAGAACCTGAAAAATATACCTGAAACTACTAGACCCGGTTTAGGGATATTACATTAAGTGAATTTCCCTAAAAAGGTGAGTCCCACGCAACCAGTTAAGTCTTAAAAAGGTAAGGGTCGAGTAAGGCAATAAGTCCCTATTAAGTCAGTATGGAAAGAAGAGGTTAAGGTAAGAATCCACAGTATGGTGAAATATCTGCTAATCCGCCAATAGTTGTGACCGACCCGTATAGTTGTACATGGTCATTTTCAATGAGTCAAATTGGGAAAGGAAAATTGGGAATCTTGAGATAAAACGAGACCGGGTTGAGTCCTTGAAGAAGTCAAAAGAGTATACCTATGTCTGAATCAGGGGATATGTCCGTCATCGATTGACTTAGAGAATGCAATACATCGACTGTGCCAGGAAGTCGGCAAAACCTTCTAAGACACTTAGGGAGTTTTAAATGATGTACTTTTATTTCTATTCTTGAAAAGACATAGAGTCTTTAAGAATACTTTTGTACAGTGTCTTACTAAGTTTAGTCAAACTTATATGAGTTTTACCTTGAATGCAGGGCCAAGGATGGACTCAAAGGTTGTGAAAGGGCCAAGCTATACATTGGTATTAGAGCTATGGATACGGGTTAGGGTGTTACATTTATTGGTATAAGAGCTATAGTTTAGTCGATTCTCGGACTAACATAGAGTATATGAGTCTAGCTATACATGCCATTATATAACCTGTGATAGTGTAATATCTCCTTACTATTTTAAAACATGCTTTCATATAGCAATGTCATCCAACCAAGCTGATTCCGATGAAGTAGAGAGTAATGATCAAGCCCCTGTTCACAGGGTAGCTTCGAGCGGTACTAGGCCCGTATCTGAGGCCCGAAAAGGAGAGGCTAAGGAAGCCTTCTTCTAGATGATGAATGAATGGTTCACCGAGTTCGTACGGACGAACCCGGCTACTCAACAACCTCCACCCCCTCATGTTCCCCAATCGGTTCCCGTTATTCCTCAATGTACGGAACCAATCCGAGTTAGTAAGCCTTCTTTTGATAAGATTCATAAGTATGGGGCTGAAGAATTTCGAGCTACTATCGAAGATGATCCTGAGAGAGCTGAATTCTGGTTAGAGAACACCATCAGTGTTTTTAATGAGTTATCATGTTCACCGACTGAACGTGTGAAGTGTGCTATATCTCTACTAAAAGATTCAGCTTACCAGTGGTGGAATACATTGACTTCTGTAGTGCTGAGAGAGTGGATTACTTGGGAATTCTTCCAATCTGAATTCCGTAAGAAATATATCAGTCAGAGGTTTCTGGATCAGAAATGTAAAGAATTTTTGGAGCTCAAGCAGGGTCGTATGTCAATGTCTGAATATGAATGAGAATTTGTTCGATTAAGTAAATATGCTAGATAGTGCATTTCGACCGAGACTGCAATGTGTAAACGGTTTGAAGATGGATTAAATGAAGATATAAAGCTATTAGTCGAGATTCTTGAGTTGAAAGAATTTGTTGTACTGGTGGATTGGACACATAAAGTCGAAGAGCTGAGTAAAAAGAAAAGACATACTGAATTTGAAGCTAGAGATTCGAGAAAGAGATTTACGGGAAAGTCACATCAGTCAGCACCGAAGAAATCTAAAGAACATCACTACCGTTATACTATTTCTGTGGGACATCCTAATAGAGATAGAGATACGAGACGCTCCATTTCTAAACCCCAGGCTACATTTGTAGCGAGTGTGGGTAGTGTTAGAAGTACCAGACCCGAGTGCAAGCACTGTAACAGGCCACATTATGGTGAGTGTCAAATGAAAAGCGGAGCATGTTTCAGATGTGGTTCCTTCGACCATTATCTTAGAGATTGCCCTGAAAAGTCTGAGAAAAAGAAAGCTCAAACAATGAGGCCGAGCAATACTGCTACGAGAGGTAGACCACCTCGTAATCCTGGAAATATGAGTGGTAGTCGTGGTGTAACGAAAGACTCTACTGTGAGATCCGAGGCATGGGTACCAGTTAGAGCTTATACTATTCGCGCAAGCGAAAATGCTTCTGCGCCTGATGTTATTACCGGTGCTTTTTCTCTCTATAATACTGATGTAACTGCTTTGATTGATCCCGGATCGACCCATTCATATGTTTGTACGAATTTAGTGTCTAGTAAGAATTTACCTGTTGAGTCCACTGAATTCGTGGTTAAAGTATCGAACCCCTTAGGTCAGTATGTCCTAGTTGATAAAGTTTGCAATAATTGTCCTTTGATGACTCGGGGTTACAGTTTTTCGGCTGATTTGATGCTATTACCATTTGATGAATTTGATGTGATTTTGGGCATGGATTGGCTAACTCTAAATGATGTTGTAAACTGTAGATGAAAGCTTATTGTATTAAAAGGTCAGAATGGTGAAATGCTTCGTATTGAATCAGATAATTCGAGCGGGTTGCCTATTGTGATATCAGCTATGTTAGCGTAGAAATATGTGAGAAAAAGGTGCAATGCTTGCCTTGCATATGTACTGGATACTAAAGTGTCCGAATCAAAGCTTGAATTAGTGCCAGTGGTTTACGAGTATTCCAATGTGTTTCCAGAGGAATTACCTGGATTACCACCGATCAGAGAGGTCGAATTTGCTATAGAACTTGTACCAGGAACAACACCGATATTGATAGCACCTTACAGAATGGCTCCTACAAAGTTAAAAGAGTTGAAAGCATAGTTACAAGAGTTGACTGATAGGGGTTTTGCTCGCCCTAGTTTCTCACCTTGCGATGCACTGGTTCTGTTTGTTAAGAAAAAGGATGGATCGATGAGATTATGCATTAACTATCGTCAGCTCAACAAAGTTACAATCAAAAATAAATATCCAATGCCTCGCATTGACGATTTGTTTGATCAGTTGAAAGGTGCCACAATGTTCTCGAAGATTGATCTTCGTTCTGGCTATTATCAGCTACGAGTGAAAGATTCAGATGTGCCGAAAACTGCATTCAGACCTGGTGATGCCGTTTGGTTTAACTAGCGTACCTGCAGTATTTATGGATTTGATGAATAGAATCTTCAGACCGTATTTAGATAGATTTGTTATAGTATTTATTGATGATATTTTGATATATTCTCGAGGCGAGTCTGAGCATGCCGAGCATTTGAGAATTGTGTTGCAAACTTTGCAAGATAAAATAAATTTAGCAAATGCGAGTTCTGGCTCTGAGAAGTTGGATTTTTTAGACACATAGTATCGGCTGAAGGCATCAGAGTTGATCCGAGTAAGATTTCAATAGTTGTTGACTTGAAACCACCAAGAAACATATCCGAAGTCAGAAGTTTTCTAGGTTTAGCTAGTTATTAGCGGAGGTTTGTAAAAAGGTTCTCGATGATAGCTACACCGATGACGCGGTTATTATAGAAAGATGTGAAGTTTGAATGGTCTGATAAATGTCAGCAAAGTTTTAACCAGTTGAAAGCATTATTAACTGAAGCACCAGTTCTGGTTCAGCCTGAGTCAGGTAAAGAATTTGTTATTTTCAGTTATGCGTCATTGAATGGTTTGGGTTGTGTTTTAATGCAAGAAGGCAAAGTGATAGCTTATGCTTCTAAACAGTTAATGCCACACGAGAAAAACTATCCGACACACGACTTAGAGTTGGCCGTTATTGTGTTTCCGTTGAAAATTTGGCAACACCATTTGTTCGGTGAAAAATGTCACATATTTACCGATCACAAGAGTTTAAAGTATCTGTTGTCACAGAAAGATTTCAATCTGAGACAATGTAGATGGCTCGAACTATTAAAAGATTATGCGTTAGTTATTGATTATCATCCGGGAAAAGCAAACGTAGTTGCGGATGCTCTGAGTAGAAAGTCTTTGTTTGCTTTGCGAGCGATGAATACACGATTGACATTGTCTGATGATGGCTCGATCTTAGCTGAGTTAAAAGTTAAACCGATGCTTCTACAGTAGATCTGCGAAGCTCAGAAAGGTGATAATGAATTGCAAGCTAAACGAATACAGTGTGAGTCAACTTCTGATTCAGAATTTCAGATAGGACCCGATGATTGTTTGTTATTCAAAAGTAGAGTTTGTGTACCAAAGAATCTAGAGCTCATACAGAAATTTTTGCACGAAGCACATAGTGGTAGCTTGTCTATTCATCTGGGGAGTAATAAAATGTACAATGATTTGAGACAGATGTACTGGTGGCCGGGAATGAAAGGCGAGATTTCTAACTTTGTATCCAGATTTTTGATATGTCAACAGGTTAAAGCTGAACATAAAGTACCTTCAGGACTGTTACAGCCAGTGATGATACCGGAGTGGAAATGGGATAGAGTTACTATGGATTTTTTATCGGGGTTACCCCTATCTCCGAAAAAGATAGATGTTTTTGGGGTTATTGTTGATCATTTGACGAAGTCTGCACATTTTATTCCGGTACGTAAAGATTTCTCACTTGACAGATTATCTGAGTTATATGTTTCTGAGATTGTCAGATTACACAGAGTGCCAGTCTCCATTATCTCGGATAGAGATCCACGGTTCACATTGCGATTCTGGAGAAAGTTACAGGAAGCTTTGGGTACGCGGTTGCATTTTAGTGCTGCATTTCACCCTCAGACCGATGGTCAGTCTGAGAGAGTGATTCAGATTCTCGAAGATATGCTTCGTTGCTGTATTTTAGAATTCGAAGGCAACTTGGAAAAATATTTACCGTTGGTCGAATTCGCGTATAATAATAGTTTTTATTCAATTATAAAGATGGCATCGTATGAAACTCTATATGGTCGTAAATGTTGAACTCCGTTATACTGGAATGATCTCACTGAGAAAAAGATACATGGGGTTGATTTGATTCGCGAGACTAAGGAAAAAGTGAAAGTGATTCGAGATAGTTTGAAAGCAGCTTCAGATCGTTAGAAATCATATGCAGATCTTAAATCTAAAGATATAGAATTCCAAGTCGGCAACAGAGTATTTTTAAAGGTATCACCCTGGAAGAAAATTTTTCAGTTTGGTCGCAAAGGAAAGTTGAGTCTACGATTTATCAGACTGTATGAAATTATTGAAAGAATCAGACCTGTTGCGTACCAATTAGATTTACTGTCAAAGCTTGAGAGGATTCATAATGTCTTTAACGTGTCTATGTTACGACAGTATCGGTCTGACCCTTCACATGTTATCTCTCCAACGGATGTTGAGATTCAGCCCGATATGACATACAGTGAAGAACCGATCAGAATTCTGGCACGAGAAGTAAAAGAATTGAGAAATAAAAACATAGCTTTAGTAAAAGTTCTCTGGAAACGACATGGCTTAGAGGAAGCCACCTGAAAACCCGAGTAAGCTATGAGAAAGCAATATCCGAACCTCTTTTCTCGTAAGATTTTTGAGGACGAAAATCTCTTTAAGGGGATAGTTGTAACAACCCGTTTTTAGTAAAATCAAAATAGTGGTTTTGAGACCACAAATCTGAGGTTGAAAAACTTTTTTTAAGATTATTTTATAATCTACAGCATGATAGTATTACCGTATAAAAATTTCGTTGAGAAATTTTACCGTTTTCATGTTCAATTTGATAAAAAGGACTAAATCGCGTAAAGTGTAAAAGTTGAGTTCTAATAGCTAAAGGTATTAAATAGCTATATAACTTTAAATTGGAAGTCCTTATATGGTAATTATCCCATTAAATGTGATAGTGGATGTGCATGGCTTGACAATTGTGTAATTTTTAAGGTTAGTTAAGGTTAATTTTGTAAATAAGTAAAATATGGTAAAAATAAGGTATCATCTTCATTAGCTCATCTCTCCACTGAAATTAGGGATAGAAAACAACATTGGAGAGGCTAGAAGGTTCGGCTAAGTATATCCCTTGCATGTAAGTGTAATTTTGTTCCGTTTTTAATGATTTCTGTTTTCGGGATCATTGTAGCTTAATCTAGCTAGCCCGGGGACTATTTTGTGAAACTATTAAAGTATTTGAGTTTTTCCATTGATGAATATGTTAGGGTTTTCAAGTTTAATGGTAGAAAAAGAATGGTTGTTGTTAGATGAACAACTTTTGTAAAGGATTTTTTTATGAAATTATCAATTAGGGATTAAATTGGGAAATGTGATAAATTGTGTTGTAAAAATGTGAAATTGTGAAATATATAGGCTGCTATAATCATGTCTAAAATTCAGGTAGGCTTGGGTAGGGATAAAATTTAATGAATTTCATTTTCTGAGCCTAGGGACTAAATTACAAAGAATTAAAATTATAGGGGCAAAATGGTAATTTTTCCAAAAATGTGTGTTGGGCTAAATTGAATGTGATATGTATTGAATTGAGTTAAGTTCATTTGTATAGATCCGATTAGACCTCGTACGAAGTTAGATCGGGGCAAGGAGAAAATCTCGGATTAATCGCCTCCGTATCTACGTACCCTCGTCAAGTTAAGTTCGTGTAATTAAATTTCATATTTATATGCTTTAATTGAAATATATATATGTGGATTGTATAATTACTATGTATAATTACCGATAGCATATCTGACGATGTACGACGACTACCGAGCCCCGTTTGAACGTTAGAAATTCGTAGGATACAAATGACATGTCATTAGGGTTACTGATTCTAGCTCTTATGAGCTTACCGATACTCAGCTCGTATGAGCTTACCGTTATTCAAATCAGAGGGGCTTACCGTTATTTAGCTCGGAGGAGCTTATCGTTTATAGCTCGTATGAGCATACATGTACAGGAATTGACGGATTACAGTTCAGTACACCTCGTATGTACTACCCGCGTATCCAACGATATTTTAAGTGGTTCAACGAGCACAATTTTGTTACGAGTTTATATGACTTGGTTATATGCAAATTGTTGTGTTTAGATTGGTATCAGTTTGGGTGAGAAACATGGCTTGGAAAATGGCCTATTTTCGTCCACACGGGCAGAGACACGGGCGTGTGTCTCAGCCGTGTGTGACACACGGCCAGGTGACACAGTTGTGTGTCCCCTGTATCTTTTAAAAGTGCAAGCCAGTATGCTCACACGACCTAGCACACGGGTGTGTGGCTTGGCCGTGTGGCACAAGTCAGAGAGTGACACAGGTACAGACACGAGCGTGTCTCTTGGCCGTGTGACCCCTACAGTTTTAAAAATTTTATAAGTTGACAAAAAGTTCTCTGAACTTTCAATATAGTCCCGATTTGTTTCAAAGGTGCATTTGGGGCCTCGAGGGCTCAGATTAGGGACAATATGTATAAATTTGATTGGTTTTTGACATGAATGATAAATTATATGAAATGTTTGAGATTTTTGTCTGTATGATCTAAAAGTTCGATAATGCTCTGTAACCCTGTTCTGGCGATGGATACGGATTAAGGGTGTTACATGTAAGAACTTAGTGCTTGTATGATAATGGATATATTAGAAGTTTAAATTTTGAAGTTTGTCGTAAACCCTAGAATTACATAAGATTAATTAGTAGCCATGTATGTATAAGTTGGTATTGTCTAATTCTGCAAGCAAAATATTTTGTTAAGAAATTCGGGTTACGAGTGACACTTAATGCTCGAACCTGGCGATCGGGTTGGGTATGGGGTGTTACATTACTACATACTGGCAAGCATGACTAGTAGCTTACTAAAGTAATTGGAGAGTTGTGATTCCGCCAAAGCGATGCTAGACAAACTAGAGGACATGTTAGGAGGCCAAGTTGTTTTGGTTTGACAATCCGTGATAACTAGTTTAATAAAATGCTCAACAGAAACCCAACACTCTGATCAAAGATCATATGATCTCTTTTTTTTTGGAAAATTTGATTAAGAAAACAATTATTTTAGGTACAATGGAAATTTAAAAAATTCTGAGCCTGTTGTGTTATTTATAACAATAAACCATAACCAAAATATACTTGTGTTTTGTGCAAAACGGACTAAAATTAGTCTTGGCTTTCAACCAAACAGTTTTCTCCGCTATCCTCAAATCACGAATTGCCTCGAGTGTGGATCCAAGCAACACGAACCAAATCATAGAATGAAAATATTTTATTTAATTTCACTGGGAAAGTAATTTTTATAAACCAATTGCTTTTCGATATTATAAGAAAATAGAATTTGTTCATGTAAATAAATTACCACTACTTTCTGGCAGAATAATGACATAGATGATGTATGTAATTTGGTTAACCGGTAGTCTCTATTTGTAGAGAAAAGTACAAGAGTTTTGCTTAAATAAGTCTTGATTAAATAATAATATTTTAATAGAAACCACAGTTCTATTCTAAGTGTAGTAGAGAGAGAAGCAATGGCACCCTTGTAGTATTACTAGGGTTGTCCCTTATATTTCACACAAGGCTCAATTCTGGGCCTCTCATGTATTGGGTCAAAATATATATGTTTCTTAGACTTTTGATCCAATACTATAATTTATCCAACCCAATATTTATTTTTTATTACCATTAATATTATTTATCTAACCAATTAATTTAATTAATCAAATTAACTAAATTAATTTCTTAATTAAATAATTTTCTCAACCCAATTCTAATTATGTTAAAGTCATAGCAACTTAAGCCATGAATGTGTAGAAGAAGCAGTATATTGACAAAGAAAAGATATTTTTTTCCAAAACCAAACAAGCAATTGGATTTAAAAAATAAAGGATTTCTAACCGTCTTCTTATCCTATAACGAACATAAATTAATTAGATGGAAAAAGATAGGATAGAGAATTCGTTGATGAATCCGCTTGTCTCCGAGGTATCTATTCTTTTCTTACTATAATACATTTTTTTGACTGGATCGCACTATGTATAATTTAATAACCAAATAGATCTCGTATCTTTGGTTCAAATCGAATTTGAAATGGAGGAATTTCAAGTATATTTAGAACTAAATAAATCCCGCCGACACGATTTCCTATACCCACTTAATTTTCGGGAGTATATTTATGCACTTACTCATGAGCATGGTTTAAATAAATTGATGATTTTTTTTGAAAATCAAGGTTATGGTAATAAATTCAGTTCACTAATTGTGAAACGTTTAATTCTTCGAATGGATCAACATAATCGTTTATATATTTAATTTTCTTATTCAACAACTCCATAATGATTAATTCATTGAAATTCATCTTTGAACTTCAACTATTTAATTATAATCAATATAAATAATAATTTCGAGGAACTTAAATTAATTTTCAAGTCATTTTTTGTACTCAGCGAGAAAACGCATTCAGTACAGATAGTAATACATGTGATCTATTTTTCTTATTTCATTGTTTTCATTCATTTCTATTTATTGGTTCTACATGCAATTCATTTGTGGAATCTATACTATATAAATAAACATATAAAATCATTGGAATTTACTGTTGAAACAAAAAAAAATATAAAAAAATACAAATTATACTTTTTTATTTTATAAAAAGACCATAAGGTCAAAGCTCAATTAATTGTATCGTTCATTACAAGAACATGAATTTCCGAAGGGTAATCCATGTTAAAATTCAAATTACACTTATTATTAATAGCAAAGTCATAAATAAAATCAGCCACATGGTTGTTGCTTCGGTTGGCCCATGCTATCTTGACCGAGTCAAACTTTTCCAGTTGCTTACACACTTCATTAATGCAGTTTCTTAAAACGGTAATATATTTCCCCTGATTATTGACTCTATTTACCAAACTTGCACAGTCTGATTCAAACACTGCTTTCGAAATGTTGAACCTGTTTGCCACCTTCAAACTTTCTTCAAAAGCTTCCAGCTTTGCCCATTTAGTCGGCATTACCTTCATTTTAAAGCCACCGCTTCCCCCAATTACAAAAACCATCCAAGTCCCTAGCTATTACACCAAAACCAACCTTTCCATTAAAGACAAGCATCGAAAATTATTCCTGTTGTTCCAACTGTTCTAGAAGGTCGTGAATAAGTCAGCAGCAGCCTTCAAGTCCAAAACTCACAACACATCCTCCAGCCAATCAATGCAGCATGAGTAGTCCTCAATGAGCAGTCGATTGTTGAAGCCCTCGAGAGTCAGAATGGCGCGAGCCGAGGGCAGGGGCGAAGCCAGAACAATTTTTTAGGGGGGGCCAGATGAAATTTTAATTTTTTATAGTTTATATCTTTATTATTTGTAAAGGATTAAATCGAATTTTTATAATTTTGGGGGGGCAAAATGCAATTTTACCTTTACTAATTTAAAATTTTTAAAAAAATTTAAGGGTCTAAATAACAATTTTACATTTTAGGGGGGGCCGGGGCCCATGCCGGCCCCCCTGGCTTCGCCCCTGGCCGAGGGGCAGTCCTTAAGGGTGTGGATAAGGGTTTCCTCCTTTGCATCACACCTAGGACACTTCTTCTCAAAGTTCTGCCGAATGAAAGAGATGTTAACATAAGTTGGGAGAATATTGTGACTCACCCTCTAGCTGAAGACCCGAATTTTAGGGAGCATTTTCAACTTCTGAATGGTTCTCCAATAAACTCTATGTGGACCAAAGCCAATTTGCTTAAGAAAAAGCCAGGAGTAAGCAGATTTTGACGTATAAAAACCATGTGGATTATGAAGCCAAACCCTTCTATCATTAATACCATTATTCAAAATGGGCAAATTACAAATCTAGTCCCCCATCGAACTCTAATAAAGCTCATTGACCCTCTCCTTGTTCCAATCCATATGGTTGTGGTTCCATAAGTCTTTAACCTTTCTTTCATTATCAGTCAGTAAAGAATGGCAAAGAGAGTCGCCATTTAAGCCATCAAAACCCCAATTATCATAGCGTATGTCAATACTTTTTCCATCCCCCACAAGCCAAACAAAATAGTTTTCAAGAACTTTGGCAGCTTTAGCAATACTAGACCAAGTATATGATGGTTTGTCAACCACTTTTGGCCGAAAGATATCCCCACTCGGAAAACACTTAGAGCTCAACACCTTGTAACATAACATGTCTCTGAATTACGTAAGCCTCCATACTTGTCTACCGAGAAGAGCCAAATTGAAGAGGCGTAAGTCACGGAAACCAAGCCCTCCCATGCCTTTCGGGTGGCACATTCTATCCAATGCCAACATGGACCAACCTCTACTTCTTTCGTTACTTGTCCACCACATTCGACTCATCTTTGATTGCATGTCCTCAAGGGTGCCCTTGGGTGCAAGGAAGACAGAAAATGCATAAGTAGGTAGTGATTGGAGGATAGCTTTTATGAATATCTCTTTACCACCGTATGAAAGGAGTCTATTCGACCAACTATTTACCCTGCATGAAAACGAGTAATAATTTTATTAAAAGCAATAGATTTCTTCTTTCCAATCGGCAAAGGTAAATCAAGATAATTATCAAGATTATTGACCATACGCATACCAAGTAAAACACTATAATGTTGCTGTTGGGCAATGGGTGTATTCGGGCTAAACATAATCATAGATTTTTCAATGTTAATATTCTGGCCGGAAGCTTTGGTAAAATTCATAAGGATTTCCAAAACAGCCTCGACATCCTCCTTTTTGTTTCTAACAAAAAGGAGGGCATCGTAAGCGAAAAAAAGATGATTAATATGAGGGCTGTTAATACTAGCCCGAATGCCCCTAATAATGTTATTACTTTGGGCATAACCAACATTCTCGAAAGAGCCTCCATGCAAAATAGAAAAAGGTAAGGGGAGAGGGGGTCCCCTTGTCTAAGACCCCACTCCAGAACGATGATCAGACCATATTGCATTTTACCACATAACAAACCAATCAAATGTAACTCATAATTTTTCCAACCCAAGCCTCTGCATGCCCTAAATGTTTCATGACCTCTTCGAGAAAATTCCACTCAACATGGTTGTAGGCTTTGCTCATATCGAGCTTGATGACAAAGCCTTTATTGGGGCCATTCTTTGAGCTTTGGAGATAATGTAACAACTCGTGGGCTATCAGGATATCATCGTGGATCATGTGGCCAGGAACAAATGCACTTTGGTTATGAATTATACACATCGGGAGGGTAGTCTTGAGCCGGTTTGCGAGGACTTTGGAGATGATTTTGTAGAGGACCCAACATAAACTGATAGGGCAAAAGTTAGACATGTCTTTGGGATCCTTAGTCTTAGAGATAAGAATAATCATAGTGTCATTAAGGCTAGCCACATCTCTGCTGCCATTTAAAACATCATGACAAAGCTTGATGACATCTGCACCCATAACCTCTCAATTTTCTTTAAAAAAACAACCTGAAAGGCCATCAATTTCGGGCATTTTGCGAGGTTCCATTTGGTTAAATGCCTCTAGAATCTCTTTATCTGTAAATTCCTTGGTCAACCTACTATTTATATCTTCAGAAATACAATTGTCAAAGAAACTAAGATTAAGCTCATCATTTAAAGGCATATTTGACTTAAAGAGATTGTGAAAATATTCCCTAGCAATATTACAAATATCGACTTTATTATGTTTCCAATGTAAAACCCCTTACCCGTGTTCGGCGCCTGAACAGGGTACGAGGCATTACCGGACAATAACACAAACATTCAAGCAAAATCGGGTCATAAAATTTCATTCAATTTAAAAATTGAATGTTCAATCATAAAGTCCCTAAAATGGGTCTGTGAGACCCAAAACATACTTTGGGAACGGTCCGGGAACAAACCGAGAACTTTAGAAAAGTTTAGAAAAATTTACATAAAACTGGGCACACGCCCGTGTGGGAAGGCCGTGTGGTCGCACACGCCCATGTCCCCAGCCCATATAGATTTATTTTTCATTTCGAACCTATAGGGGTTTTCACACGGCCTGACATACGCCCGTGTCTATGGCCCATGTCCCTCACACGGCCATGACACGCCCGTGTCTTAGCCCGTGTGTGAAAACCTTGACATTCTGTTTATGACGTCAGCAAACACTTAGGGTCACACGGCTGAGTCACACGCCCGTGTGCTAGCCCGTGTGACGAACTGAATTTTTTGAAAATTAAATGCAGGGGACACACGGCCAGGCTACACGCCCATGAGACAAACCGTGTGTCACACATGGCCTAGACACACGCCTGTGTGTCTACCCGTGTGGACAATTATAAGGCTATTTTCGAAGCCTTTTGCCACCCTAAATAACAATCACCTTTATACCTTTTTCAACCAAACTTAACATACTATTATTAGACATCTATTTGTTCACATTAAATACATTTATGCACCATTAATAACCACACACATCATTAATAAACACAATTATATTTAGCCATCACACATTCACTTACACATCCATTCACATGTCACACTTCCCACACTTCAATTTTATGCTATCACTCATTCCCACTTAGGCAAGCAAACTCATTCATGAAAGGCCTTATCTTAGACTTATAACACAACCAATATTAGCCACATCACATGGCCTTATACAAAATGATATATCAAGTGACATAGACCACATTCTTGGCCAAATCAATTATGACACTTACAAAATAACCAAATTCCTATACATGCCATAATTCAACATAAATCTCAATGTACCAAAATGTGTAGATAGTGTGGATGATCCTCCGACGATCTCCGTATCCCGAGCTGGCTTGGCGACACTATAAAACAAGGGAAAAGAGAAGAGAGTACGCTTTAAGCTTAGTAAGTCTATACGTAAACAATAAACATCACCACATACTCATCAATCAAGAACATTACATACAAATCAAGAACAATTCAGATCCTTGTAATTTCACTTACTCATTTCAAACCTTACCACATTCCATTTACATATCATAGACATTGCTCACCAATATATGCATCTATAACCCTGCACTTGTTACCACATTGTCACACGTAATTTCACTTAATCTAAATTTTCCGATGAACTCTTGAATAATACGATGCATATACACACGGTGGTATCGCACACACCCACCAATAACGATGAAATACAAAGTGGTATCGCTTTACACGACCCACCCATAATAGTGATTACGGTGGTATCGCACACAGCCCACCAATATTAGTAATTACGGTGGTATCGCACACAGCCCACCAATAATAGTATATACGGTGTTCATACGTACCCTTTTTCTATTCCGAAGGTTCATCCGGGAATTTCCCCACATTTCAACGTTTCAATAAATATCAATAATATGCAATCACAATTCATATAAGTCATTAATATGTAAAAACATAAATAAAAAGGATATATCGTTTACATATAAACTTACTTCGATACAAAATGTGTTAATTTGCGATTTAGTCCGAAACCTTGCCTTTCCCTCGGTCAAGGTCGATTCCACGTTCTTCTTGATCTATAATGACATATTTGGCTTATTTAATATACACATTATTCAAATCATTCCAAAATCTTCCTCTGGCAAAATTTACAATTTAGCCCTTAACTTTCTCAATTTTTACACTTTAGTCCCTAGGCTCGTAAAATGAAATATGTTCATTTTTCACACACCCAAGCCTAGCCGATTCATATTCTCTCTTATAGCAGCCCAAAATTTTAACTATTTTACATTTTATGCACATATTATTTCATCTTTTGCAAATAGGTCCTTTTTATCAATTTCACCAAAAATCATCTAGCAAAAGTTGTTTATCACACTTCAAACTTTCATATTCTACCACTAGACATCAAAATACATGTATGTCATCTATGGGTAAAATTTTAAACACAAACCCTAGCTCAAAATAGTGGTAGAAATAGTTAAATCGAGCTACGAGGATTTCAAAAATACGAAGAGCATCAAAAACGGGGCTAGGAGGTACTTACAATCAAGCTTGAAAGTTAAGCAAAACCCTAGCTATGGCTCCCTTGCAATTTTTGGCTATGGAGGAAGAAGATGGACAACCTTTTAGCCTTATTTTCCCTTTTATTTCTTTTATTAACCAAATTACCAAATTACCCTTCATTAAATCCTTTAGATATTTTATCCCTCTATGGGCATTTTGTGTCCAATCTATAATATAATGGTCTAATTACCAACTAAGGACTCCCAATTTGAAAACCTATCTCAATCAAGTACCTATATAGATTAAAATACACACTTTTCACCCATTACAATTTAGTCCAACTTATCAAATTGGATATTCAAACAATAAAATTTATCAACCAAAATTTCACACAAACTTTTAATTACTCAATAAACACAAACTAAATTGGAATAAATATTTCGACCTCGAATTCATGGTTTCAAAACCACTGCTCCGTTTAGGCCCTAATTCGGGCTGCTACAACTCTCTCCCCTTTAGGGATTTTCGTCCCCGAAAATCTTACCGGTAAAGAGGTTTGGGTACTGTTTTCTCATGGTTTCTTCCGGTTCCCACGTAGCCTCTTCCACACCATGCTTTTGCCACAACACTTTCACTAAGGCTATATTTTTGTTCCTCAACTGCTTAACCTCCCGAGCCAAAATCTTAATTGGTTCCTCAACATATGTCATATCTGGTCGTATCTCAATTTCTGTTGGAGGAATTACATGTGAAGGATCAGAATGGTATCGTCGTAACATCGACACATGGAACACATTGTGTATTTTCCCCAACTCCGTCGGTAAAGCTAACCAGTAAGCTACTGGTCCAATTCTCTCAATAATCTCATATGGCCCAATGAAACGCGGACTCAACTTGCCCTTTCGACCAAATCTCAAAATTTTCTTCCACGGAGATACTTTCAAAAACACTTTATCACCCACCTGAAACTCAATTTCTTTTCTTTTCAAATCCGCGTATGACTTTTGTCAATCTGAAGCAGCTTTCAGACAATCACAGATTATTTTCACTTTCTCCTCGGTTTCTCTGACAATTTAAACCCTGTGAATCTGTTTCTCACTGAGCTCGATCCAATACAAAGGAGTTCGACACTTGCGACCATATAATGCTTCATACGGTGCCATCTGTATACTCGACTGGTAACTGTTGTTGTAGGCAAATTCAACCAAAGGTAGATATTTCTCCCAACTACCTTCAAATTCTAAAACACAACATCGGAGCATGTCTTCAAGAATTTGAATTACTCTTTCAGATTGACCGTCAGTTTACGGATGAAACACGGTACTAAAATTTAATTTCGTACCCAAGGCTTCTTGCAACTTTTTTTAAAACCTCGAAGTAAATCTCAGATCTCTATCTGAAATAATAGACATAGGTACTCCGTGCGATCTCACAATTTCATCAATATACAATTCAGCCAACTTATCAAGTGAGTAGTCGGTACGTCCTGTATAAAGTGAGCCGATTTCGTCATTCTATCAACCACAACCCAAACGGCATCTTTCTTTTTCAAAGTCAGAGGCAAACCTATCACAAAATCCATCGTGATTCTGTCCCATTTCCACTCGGGAACCATCATCGGCTGAAGTAAACCTGAAGGCACCTGATGCTCGGCTTTCACTTGTTAGCAAATAAAACACTTTGTCACAAACTCAGAGATGTCTCTTTTCATACCCGGCCACCAATACAACTTCTTCAAATCATTATACATTTTTGTACTGCCCGGATGTACTGACAAACAACCACTGTGTGCCTCATGTAAAATTTTCCGAATCAACTCATCATTTTCGGTACACATCCCCTATCACGGAACATCAAACAATCATTTGGTCCGATCCGAAAATCTGGATCACTACCTGATTCACACTGAACTCTTTTAACTTGCAATTTTTTGTCTTTCCTTTGAGCTTCACAAATTTGCTGATGAAATAACGGTCTAGCCTTTAACTCGGTCGAAATCGAACCGTCATCAGAAAAATACAAACTCGTACTCATAGCTCTCAAAGCATACAAGGATTTTCTACTCAAAGCATCCGTAACCACATTTGCCTGTCCGGGATGATATTCAATCACTAACTCATAATCCTTTAACAATTCGAGCCTTCTCTGTTGTCGCAAATTCAATTCCTTTTGATTCATCAAATATTTCAAACTCTTGTGTCAGTAAAGATTCGGCATTTTTCACCATACAAATAACGACGCCAAATCTTTAAAGCAAAGACGATGGCAGCCAATTCCAAATCGTGCATCGGATAATTCCTTTCATGCGATTTTAGCTGTCTCGAGGCATACGCTACTACCTTGCCTTCTTGCATCAATTCAAACCCAAGACCATTCAATGACGCATCACTATAGATCACAAACTCTTTCCCTGACTCAGGTTGCACTAGCACTGGTGCTTTAGTCAATTTCGCTTTCAACTTCTCAAAACTTTGCTGGCATTTTTCAGTCCACTCGAACTTAACACTCTTTTGAAGAAACTTAGTCATAGGAGAAGCAATCATCGAGAATCCCTCGACAAAACGTCTATAATACCCGGCTAAGCCCAAAAAGCTTCTAACCTCGAATACGTTATTTGGCGGTTTCCAATCAATAATCGCCGAAATTTTGCTCGGATCAACCCGAATACCATCACTTGAAACTATATGTCCCAGAAATCTGACTTCATGAAGCCAAAACTCACTTTTACTAAACTTAGCAAACAATTTCTCCTCTCGTAGAATCTACAATACCGTTCTTAAGTGTTCGACAAGCTCAGACTCATCTCGGGAATAAATCAATATATCATCTATGAACACTACCACAAACTTATCCAAATATAGCCGAAAAATTCGGTTCATCAAATCCATAAACATAGTGTAACACCCCAAACCCAGCCTAGAAGTTAGGCCCGAGTCTGGAATGTCACATTAAAGGCACACTTCAAAACGATTTTACCATTTAACAATTTAAGGCCCAAAAGCCCAAAACCCTTGTATCTTGTTAAGTTACATTGAAAAAGCCCATATTTTAGAAAACATTCATAGGTTAAGTTATTTCGAAAACCATGTTAACTTTAGAAATTTTATGAAATTTAATAAGCGGATAGCTGAAACAATAATAATAAAACCCAAAATCCAAAGTCAATTAGGAGTTACATGGCCTTATTGCAATTCAATGAAAAATAAAGTATTTAAAATAAATTCATTTGAACAAATTAAAAACATTTTATCAGCTTGTAGTGTGTCCATCTCCGAGTCCTCTCCCACGTCGAGTCGTCTATTCAGGATTACCTGAAACATTAAATTAAAGGGTGTGAGTTTCGAAACTCTGTGTGTAATATCCTGGATTTTTGGGTTTATGCATTTGTGCTTAAATAAATGTGAAAGCATGTCTATGTGTGTGTTAAATGTGTTTTATGAATTTTTGAGAACCTTAGAATGTAGGAAAATGCCTTAGAAATTATTAGATTTTAAATCTAAAAGAGGAAGCTAAGCAGGGTGGCCTTAAGAGAAAATGTAGGGGATTTATAACACAAAAATGGGCTTGGTAAAGTGGCTTGAAGGCGCCACTTAAGGCCTCAGTAGGTAACGCCACAAGCATGATGCAGGTCTTAAGTTTGAGCTGCAAAGGAAGCAAAAAAGGGGGGCTTTTATTTTGAATGTTGCGTCAAGGAGAGGGGGAGGAGATGGACGGCAATGGGGCTTTGAAAGGTGAGGATAAAGACTTGATTTATCCTTTTTAAATTTCGGCTAAGATAGGGGATAAATGATGATTTTATTTTGAATTTTTTTTGAATGGGTAAAAGAGAGAAAATAGGAGAAAAATGAGGAAGTTGATAAGGGAGTGTGAGTTGGCCGATTAGGGGACTCTAAGTGTAGTAATTTCGGCCAAGGAAGGAGAATAAGGCCATTCTTCATTCTTTCTTTCCTCCTGTGCCTCTGCCGAATTCTCTCTGCAACCTATTCTCTTTTTCTTTTCAATTCTCCAAAAGCCGAAAATAGGATCCCCTAGTCTTGCCGATTTTCCCTAAGTCCTATACTTTCTTTTCTTTTCTTGATTAAAACCGAATCTTTTCAAGTGATCATCAAAAGCCGAAAGTTTCCACTCTTTGAATCGATTTCTCCTGCAAGCTCTCTCTGCCGATTTCTTCAGGGTAAGATCAAATTCGATTTCCATTCTCTTTCTTTTAGGCTTGTCAAAATCTAAGAACTAATATCTATTATTGTTCCTTGGTCGAAACTATGGAAAAGGTTTTGGGATTTGGGTGTTGTCAACTACAAGGAGGTTTCGGGATTTCAATATCCAAGGTAAGTTATGTGATATTCGGCCATAGGCCATTCTATTGTGCTTTAATGTTAGATTAGATCTAACATGTGGCCATAGGAATCTCGACATCATTAAAGAAGCAAGGATCAATTTGTGGGAATTGAAATCGCAAGGTAAGGAGGTGTAATATTCGGCCATATTGATTATTATGTTAGCCAAATCTGACCATGGTTATTTAGGGGCAGTCGACAGTGGTATACAAGGATTTCGGGATTCAAAATCGCAAGGTAAGTGCACATACATATTCGGCCAAGGCCCTATTTAGCAACTTAGATCTATTTCTTACTTATTCAAAAGCCGAAAACTAACCAAGTTAAGTGATTTAGCATTGGCGATTGAAAGGTAGGGATATCACGTAATTTGGGATTTGATTAGTAATCAAATCGGCAACAAGGTAAGATTTTAGTTGCGATAATCCTTCGGGAATTGACTATATAGCCGAATAGGCTTTTGCTAAAATATTAAGTGTTGGCCGAATGTAGGAACTAAGATCTAGAGCATTAGATCGGGATTCTTGGGATTCAAAGTGAACTCGCTAAGTATACAGTGTGTACCCCACACTATCTCTTAATAGGTTTATGGTATTGTTTTAATGCATGTGTTAATAAGAATGTGAAAGATATGGCTAAGGTACCATGCAATGGTACAAAGTGCTCAGCACGTTTACCCACTCCTACCATGAGTATAATATGATCTGTTATGGCACATATGTGAAACTATAAGAATGTGAATGAGGAATATGACATGGTTTATGCATATTTGTATGACATGGGGCATATGGGTTATATGGAAAGGGGAAGTGATCTGGTGGTTTATACCACAATATCTGAATGTGGTGACTTCGCTCACATAATCTGAATGTGGTGACTTATGTCACAAAACATATTATCTGGTGGCTATGCCACAAAATTATAAGGGCGATGAGCTAGTCATCTGCAGCTGACGCCGCAGCCGATGATGTGTAGCGGATGGAGGGTCGACTTAGTAGTCCCCACGGTGTGATGGTTGGTACGGGTGATGTGTAGCGGATGGCATCTAGGTTTGGGTTCAGGATTGCATCATTATACTTAATTGCTATTTGTATATGTGTGAGTTGACATGCCTAAATCGTTGGGACTTAGTGTTGGCTATACACACTGAGTCTGTTTGACTCACCCCGTTGTGGGATATCTTTTCAGGTGACACTCAGTGATGGACCGGGTCGGCAGGAGCTCAGTGGTGGCCATGCTCAGCTCAAAATTTATTTTATCTTCGACTTTCTATTTTCAAGTATTTTGGATTTATTTCGGGTTTTCTTTGATGTAATAAGGCCACTAGTGTGAAACTATTTATGCATGCATTTTAATTATTTAGTATGATACGAATTTTATCAATTTAAAGTTTAAGCAACTTTTCTTAAAAACAAATTTTAAATGTTTAGACACCTAAACACAAACGATTTTCGAATTAAAGATTAACCCCAAAACAACTCGGTATTTTTATAAAACCACCCCAAATTTTCCAAGGTAATAAACATGAAATTGAAACATTTTACTAGAGGAACATACCGGATCAGGTGCAGGGGCTCGTGGGCGGGTTTGGGGTGTTTGATTTGGTATCGAGCCTAGTTTTAAACTCTCACCTTGGGTTTAAAGCCCATAACGATTTCAAAATTAAGCCCAAATAAGTTTTGTAAAAGTTTTTGTGAAATGAGCGAGTTTTACGGCATGGCACCTAAGTCTCAGACCAAGTCCACAGGTAAGTACCCTAACTATTGTGTGATTTACTATATGACATATATGCGGGTATAACGGGAGCGTAGACTAGTATATTGTAAGTTCTTGAACCCTAGGACTAGTATACCCCAACAAGTACATAAAACTTTAAGGCCTAATTGAATAACCCTGTGACTAAGTCGCCGAGTTAGGGTGTGGTAACCATTGTGCGCATGCCTAGGATTGGATTCAGGAAGAGCCTGGTATTTAAGCAGTCTTAGTGACTCACATCCTCTTCGCTCGAATCCTACCTAGTGCGTAGCTACGTTTCACCCTAACCAAGAGGACTTATTCACGGGATAAACTCAATAAATAAAACCCGAAAGGACTAGCCGTATTTTATAAAAACCCTAGTTTTAAAAACCACCAAATTACCCCTTTGAATTGTGGAAAAACTATTTGAAAAAAAAATTCTCCAAAATATTCCGACTTACAAAATTACCTAAGTACCCACAGTTTGTAAAATTACTAAAATGCCCTTGGTTTGAAAATTTTAAACTACCATACTACCTTTGACTTTTACTAAGATATTTTTCCAAAATACAGAAACCCCTATTTTGAAAAACATTAAGATACCTGAATTGGAAAATTTCTGAAATTACACGATTTACAAAATTTTCAAATTGACCCCGATTTATTACCAAAATACCCACAGTAGGAGAAATGGCGAAAATATCCACAGGATAGGAGCAGGCGAAAATGTTTGAGCAGTGGAATGTGTGCGGTAGGTACTCTTTTGAATGATTGTGTTTCTCTGAATTAGGATAGAAAACTTGGAGCGAAAACTCGAATGATCGAAAGAACCTCTATTAATCTTCTTTTCATAAAATTTCTTCGCGGGTAATCAGTGGAACAAAGACTAATGCATAAAATTCCTAAAAGCAGTTAAAGCGTGATCGTAGAAATGAGTTCTAGGGGGCACGGTCGTAATGTGCGAGGGCGTGGTAGAGCGGAATGACCATATCGGAACCCGTTAGGTCCGGACAAGGGTCAGAAAATGAGGTACCACCACCCCCACCACCAGCTGTTGGTGTTGAGCGGCAAGATCGGATGGGGATGATGCGATATCGCGAGCAATCTTTGCGAGTTCTTGAGATGGTGGTGAAGCGAGGTGGAGGTATGGGAGCTCGAAAATCTGTGCCGGCGACTCGAGCCAATGGGGTGAGGTGTTTCGTGGTGTATGTCGGTGTGGCACCCAGACTGGTGAGTATTGGTTGGAGGCGACAGAGGCGAATCATGGATGAGCTCGATTTAACCATCGAGGAGAAACCGAGAAGGAATGGTGTCGCTTCTTCGTGATGAGTCATATCAATGGTGGCTCACGATTCGGGATGGTGCTACGGTGAGGAACTCACTTGGGACTATGTTAAGGCGGCATACCGGAAGAAGTATGTTGGTACTAATTATATTGATGCGCTGTGAGAGGAAGGCATTTCTAGGGCTGGTTCAAGGAATAAGTCCGTAGCGGAGTCTGAGGTGAATTCTTAAGAGTTAAGCGGTATGCTCGAGGAATGGTGGCTACGGAGCATGAGCGATGTGTCCGGTTTGAGGACGGACTTAGGATGATCTAAGGTTGTTGATAGCTCATGGCGAGGAACGGAATTTGCCGTGTTAGTAGAGAAGGCTAAAGTAGCCAAGGAGTTAAGGACTCTGTAAGGCGAGAATACCGACCGAAAAGGCAAAAGAGAGGTTTGGATCATCGAGTCATCGGGAAATGCGCAGAAGAGGCCTAGGGTTGATGGGAAGGTGAGGTCGACAAGTTGGTGGGAGGCGATACTGTACTTATCTTTGAGTGTGGAAAGAGGCACCTAGGAGAGTGTTGGAAAAAGACGGGAGGATGTTTCAAGTGGGGATCTAAGGATCATATGATTAAGGATTTGTCCAATAATGATAGGCGGAGTCGACCAATAGGTCGGGGCTATAATCAGTGGAAGAGGTGGACAGCTGACCTCGGCCGGGTCGTGGTCCGAATATGCGAGAGGTAATGGTCTTTGGAAGAGGACGTGGGACCCCGCAGAGGTGTTGGTAATATAGAGGCTAGACGGCCCAGGTCTAGTGTATGCGGTTCGCCGGAGGGAGGAGGGAGACGCATGCGACGCCGTAACCGGTGATGCGTTCCTTATAGGTGACAAGTCTTATTTTGCTCACGATTGATGTGGGCTCGACCTATTCCTATGTTGCATGTAGTGTAGTTGAAACACTAGGCATAGACTCTACGAACTATCTGATAGGGAGATGACTGTAGTAAGCCCATTAGGCCAAACTGTAGTGGTGAATAAGATCTTTTGAGTGTACCCTTAGAAATTCAGGGAGTGATATTTTCTGCCGACTTAATGGAACTTCCCTTCGGAGAATTTGACCTTATACTTGGCATGGACTGGCTAGTAGAACACCGGGCTATATTGGATTGTGCAGCTAAGCGAATAGAGTTAAGGACGCCGGAGGATGAGGCGATAATTATGATAGGAGAAAGAAGGAACTACTTATCTAATGTAGTCTCTGCCTTAAAGGCTGATAAGATGGTTTGGAAAGAGTGCAAGGCATTTCTGACTTTTGTTAGGGCGTTGGATGCCAAAGAATGGGGAGTTAGTAGAGTTAGAACAGTAAAGGATTTTGTGGATATTTTTCCGGAGGAGTTACCTGGAATACCCCCGGACAGGGAGGTGGAGTTTGGAATTGACTTGCTTTGCAGGCAGCGCCGGTATCTATCGCTCCGTATAGAATGGCACCGAAGGAGTTGGTTGAGCTCAAGGCTCAAATCCAAGAGTTGCTTGATCGTGGGTTTATCCGACCCAGTGTGTCTCCATGGGGAGCACCGGTCTTGTTTGTGAAGAAGAAGGACGGAACTATGCGTATGTGCATAGATTATCGTCAGTTGAATAAGCTGACCATCAAGAACAAGTACCCGTTGCTGAGGATAGATACCTTGTTCGATCATTTGAAGGGGGCAGCAGTATTCTCGAAGATAGATCTAAGGTCTGGATATCATCAGCTTAAGGTGAAGGAAGCAGATATCCATAAGACAGCCTTCCGAACAAGATACGGGCACTATGAGTTCGTAGTAATGCCGTTCGGATTGACGAACGCCCCAGCCGCGTTCATGGATATGATGAACCGGGTTTTTCAATCTTACTTGGATAGGTTCGTCGTTGTGTTCATAGACGATATCCTAGTATACTCCAAGTCTGAGGAGGAACATGATGAGCATCTCCGGGTTGTGTTGTAAGTATTAAGGGAGAAGAAGCTTTATGCCAAATTCAGCAAGTGTGAATTTTGGCTGAAGGAAGTCGCATTCTTAGGGCATGTAGTGTCTGCAGAAGGGATAAGAGTGGATCCTAGGAAGATCGAGGCAGTGCTAGATTGGAAACCACCTAAGTCGGTGGCAGAGGTTCGCGATTTCTTGGGATTGGCAAAGCTACTACGAGAAGGTTCGTAGAAGGGTTCTCGTCAATAGCCGCAGATTGTGAAGTTGTTGAGAAAGGAAGTACCTTTCGTATGGACAGATAAGCAACAGGAGAGCTTTGAAAAGCTTAAGAGGGTTTTGACTGAAGCTCCGGTTTTGATTCAGCCGGAGGCAGGGAAGGACTTTGTGGTGTACTGTGATGCTTCTCACACAAGATTGGGATGCGTATTGATGCAAGATGGGAAGGTAGTCGCTTATGCATCTCGACAATTAAGGCCACATGAGGTTAACTACCCGACGCATGATTTGGAATTGGCGGCGGTGGTCTTTGCTCTTAAGGTGTGGAGGCATTATCTTTATGGAGAAAAGTCAGTGATCTACACGGACCACAAGAGCCTTAAGTATCTACTGACTCAGAAGGAGTTGAACTTGAGACAGCGAAGGTGGGTGGAATTACTGAAGGATTATGATTGTTCCATAAAGTATCACCCGGGAAGGCGAATGTGGTAGCAGATGCTCTAAGTCGGAAAGTAGTGTCGGATCTGAGGGCAATGTTTGCACATCTTAGCTTGTATGATGATGGAAGTTTATTGGCAGAGTTACAAGTTAAACCGACATGGTTGAATGAGGTGAAGGAAAGTCAGTTAATGGATGATGATCTAAGTACTAAGCTACGGCAAGTGCAGAGTGGAGAGTTGGAAGATTATAGTATTAATGACGAGGAGTATTGTGTTTCAAGGGTAAGGTCTGTATCTTAGAAGAACAAGGAGTTAAGGCAGAGGATTCTTGGGAATCGCATAGTAGCCCCTATGCTATGCATCCCGGAGGTAGTAAGTTGTATAGAGATCTAAGGGAAGCAGTTTTGGTGGCTGGTCTTAAAAGGAAAGTTCACAAGTCGTAGGGAAGTGTTTAACGTGTCGACAAGTGAAATTTGAACACCAAGTTCCGTCGAGGGTTGCTTGGCCGATAAAGATTCCGCAGGTGGAAGTGGAAGAGAATCACCATGGACTTCGTTAGTGGGCTTCCCCTTACGCCTACTAAGAAGGACTCGGTATGGGTGATAGTGGATCGATTGACAAAATCGCGCATTTCATACCGGTCTTGCGGGTTGACTATTCTTTCTGAGAAGTTGGCGAAGTTATATGTGGCGAGAAATTATAAGGTTGCATGGAGTACGGTGTCAATTATTTCAGATAGGGATCCAAGGTTTACGTCTCGGTTTTGGAAAGCTCTGCATCAAGCTTTAGGCACCAGATTGGATTTCACTACGGCTTTTCATCCGTAGTCGGATGGTCAGTCGGAACGAGTGATCCAAGTGTTGGAAGATATGTTGAGGGGCTGTGTAATAGACTTTAGAGGAAGTTGGGAAGAATACTTGCCTTTAACGGAATTTGCTTACAATAACAGCTATCAAGCTAGTATTTGAATGGCACCGTATGAAGCGCTGTATGGACGGAAGTGTCGCACTCCTACGTGTTGGACGGAATTAGGGGAACGTCAGGTTTTGGGGCCAGAGATCGTGGCTGAATCCGAGGAGAAGGTTGAGGTAATTCGGGCACGGTTGAAGGAAGCATCTGATAGGCAGAAGTTGTATGCAGATCTTAAACGGAAGGAAATAGAATTTGATGTGGGGGATCAAGTGTTTCTTAAAGTTTCGCCTTGGAAGAAGGTGATGAGATTTGGTCGCAAAGGGAAGTTAAGTCCAAGGTTTATAGGACCTTATCGGGTATTGAAGCGAGTTGGACCAGTGGCATACCAGCTAGAGTTGCCACCTGAGTTGAAGTAGATACACGACGTATTCCATGTTTCTATGCTACGTCGTTATCGATCGGATCCATCTCATGTAGTACCAGTTGAGAAAGTGGAGCTAAGACCAGATTTGTCCTACGGGGAAGAGTCGGCTCAGATTTTGGAACGAGATGTGAAAGTGCTACGGAGGAAATCAGTTCCTCTAGTTAAAGTATTATGGCGCAATCATGGATCGGAGGAAGCTTCGTGGGAGCCAGAAGAAGCAATGCGACAGTAATACCCTCACTTATTTTAGCCAGGAAATTTCGAGGTCGAAATTATTTTAAGGGGGGTAGAACTGTAATATCCTGGATTTTTGGGTTTATGCATTTGTGCTTAAATAAATGTGAAAGCATGTCTATGTGTGTGTTAAATGTTTTTTATGAATTTTTGAGAACCTTAGAATGTAGGAAAATGCCTTAGAAATTATTAGATTTTAAATCTAAAAGAGGAAGCTAAGCAGGGTGGCCTTAAGAGAAAATGTAGGGGATTTATAACACAAAAATGGGCTTGGTAAAGTGACTTGAAGGCGCCACTTAAGGCCTCAGTAGGTGACACCACAAGCATGATGTAGGTCTTAAGTTCGAGCTGCAAAGGAAGCAAAAAAGAGGGGCTTTTATTTTGAATGTTGCGTCAAGGAGAGGGGGAGGAGATGGACGACAATGGGGCTTTGAAAGGTGAGGATAAAGACTTGATTTATCCTTTTTAAATTTCGGCTAAGATAGGGGATAAATGATGATTTTATTTTGAATTATTTTTGAATGGGTAAAAGAGAGAAAAGAGGAGAAAAATGAGGAAGCTGATAAGGAAGTGTGAGTTGGCCGATTGGGGGACTCTAAGTGTAGTAATTTCGGCCAAGGAAGGAGAATAAGGCCATTCTTCATTCTTTCTTTCCTCCTGTGCCTCTGCCGAATTCTCTCTGCAACCTATTCTCTTTTTCTTTTCAATTCTCCAAAAGCCGAAAATAGGATCCCCTAGTCTTGCCGATTTTCCCTAAGTCCTATACTTTCTTTTCTTTTCTTGATTAAAACCGAACCTTTCCAAGTGATCATCAAAAGCCGAAAGTTGCCACTCTTTGAATCGATTTCTCCTGCAAGCTCTCTCTGCCGATTTCTTCAGGGTAAGATCAAATTCGATTTCCATTCTCTTTCTTTTAGGCTTGTCAAAATCTAAGAACTAATCTCTATTATTGTTCCTTGGCCGAAACTATGGAAAAGGTTTCGGGATTTGGGTGTTGTCAACTACAAGGAGGTTTCGGGATTTCAATATCCAAGGTAAGTTATGTGATATTCGTCCTTAGGCCATTCTATTGTGTTTTAATGTTAGATTAGATCTAACATGTGGCCATAGGAATCTCGACATCATTAAAGAAGCAAGGATCAATTTGTGGGAATTGAAATCGCAAGGTAAGGAGGTGTAATATTCGGCCATATTGATTATTATGTTTAGCAGAATCGACCATGGTTATTTAGGAAGCGATCGACGGTGGTATACAAGGATTTCGGGATTCAAAATCGCAAGGTAAGTGCACATACACATTCGGCCAAGGCCCTATTTAGCAACTTAGATCTATTTCTTACTTATTCAAAAGCCGAAAACTAACCAAGTTAAGTGATTTAGCATTGGCCGATTGAAAGGTAGGGATATCATAGAATTTCGGGATTTGATTAGTAATCAAATCGGCAACAAGGTAAAATTTTGGTTGCGATAATCCTTCGGGAATTGACTATATAGCCGAATAGGCTTTTGCTAAAATATTAAGTGTTGGCCGAATGTAGGAACTAAGATCTAGAGCATTAGGTCGGGATTCTTCGGGATTTCAGTGAACTCGCTAAGTATACCAGGTGTGTACCCCACACTATCTCTTAATAGATTTATGGTATTGTTTTAATGCATGTGTTAATAAGAATGTGAAAGATATGGCTAAGGTACCATGCAATGGTACAAAGTGCTCAGGTACGTTTACCACTCCTACCAAGAGTATTAATATGATCTGTTATGGCACATATGTGAAACTATAAGAATGTGAATGAGGAATATGACATGGTTTATGCATATTTGTATGACATGGGGCATATGGGTTATATGGAAAGGGGAAGTGATCTGGTGGTTTATACCACAATATCTGAATGTGGTGACTTTTGTCACATAATCTGAATGTGGTGACTTATGTCACAAAACATATTATCTGGTGGCTATGCCACAAAATTATAAGGGCGATGAGCTAGTCGTCTGCAGCGACTGCCTTCGATGATGTGTAGCGGATGGAGGGTCGACTTAGTAGTCCCCACGGTGTGATGGTTGGTACGGGTGATGTGTAGCGGATGGCATCTAGGTTTGGGTTCGGGATTGCATCATTATACTTAATTGCTATTTGTATATGTATGAGTTGACATGCCTAAATCGTTGGGACTTAGTGTTGGCTGTACACACTGAGTCTGTTTGACTCACCCCGTTGTGGGATATCTTTTCAGGTGACACTCAGTGATGGGACCAGGGTCGGCGGGAGAGCTCGGTGGTGGCCATGCTCAGCTCAAAATTTATTTTATCTTGGACTTTCTATTTTCAAGTATTTTGGATTTATTTGGGTTTTCTTTGATGTAATAAGGCCACTAGTGTGAAAACTGTTTATGCATGCATTTTAATTATTTAGTATGATACTGAATTTTATCAATTTAAAGTTTAAGCAACTTTTCTTAAAAACAAATTTTAAATGTTTAGACACCTAAACACAAACGATTTTCGAATTAAAGATTAACCCCAAAACAACTCGGTATTTTTATAAAACCACCCCAAATTTTCCAAGGTAATAAACATGAAATTGAAACGTTTTACTCGAGGAACATACCAGATCCGGTCTGGGCTCGTGGGCCGGGTTTGGGGTGTTTCACAGTGTGTACAACCCTTTGCAATAAAATCACATACAAATATTCACATTGGGCCTAAGACCTAACAAAATCGGTGGTCTTGGGCCTTAGCCCACAATGACCTCATATCATATCATATCGCATCATATACAAACAAGATAATGCAAAACCCACCCCAAAAATCCATCCACTACAGACACCATTTCCCTTCCAACCTTATGACTCCTGTGGGGAATTCTAGCTCGACCCACCCCTCCACTATACACCATGGGTAGCCCGGTTGCGGTACTACCGAACGTTGCAGCAAAGCTACTAATCATACATTGGGCTTAAAGCCTCCGGTGGATCTATACCATACGGCCATACGATCCTCAAATCTTCCTCCGTACCATAATTCCCACCCATATGCATCCTAAGCAGAATATCATATGAATGCATCAAACACACAAGTAACATCCATAAACTCATATCCGTCACATTGGGGTATTTTCGTAATTTCACTACCCAGGGGTATTTTCGTAATTCTACCCTACAGGGGTATTTTGGTAGTTTGGCAAAATAGGGGTATCTTGGTAATGTTGCAAGGCAAGGGTATTTTGGTACTTTTACAAAACAGGGGTATTTTGGTACTTTTGCAAAACAGGGGTATTTTGGTAATTTACAAATCTAGGGGTATTTTAGTAATTTTACACATAAAAGGGTATTTTAGTAATTTTACAAATATAAGTGTATTTTAGTAATTTTACAAATATAAGGGTATTTTAGTAATTTTACAAATATAAAGGTATTTTAGTAATTTTACAAATATAAGGGTATTTGGTCCCTCTCGGGTTTTAGTTATAAACTTTGGCCCATAAACAAGTCCTCATGAGTTAAAGTGAACAAATACTATGCACGGGTAGGATCTCTAAAAGAGGAGGTGGGCCACTAGGACCGCTTTAAATACCAAGCTCTCCCTAGATCTAATCCTAGACATGCATATGTCCATTACCACACCCTAACCTATCGGCTTGTCCACAGACATGTTTGATTATTACAAGAGTGTTATGTTATTCAAGAGTTTGTCAAACTAGGCCTAGAGTTCATCAAACCCTAACATATATTTCTAAAAACCCATAAGGCCCACTAAGCCCATTCATGTTTATATAGCCCATTAGGCCCGCTCATGTTTATGTAGCCCATTAGGCCCGATCATAATCAAACCATACACCCCTTTCATGTCAATTCAATATTCAAATACACATATCAATCTTTGCCGATTTGGGCCCACGAGCTCGGCAGGCCCATTTAGCCACTCTTGGCTTTTCGGCTTTTCGGCGTTGCCGACATCGTGTGTGTGTAGTGTTTGTACACACCTGATCACTGCGACGTGCTATCCTATCCTTAGCCTTGATCTTACAACCAACCAACCTTCAATCAACCACTCATACTTAATCAAAAATATTTACTCAAAAGCCGAAACCTTACCGTAACCTTACCGTGTGGTCCGGGTTCTAATGGCCCTTCCTTAGCCGCTAATCACAAAGTGTACCCTAGATCCTTGCTAACGATCCTACCACGCTAGCGATCTCTGAACCTTACCCTTGTTAATACAAGATCCACGACAATGAGAAATTAGATCGCCCTTGACTTTCAACAAAGCGTACTAAGGGGATTTAACGAATACTTACCGAATCCAACCTTAGATCCTGCTGACCTACCAAACGAGATTTTGGCTTTTAACCCCGGTGAGAGTAGATACCAAGCGATTTGTGATAGAGAAAAACAACAAAGATTCGGCACTAATGGGGATTTTGGCAAGAGAAGATGATGGTAATTCGCAATAGAAAAGTTTGGCTAAGAGAGAATTCGGCAAAAAGGAATGATGGTTTTTGGCAATGGAAGAATTCGAAATGAGAAGAAACGAGAATGAGGGGAGAAAAGAAAAGATCAAATGTGCTTGTGTGAGGGTAACTACAGGATATTCGGTAAAGAAAAGAAAGACTAACTTATTTGCAAAACTCTCCAAATGCCGAAAGCCACAATGAAAATTCGTAATACCCCCTAAAAGACCCAAAAAGGGCACTCGTTTACCCTCCTAAGCCAAATTTATACACTTCCCACTTCCCACAATGGCACCAACTCTTCACACTTCTCAGCTCCTAACTTTTCTCCCTGATAACTCCTCAATCTCATCCTAAATTTTCTCTAAGATAAGCTTATTTACCCCTTCCTTAATTTTCTCTGATGAACACTTCCTTCAGAGTTCACATCCAACGCCACTACTAACCATCTAGAAGGTAAAAATTAAATCCCCAACAAAATACCATGCCACTACTCGAACCTTGGATTCCCTTGCCTGCTAATGACGCCACCTCCCTGCTCCCTAAGTGGCGCCACTTTGCCACTACACCACAAGCTCTTTTGTGTCATTTTTCTTCTTCATTTATTTAAAAAGCCTACTAACTGAAGTCACAGTTCCCTTGGGCTAAAACTAAAATTTTTCCTATACCCTTACTTGATCCCAGAACATCTCTAACACCCCTAGACACTCCAAATTCATTAACCCTCAAAGCCCACATGCCAAATGTCATTTTCTCGCTCACTTAAAAATTTTCTGAGACCCAAAGCCCAAAGCCCAATTTTTCTAGGCCCAAATTTGGGGCGTTACACATAGCTGGTGCATTAGTTAAACCGAAAGGCATCACAAGAAATTCATAGTGTCCATACCTCATTCAAAAAGTAGTTTTCTGCACATCAGATTCCTTGACTCTCAACTGATAGTAGCCAGATCTCAAATCTATCTTTGAGAACACTGTTGCTCCCTTCAATTGATCGAACAAGTCATCAATTCTCGGCAATGGATACTTGTTCTTTATGGTCACCTTGTTGAGCTGTCGGTAGTCAATACAAAGTCTCATAGATCCATCCTTTTTCTTCACAAACAATACGGGAGCACCCCAAGGAGAAAAACTCAGTCTCACAAATCCCTTATCTGTCAATTCTTGCAACTGAGCTTTTAATTCTTTCAATTCAGTCAGAGCCATTCTATACGGAGCAATCGAGATCAGTGCAGTCCCAGGTGATAGATCAATAGCAAATTCAATCTCTCTAATCAGAGGTAACCCAGGCAATTCTTCTGGAAGCACATCTGGAAATTCACAAACTACTGGCACTGATTCAAGCTTCGACTCGGACATCTCAGTATTTAGCATATAAGCAAGATAAGCTTCACACCATTTTCTCATGTATTTTTGAGCAGACATGTGTGAAATCACCACAGGCATCTTATTTGAGTCATCTATTTCAACCCAAAGAATCTCACCATTTTCACATTTCAACTCAAGAGTTTTATATCTACAATTTACCTTGGAATCATGTAATGTCAACCAATCCATGCCCAAAATAACATCAAACTCATCAAATGGAAACAACATCAAATTAGCTGGAAAATAGTGACCTTGAATCGTCAAAGGACAATTTTTGCAAACCTTATCTACTAACACATACTTGCCTAAAGGGTTCGACACTTTAATCACAAATTCAATCAATTCAACAGGCACTTTCTTACTATTTACCAAATTCACACAAATATAAGAATGAGTGGATCCGGGGTCAATTAATGCAATAAGATTAGTATCATAAAGAGAGAATGTACCAATAATCACATCGGGAGATGACGCATCCTTACGAGCACGTATGGCATAAACTCTAGCAGGTGCTCTCATTTCTGTCCTTACAGCTGAATCTTTCATTATACTTTTACTACTAGCTCCATTTCTAGCATTTCGCGGAGGTCTACCTCTGCTAGCAGTGTTACTCGGTCTAACACTCTGAAGTTTCTCTTTTTCAACGTTCTTAAGAAAGTCTCTGATAAAATGCTCTCGAGAACCACACTTGTAGCAAGCTCGATTATTTCCCCAACACTCTTTGATATGTTGTCTACCACAAGTCTGACACTTGGGTTTATTAGACTTCACATTACCCACACTTGCTATCGAAGTAGCTTGAACTCTAGAGCCCGAATATGTCTTACCACGATCTCAGCGTGAATACCCAGTTGAAACTGTCATCCTAGGATTTGTTTCTTTGGACCTCTTTGATTGGGATTGGAACGACTTACTCATCGGCCTCTTTCTTGCATCTCGGGCCTCAATCATAGCTTTTCTCTTTTCTTTATTCAGCTCTTCAGCCTTGCAAGCTCTATCGACCAATACCACGAATTCTTTCAACTCTAAGATCCCAACTAACAATCTAATATCCTCGTTCAGCCCATCTTCAAATCTCTTGCACACTATAGCTTCGGTAGACACACACTCTTGGGCATACTTACTGAGTCTGACAAATTCACGTTCATACTCTGCCACAGACATTTTACCTTGCTTCAATTCGAGGAACTCTTTCCGTTTCTGATCAATGAACCGCTGACTTATATATTTCTTTCGGAACTCCTCTAGGAAGAAATCCCATGTCACTCTCTCTTTCGGAACAACAGATATCAACTTCTTCCACCAACGATATGTCGAGTCTTTCAATAATGATACAGCACATTTTAAGCAATCTTCAGGTGTGCAGAATAGTTCGTCAAATACCCGCATAGATTCTCAAGCCAAAACTCTGCCTTCTCGGGATCATCATCTATATTGGCTCTAAATTCTTCGGCTCCTTGTTTTCGAATCTTATCAACTAGGGGTTTAGTCAATCTTACCAAATCAATACCTTGAGGAGCTATAGGGACCGGCTGAGGTATAGGAGGGGGTGGAGGAGGTTGAGCATTAGGATTTGCTCGAACAAATACAGTATACCAATTACTCATCATATGGAGAAAGGCTTTTCGAGCCTCCTCTCCCTGACTCAAGGTCTCAGGTCTACTTTCTACTAGCGCGGTCCCTTGCGTGGGAGCCGGTGCATTACTTGCAGCATCATCAGCAGCAGCTCGGTCAGGATCCATTTACTATATGAAAACACAGTTTGAAATTGTCAGGAGTCACCACACTATCATAATATATTTATGGCATGTATAGCTAGACTCTCACACACGCTACGGTAGTCCAAGAACCAACTAAACCATAGCTCTAATACCACTAAAATGTAACACCTCTTACCCGTGTTCGGTGCCTGAACAGGGTACGAGGCATTACCGGACAATAACACAAACATTCAAGCAAAATCGGGTCATAAAATTTCATTCAATTTAAAATTTGAATGTTCAATCATAAAGTCCCTAAAATGGGTCTGCGAGACTCAAAAACATACTTTGGGAACGGTCCGGGAACAAACCGAGAACTTTAGGAAAGTTTAGAAAAATTTACACATAACTGGGCACACGCCCGTGTGGGAAGGTCGTGTGGTCGCACACGCCCATGTCCCCAGCCCGTATAGATTTATTTTTCATTTCGAACCTACAGGGGTTTTCACACGGCCTGACACACGCCCGTGCCTATGGCCCGTGTCCCTCACACGGCCATGACACGCCTGTGTCTTAGCCCGTGTGTGAAAACCTTGACATTCTGTATATGACGTCAGCAAACACTTAGGGTCACACGGCCGAGTCACACGCTCGTGTGCTAGCCCGTGTGATGAACTGAATTTTTCGCAAATTAGATGCAGGGGACACACGGCCAGGCTACACGCACATGAGACAAATCGTGTGTCACACACGGCCTAGACACATGCCCGTGTGTCTACCCGCGTGGACAATTATAAGGCTATTTTCCAAGCCTTTTTCCACCCTAAATAACAATCACCTTTATACCTTTTTCAACCAAACTTAACATACTATTATTAGACATCTATTTGTTCACATTAACTGCATTTATGCATCATTAATAACCACACACATCATAAATAAACACAATTATATTTAGCCATCACACATGCACTTACACATCCATTCACATGTCACACTTCCCACACTTCAATTTTATGCTATCATTCATTCCCACTGAGGCAAGCGAACTCATTCATGAAAGGCCTCATCAATATTAGCCACATCACATGGCCTTATACAAAATGATATATCAAGTGACATAGACCACATTCTTGGCCAAATCAATTATGACACTTACAAAATAACCAAATTCCTATACATGCCATAATTCAACGTAAATATCAATGTACCAAAATGTGTAGATAGTGTGGATGATCCTCCGACGATCTCTGTATCCCGAGCTGGCTTGGCGACACTATAAAACAAGGGAAAAGAGAAGAGAGTAAGCTTTAAGCTTAGTAAGTCTATACGTAAACAATAAACATCACCACATACTCATCAATCAATAACATTATATAGAAATCAAGAACAATTCAGATCCTTGTAATTTCACTTACTCATTTCAAGCCTTACCACATTCCATTTACATATCATAGACATTGCTCACCAATATATGCATCTATAACCCTGCACTTGTTACCACATTGTCACAGGTAATTTCACTTAATCTAAATTTTCCCGATGAACTCTTCAGAATAATACTTGATGCATATACACACGGTGGTATCGCACACAGCCCACCAATAACAGTAAATACGGTGGTATCGCACACATCCCACCCATAATAGTGATTACGGTGGTATCGCACACAACCTACCAATATTAGTAATTACGGTGGTATCACACACAGCCCACCAATAATAGTATATACGGTGTTCATACGTACCTTTTTCCTACTCCGAAGGTTCATCCGGGAATTTCCCCTCATTTCAACGTTTCAATAAATATTAATAATATGCACTCACAATTAACATAAGTCATTAATATGTAAAAACATAAATAAAAAGGATGTATCGTTTACATATAAACTTACATTGATACAAAATGTGTTAATTTGCGATTTAGTCTGAAACCTTGCCTTTTCCTCGGTCAAGATCGATTCCACGTTCTTCTTGATCTATAATGACACATTTGGCTTATTTAATATACACATTATTCAAATCAGTCCAAAATCTTCCTATGGCAAAATTTACAATTTATCCCCTAACTTTCTCAATTTTTACACTTTAGTCCCTAGGCTCGTAAAATGAAATATGTTCATTTTTCACACACCCAAGCCTAGCTAATTCATATTCTCTCTTATAGCAGCCCAAAATTTTAACTATTTTACACTTTATGCACATATTATTTCATCTTTTGCAAATAGGTCCTTTTTATCAATTTCACCAAAAATCATCTAGCAAAAGTTGTTTATCACACTTCAAACTTTCATATTCTACCACTAGACATCAAAATACATGTATGTCATCCATGGGTAAAATTTTAAACACAAACCCTAGCTCAAAATAGTGGTAGAAATAGCTAAATCGAGCTGCGAGGATTTCAAAAATACGAAGAGCATCAAAAACTGGGCTAGGAGGTACTTACAATCAAGCTTGAAAGTGAAGCAAAACCCTAGCTATGGCTCCCTTACAATTTTTAGCTATGGAGGAAGAAGATGGAAAACCTTTTAGCCTTATTTTCCCTTTTATTTCTTTTATTAACCAAATGACCAAGTTGCCCTTCATTAAATCCTTTAGATATTTTATCCCTCTATGGGCATTTTGTGTCCAAACTATAATATAATGGTCTAATTACCAACTAAGGACTCCCAATTTGAAAACCTATCTCAATCAAGTACCTATATGGATTATAATACACACTTTTCACCCATTGCAATTTAGTCCAACTTATCAAATCGGATATTCAAACAATAAAATTTCTCAACCAAAATTTCACACAAATTTTCAATTACTCAATAAACACTAAAACTCAATCGAAATAAATATTTCGACCTCGAATTCATGGTTTCGAAACCACTGTTCCGTTTAGGCCCTAATTCAGGCTGCTACATCCAACATCCATTCGAATCCATCAAGCTATCAATATTATTTTTCTTCCTCCTACCAGTGGCCCTCACATGAAAAAAATGAATGTTCCTATCTCCTTCTTTAAGCCACCTTATTCGAGATCGTTGACCCCATTAGCACTCCTCCTTTGCAAAGAGATGGCCAAGTACATATGCGCCTTTTTCAACATACACACATCACTCTCTCTGCTTGGGCCATCAATGATGTTATTAATCTTAGCTGTCAACTTGCCAATTTGGTTTTTCATTCTTTTGTAGCGCCTATACTGCCACTGACCAAGTTCCAGACCCATTTTCTCGATTTTCTCGATGATATCCAAGTTATTCCTGCTCCATGCAATCTTTATAATATTTTTTTCATCCTTCTCCTTTGCCCAACAACCATTGTATTTGAAGGAAAGTCTAGGATCTCTGAAGCTATCATGCAACTTACAACCCATTGTGTCCAAAATAATAGCATCGTGTTCTGATTTCAATTGTCTCGCCACCCTAGTTTCCATAAATGGGAAATTATCAACATCATTCGCAAAGATTAGGAACCTATCTAACCTTTCTTTGACCATGGCATTCCCCTCCCGATTGTTCACCCAAGTAAACCAAACCTTGTCTGTTTTGATATCAATAAACGAGAGCTCTTCCATCACATCACGAAACTCATCCATTGAAGCCCTCGATTTTCTACGCCCCCTCCTTCTCAGTCTCGTTAATAATAGTGCTAAAATCACCTCCTACAATCCAAGCTTCCTTGAACAATCTTCCAACTCTTTTAAGGATGTCCCACGATTGGTTTCTTTGGTTACGGTTTGCATGTCCGTAAAAGCCGGTAAATCTAATTTTATTTTGATTCTCTACATGGACCATCGATTCAATGTGGTGACACGAATAGTTTTGGATTTCCACTTTGACTCCCTCCTTCCAAAGCATAGCTAAGCCACCACCTGTACCCGTCGAATTCACTTCCAAACACCCATCCATCGTGCATTGGTTTCGAACACGAGAGAAATTGTTAGATTGTATCTTAGTTTCACAAAGGAAAATAACATCAGGGTCATTAGCAACAAGAAGTTGCTTAAACTCCTGAACTATCACAGGGTTCCCATGCCCACGACAGTTCCAACATAGAAGATTCATTGCTCTTGGCAGGGCTGGTCTCTAGCCACCACCTTACAAGGTGAAAGATTGTCCACAAGCTTTCTACCCACTAATCTAGCCAGACTTTCATCAATGTTCTCCCTATTTCCTCCTTTTATTCTTTTTCTTTTGCATTGCATTCTCCCCCTTCCATCACGAATGGTCTTTGTTGATCATTTTTCTATAGGAGAACCAGACTCAGAATCCTCCTCTCTTATTCTAGCTTTTTTTTTTCTTTAAATCTCATAGGATCATCTTCATTTCCACTTCTTTCCTTGGTATCGTTTGTGTCTGTATTTTGATTTATCTTGCTTTTTAATATTTCAATACCATTTCTCCAGTTGCCTCTAGCTTGGGTTGTTCCACTTAGTTTCACTTTGAGCCAGCTTCCATACTGGAAGCTAGTAGTACCCGATCCAAAGTATTCTTCTTTCTTGTTACATTTTTGTGTTGTATGTCCAATGATCCCATAGATATAGCTGAAGGCAGGCAACCGTTCATATTTAATAATACAAGCAATTTCAGTCTCCTCACGACCCACAAGGTGTACCACCCTTCAAAGGGGTTTAGACACATCTATTTTTACCCTGACTCTAATATACTCTGTCCAGTCCCTATGATGCGAGTCTCAAGGCCAAAACTAAGGCTCATGAATGTGATGGGCTCAAATTTTCTCAAGGCCCAATAACAAGGTCGAAGGCCAAGCAAATCCAATTAAGATTGAATGGGACCATCCAAGACTTCGTTACCAAGGCCCTAGATGCACACACGACCGAAAAAGAAAATCAAGATTCAATTTCTTCTTTTCAAGAAAATCAAGAACCCGAATCTTAGTCCAATTTTGTTGTTTTGAACAATTTCAAAAATCAAGAAAATCAAGATTTCAAATCTTGGAAATCTTGGTCCAAAAAATTGAATCTTGCAGCCAATGCACATTGGATTTCATGTACGAGCTTGAACGAGCCAATTTCGAGAGCAAACGGATCACAAGACCAAGTTCTTGAACAAATGGCCCATTAAGATGTTTACAAGCCCAACCTGAAGTTTGGAAAGTAATTTAATTGAATATCAGGCCAAATTATCAAAGTGGCCCAAATTGTAAAATATTTAAACTATAAGTCCAATTTCATTTTAATAGGTGGGTCATCATGTAAGAATTCATCCCAAAGAGCCCATTTAATTCCTTTGGTTGAATTCCCATTAAAAATCCACACTTAGAATTATTTTGTTTTTTTTTATTTGATGAGTTGTCATGTTATTTATTCTATTAGGGTTAGGAAAACTTATTTTAGGGGCCTATAAGTAGCATGGACGTTCACCCTTATACACATACAATTGATTTATGTTTTTTTTTTTGAGTTAATATTAATTCTCTTTGATTTTTTCTTCAAGAATTGTTCTTGAGTTTCTTTTAGAAGCTATTTTAACAATCTTTTAGGTTGTGGGAATCATCTTCGAAATTTTTCTTGCCAAGATCTCTTTCTTGGAGGAGGAATTAGAGCCATTGAAAGGAGTTGTGGATTCTTAATGTTTCCAAGGCTTCTTAGGATTTCATCTTCTCTTTTCTATCCTTAATTTATCGTTTCTTGCTTATTTAAGTTAGTTCTTGTTGTTTTGGCTTGCTGATTTTATTGATTTTTGTTCTAGGTTAAAGTTGCTTCAAGAAAGACATTCTCCTACCTTGTTCCATCAAGAAACACATCAAAATTAGGAGTTTTAATCTTTTCTTGTTGTTTCAAGCATTCTTGCACAAAACAGCTAAATTTTGTCTTTAAAATCACTTCTAACATATCTGTTTGTGTTTTATTTTTCCAGATCTAGTTGGGGCATTTTCTTGAGTTCCAAGGATGATTTCTTTCCATCCAAGAAAACCTAACTCATTCTCTTTTGGACTCTTTACCAGCCAGTTCATCTTTCTTTCGTTTTAATTTCGTTTGGCTCTCTATTGTGACAACTAATTTGTTTTCGTTGTTTCTTGTTTCAGTTTACGTTCGTCTAGAGACCTAGGGTAAATTCGCGACTTTGACTAACTTTACGATCCGCTTCTGCATTCATCCACATCATTCCTTATCATATGGTATCAGATTTGGGCGTTTTGGGTGTTCATGGTTGATTTCTAAATTGATTTCCTTTGCAAACAGCCTATAAGCAGTTTTTACCAAGAAATTTTTTTGGAAAAAGAAAATATTTTTGAGTGGGTAAACGTTTTTCAATTGATCTAAAATTTTATATACTGATTCTTGGCACTGGGTTACAATATAAAAAATATTTCCCACTTTGTGATACAAAAATGTAACACCCCTAACCTAAGTTCGTCGCCAGAACAAGGTTACGGAGTATTACCGAAACTTTCAGAACATTTTCAAATAATTTTACGACAATTACTATTCATTTAACGAGATTATTCATAACGTCCCTTAAATGGACTCTTGAGGCCCAATATGAGCTTTGGAATTGAGTCAGGACTTAATCGGAAACTCGAAGAATTTTTCGCGACATTTGAAAAAAAATTCAAGTTACAGGGCTCACACGCCCATGTGGTCCAAGGGACACGCCCGTGTGACCCTGGGACACGCCCATGCTACAGGCCGTATTCGACCCCGTGTAACTCTCTGACTTGTGCACACGGCCATGCCACACGCCCGTGTGCTAGGCCGTATGGTCAATTAATTCATTTCGAAATTAGGTGCAGGTTTCACACAGCCAAGACACACGCCCGTATTCTAGGCCATGTACCACACACGGCTGAGACACACGCCCGTGTCTCTACCCGTGTGCTGAGTTTTGAGCATTCTATTTTCTCAAATTTAAGGTACAGGGGACACATGGCCTAACTAAACGCCCATGTACCCGGCCGTGTGTCACACACGGTCTAGACACATGCCCGTGTGTCTGCCCGTGTGGACAATGTAAAGCCATTTCCTAGCCTCATTTGTCACCCAACATCACACCCATAACTTGCACTTGAATCACACATCCAAATACCAGCCATTTCAAGCATTCAAATCAAGCAAATTCCCTCATTCATCATGGCATATCATTTCATGCATACATATCTATAATCTTACCTTAGTTAAGTCCTCAGGTTAGACATAATTTGATCAACTATTTAACATATATGTAGCTACCATAGCATGACATTATAAGTATATCCAAACAAATCATTACTAGCCATTCCAATGGCTAGATTACAAGCATCATTTACATTTACATGTCAATATGGCCAATATAACCTATACATGCCATTATAACCATAAGTGATTTACCATATTGTACCGTCATGAGCCGATGGATAGTATGAGTGATCTCCGCCAAGCTTTCAATCCAACGAGCTTCTGATTTACTATAAAACAGGGAAATAAAACTAAGTAAGCATAAAATGCTTAGTAAGTTCGTATAATATGGTACTTAACTTACCATTCATTCTATTTTGAGGTAACTATGTAAGGCACATTCATTCAATTTGACCTCAAGCCCTACACATATCCTCATTGCCGTTGTTAGTCATATATTCCATAATAACATCAAAAACATGTATGGGCTCAATAACAATAAATTTTCCATGCACATATGCTTTCCACAACATGTATAAATCACATTGCTATGTCTCAAGTATATTTTCATATAACACATCTCGAGTTTTGATTATTTCATATCAAAACTTTGCACATTTTACTCGAAATATCAATGTCACACGAGTAGTAGTACACTCAAAGTGTACAAGTCTATGACCAAGGATGAACATATTCATCAAATGAATCCCGTGTACAAATATCATCATCTCATGTTTTCATCTGTCAATTGTCATGTAGCATCATTTTCATGGATTTCAGACAACTACGTGTAATAACTCATTTCTTATTCATATATTCTCATGTCAAGAACTTTTACCCGTTGAATTTATCTGAAATGTCGATGGATACACAGGTAGTACACTCGTGGTGTACAAATTAGGATTCATCAATTTGTATTCAATGGTACCCATAAGGTACTATTTCAAGGAGTACGCTCTCGAGCCACACATGTATACAACAGGATTACCAGTCCAGGCTAAATCCTTTTTATGACATATGCTCTGAGGAGCTTGATTTGGATTACCCGTCCTGGATAAATCCAATCCATAACATATGCTCAAGAGGACTTATATCAGGATTACCCGTCCGGGCTAAATTCTTTCTATAATGAGGTCAATAGGATTTCTCGTCCGAGCTAAATCCCGTCAGCAACAAATGCAGGACCCCATTCATTTCGGGAAATCACATATCTATTGATTTTCCATTTTATTCAACCGGGATTTAAACATTTTTCTCAAGCATTATCGAGCTTGTGGTTATTTCATACATCCACAACATTCATATAATTCTAATAAACACATTCCACATTCATTTCAAGCATATAAGTAACATTTTTATCGTTTATCCTTTTTCGGGCATTATCATTTAATTTAAACATTTTTATTTATCGGGTTTGATCGGATATGTAATCAATTCACATATTTATGAAATTTATACAATTTACATAAACACAATCAATGCAAGCATGTAAATAAACACAATTTAGTTACACGAACTTACCTCGACAATGTTTGTTTACGTAAAATCTACTAATCCGATATTTTCCTCTTTCCTCGTTCTAACTCTGAATTTGGTCTATCCGGATCTATACGAGTAAATTTAACATCAATTTATCATATTTTTTATTCAAGTGGACTCAATTTTCATCCTAGGCAAAATTTCCATTTTGCCCCTAACTTTTCTATAAATTTCCATTTCGTCCCTAGGCTCGGAAAATGAAACTAGTGCAATTTACTCCCTATTCCAAGCCTAACCAAAATCCCATTACAAAATTTACAGCACATGTACTCATAAAAACTTCGAAATTTTTCATCAAATTTCACAACTTTACAATTTAGTCCCTAAATCATATTTTCATCAAAAATCACTTTGTAAAAGTTGTTTATCTATCAACAACCTTTCATTTTCTACCATAAATTTCTAATTTTCAGCATATTCATCCATGACCCAAATTTTATACCTTGATAACTTTTCAAATTAATCCCCCAAATAGATAGATTAAGCTATTCAGATTTTAAAAATATCAAAATTATTAAAAACGGGGCTTGATCACTTACCCAAATAAGCTTGATATGTCTTCTTCCTCTCTCCTAGGGTTTCCATGGAAATATTTGGGGAAGATGATATGAAATTGTTTTCTTTTTCATTTAATTAAATTGACATTTAATAACTTTTCATCTTTCCAATTTAGTCCTTAGCCTTTTTTTTATTTTTCCATGGATGAGTCATACCAAAATATCTACATACTTCTCTTTAATGGTCTAATTCCCATATAAGGACCTCTATTTTTTAATTCCATAGCTATTTAATCCTTATAGCTACTAGAATTCAACTTTTGCATTTTATGCGATTTAGTCATTCCCGTAATTAAACACATAATCGGTAAAATTTTCGTATCAAAATTTTCACATGACTTTTCTAGCATAATACAGTCCATATAATAAAATAAAAATAAATTTTATTTTCGGCTCGGATTTGTGGTCCCGAAACCACTGATCCAATTTCACCGAAATTGGGCTGTTACAACTCTTCCCCCTTAAAGAATCTTCGTCCTCGAAAATTTTACCAGTAAAGAGATTCAGACATTATTTTCTCATGTTTCCATCTGGTTCCCAAATAGCTTTCTCTATATCGTATCATTGTCAAAGAACTTTTACTAAGCTACCTTTATATTTTTCGTTTCTTTCACTTCACATGCCAGAATTTCAACCAGTCACTCACTGTAAGTCATGCCAAGCTGAATTTCAATCTCTATTAGAGAAATAACAGAAGACGGGTCTGATCGATACTGTCATAACACATATACGCATAAAACATTGTGAATTTTGTAGAACTCTGATAATAATACCAATCAATACGCAATAGGTCCAACTCCTTTCAATAATCTTATATGGCCCGATAAACCACAAACTCGATTTGCCTTTACGGCCAAACCGGGGAACTTTCTTCCATGGCGAAACTTTCAAAAATATTTTGTCGCCAATCTGAAACTCTATTTCTTTACATTTTTAGATTCACATTGGATTTCAGACGATCAAATATTGCTTTTAAACTGTCTCAGATCCCTTTCATCTTTCTTCGGTTTCAACGAATCAAACCAACTACATGTATCTTTTCTCACTGAACTCAATTCAAAACATCGGAGTTTTACACTTGTGACCATATAAAACCTCATTCGGTAAAATTTTATACTTGACTATTAACTGTTATTATAAGCAAATTCAGCCAGAGGCAAATACCTTTCCCAGTTACCATCAAATTCAAGCACACAACATCGAAGCACATCTCCCAAATTCTGAACCATATGTTTAGATTGATCATATGTCTAAAAATAAAATGCAATACTAAAATGTAACCGTATACCCAGAGTTTTTTGTAACTTGTTTCAGAATCAGAATTTAAACTGTAGATCTCTATCAGACATAGCATAAACTAGCACATCATATAATCTGACAATCTCAAAAACAAATAATTCAAGCAATCTATCAAGTGGGAAATCTACTCATTCCAGAATGGAATGTACACGCTTCGTCAAACAATCGAAAATTACTCAAATAGTATCTTTCTTTTTCATAGACAGGGATAATTTCGATATAAAATTCATAGTAACTTTGTCCCATTTCCATTTCGGTATCTTCGCTTGCTATAACCATCTTGAAAGTATCATCTCTATCTTGTTGATACATCCAGCATTTAAATATAGATTCAGAAATACCACCTTTCATTCCGAGCTACTAATACATATTTTTCAAATCATTATGTATTTTTATCATTTCCCCAGATAAACAAACATAGTACCGCTGTAATCATTCATGTAAAAAAAATTTTGTACATGCTCCAAATTCTTTAGTACACAGACTCTGTCTCTGAATAATAGACATTTATCAAATCTATTCTGAAATTCTGAACCAGAAATTATTTCACACTGTATTCATTTAACTTACAACTCATTATCACTTTTCTAAGTTTCACTATCCTGTTGTAGAAACATCGATTAAGCTCTATACTCAGCTAAAATAGAGCTATTATCAGACAATCATAATCGGTATCCCTGGCTTGCAAAGTTTACAGATATTTTCTACTCAGAATATCTGTAACCACATTCGTTCTTTCCAAGTGATATATAATTGTCAAATAATAATCTTTCAACAATTCAAGTCATATACGCTATCTCAAAGTCAAATCTTTTTGCAACATCAGATACTTCAACTTTTTATAATTGGTGAATATGTGACATTTTTCACCAAACAAGTAATGATATCAGATTTCAACACAAAATCAATAGCTGTCAATTCTAGATCATGTACCGAGTAACTCTTTCCATGTAGTTTTTAACTGTCTAAAAGTACATGCTATTACTTTGCCTTACTACATCAAAACACAGTCTACTCCTGTTCAATAGTGCAGCACTGTAATAACGAATTCCTTACCCGATTCAGGCTGAACCAGAATTAATACTTTGATCAACAGAGCTTTCAACTGGTCAAAACTTTACTAACATCTGTCAGTCCATTCAAATCTTACATCTTTCTGTAATAACTATGTCATCAATGTAGCTATTTCAGTTATTAACATTGAAGCTTTGAGTTTTTCCAAAGTCACAACCATCAGATAGATTTAAAACCATAGTGCATTAATATGACTGACATTTCAGCCATACAGATAAAGCAACACTTCAATATTAATAGTGTACCTCAATTTATACGAGGGAGAACCGAAAGTGGCCCCTATAATAACCAATGCAGTAATTCAGTTTCTATAATCTGTAATCTCTGTCATCAAATTTCATGATCGAGTCAATATTTATAATGGTAATAAATGTAATCTACTTCCAATTGATGAATATCTTTCACAGATAAACCATTTTTTAATAATAAAGAGATTGATGATATCTCAGAGAAATTCAGAAGAATAATATCATGCATACTCAGTAGAAACAACTGTGATAAAGACAATATAACTTGCACATTCGCAATTCAGGGCTTCAATCAGTAGAAGTAGAAAATAGTATCACATGAATCTTATCATCAAATCTTATATCAATCATGATGAATTAGCAACCCAAGTAAAATAGAGCAATATTGCTCATGAATCAACCAGACTTTCAGTAATTCCATCTATCATAAATTACTAGTCTTTCAATACGATAAATATTGCATCTGTACATGTACAATTTCATATGCCTCTAAAAATAACAGAACATATAGAATACCCAGAAGAGATTGCTGTAATATACTTAATTATAACAGTTGTATTCAAATATCTTTGCAATTTCATCACTATTCCACTGACTAATAAAGTCATCAATAATCTTACATTATTCAGTTCACTGAAAGAGTCAATTCAGAAGAATTTTCGGCTAATCCATTCTGTAATTATCATATCTGGATAAGTCAATTACTCATGAATAACTTTTTCCTTAACAATGACATCACATATTCAGAATAATCTTCAGAAAAATCTGATATCTTTTTTAATACCGTCTTTACTTACTAACCCATTCTCATTCTGACTACATCATTAATCATTCATCCTTTAAACTCTTTAGTTCCATATTCATGAGCTTAATCAATATAAATCTTGTGAATTTCATTGTATAACACTATACTGGTAAGGGGGTGGAGATCGTAAGCCTCAAAATTTAACTTTCATATATATACTCATATAACATAACATTTATCATTAACATGTCCATTATAAAACATTTATCTCATACATTTATAGGTCCCCTTTTTATCATACGCAACATTTTTACTCGAACAGTACGAGTATCACTTTCAGCATTATCGAAATTAGCTCGGTTGGAAAGCATCTCTGTCTATTTGCAAAAAAAATTCAACAGAGTCGAGAGATATCACACTATCACAGGCTATATAATGGCTTGTATTTCTAGACTCCATATATGCTAAGTTCAGTCCAAGAATCAACTAAATCGTAGCTCTGATACCACTAAATGTAACACCCCTAACCTGTGTTCGTCGCCAGAACAGGGTTACAAAGTATTACCGAAACTTTCAAAACATTTTTAAATAATTTTAGGTTAATTACTATTCATTTACCGAGATTATTCATAACGTCCCTTAAATGGACTCTCGAGGCCCAATATGAGCTTTGGAATCGAGTCGGGACTTAATCGGAAACTCTAAGAATTTTTCGCGACATTTCAAAAAAATTTCAAGTTACAGGGCTCACACGCCCGTGTGGTCCAAGGGACACGCCCGTGTGACCCTGGGACACGCCCGTGCTACAGGCCGTGTTCGACCCTGTGTAACTCTCTGACTTGTGCACACGGTCATGCCACACGCCCGTGTGCTAGGCCCTATGGTCAATTAATTCATTTCGAAATTAGGTGCAGGTTTCACACGGCCAAGACACACGCCCGTGTATCACACACGGCTGAGACACATGCCCATGTCTCTGCCCATGTGCTCAATTTTTGAGCATTCTATTTTCTCGAATTTAAGGTACAGGGGAAACACGGCCTAAATACACTCCCATGTACCCGACCGTGTGCCACACACGGTCTAGACACACGCCCGTGTGGACAATGTAAAGCCATTTCCTAGCCTCATTTGTCACCCAACATCACACCCACAACTTGCACTTGAATCACACATCCAAATACCAACCATTTCAAGCATCCAAATCAAGAAAATTCCCTCATTCATCATGGCATATCATTTCATGCATACATGTCTATAATCTTACCTTAGTTAAGTCCTAAAGTTAGACATAATTTGATCAACTACTTAACATATATGTAGCTACCATAGCATGCCATTATAAGTATATCAAAACAAACCATTACTAGCCATTCTAATGGCTAGATTACAAGCATCATTTACATTTACATGCCAATATGGCTAATATAACCTATACATGCCATTATAACCATAATTGATTTACCATACTGTACCGTCATGAGCCGATGGATAGTGTGAGTGATCTCCGCCAAGCTTTCAATCCAACGAGCTTCCGATTTACTATAAAACAGGGAAATAAAACTAAGGATAAAATGCTTAGTAAGTTCGTATAATATGGTACTTAACTTACCATTCATTCTATTTTGAGGTAACTATGTAAGGCACATTCATTCAATTTGACCTCAAGCCCTACACATATCCCCATTGCCCTTGTTAGTCATATATTCCATAATAACATCAAAAACATGTATGGGCTCAATAACAATCAAGTTTCCATGAAGATATGCTTTCCACAACATGTATAAATCACATTGCTATGTCTCAAGTATATTTTCATATAACACATCTCGAGTTCCGATTATTTCATATCAAAACTTTGCACATTTTACTCGAAATATCAATGTCACACGAGTAGTAGTACACTCAAAGTGTACAAGTCTATGACCAAGGATGAACATATTCATCAAATGAATCCCGTGTACAAATATCATCATCTCATGTTTTCATCTGTCAATTGTCATGTAGCATCATTTTCATGGATTTCAGACAACTACGTGTAATAACTCATTTCTTATTCATATCTTCTCATGTCAAGAACTTTTACCCGTTGAATTTATCTGAAATATCGATAGATACACAGGTAGTACACTCGTGGTGTACAAATCAGGATTCGTCAATTCGTATTCATTGGTACCCATAAGGTACTATTTCAGGGAGTACGTTCTCGAGCCACACATGTATACAACAGGATTACCCGTCCGGGCTAAATCCAATCCATAACATATGCTCGAGAGGACTTATATCAGGATTACTTGTCCGAGCTAAATCCTTTCTATGATGAGGTTAATAGGATTTCTCATCCGAGCTAAATCCCGTCAGCAACAAATGCAGGGCCTCATTCATTTCTGGAAATCACATATCCATCGATTTTCCATTTTATTCAACCGGGATTTAAACATTTTTCTCAAGCATTATCGGGCTTGTGGTTATTTCATACATCCACAACATTCATATAATTCAAATAAACACATTCCACATTCATTTCAAGCATATAAGTAACATTTTTATCGTTTATCCTTTTTCGGGCATTATCATTTAATTTAAACATTTTCATTTATCGGGCTTAATCGAATATGTAATCAATTCACATATTTATGAAATTTATGCAATTTACATAAACACAATCAATGCAAGCATGTAAATAAACATAATTTAGTTACACGAACTTACCTCGACAATGTTCGTATACGTAAAATCTACTAATCCGACATTTTCCTCTTTCCTCGTTCTAACTCCGAATTTAGTCTATCCAGATCTATACGAGTAAATTTAACATCAATTTATCATATTTCTTATTCAAGTGGACTCAATTTGCATCCCAGGTAAAATTTCCATTTTGCCCATAACTTTTTTATAAATTCCCATTTCGTCTCTAGGCTCGGAAAATGAAACTAGTGCAATTTACTCGCTTGGATCCCTATTCCAAGCCTAACCAAAATCCCATTACAAAATTTACAGCACATGTATTCATAAAAAAATCAGAATTCTTCATCAAATTTCACAACTTTACATTTTAGTCCCTAAATCATATTTTCATCAAAAATCACTTTGTAAAAGTTGTTTATCTATCAACAACCTTTTATTTTCTACCATAAATTTCTAATTTTCAGCATATTCATCCGTGACCCAAATTTCATACCTTGATAACTTTTAAACTTAATCCCCCAAATAGATAGATTAAGCTATCCCGGTTTTAAAAATATCAAAATTATTAAAAACGGGGCTTGATTACTTACCCAAATAAACTTGATAAGTCTTCTTCCTCTTTCCTAGGGTTTCCATGGAAATATTTGGGGAAGATGATATGAAATTGTTTTCTTTTTCATTTAATTAAATTGTCATTTAATAACTTTTCATCTTTCCAATTTAGTCCTTAGCCTTTTTTTATTTTTCCATGGATGAGTCATACCAAAATATCTATATACTTCTCTTCAATGGTCTAATTACCATATAAGGACCTCTAGTTTTGAATTCCATAGCTATTTAATCCTTATAGCTACTAGAATTCAACTTTTGCATTTTATGCTATTTAGTCCTTCCCGTAATTAAACACATAATCGGTAAAATTTTCGTATCAAAATTTTCACATGACTTTTCTAACATAATACGGTCCATATAATAAAATAAAAATAAATTTTATTTTCGGCTCGAATTTATGGTCCCGAAACCACTATTCCGATTTCACCGAAATTGGGCTGTTACAAAAAAAGTGCAGAAAATAAAAAATCTAAAAAGAAAATAAAAAACAAAAAAAATATTATGTGGGTTGAATGTTTTGCCGAAACTTTCCAAATCAGATCTATATTATTTAAGGAGGCTCTAGTTTAAATTTTGTGATTTTTGGAAATCGGGAACATCTCGAACGAAGTTTGTCAAGTTGCTTCGCAATTTTCCGGGTTTCAAAAACTTTCATTGACTCTTAGCCTTAGGTTTTCATTTTTTTTTTTGCTTTTTGTTATTCCTGTACGCATTCTAACACTTTATTGTTTATTGTGTTAGTAGGTTACAGCACGTTGCACATTCCTTCCTCCGTGCAACATAAACCGTTGGTGTCTAGCCACTTTTGGACTCCTAGTGCCGTTAGGATATTTGGTAGCTAGATTTTTTAACATTTTGATTGATTGTCATAAACACTCCTAAAGGACTCACAAGATTAATTCTTACATCATTGAGAATTCAATTTTATTTTTTAGTGCATAACGGTGAGATTTATTTAATTTTTTCTTTTTGAGTTCTGTGTTTTTTACAGATTTGTCACAATGTCTCGTAGTGGCAAAGGAAGTGATGACCAGAATGACACACCACTAGTTACCATTGAAAATCTTACTAGTTTCGCAATGATATTACAACGTGAACTCAATAAAGTCAATGATAAGTTCGAAAACAAGTTTGATATGTTGCAACAAACTCTAGAGGACTGAGCTGCAACCGAAAGACAAAGGGATGCTATACTTCAGACAATGAGCAATACCTTGCATCAGTTGTGAACTGAGCAAAGAACTCAAAATTGGGGTGTTAATGATGATGTTGAGGTTGAACAACCTCATGCTCGTAGGCATAATGTTAGACGTGTTCCTCGTGCAGATTATGATCCTTTGATTACTAATGACCGTGGGTAGCCTTCTTTGGCAAAACCAAAGTTCACAATCCCTCAATTTCATGGAAAGAATGATCCCGAGGCATACTTTGAGTGGGAATAAAAATAGAGCTTATGTTTCATTACTATAGATGCCCATAATATGAGAAAGTCCCATTGGCAACCCTTGAATTCTCAGACTATGCGTTGAGTTGGTGAACTTAACTTAGAATAAGTCGTCAACAAAACTACGAGAGAGAAATTACCACATGGGATGAGTTGAAATAAGTCATGAGAAAACGCTTTATTCCTTCTTATTACTATAGGGAGGTCAAAACCAAATTTCGACGACTTGTTCAGGGTAGTAATCAGTTGATGAGTACTTCAAGAAGATGGAGATGCTCATGCAACAAGCAAATTTGGAAGAGGATGATGAGACCACTATGATACGTTTTATTGATGGCTTGAACAAACCTATAGCCAACACTTTACGGTGACAGACTTACATAGATCTAGAGGAGGCAGTTCATAAAGCCATTGAGATTGAGCAACAATTGAAGGAACGAGGCCCTCGTTCATTCTCTACTTCACAATATTACAAAGGTAACAGTTCCAATTTTGACTTTAAGAATTCAAAACCACCTTTTAATGCTAACAAGTTCTCTTCAAGTGGTGATACTAAGAAATCAGATTGGAAGAGTGGGGCTCCTATGAAAATGCAAATACCCTCTAAGCAGCCCATTTTAAGTGGTTCAAACATAAAAAAAAAAAAAACTCGTGAGATAGAATGTTTCAAATGTACAGGACGTGGGCACTATAGTAGCGATTGCCCTAACACGAGACTTCTCCTTATCAAAGAAAATGGTGAATATACTTCTGATTCAGACAATCCGGATATGACGGAATTTATGGAGAATATGACCCATGCCAGTGATATAAATGAGAAGATCGTAGAACCACCAAATAAGGAGGAGGATTTTGTTGAATCCCATTGCCTAGTAGTGCGTCGCATTTCAACATCCAAATGAGGGATGATCTTGACAGTCAAAGGACTAATATATTCCATTCTCGGTGTTTCATTAAAGGTAAATTGTGTTCGTTTATTATGGATAGTGGAATTTGTGCTAACGTTGTTAGTAGCTATCTTGTGGACTATCTGAAATTACCTTGCTCAAAACACCCTAAGCCATACCACCTTCAATGGCTTAATGAATGTTCTGAAGTACGAGTTGTAAAATAATCCTTGTTTACATTTAAACTTGGAAATTATGAGGATGAGGTATGGTGCGATGTCATCCCCATACATGCCGCACATTTACTTCTTGGAAGGTCATGGCAATTTGATCGTGATGTAATACACCATGGCAAACAAAATCGATATTCCCTTATCTTTAAAGGGAAGAAATTTACTCTAGCCCCTTTGAATCCCAACGACGTGTATAAAGATCAAATGAAAATGATGAATTTTGTGAGGGGGTTAAGGGGAAAGGACAAACAAAAAATACTGAGAGAAAAGAGGTCATTAGTGCTAAAAGTTAAAATTCAAATGGCCCAATGATGAGTGAATCCTCTAGTGGTAAAAACAGAGTGCAAAGTCTATTTGCAAGAGTAAAAATGTGTGGAGAGCCTTATTAAACAAGCAAACTTGTATCCTTGTGAGGTTTAGGCAAAATTATTTATCTTTAACTGACCTTAACAAATCTTTGCCTAGTGTGTTTAAATCTCTTTTGCAGGATTATGCGGATGTTTTGAATGATGCCTCTAAAGGTTTACCACCTTTAGGAGGAATTGAGCACCAAACTAATTTAGTACCTGAAGCATCAATTCCAAATCGCCCAGCTTACCGAAGCAATCCCGAGGAGAAAAGGAGATGCAAAGTCAAGTAGAGGAACTATTAGACAAAGGGTGCATTAGAGAAAGTTTAAGTCCTTGTGACGTCCCTGTCCTATTGGTGCCTAAGAAAGATGGTTCATTCTGAATGTCTATTGATTGCTGCCCAAACAAAAAAATAATGATGAAGTATAGGCATCCAATCCCTAGACTTGATGACATGCTTGATGAGTTACATGGTTCAACGATTTTCACTAAAATTGACTTAAAAATGGTTATCATCAAAACCGTATGAGGGAAGGGGATGAATGGAAAACAATTTTTAAAACTAAGTTTGGATTGTATAAATGTCTTGTTATGCCTTTGGGTCTAACTAAAGCACCTAGTACTTTTATGAGATTAATAAATCATGTTTTAAGGCCTTATTTGGGTAAATTTGTGGTAGTATATTTTGATGATATTCTAATTTACTCAACTTCTTTAGATTCTCATGTTTTTAATGTTAAATTTGTTTTGGACATTCTAATAACTGAAAAATTATTTGCCAACCTTGATAAATGCACTTTTTGTTGTGATAAGCTAATTTTTTTAGGGTTTATAATAAGTGCTTAAGGTATTCATGTCGATGAGGATAAAGTAAAGGCAATAAGGGAGTGGCCAACTCTTAAATTGATTATCGAGGTGAGATCTTTCCATGGTTTAGTAAGTTTTTATAAACTTTTTGTGAAGGATTTCTCCATTATTGTCGCCCTATTAACTGAGGTTATAAAAAAAGTAGTGGGTTTCAAGTAAGGTGAAGCTCAAGAAAAGGCTTTTTAAGCCTTAAAAGATAAGTTATGTTCTGCTCCAATTCTTAAATTACCTGATTTTTCTAATACTTTTGAACTTGAATGTGATGCTTTAGGTATTGGAATTGGTGCCGTGTTGATGCAAGATAAAAGGCCAATAGCATATTTTAGTGAAAAACCAAATGGGGCGCAATTAAACTACTCAACTTACGATAAAGAGTTATTGGCATTGGTGCGAGCTCTCCAAGTGTGGCAACATTACTTGATGCCCAATGAGTTTGTTATACATACGGGTCATGAGTCCCTTAAATAGCTAAAGGGACAAGGTAATTTGAGCAAAAGACACGCCCGATGGCTAGAATTTATAGAAACATTTCCATATGTAATTAGGTACAAAATAGGTAAAGAAAATGTAGTTGCTGATGCCTTATCTCATAGATATTCTTTGATAATTACATTAAATACTAAAGTATTAGGATTTGAGCATATAAAATATTTTCACACAAATGATGCTGATTTTGCACAAATCTTTGTTAATTGTGGGAATAGTGCCTTTGACAAATTTCATCTTGTAGATGGGTTTCTTTTTCTCCTAAACAGGTTATGTGGTACCACATTGCTCCATGAGAGAGTTACTAATTCATGAGGCACATAGTGGAGGCTTAATGGGACACTTTGGTGTTGCCAAAACACTAGATATTCTACAAGAACATTTTTATTGGCCGAACATGAAGAAAGATGTTGAAAAGGTATGTTCTAAGTGCATTGCTTGTAAACAAGCAAAATCTAAGGTAATGTCTCATGGACTCTATACTCCTTTGTTGGTTTCTTCTTCACCATGGGTAGATTTATCCATGGATTTCATTCTTGGTTTGCCGCGAACTAAAAAGGGTCGAGATAGTATATTTGCTATAGTTGATAGGTTTTCAAAAATGACACACTTTATTCCTTGTCACAATACAGATGATGCTACACATGTGGCAGACTTATTCTTTAAATAGGTGGTGCGACTACATAGAATACCTTGCACAATTGTCTCTAACAGAGACATAAAGTTCCTAATCCATTTTTGGAAGGTATCATGGGGTAAGCTTGGTACTAAATTATTATATTCCACTACATGTCACCCCTACACCGATGGCCAAACTAAGGTCGTAAATCGAGTTTTAGGTGCTTTACTATGAGCTGTTGTGGGTAAGAACCTTAAGAATTGGGAAGAATGTTTACCATTTGTTGAACTTGCATACAATCAATCTATTCACTCTACAACTGGCTCTTCACCATTTGAACTTGTTTATGGTTTTAACCCATTAACTGTACCTGATCTTGTACCATTACCTATAAAAAAATATTTCTAGTTTAGATGGCGAGAAGAAAGCTGAGTTGGTGAAATCAGTGCACGAAAAGGAAAAACAACGGATTACAAAAACAAATGACATAAATGCCAAAAAAGCTAATAAGGGGCGCAAACAAGTTATCCTTGAACCCGATGATTGGGTTTGGGTCCATATGCGCAAAGAGCGATTTCCAAGTAAAAAGAGGACTAAATTGGACACTAGGGGCGATGGGCCTTTCGAAGTACTCAAGAGGATCAATTACAACACCTATCAAATAGATCTGCCCGATGAGTACAATGTAAGTTCTACTTTTAATATTGCTGATTAATCTCCCTTTGATGTTTCAGATTCGAGGATGAATCTTTTTGAAGAAGAGGGGAATGATGCGAGTCTCAAGGCCCAAACTAAGGCTCATGAATGTAATGGGCTCAAATTTCCTCAAGGCCCAATAACAAGGTCGAAGGCCAAGCAAATCCGAGCAAGATTGAACGATACCATCCAAGACTTTGTTACCAAGGCCCTAGATGCGCACACGACCGAAAAAGAAAATCAAGATTTAATTTCTTCTTTTCAAGAAAATTAAGATACTGAATCTTGGTCCAATTTTGTTATTTCAGACAATTTCAAGAATCAAGAAAATCAAGATTTCAAATCTTGGAAATCTTGGTCCAAGAAACCGAATCTTGCAGCCAAGGCGCATTGGATTTCATGTACGAGCCTGAAAGAGCCAATTTCGAGAGCAAACGGATCAAAAGACCAAGTTCTTGAACAAATGGCCCATTAAGATGTTTACAAGCCCATCCTGAAGTTTGAAAAGTAATTTAATTGAATATCAGGCCAAATTATCAATGTAACATCCTGAAATTCGGGAATTTATGTTTTACATTATATCATGAGTTAGGATAGTTAAGAGGGTTAGTTGTGCATGTTTAGGGACCCTAAGAAGGCTTGGGGTTGAGTTGGGCCATAGTAGAATTTTTGTATTTAAGCACCTTAAGGAGGGAGAAGGTAGGTGGCGTCTATGCTTAAGGAAATAAGAGTGTATTTTGCTAACACAAGTGGAGCACATGGTAGAGTGGTGTGGCATCAAGTGGTGAGCATGGAGGGAAAGGGTTCGAATCCCATCTATTGCAACTTTTGGGGTTTAAATTTTTGTGCTAACCATGTGATAGATGGTAAGTGTCGGCCAAGCTTTAAAGAAGGAAATGAAGACTTTTTATTGATGGAAAGAACACAAGGGAGAAGAGTAAGGAGAAGATCAAGGGAAAAATAAGGAAAGAAGTAAAAGAATTTTGGAAAAAGGGGGATATGTTGGCTGAATTTTTGGAAGGTGCTTGGGATAGAATTTTTGGGTCAACCTTGATCCTTTTGGTAAAGGGATACACGGTTTTGGTAGGGGGAATGTGGGAGCTGAGTTTCCTATAGCTTTTTGCAAGTTTGTGCATGAGTGGTTTTTGATTCTTTTTAACATTTTGGTACTTTCTTTTCCAACTTCTTTTCCCCTTGTTTTGGCCGAAACACTCTAGCCCATGTGTTCATCTTTCTCCCTTGTTTTGCCGTAACCCTCAATCCATTCTTGCTCATTTTTCCTTTGTTAGCCGAAACTATCTAGCATTTTTTTTCTCTATCTTTTCTTTTCTTTTGCACCATTTCTTCAACCCTTCTCTCTTTTTCTTCTTTAATTAATATTTTTGATGGCTGAATCTTGCTTGATCTTTTCTCTCTAAATAGCCGAAACTTTAATCACATTATTTCTTCTTTTTTCTTGCATTTTGGGCATTTTTCTTGACCAAATCGGTAAGTGATCTATTTCTTTTCTTTTCAATTTCTTTTCTTCATGGCCAAATATGTACCCTTATCATTGGATGGTTCTCTAACCGAGACATCACTCTCTCCTACTCTCTCATATCGTGATCAACTCTTTTTTGTAGTGTTCTAGTGGGAAAGCCGAATCTTATATCCTTGTCTCATCCGTAGCTATAAGCCCAATCGGTGGGAATCGGATTCATCATCGTTAAGGTAAGGAGTTTCTTCTTAGTTCATTCGATATCTCTCTACTCGGTTATTTTGCTAGTCGAATCGAAAGTGTGACTAATCGATTATGTTAGGGACTAAACCATTCGTTTTTCTCTACTTGTTGATCCTACGGAAGTAGTGGTAAGCCGAATCCTATCCTTAAACAACTACTCTCTCTCATAGTAGTAATTTTCTGACCAAGACTTTTTCAATGGAGGCAAGTGGTAGCGATTTGAAAAGAAAACCGATAGGAGGGCAAAAAGGGAGTGGACTTGCAACCTCTACTCCCAAGTTCAAACGTAGGGCGGTATCGGCAGTTCGGGATTTTCCACCGGGTTGTGGACCATCATCCGGTGAGAATAGGCAAATCATGGTCGTTCACGATACTAAGGGTAAGCATTTTCTTAGATCGTCTGATTTAGATTTGGATTAAGAAATTCTTTTGTTAGTTAATCGAGTGTTATGGTGACATAGGTGCCGACGATCAAGAAGGTTTAGTTCTTACCGTAATCAGGTGTGTAATCCCACCCGAAATTCTGTAGATTCGTGATTCACTATTATGTTGGAAGAATAGATCGTTGTTTTTTTTTACAAGTCTAATAACCGTAATATAGCATGAATCAAGTAATTGGCTTAAACAATATTATATCTAAAATCTGTGAAAATCGGTATTAATTTGTTAAATTATGAAAATCCCTTATGGGCCGAATTACTAAAATGCCCTCAATGGGCCGATTTTATCGAAATACCTTAACGGGCCGAATTGCTTAAACGCCTTTAAAGTGTCGATTTTACGAAAATGCGCCTATGGGCCGATTTACCAAAATGCCCCTATGGGCCGATTTGCTATAATGCCTAAATGGGCCGAACTATCAAAGTGCTATAATGGGTCGTTTCAGTGTAATAATTCATTAGATAAATGGTTGTTATTTACATGTGGATATTTTATTATGTATGTGGCATTTTATTTACTTAATGCATGGGATGGGAAAAATTGTTTGGAGAGCAGTGTAGCCTGGTGGCATTGCCACAATTTCTTTACTAATGTGCTTAATTATGATTTCGGTGGCTTGACCACAAAAATATAATAAATAGCAGCTCGACTGCAATTTGGTGTGAGCGGTGGGGTGGGTTGACTTGATCCCCACAGGTGTGATTGGCTGGTCGGGGGTGTGATGGATGGATGGGTTGGGTTGCATACATTTACTTCATTTAAATATTGTTATGTAAATGGGCTTAGGCTCACGATTATGCTTTGCGGGTTCAGGCCCAGTGGATGACGGTAAGGGGATTATACACTGAGTTCTAGTAACTCACCCCATCTTCTTAACCCTTGCAGGTAATGCTCAGTAATGAGGACTTGGGCCCATGGATGACTCGGTGGAGGCCATACTTTGGAAATAATGTTTTCGAACATTAGTAAACTTCTTTTCCATTTTATTTTCGTTACTTTTACTATTTTGGGTTTTAAAGTTGTAATAAGGCCTCTGGGATATGTTTTATTTTGCTTTATGTTTAGACGTATTTAATATCTTTCTTGATTTATTTTAAATGGGGATTTTCTAAAAATCATAATTAACGGTTTTCCAAAATTGAATAATAAATGGATTTCGTAATAAATATGTATAAATATTTTAACTTGGACTTTTCCTCCGAAGTATCATCATCATTTTCAAAAGTTTCGATTTTAAATATTACCTGATAAATTTTCAATTCATCAATCAACCTCTCGAGATTAGTAGTATTTTTAACGAATATCTATAACTAAACTTGTTTTCTTAACTATAACCAAATAACACTTACTTTAAAAAGATTCACTCATTATTTATACATTTTCTTCATGTGACATGTCAGATCCGGTCATACCGCATGGGCCGGGTTTGGGATGTTACATTTTGTGGTATCAGAGCCCGGTTGCAAAACTCAGCTGTGGTTTGGGTTCAAAAGCGTTTTCCAAAGCTGTTTGAATTTTAATTTATAAATGCATATTTTAGAGGAAGTATGGCACCACGGGTATCCGGCACCAAGTCAGTAAGTCTTTGTTTCCATTTTATGAGTATTGTGGTATGACTGTAGTAAAAAAACTTCACAAAATAGAAATACTCTAGAACTTTTAGCATTAGGAGCTGAAACTATAGAGATTGAGACTTTAGGTTACGATTTGCGAAAACAATTTCTACTCTTATACTCCATAAAACATTGTTTAATAAACACTGAAATAGCATACTGATTCATAAGACTCGTAATCAGATTAAATCGACTTAGCAAACATGAGCGCTAGAGGATGTGGACGCGGTAGACGTGGCCGTGGTAGAGGCTGAGGTGCTAGAGTCGTATCTGAGGCATCGGGACATATGCCTGAAATGGACGCACCTGCGTAACCAGTGACTGAAGCTGGGTCACATGATCGAATGAGAGAGGACGACGCTCTGTCCCAAGCGATGTTGCGAGTCTTGGAAAGGGTTCTTGGGGCAAGAACCGGGTCGGCGGCACTCGTGGGTCGATATCGAGCGACTTAGATCGAATGGAAATTTGAAGTTTTTAGGGGTATTTTGGTGTAGCCCCAAGTGTAGCGAATCTCGGCTTGAGGCGGTGGAGCGGATTATGGACGACACGGATTTCACCACATTGGCGTGGCCCGAAAGGGGTTGTGTCATTCTTTGAGAGATGAGCGCGATCGGTGTTGGCTCACTGTTCGGGAAGGCACTCAGGCTGATCGTATTACCTGGGAATTCTTTAAGACCGCATTTCAAGGAAAATATGTAGGGGCTAGTTATGTGGATGCCCGAAGAAAGGAATTCTTGAATCTGGTCCAGAGAGGTAGATCTGTGGCAGCATACGAGGTAGAGTTTCTGCGTCTGAGTCGGTATGCCCGAGGAATAGTGCCAAATGATCATGAACGCTATGTGCGTTTTGAGGATGGATTGCGGGATGAGTTACGGGTACTGATAGCCCCACAGAAGGAAAGGAATTTTGCTACACTTGTGAAAAAAGCTAAGATAGCTGAGGAAGTTAAGCACTCGGAACGAAAAAATCGAGACAAGGATAAGGGTAGGAACAAGAGAAACTCTGGGTATTCAGGTCCTGCTAGAGGATTTCAGAGAAGGCCCAGGAATGAGGGGCCAGTTCGAGTGGGTGCTCCAGCTACTACCAATCAGTTACAGCCTTGTGTGGATTGTGAAAAACTTCACTCGGGTGAATGTTGGAAGAAAACTGGTGGTTGTTTCAGATGTGGATCCAAAGACCATCGATTTAAGGATTGCCCTCGAGAGCCTGCTCAGACTCAGATAGTTCATAACAGATTTGCGCAGCCAGCTGGAGGCGCTCAGCAGCCGCCGAGAGGCCGTGGGCCAGGTCGAGGTGGTAATGGTGTGGGACGAGGTCAGGGCGCACCGGGTAGAGGTACCGATAATAGGGGTAACGCGAAGGCGAGATAGCCAGGGCTGGTCTATGCGGTCAGACGTCGAGAGGATGGCGACGCACCGGACGTCATAACCGGTACGCTTTTCATATCTGATGTGCCTTTTACCGCTTTGATAGACATTGGATCCACCCATTCGTATGTTGCATGTGCTGTGTCTGGAACTTTGAACATTAGATCTGAGATAACTGCTAGAGAAACAACTGTGATTAGCCCTTTAGGACAGTCGGTGGTAGTAAATAAGTTGTTTAGGGGTGTGCCCTTAGAAGTTCAGGGGGAAGTATTTCTGGCGGATTTGATGGAACTGCCGTTCGGGGAGTTCGACCTTATATTGGGCATGGACTGGCTGGTTAAACACCGTGCAAACTTAGACTGTGCTGCAAAGCGGATGGTACTAAGAACTGCATAGGACAAGGAAGTGATGATGATAGGTGAAAGAAGAATATATCTGTCTAATCTGGTTTCTGCTTTAAAGGCAGAAAAGTTGGTACGAAAGGGGTGTGGAGCGTTCTTAGCCTTTATCAGTGCTTTGAATGCCAAAGAGTTGTCGGTAGAGAATGTTAGAACGGTGAAAGAGTTTTCAAACGTCTTTCTCGAGGAGCTTCCTAGATTGCCTCCGGATCGGGAAGTGGAATTTGGTATTGAGTTATTGCTAGGAATGGCTCCGGTGTCTATTGCTCCTTACAAAATGGCGCCGAAAGAACTCGTGGAACTTAAAGCGCAAATTCAGGAGTTGTTGGATCATGGATTTATTCGACCAAGTGTGTCACCGTAGGGAGCGCCGATTTTGTTCGTTAAGAAAAAGGATGGGTCGATGCGTATGTGCATCGATTAGGAAATTGAATAAGTTGGCGATCAAGAATAAGTACCCGTTACCGAGAATCGATGATCTGTTCGATCAGCTGCGAGGAGCATCGGTCTTCTCGAAGATAGATCTGAGATCGGGGTATCACCAGTTAAAAGTCAAGGAGGCGAATATTCACAAGACTGAGTTTCGAACCCGATATGGGCATTACGAGTTCTTAGTGATACCGTTCGGGTTGACTAATGCACCAGCTGCATTTATGGACATGATGAACTGGGTCTTCCAACCCTATCTAGACCAGTTTGTGGTGGTGTTCATAGATGACATCTTAGTGTATTCAAGGACAGAAGAGGAGCATGACACGCATTTACGGGTTGTATTGCAAATATTAAGAGAGAAGCAGCTGTATGCCAAATTCAGTAAGCGTGAATTTTGGCTAAGGGAAGTGACCTTTTTGGGACATGTAGTGTCTGCCGAAGGAATTAGAGTTGATCCCCAGAAGATCGAGGCTATTTTGGACTGGAAGCCACCGAAGTCAGTGGCAGAAATCTGAAGTTTTCTCGGTTTGGCTTGGTATTATAGGCGTTTCGTTGAAGGGTTTTCATTGATTGTTGCACCCCTAACTAAGCTATTGCGTAAGGGAATACCGTTTGTGTGGTCAGGTAAGCAGCAAGAGAGCTTTGAGAAATTGAAGAAGATTCTGACAGAAGCGCCAGTATTGATTCAACCTGAGGTAGGTAAGGAGTTTATTATTTATTGTGATGCGTCACACACGGGCTTGGGATGTGTGTTGATGCAAGGGGGGAAAGTGGTAGCTTATGCATCTTGTCAATTAAGGTCGCATGAGATAAACTATTCCACGCATGATTTGGAGTTAGCCGCCGTGGTGTTTGCTTTGAAAATATGGAGACACTATTTGTACGGAAAGAAGTCGATTATCTACACGGACCATAAGAGTCTGAAGTACCTCCTTACCCAGAAGGAGTTGAACTTAAGACAGCGGAGGCGGATAGAATTGTTAAAAGATTATGACTGCTCAATCGAGTATCATCCAGGAAAAGCTAACGTAGTGGCAGATGTGTTGAGTCGTAAGGTGATATCGGAATTGAGAGCGATGTTTGCTCATCTCAGCCTTTATGAAGATGGTAGCTTGTTAGCTGAACTTCAAGTGAAGCCCGCGTGGGTAAGTCAGATTAAGGAAAAGCAGTTGTTTGATGAAAGGTTGGGTTCTCGGCTTCAGCAAGTGGAAGGTGGTGAGATAGGGGATTTTAGATTAAATAGTGATGGAGTATTGTGTTTCCGCGGAAGAGTTTGTATGCCCAGGGATTCGGAATTGAGATAAATGATTCTGCGTGGGGCGCATAGTAGCCCATATGCTATGCACCCCGGGGGAAACAAAATGTACAGAGACCTCCGTGAGCGTGTAGTGGCGTGGTTGAAACAGGAGGTTACTGATTTCGTGAGCAAGTGCTTGACATGTCAGCAGGTGAAGGCGGAACATCAACTGCCTTTAGGGTTACTGCAACCGGTGACAATCCCACTATAGAAATGGGAAAGGATAACGATGGACTTTGTTAGTGGGTTACCTTTAACGCCTACTAAGAAAGATTCGGTATGGGTGATAGTGGATCGGTTAACGGTTCGCTCATTTCCTACCGTCAATATTTCACGGATTATACGTTACAAAAGTTGGCCAAGTTGTATATAGCAGAAGTCGTGAGGTTGCATGGGGTACCAGTGTCTATCATATCAGACAGAGATCTTAGGTTCACATCACGGTTCTGGAAGGCTTTACATGAAGCTTTGGGTACAAGACTAAATTTCAGCACGGCATTTCATCCGTAGACTGATGGTCAGTCGGAGAGAGACTAATCCAGATTCTAGAAGACATGTTAAGAGGCTGTGTGATCGATTTCAGGGGTAGTTGGGAAGATTTTCTACCATTGGCAGAGTTTGCATACAACAACAGCTATCAATCTAGCATCCAGATGGTACCCTACGAGGCGTTGTATGGTCGTAGGTGTCGTACTCCTACTTGCTGGACTGAGTTAGGAGAGCGACAGCTTTTGGGTCCTGAGTTGATCTTGGAGACGGAGGAAAAATTTAAGGTAATTCGGGCTCGGTTAAAAGAAGCTTTAGACAGACAGAAATTGTACGCGGATCTAAAGCGGAAGGAGATAGAGTTCTCTGTAGGCGATCAGGTCTTTTTGAAGGTCTCACCTTGGAAAAAGATCTTAAGATTTGGAAGGAAGGGCAAGTTGAGCCCTAGATTTATTGGACCTTACCGTGTATTGAAGCGTATTGGGCCGGTGGCTTATCAGTTTGAGTTACCTCCGGAGTTAAGTAAGATACATAGTGTATTTCATGTCTCAATGTTAAGGCGTTACCGTTTGGATCCGTCTCATGTTGTGCCAGTGGAGGAAGTTGAGATAAGACCTGACTTGTCTTTTGAAGAAGAGCCAGTGCAAATTTTAGATCGGGATATTAAGGAGCTGAAAAGGTAGTCAGTTCCGTTAGTCAAAGTATTATGGCAAAATCACGGGTCAGAGGAAGCTACATGGGAGCCAGAGGACGCGATCCGGCAGCAATATCTTCATCTCTTTTAATCAGGTAAATTTCGAGGCCAAAATTTCTTTAAGGGGGTAGAATTGTAACATCCTGAAATTCGGGAATTTATGTTTTGCATTATATCATGAGTTAGGATAGTTAAGAGGGTTAGTTGTGCATGTTTAGGGACCCTAAGAAGGCTTGGGGTTGAGTTGGGCCATAGTAGAATTTTTGTATTTAAGCACCTTAAGGAGGGAGAAGGTAGGTGGCGTCTATGCTTAAGGAAATAAGAGTGTATTTTGCTAACACAAGTGGAGCACATGGTGGAGTGGTGTGGCGTCAAGTGGAGAGCATGGAGGGAAAGGGTTCGAATCCCATCTATTGCAACTTTTGGGGTTTAAATTTTTGTGCTAACCATGTGATAGATGGTAAGTGTCGGCCAAGCTTTAAAGAAGGAAAGGAAGACTTTTTATTGATGGAAAGAACACAAGGGAGAAGAGTAAGGAGAAGATCAAGGGAAAAATAAGGAAAGAAGTAAAGGAATTGTGGAAAAAGGGGGATATGTTGGCCGAATTTTTGGAAAGTGCTTGGGATAGAATTTTTGGGTCAACCTTGATCCTTTTGGTAAAGGGATACACGGTTTTGGTAGGGGGAATGTGGGAGCTGAGTTTCCTATAGCTTTTTGCAAGTTTGTGCATGAGAGGTTTTTGATTCTTTTTAACATTTTGGTACTTTCTTTTCAAACTTCTTTTCCCCTTGTTTTGGCCGAAACACTCTAGCCCATGTGTTCATCTTTCTCCCTTGTTTTGCCGTAACCTTCAATCCATTCTTGCTCATTTTTCCTTTGTTAGCCGAAACTATCTAGCATTTTTTTTCTCCATCTTTTCTTTTCTTTTGCACCATTTCTTCAACCCTTCTCTCTTCTTCTTCTTTAATTAATATTTTTGATGGCCGAATCTTGCTTGATCATTTCTCTCTAAATAGCCGAAACTTTAATCACATTATTTCTTCTTCTTTCTTGCATTTTGGGCATTTTTCTTGATCAAATCGGTAAGTGATCTATTTCTTTTCTTTTCAATTTCTTTTCTTCATGGCCGAATATGTACCCTTATCATTGGATGGTTCTCTAATCGAGACATCACTCTCTCCTACTCTCTCATATCGTGATCAACTCTTTTTCGTAGTGTTCTAGTGGGAAAGCCGAATCTTATATCCTTGTCTCATCCGTAGCTATAAGCCCAATCGGTTGGAATCGAATTCATCATCGTTAAGGTAAGGAGTTTCTTCTTGGTTCATTCGATATCTCTCTACTCGGTTATTTTGCTAGTCGAATCGAAAGTGTGACTAATCGATTATGTTAGGGACTAAACCATTCGTTTTTCTCTACTTGTTGATCCTACAGAAGTAGTGGTAAGCCGAATCCTATCCTTAAACAACTACTCTCTCTCATAGTAGTAATTTTCTGACCAAGACTTTTTCAATGGAGGCAAGTGGTAGCGATTTGAAAAGAAAACCGATAGGAGGGCAAAAAGGGAGTGGACTTGCAACCTCTACTCCCAAGTTCAAACGTAGGGCGGTATCGGCAGTTCGGGATTTTCCACCGGGTTGTGGACCATCATCCGATGAGAATAGGCAAATCGTGGTCGTTCACGATACTAAGGGTAAGCATTTTCTTAGATCGTCTGATTTAGATTTGGATTAAGAAACTCTTTTGTTAGTTAATCGAGTGTTATGGTGACATAGGTGCCGACGATCAAGAAGGTTTAGTTCTTACCGTAATCGGGTGTGTAATCCCACACCGAAATTCTGTAGATTCGTGATTCACTATTATGTTGGAAGAATAGATCGTTGTTTTTTTTACAAGTCTAATAACCGTAATATAGCATGAACCGAGTAATAGGCTTAAACAACATTATATCTAAAATCTGTCAAAACCGGTATTAATTTGTTAAATTACGAAAATGCCCTTATGGGCTGAATTACTAAAATGCCCTCAATGGGCCGATTTTATCGAAATTCCTTAACAGGCTGAATTGCTTAAACGCCTTTAAAGTGTCGATTTTACGAAAATGCCCCTATAGGTCGATTTACCAAAATGCCCCTATGGGCCAATTTGCTATAATGCCTATATGGGTCGAACTATCAAAGTGCTATAATGGGTCGTTTCACCGTAATAATTCATTAGGTAAATGGTTGTTATTTACATGTGGATATTTTATTATGTATGTGGCATTTTATTTACTTAATGCATGGGATGGGAAAAATTGTTTGGAGAGCAGTGTAGCCTGGTGGCATTGCCACAATTTCTTTACTAATGTGCTTAATTATGATTTCGGTGGCTTGACCACAAAAATATAATAAATAGCAGCTCGACTGCAATTTGGTGTGAGCGGTGGGGTGGGTTGACTTGATCCCCATAGGTGTGATTGGCTGGTCGGGGGTGTGATGGATGGATGGGTTGGGTTGCATACATTTACTTCATTTAAATATTGTTATGTAAATGGGCTTAGGCTCACGATTATGCTTTGCGGGTTCAGGCCCAGTGGATGACGGCAAGGGGATTATACACTGAGTTCTAGTAACTCACCCCATCTTCTTAACCCTTGCAGGTAATGCTCAGTAATGAGGACTTGGGCCCATGGATGACTCGGTGGAGGCCATACTTTGGAAATAATGTTTTCGAACATTAGTAAACTTCTTTTCCGTTTTATTTTCGTTACTTTTACTATTTTGGGTTTTAAAGTTGTAATAAGGCCTCTGGGATATGTTTTATTTTGCTTTATGTTTAGACGTATTTAATATCTTTCTTGATTTGTTTTAAATGGGGATTTTCTAAAAATCATAATTAACGGTTTTCCAAAATTGAATAATAAATGGATTTCGTAATAAATATGTATAAATATTTTAACTTGGACTTTTACTCCGAAGTATCATCGTCATTTTCAAAAGTTTCGATTTTAAAGATTACCTGATAAATTTTCAATTCATCAATCAACCTCTCGAGATTAGTAGTATTTTTAACGAATATCTATAACTAAACTTGTTTTCTTAACTATAACCAAATAACACTTACTTTAGAAAGATTCACTCGTTATTTATACGTTTTCTTCATGTGACATGTCAGATTCGGTCATACCGCATGGGCCGGGTTTGGGGTGTTACAATCAAAGTGGCCCAAATTGTAAAATATTTAAACTATAGGTCCAATTTTATTTTAATAGGTGGATCATCATGTAAGAATTCAGCCCAAAGAGCCCATTTAATTCCTTTGGTTGAATTCCCATTAAAAGTCCACACTTAGAATTATTTTGTTTTTTTTTTTATTTGATGAGTTGTCATGTTACTTATTCTATTAGGGTTAGGAAAACTTAATTTAGGGGCCTATAAGTAGCATGAACATTTACCCTTATACACATACAATTGATTTATGTTTTTTTTTTAGTTAATAATAATTCTCTTTGAGTTTTTCTTCAAGAATTACTCTTGAGTTTCTTTTAGAAGCTGTTTTAACAATCTTTTAGGTTGTGGGAATCATCTTCAAGCTTTTTCTTGCCAAGATCTCTTTCTTGGAGGGGGAATTAGAGTCATTGAAAGGAGTTGTGGATTCTTAATGTTTCCAAGGCTTCTTAGGACGTCATCTTCTCTTTTCTATCCTTAATTTATCATTTCTTGCTTATTTAAGTTAGTTCTTGTTGTTTTGGCTTGCTGATTTTATTGATTTTCATTCTACATTAAAGTTGCTTCAAGAAAGACGTTCTCCTACCTTGTTCCATCAAGAAACACATCAAAATTAGGAGTTTTAATCTTTTCTTGTTGTTTCAAGCATTCTTGCACAAAACAGCTTGCTTTTGTCTTTACACTACAGGAAAATAGGGTTTTAGCGGCGTTTTTAGTGGCGTTTGGACAAAAAACGCCACAAATATTAAACATTAGCGGCATTTGCAATAAAATGCCACAAAAAGTTGGGCAATAGCGGCGTTTTTTGCATAAACGCCACTAAAAGCAGAGAAATAGCGGCGTTTTTGGCACAAACGCCGCTAAAAATAGTGCAATAGCGGCGCTTTGGTGAAAACGCCGCTAAAAGTAAAGCAATAGCGGCGCTTTTGGTACAAACGCCGCTAAAAAATAGTGCAATAGCGGCGCTTTGGTGAAAACGCCGCTAAAAGTAGAGCAATAGCGGCGTTTTTGGCACAAACACCGCTAAAAAATAGTGCAATAGCGGCGCTTTGGTGAAAACGCCGCTAAAAGTAGAGCAATAGCGGCGTTTTTGGCACAAACGCCGCTAAAAGTTGAGCAATAGTTCCATTTTCATCTAGGGTAACCGACACTCGTTTCGATTTGATTCGATTTAGTTTCCATTTTTTTCTTATTTTTGTTTTGAATTTAATTTTATTTTGCTATTTGAAATTGACTTAATTATGAAAAGTTACGAATTGATAACTAAATTATTTAGAAGTTTTGCTTTATCGAAACCCCTAAACCCTAACTATTTATATTAATTAAAATACAATTTATTTTTAATTGAATATTTAAATTCTTCAAAAAAAAATAATGACACGTAGAAAAAAAATTGAAAGTGAAAACATAGAAAAATATATATTAAAAATTAAAAAATTAAAATACTATTATTTAAAATAAATTTAACTTTAAGGTTAAAATGCGATGTAAGTTTAACTTTAAGGTTTCGGTGTTAGATTCTATAGTTATGACAAGCGTTTAGAGTTTTAGGGTTTAATGATTTAAGGTTTAAGGTCTATGGTTTTAGGGTTTATGATTTTGAAGTTTATGGTTTGGGTTTAGGACTTAAGATTTTAGGGTTTAGGGCTTTGATATAAAATATATGTTTTGTACTACACTAACATAGGCCACATGAATTCCCAAAAATTTGGTCTCGGATTATGGTTTAAGGTTTGCGGTTTAGAGTTTAGGGTTCGGGTTTTATGGTCTATGATTTATGGTTTGGGGTTTTGAGTTTGTGGTTTAGGGTTTGGTGTTTGTGGTTTAGGGTATAATATTTAGGGTCTAGGGTTTATGATTTAGGGATTAATCTTAGACTGTTTAGAATATAAATCAAAATAAGACAAATATAAATTATTATTTTAAAAAAATATATATCAAATGGGTTAAATCCCAAAAGCATACATGAATAATGGTTTAGTGTGCAATTGTATACATGAACTTTAATTTGATCCAGATCTTGTAAAATATTAATAACACAATTATTGATATAATTAACATCATTTTTTATTTATATATTGCATACATAAAAATTTATATTTATTCAATATAAAAATATATTGATGTATTTATATTTTAAAATAATGTGTATGATTAAATCAAAATTAAAGTTTCAACTATACATTTAAACCAAAATTCATATATAATTCTGAGATGTATCTATATCAAAATTTAGGTGTATACATATAATTAAATGCCATTTATATAAAAATCTAAACAACTAATGTAGACCATACTTAAAAGAATAATGTTGATGTAAAAAGAAAGAAAAAAGAAATTCGTAAAAGAGTTAATAATGGTAATTAAATTTTTAAAATTTAATAATTAAAAATTAAAAAATTAAAAACTTAAAAACTTAAAAATTTAATATTTAATATTTTAGTTAAAAAGTTCAATACTCAAAATATAATAAAAATAAAAATTCAAAAAAATGATAATCTCAGCACAAAAAATTTAAAAGAAAAAACATAGAAAAATATAGGTTAAAAATGGAAAAAAAATTAAAATTGTGTAATAGTGGCGTTTTTACAGAAAATGAAACTATAGTGGCATTTTTAGTAAAAATGCCGCAAAAAATAAGTTATACTGACATTTTATTAAAAAATACGCAAAATTTCATACACAAAACGGTGTCGTTTTTTCCCAGCTAAAAAACTAAGTCCCCAAGATTTCCCTATATCGGTTTCCCCCACTGATCTTCCTCATTCTATCTCGATTTCTCCCTTTTTCTCCCCTAAATGACGAAGTTCAGGAAGCTTAATCGACCCACTGGTCATCGCATGTCCATGCTCAGGTTCTTCATTATCATTTATAAAATTGGTTGTTTGGTTTTTTCTGTTTTTATGTTGTTTCTTTTATTCTTCAATTGCATAACAAGGTTTCTCAGTTGGTAAAGCATAAGCGCATTGAAACTACTATTTCAAAAAATCGAACAAAAAATGGCGATGGCGAACGAGCGATCTGGTCTCCTCTGCACCGCCCTTCGCGGCGGATCTCGTCCTCCTGCTCCTCCCAAGCGAGGCTTTTCTTCCTCTTCTAATCACGACGATGCTTGTACGTGAGCTTTTCTCTCTCTTGTTTATCTTTTTTTGTAAAAATTCAACTGTTTTTTTAATTTTTTTTCTTTATTCATCTATTAATTGCTTATATTTTGATTTTATTCAGTTTTTGATGTTTTTAGAGTCTTATTCTTTAGTTTAACCTTGAGATTTTGATCCTATCTGATGGATTGGTTCAAAGAGCTGCTGTTTATAACTCTATCCTCCTCTGCCTTTTCCAAAATGGAATGACTAGAATTGCTTTGCAATTGAAAGATAGGCTGGTGAACAAGGGCTTCCTCTCTAACCCTGTCTCTTCCGCTGCCTTTCTACATGGCATTTGTTTGGAGGGACAATCAAAGGAGTGGAGGAACGTAATTTCTGATGATTTAAATGAACAGGGACTTCAAATTGCTTTGAAGTACTCAGAACTTTTGATCCAATGTCTACCTTGCGGAATAACTTCTGAGGCATCGCTAATTTTGCAGGACTTGATTAAACGGTGCAGCTATGAAAACCAAAAGGAAGATCTCAAAGTATCTGCAAAATAGAGGAAATGCCCAAAGTAAAACACATCATCTGGTTTTACTATATGAAAATAATATTTGGTTGATTTAACCGGTGAATTGATATTGAATGAGTAGGGTGGGTGGTTAACTGCTGCTTTCACCAAATTACTCAACAAGTATATGGCGAACATTTTCTTCGCAGACCTTAACAATTCATTTTAGGTCAAAAACAACAAATAATGGAGTGGTGTAAATCAGGTAATTTAGTCTTCTTCAGTTTCTATTTTTATTGGAAGCATAGGATGGATACTGACAATTTCTGGGCTAATCTCAGTAATGGTGCTTGTGCAGCTAGGTCCACCATAATTGCATTCTGTCAACGCCATTGTTTTTAGTGATACATTCTGAGGAAGAAATGAGTTGGAGGTATGAGTTTCATCATTTGACTCTTAATATGAGAGTAATCTAGAAAGTGTCTGTAACTAGTTTCTTTCACTGCTGAGTGAGTTAAGCAGCAGGCTAATCCATCCATGTACATGATAGAAATCTGATTTTTCAAGTAGTTGATGAGCTGACAGCTATGTATGATATGAATCTATTTTAATGGGTATACATTTTAAATCAATATGTTTAACCTTATATATCCTGTGGGGCTTTGATTACGAAAGAACCTGGTTAATTTCAAGTTCTTGGTTTTATTTGTCAAAGGATTTGATTATTCTATTGTAGGAGCAAAAATGTTTTTATCTGATATATGATAAGATAACTTTTACCATATATACTACCATAAGATGCATGGGTTTTCTTGGCTGCCTTACAACTTGCATAGAGGATTCTCGATTTGCAATATATGGCCACATTTTCTCATCACATTTTGATAAATATAGTTTGGGCTGTCTATCAACCAATATATTAAACACCAACTTTCTTGTGTGATTGTCGAGATTGATTTATATAAATCTCAGCTTTTAATTTCTATTCACATTTCAAAGATAAATTACTTTGTCACAACTGATTGTTGGATGTGAGCAAGTGACCTTAGAGTTACCTGTAAGGCTATCTTTGTTGAAAATTTTTCATGTTTAAATGTTCAATACTGTAGTTGTCTATGAATAGGCTAGTTTTATAATTTTATTTCTTCATGCCCTGAATGAAAAATAGTTCTGCAATTATATACCTTACTAAATGCTCTTTGTGCAGATCCTAAGTTCTCTACAGGTTTGAATAATTCTTGCTTTTCTTGTTTATGTGGGAATATTTAGTTGGTTTTACTTGTATCTTTTTTTTTTTCCCCTTTTGGTTTCAAGAAGATTTACATTTATGTTCAGTAAAAGAAAGGCTATACATAACTTCTTCATGATTAGTTAGTTTTAGCCTTTCTGTTTAGCGCTTGTAAGAGAAAATTTAGAAATTTTGTATAGAAATTAATGTAAGCATGTGTCAATTTGTGAATTATTTTCTTGGCCTAACCAATTGAAGTGCAGTAGTCCTTGACTTCGTGTTTCTGAGAGGACTGCTGCTTTATCAGATCACTGATTATATATTGTTTCTGGTTCTATGATAAGTGAATATGGCTGTTACCTTTTACAGGCATTTGATTGGGTTCTTCATTTTCCTTGCCCTTACAATATACACTGCAATGAAGGTCCCGAAGGTTGTTGATTTTCACTCTCTGCAGCACATTCCTGATGTACTGAGAAAGGCTGATTTACACAAACTGCATTCAGAATTAATGACATGCCTGCCTTCCTTACCAAATATGCCCGGTTTGCACAAACTTCGGGAGGAGTTACTGTTCCTCTCAGGTTGGCATGTCAGGGAACTTCTGTATAATTGTTTACCTGAGCGTTTCTTTTCTGGAAATCACACCGATGTTTGTGTTTTGGTAATGCTCCTTATCCTTCATTAGCTATTTCATAAATCTTGAAAATTTTCCTATTTGAGAACTTATATCCTTCAGCTTTCTCTTTAACATGTTTCTTTGTGTTTTTTTTTTTAACTTGGCTGATATTACTTTTTATTATTCTGATGTATTATTAAATGTTAAATTGTGTGGCATTTAAAATGTTTCTTATGGGGACGCATTTGTTATCTCCATCTGGTTTATAGAAATATGCTTTTCAACTATTGACTACGCTGTTGGATTTACTTGCAAAGATAAGAAGAGGAAGTAAAAGGAGAGGATTTGTTAGGAGACAGCCTATATTTTACACAAGTCTGAATTTATTTTACATAGAAGAAGAGGAAGTAAAAGGAGAGGATTTGTTAGGAGACAGCCTATATTTTACACAAGTCTGAATTTATTTTACATAGTTTGAAGCTAATTGGGAGATGTTCAGTAGACAATTCATAAGTTTATAAGTTAGTATTGAATCTTACTAGCATTCTATAATTGGTATGAGACAATAGACAACAGAGGATAGATACATTATATCTATAGAGACTAAGAATCCGAGTTTGTTTTAAGGTTTAAAGGGTCCAGCAAATTGTTTTTAAGTTAATTAGTTTGCAAATCTTTCAAAGACTTTACTGTTGAGGAAATGAATCAAGAAAATGAGTACCCTTTTTAGCTGATGAGTGGTTCAGTCAATTTTTCCAGAATTTATCTGATATCCCATTAATTGGATTTCTGGTGGTGAATTATAGAAATGAAGAAAGCCTTAAATTATTCTGTAATAGAGGACTCTGGATTTTATGGGTTAGTGAATATCATAAATTTTAGAATAAGAAAAGCCTCCAGGTAAGAAAGGAATAGTTGGGTTGCTGCCTTGCTGGGAAAGGGCCTACTCTTGTCCCTTACAGCCTCAGGTGCAAGGTGTAAAAAAAAAGCAGTAGCTTGAGTGAAGTGAAGTGCAATATGTATATCTGTGCGTTTTTCTGTGTCTATATATATAGCATAAGATATATAATAAACTCTAAAGTGTGATCTATATTTACAGAACATGCAATTCTTTTATTGGTCAATATACATGATTTACTTATGGTTCATGTCTGTTGTTTAATGCACGAATTTTGATAAGGATAGAGTTTAATACTAACCCTTTCTTATTGGTAAAGGTATATCTAATTAAAAGGTGAAAATTAAATTAAATTAAAGAGAACTTATATGAGGCGGATGCTTTTTATTCCTATTGCCTTGCAAAAAAGGTGTGTGCCTGGTTAAATGGGCATTGCCTGGAAGGGTTTGAGGCACTTCTGTTGTCTAGTGCTAAGGCGCACAGCTCAGGTGTGCCTAGGCGCATGCCCTGACAACACTGAATCTTGTTTCTGAGGCAGAGAATCCATAAAGATTGCTTTTCCTCTGTCCTATTGTTGTCAGTGTAGTTTTGTGTCAAGGAATTATAATCCCAAGACCTATCCATAAAGTTTTAGTATTATGGGTCAATAAATGTGAAGAATCCAAAGACCTGTGGGCATCAAATAGATCTTTCTGTTAGTATACTTTCCGCTGAAAATTTTTACTCCAGAATCTTTATAAACAATTGAAGGCATATGATTATAGCCATAGGTGCTAAGTTATAAAGTTGATATCTACTGTGTTGACATGATTCAGTAAAGGCTTCTCTTATAAGCAAAAACCATGGAAAGCTTAGTATTGTTATCCAGGGAAATCTTTAATTTTTTTTTTTTTATATGAAGAAAAATATTTTAATTTTTTTTTATTTTAATTTTTATTTTAATCTTGTGTATTTGGTTGAGTTTCTATTTGTTTGTTAAATATTTTTTTTTGGGAAGTCATATGTCCATTGCATCTAGTAGATGTTTTAAGGATTTGATGGCAGATTTTATATATTATATGTCCATTGCATCTAGTAGATTTTATATAACAGGAGAAATGGAAGGCAGATTGAAGGCCCAAAATTGTAAATTGGTCATGTTAACGTTAACTTTTCTCTTTCCTGGGTTTCTCCAATTGCTGTGGCTGGTGCAGCTGCTGGAATTGTTAGCACACTTGCATACCATCCACTTGAAGTTCTCAAGGTATCTGATATCTCATGAGTTCATTATGTTTCTTTTTTCCCAAATAAAAAGAAAGAAAAGAGCAGAACATTCTGCATCAAGATGATTTATTTCTTTTAGATTTTGCTTTGAACACTGGCTCTACATGAAGTCCATCTAAGAGTTTGGCCTGTATAATGTCATCGGACTCATCAATTTTCTAATGCTTCAGAGTTCAGATTCCTCTTTGTATCTCATTTGTCTAAGTATTGGGTAAATGGTCGAGTAGCCTATCTTTATGTTGTTTTGACACTTGGGTAAATGATTAACTTGAATCTAATCATGTTGAAGGTATTGAGTTATTCATCAATGGCGGACACAGAGACGTTTGCTTTTCAAGCTGAGATTAACCAGCTTCTTAGTTTAATTATCAACACTTTCTACAGCAACAATGAGATCTTTCTTCGTGAGCTTATCAGCAATGCTTCTGATGTAAGTCCTGCTCCTCTGTTTTAACCTTTTTTTTTTGGTCGTCAATATGGAGATGTTTTTTTAATTACTTTATTATAATTTTAAGGTATGGTTAATTGGATCTAATCTTTTTTGCTTTAATGCTTGTTGGTTTTGTTTGCTTTTTTGTATGGAAACAAAATTTGGGTTTTTATTTTCTCTTTGTTTTTAATTTATAGGCAGTGCTCTGTGGGTTGTTTATTTCAATTGAAAATTACATTTGTTAATAAAAGTTGTCATTCTGTCATTTGATTTGTTTATTATAGTTTTAGGAATTTATAGTATGAAAGTTTAAGATTGAAATGCAAATGGTAGTCTTTGAATCTATGGTTTTCGAAGTTTGATTAAACCTGCAAATCGTTAGCATAGAAGTGGGTTTTAATTTTAGGTTTTATGATAAATTTAAAGCTAGTATCATTTAATTTAATTATTAAAAATTGTGGTTTTAGGCATTGGACAAGATTAGATTCGAGAGTTTGACGGACAAGAGCAAACTTGATGCTCAACCCGAGTTGTTTATCCACATTGTCCCCGATAAGACAAACAATACTCTATCGATCATTGATAGCGGTATTGGCATGACTAAGGCCGGTAAGTTTTGTTATTGCTTCTTGTGCATTCGGTTATTCAACGAATTTTAATCAAGAAAGAGGTTCTAATGAGATTGTCTTTTATTGATTTGGTGAACAATCTTGGTACCATTGCTAGGTCGGGACTAAGGAATTCATGGAGGCATTGGTCTTTGGTCTTTGATGTTAGCATGATTGGACAATTCGGAGTTGGATTTTACTCGACTTAATTGTTTAATAGGCTATTTGTTTAATTGTCTTTGGTCTTTGGATTTGGCACCACCTATTTTCGATGAGTGAGAGCTTGATTTTTCTTGTGAGTTGGATAAATTCATAACATAATATAGACTTATGAAATTTCTTGTGTATTGGTTGAGTTTCTATTTGTTTGTTAAATAGATTTGTGCCCTGGAACATAAATGAATTTGTATAGGAAGCGTTATCAAAGTAATGCTAAAGGATTTGCTTAAGCGGGTAGAGGATAGGAATGGATTTGTATATAAACTGCTATCCAATTAAAGCTTGTTTGCGTGCTGTGATAATAGTGCTGCTCTTTTATATAATTTTTAATTTTTTTTATTTTTCATGATTTTTAGTGGCGTTTTTGGAAAAAAGCGCCGCTAAAGACATGGCATTTAGCGGCGTTTTTGGGAAAATCGCTGTTAAAGGTCATGCTCTTTAGCTGCGTTTGTGGTAAAAGCGCCGCTAAAGGTCATGTTCTTTAGCGGCGTTTGTGGGAAAAGCGTCGCTAAAGGTCATGTTTTTTAGCGGCGTTTGTGAGGAAATCGTCGCTAAAGGTCATGTTTTTTAGCGGCGTTTTTGGGTAAGCGCCGCTAAAGGTCATGTTCTTTAGTGGCGTTTGGGGGAGAAACGCTGCTAAAGATCATGACCTTTAGCGGCGTTTTTTTCATAAACGCCGCTAAAGTTTGCGGCATTATTTTTAGCGGTGTTTTTCATAAACACCCTTTTCCCTCAGCGTTGCGACGCGATCACGTAACCCTCTCGCACCGCAATACTCACCGAGATCTCTGTTTCTCCTGCACAAAAGGAAAGAAAATCGACAGCAAATATGGACAAGATTTATTTCCTTTTTTTTTATTTTTTCATTTCGAGGGTTATAAAAACCCCATAAGATTTGTAAAACGGACGGACACATACATAGATACAGAATACACAGAAAAAATAGAGAAATAAAAAAGAACGAATCTTTTGCAATACAAAGGTGATTTATATTCGGTTTTCTGGTTATTTTTATTTTTTGTTTCGTGCATGTTTGATTTACCAAACAGTATTTAAATAAAAAACAAACGACGAAGATTCTCACCTTTGCGCCGCCGTAGGCGACGGCGCGTGAGGCGCGTGCGCGATGATGGCCGGAGGTCGATGACCGAAGAGGGTAGAGCGATTTCTTAAGGCCTCTGTTTGTTTTTTTTTTTAAATTCTGCGTTAAAATGAAATTTTTTAGGCCGAAATTGGCTTATATAGTTAACTGGAAACGACGCCGTTTTGGTTTAATTTAAAAGCCTAATACGACGTCGTTCAAAAGACGACCCGCGCATTGACCTGAAAACCCGGGGAGGATCCGCATGTTTTTGTTTAATGGTCTAATTGCCATTTCGGTCCTTCTACAATTTAATTAATTTTAATTCAGTCCAATTCGCATTTTTATTTTTTATTAAATTAGCCCTAAACTTTGCATTTTGTTTCAATTAAGTCCTCGGGCTAGTTAAAGGACAAGAACAGAACGGTGTCGTTTTGGGAAGAAGGCATAATTGCCAAATGAATCCCTACAGTGTAACGCGCGTTTTAAATTAGTCCTTTTATATTTATTTTAATTGTTATTTAATCACTGTCTTTTTAAAACCTTTTTTATTTTATTTAATTTCAAATTATTTTAACATTATCTCGAAATATTTTATTATATTAAAATTTCTATATTTTGTTATTTTTATATTAATCTATTAATAGTATAAATTTGTATATATATATATATATTTATATTATCTTTATACTATGTATTATTTCATTATTTATATTATATATGTTAATTTGTATATTAGTTATATGTTATATATATTCTTAAATTTTATTATTATTATTATATTATATATTATCTCTAAAATCTTATTTTATATAAAATTTATTTATATAATATATTTTATTTATATTGTTTATATTATATACGTAATTTTATGATTAGTATATTATATATATGTTTTTTTATAAAAATACTTTATACTATTTACTAATTATTTTTATCATTTATACATATGTTAAATTATTAAATTATATATTATAAGTTTTTTTTACTTTTACTTTTTGTTATTTTATATATATATTAAATCATTTTAAAAATCATTACATTTTTTTATTAAATGTTTAAATATATTATTCCATTTTTCGTTTGATTTTGTTATTTCATAAAAGTCTTATTAATTGCTATTTATTTTACATCACATGTTTATTTATTTATGTTATTTTAATTGTTTATTATTGCTTAATATAATGCTTTATTTATTCATGTTATATTATTCTTTTATTATTTATTGTTAATAAAATTTGTAGTTATGTAGAATTGCAATTGATATGTATGTTATAATGTCTTACTCAAACCATTTTTTATAAAAATACCTTTTGAATTAAAGCATTTTATTCAAATATTTTAAAAATACTGATGATATGTGATATTTGGGGACTTGAGAAGAATTGTGCCCTAACTTACTGGGTTTGATTTTCTCGTAGAACTTAAGGTATTAGATATCCCTTCTCTTTTAAAAAAAACTGAAACTTACCAATTTCAAATCAAAAAACCTATTCTTGGGAATTCAAAACGTTGTGTCCTAACTTACTGGATATGATGTTTTGTATCTCGAGGTAGGAATTTTTTAAAATAAAGACGTGCCTATTTTCGAAGTCATGAGATGCTGTATCCTAACTTATTGGATGTAGTATTTTATTTCTTTGAGATAGGCAAGCCTTGGTTTTTCTTCTAATAAAAGGATCTTATTTTAAATTTTTCAAATTTTCAACATTAGGACATGATTTTATCGATTAGGTACCAAATTTTGGGCGTTATGAGGGTGCTAATCCTTCCTCATACATAACCGATTCCCGAACCCATTTTTCTTGTTTTTCGTGGACCAAAACCAGTATTTTGAAATAAAACGTTTTTAAGGTGATCCAATCACACCTAAGTAAAAAGGGATTGGTGGCGACTCCCATTTTTGTTTTTAAAAGTCGATCCCCATTTTTAAATCAAACATTTTTAAAATGGTTTCGACAGCTTGGCGACTCCGATGGGGACCAATAAGAGAGTCAAGCCGAAAAATCGATAATTTCGTGTCCTTTTGTCTTAATTTTAAAAATATGATCCTTCTATTGCATTTGGTTCTAATTTTAAATATATTTCTTTGCATTGCACTGCATGACCGTCGTGGTCGTACCCTTAAGTGGGAGCGAGAAGCTATGCCTTCGTGAGGTTTTCACCTTCGCATGGGCTAGGGTACTGCTTCCGGAATACATCTGTACCTATGTCTTCGTGAAGTTTTCACTTCCGCATGGCCATAGGGATATGTATTCCCCTGAACTGAACTCGGTCTATATGATCCTATAATGGGTGGGGATCGAGGAATCTGCTGGTTCAGGTACCTCAACTTTAGAGCTAAATCGCATATAGTAAACCCTAAGAACTCACCTTAGGTAGAGCTATGCCAAACTTTAGTAGTTACCCAGATAAGTGTTCGTTTTACTTGCTTTATATTTTATTATGTGGTACTAACTTGTTGTGTTTCATTCTTGTGCATATCATTTCATATTTAAAGAGGTATCGATTCACGGTCAGTTTCTGAAGTTAGAAAGCTGGTTATGGAGAACGAATTCCTTGATAAAGTGGAAGACAATGCAGTCGTTCATACATGGTCAGAGCAAACGCAATTGGAGAAAGGGAATAGCTTAGTTGACGGGTACGTATCTGAACTATGGGATTTTACTCGTATTAGTATTACACAAAATGAGTTCCAAGAGTTGAAAGAAATATGGGCTCAATGGAATGATGAGGCTAAGCAGCTATTTTATCATAATTATGGAGATCTACCCTATTTACTCGACATCAAGGTAGATAAGCATCTAATCCGGGCCATGACTCAGTTTTGGAACTCCGCCTATAGCTGTTTCACTTTCGGAAAAGTAGATTTAGTGCCCACGGTGGAGGAATATACAACCTTGCTTCGATGTCCAAGGGTCCAAGTCGACAAAGCTTATTCTAAGGCTGCTAACGTCTCAACTTTTGTGAAGAGGTTAATGAATATCACGGGGATGAGTGAACAATGGGTCACAGCCAGAATTCAGAAGAAAGGTGAGGGTAAATGCATTCCTTGGGTTAGCTTGAGGGATATGATCTTAGCCCATCCAGACGCAAAGAAAAAGGTTGACGTCTTTGCCTTGTGTATCTATGGGTTGGTAGTCTTCCCAAAGGCTCTAAGACATGTAGATGAAGCAGTAATAGAGTTATTCGATCGACTTGACAAAGGGGTCACTCCAGTACCTGCGATCTTAGCCAAGACGTTCAGATCTTTAAACGCATGTCGGAGAGCAGGTGAAGGTAGATTCATTGGATGTGTGCAGTTGCTGTTAGCTTAGTTTCATAGTCATTTCTGAAAGGTGGAGAAAGTATCCTATCGGGTTTTTTCTGAGAACTATTCTCCTTTAAAAGAAATAGTGGCTACACCGTGGAGAGAGGACGTGTCTGAGGAGAGTTGGATGGCGCTTCTTTAAAACCTTCAAGAAGAAGACATTGAGTGGAGGGCCCCTTGGATGATCTAGATGAAATTCTTTATCGATGTGGGAGTTTTAATTGGGTTCCTTTACTTGGAGTTTGGGGAGCCGTTGGATATGTTCATTTGCTTGTACTGAGGCAATATGGGTCAAGACAGTTCGTACCAACGACATGTGGGCTGGCTCAGTGTGAGTTCTCCTACAGAGAGGAAAATTATAAGAAGAGGGTTAAGGAGATTTCTGGTGCTGAGAATCAGATTCGTAGGATGAAGAGGTTATCCGCAGGCCTAATGATGACCCCAGAATACATTGGATGGAGGATTAGAAGGATTAATGATAACATCCCCGAGCCGAATCCAGAAGATACTCGATCAAGAGAAAAATGCTTGCAAGTGGTTCTATCAGAGTTAGAAATTGTGAAGCAAGATTTCGAAAAGAAGAGTTCAGAGCTGGGAAAGAGGATAGAAAAGTTAGAAGAAGAAAAGACGTATCTGAGGTTAGACGTGGATGTTCAGAAATCAGAGGCCGAAAAGTTGAGAAAAGGGAAGAAAAGGGTCGAGGAAGATCTGAGCGACCTAAAGACGGAATATAAAAAGCTGCGTATATCACTAAAAAATGCTAGATTGAGGAAGACTTCACAACAGTGGAAACAAGAGGTACAAGAGGAAAAAGCCAATGCTGACCATTGGGAGAAGAAGTTCCTAGAGATGCAGATACGGAATGAGGCTCTAGAAAGGAGTTTGGCCAAAAGCAAAAAAGAGAAAAGTGGATTGAAGGCTAAAGTCGCTGAAATGGGACGGTCTCTTTACCTCCATCGAAGCCGTAATACTTCAATTGAGTTGAAGTCAAGTCTAAACAAGATTGAGGAAATGAAGGGTAAGATCGAGAGATTAGAATCGGCGTTGCAGAATTGTGAACTCCGGATCGAGCAACTTGAAGCAAGAGAGGGGCATTGGAAGGAAGAGCTACACCACTCGCATGATCAAGTTAGAAATCGTGATCATCTCATGGATGAAGCAATAATTCAGATTGGGGAAGTAGCTGACCACCTATAGACCTTGGCATCACAGGCTGATATGTTGAGCATGAAGTATGAGCTACAGTCCGATCGTAGTCAAGAGCTGGCTTCATTGCTTGGGAAAATCAAAACTTTAGGACTTGGGGCTAAAGCATATTTGTAGTCCGTTTTATGTAAAGGATTTTGTTTTCTAATAAAGTTTTCTAAAACGAAGTTGAATCAGAATCGATACTTCTTTGCATTCATGCATTTGCATTACATCATATCATATGCATTTAAGTCCTTAGATAGAGCCTAATTAGTTGAAATTATCACACACACAGAGAGAGAGAGAGAGAGAGAGAGAGAGAGAGAGAGAGAGAGAGAGAGAGAGAGAAAAATCTGGAAGCTGAACACCACTACGGTACACGTGCCAAATCAAAGAAAATGGATCAAAGATTGGAACAATTCCAAAGAGATATGCAAGACCAGATGCAAGAGCAAATGGCAAAACTCCAACAAGAGATGAGGGACCAAATGTTGGAGGCTCAAAAGAACATGATGGCTCAAATGGCCCAAATGATGAGTGGGGCAATAGAAAAAGGAAAAAGGTCCTATGGCAATTACAGGAGAAGAGAGCAAAGGCATTCATCCGGGTTTTACCCCACCACATGTGCCAGCGCAGCCTGAAGAATATCCCCAAAGGCCGTCTGTCACTATTAGGCCTCAACAGGGGCAAACTGATACCAGACTGCCCATGAACTTCCAAATGGGCTCAGGATCCAACCCAGGAGATAACCCTGCTAACCCTGTTATCCCTGATTTGGACATAGCAGAGAGAAAAGGGATAAGAACTGAATCCTCGAGGCAGTTAGAGGATCACTGTAGATGGTTGAAGGAAAAGTTCAAGGCTTTGGAAAATGCCGATCATCACCATGGTATTGACGCAAAGGATTTGAGTTTGGTTCCGGATTTGGTGCTTCCTCATAAATTCAAGATGCTAGAATTTGAGAAGTACAATGGGACTAGTTGCTCTGAAGCCCACATCACTATGTCATGTAGACGCATGACTGGTTACGTAAATAATGATCAACTTTTGATTCACTATTTCCAAGACAGTTTAGTAGGGGCGGCATCCAGATGGTACAATCAACTCAGCCGCGCTAACATTAGCTCTTGGAGAGACTTAGCTCAAGCCTTCATGAAGCAGGATAATCATGTTACAGACATGACGCCTGATAGAATCATGTTGCAAAACATGGAAAAGAAATTGAATGAAAGCTTCAGGCAATACGCGCAAAGATGGAGGGAAGTTGCCATGCAAGTTCAACCACCTCTCCTGGAAAAGGAAACCACCATGTTGTTTATCAACACTTTAAAGGCACCATTTATCACCCATATGATCAGAAGTACCACTAAGAGCTTCGCAGATATAGTGATGGCAGGCGAAATGATAGAAAATGCCATAAGGAGTGGTAAGATTGAAGCAGGAGAAAGTACTAGAAGATCTGCTCCTAGAAAGAAGGACAACGAGGTGAACAATACGAGTACATACAACAAAGGGTACTCAAAAGCGATTCTTGTCACCCGGTAGAAAGTGGTTATCTTAGGGCAACAAGGATCGACAAGACAAGAATCAGGCCCTAGACAAAATTCTGAAAAGCTCTAATTTACGCCAATCCCAATGACGTATAAGGAGCTCTATCAAAGTTTATTCGATGCACACGTAGTGTCCCCATATTATCTACAGCTGTTACAACCCCCATATCCCAAATGGTATGACTCCAACGCTCATTGTGATTACCATGCGGGAATATCGGACCATTAAATAGAAAACTGCACTGCCTTCAAAAAGGTAGTTGAGAGGCTCATCAAGATGGGGATTGTCAAGTTTGATGATACACCCAGTGCGGAGAACCCATTACCCAACCATGGAGATAAAAGGATGAACGCGATCAGAGAGGATGTCGTGAGAAGGACCAATGGGGATATCTCAGAAGTGAAAACCCCGTTGATAATGGTTTGGAGAGAAATGGTAAGAATGGGACTGATAAAATCAAGTTTTGAGGAAGGAGGTGAAGAACCAAGGAACCACTGTGAGTTCCACAAAGTAGAAGGACATGGGATCCATGAATGTACTGAGTTTAGGGTCCTGATACAGAGCCTTATGGACAATAAGGAATTGGAGTTTTATGAAGAAGGCTCAGAGGAAAGAAACGTATGTGCAACTGAAGAAGAATTGACAAAGTAAAAGGTCAATTATCCGAGGATCATAATTTTTCGACCGAGAAATACAGAAGGCGGAGCACAATTTACACCTAAAGTTGTAATCCAGAAATCTTTTTCCTTTCCTTACAAGGATAACAAGATGGTACCATGGAATTACGACTGTAATGTGACGACATCGGGAGTGGAAAATTCAGCCAGCACTTCCAAGGAGGTTTAGGGTAAGGGATTCTACACAAGGAGTGGAAGGCGTTATGACTCGGTAAACGTCAGAACAGAACCAGCAAGATCAAAGACTGTGGTAGTTGAACCAGGGAAAGGACCTAGCGCCCTTATCAATGAACCTGTGAAAGAGGAGGAGGCTAAAGAATTTTTAAAATTCTTAAAGCATAGTGAATACAGCGTGGTAGAGCAGCTGTGCAAGCAACCGACTCGCATATCGGTGCTAGCCTTACTTTTAAGTTCGGAAGTACATCGTGAGGCATTGATAAAAGTGCTGAACGAGACTTATGTTACTAAGGATATATCTGTCAATAAGCTTGACCGATTGGTTAGTAACATAAGTGCTGATAACTTTATTTCCTTCAGTGACGATGAAATTCCACCTAGAGGTATGGGATCGACCAAGGCCCTACACATAACTACTCGTTGTAAGGGATATACTCTACCAAGCGTGCTAATCGATAATGGATCAGCCTTGAATGTCTTACCGTTGTCGACTCTGAAAAGGTTACCAATAGACAGTTCTCACATGAAGACATGCCAGAACATAGTGAGAGCGTTTGATGGCACTGGGAGAAGAGTGATGGGGAGAATTGACATACCGTTGCAAATTGGGCCAAACACGTATGAAGTAGATTTTCTGGTGATGGATATCAAGCCCTCATACAATTGCTTGCTGGGAAGGCCCTGGATTCATTCAGCAGGGGCAGTGCCCTCATCCTTGTACCAAAAGCTAAAATTGGTGATAGATGGTCGGCTGGTTACTATAAACGCGGAGGAAGACATCATAACGACTGTTACCAATGACGCGCCATATGTAGAGACAAATGAGGAGGCCATTGAGTGTTCTTTCTGATCTTTAGAGTTTGTCAACGCAACATTCATTTCGAAAGGAAATAAAGTTCCAGTGTCCAAGATATCCAAGACCACGAGGATGGGCTTACAAATGATGGTGGGGAAGGGAGCCCTACCAGGAAAAGGACTGGGCAGACATCTCCAAGGAGAGATTCAAGTGCCATTGCTGAAAGAGAAAAGAGACCGTTTTGGCTTGGGTTTTAGGCCAGATGCCAGACAGAGGAGAAAAGAAATCGAGAAAAAACAAGAGAGAAGAAGGGCACGGCTAAACGGGGAAGAAGTCAAGTGGGAATCGATGACATTCCCCCACATATCCCAGACCTTTGTATCTGGAGGGATAATTCACCCTGAGAGAGGGTTATTGGAAAGTCCTCACATTAATACTATACACAGGGAAGAAGTTGAACAAAGAAACCTGTTGGGCATTCGCCCTTATGAACCTGAAAGCGTTTTGAACAATTGGACTGCAGAGAAACTTCCTGTAGTTTTTAGAGATTATACAGAGTAATATTCAGAATGCTCTTGTTGTTTTTAGTCTAGGAACAATAAGATTTCTTTTGTGAAATAGGCTCATGTTCAGAAATTGTTTTTTCAATAAAATACATTTTTGATAATAATAAAAAAATGGAGAGGCCAAGGCAAAAACCCGCAAAGGGCGCCTTGAGACCAAATGGGTTTTGAGTTGAAAACCCGAAAAGGGCGGCTCAAATTCTGAAAGGACGTACAGTCATCTTGCTACACTTGAATCAACAAAATGAAGAATGTTGCATATCGGGGCATCAATAAAGTACTTTGGGTCTTCTAAACACATGTTGAGCTCAAGGCAGTCTTCATAAAGTTTGTATAAAGAAGCTCAATCGGCGATATCTAGGGCATCTGATTTTTGTCCTATTCATTTTACTATCTTGGGATTCTTTTTCTTCTCAAAGATATGTTCTCAGTTAATTTTCTTTGTATTTTTGATAATTTATTCAATTTTAACTCTTTTTGAGCAATTTATTTGTTACCCATTATTCATAAATGTGTTGCATTGAAATAATGATTAACGAACTAATAATTTCATAAAAAGAAGTTCTACATATTACTTTGGAAATTTCTAGATAAGATAAGGAACCAAAACAGGACACTTGTTTAGAATTTCCATGTACATAGAAATATTTAAGAAGAGTCTGGGTAGAGACTATTTCTTTAAATTCTTGGTCCAATTGATAACTGGACAAAGTAAATGAGTTGATGTGATGGAAGTAAGTGATGACATCAGGTCATAACATTCGGGAGTGGTGTGATGAACTAAGAAACCACGAATTATGGAGGAGTGGGTTGAATTGAAATAAACCTGCACCACGAAAATTGCGGATGGGTCGATTGAAAAGTTTCAATTCCCATTATGGTAGGATGGTACAAGCCTTGTGTTCTCAAGATTCAAGCGAGGTGATTGAGTAAATTACATTGGGGCAAACTTGTTGAAGCGAGTAACATGATTGATAAACAAGAATGAAGAACAAATGAGTGATAAAACCTAGAGTAGGAATCATACTCATAACATTTTTGTCATAGCAAATCTCATTAGGAGCATTTGGTTCATTCCAATCATTGCATCCTAATCCTTTAAAAGGAATTATTTTCATGACATGTTACATTCGTGTCACTCATAACACATGCAGCTAGAAGCATTTGATTCATTCTGATCATAGCATCTTAGTCATGTGACATAAACATATGGAACCGAGTCTACAGGACATTTCCTTCAGTGGACGGTGTAGCAATATCGGTGAATTTGAAGATCTCATCTTCCTGAAGTTGCAGAAAGCAGATCGAAGAGACTTTCAGCCTTATCTCCCTGAAGTTGCAGTGGAGCAGACTGAAGAAAGAAGATTTTATCTTCTTAAAGTTGCAGGAAGTAGATCAAAAGTACTTTCAGCCTTATCTCCCTGAAGTTGTAGTGGAGTAGACTGAAGACAGAAGATCTTATCTTCCTGAAGTTGCAGGAAGCAGATCAAAAGCACTTTTAGTCTTGTCTCCCTGAAGTTACAGTGGAGTAGACTGAAGAAAGAAGATCTTATCTTCCTGAAGTTGTAGGAAGCAGATCAAAAGAAGATTTTAGTCTTATCTCCCTGAAGTTGCAGTGGAGTAGACTGAAGAAAGAAGATCTTATCTTCTTGAAGTTGCAGGAAGCAGATCAAAAGACACTTTTAGTCTTATCTCCCTGAAGTTGCAGTGGAGTAGACTGAAGACAGAAGATCTTATCTTCCTGAAGTTGCAGGAAGCAGATCAAAAGACACTTTCAGTTTTATCTCTCTGAAGTTGCAGTGGAGTAGACTGGAGACAGAAGATCTTATCTTCCTAAAGTTGCAGGAAGCAGATCAAAAGCACTTTCAGCCTTGTCTCTCTGAAGTTGCAGCGGAGTAGACTGAAGACAGAAGATCTCATCTTCCTGAAGTTGCAGGAAGTAGATCAAACACACTTTCAGCCTTGTCTCCCTGAAGTTGCAGCGGAATAGACTGAAGATAGCAGATTTGACATTCCTGAAGTTGCAGAAAGTAAATAAAAAACATCAGATCTTACCTCCCTGAGTTTGCAGTGGAGCAGATCGAAAAATAATAGATCTGGCATTCCTGAAGTTGCAGGAAGCAGATTGAAGACATCAGACTAATTGAAGTCAAGATGAATTTCCAATACCGTTGAAGTTGTAGTGGAAAAGGCGAGGACCAAGAAGTCGAGGCTCGACAAAGACCGGGCAAAATTGGGCCTTTAATAGTCTTTGCTCTATTCTCGTTACACGACAATGAGCAAAGAGGGGCAGCTGTAATCAGCCCATTTTGCCCGGGCTTAAATAAAACAAACAAAAAAATAAAAGAACAAAAATAATGTTCAGTTACAGTCCTTTTACAAAGCCAAATTAAATAAGCCCAAAATCCTCTTACAATTACCTACCCAACCCTGGCCCGAATTACAATAGACTTAGCCCAATGTCTAAATAAGACTACCCAATAACCCAGACCAAGACCCTGACCTATTATCTATGACCCAATCAGCCCAAAGTTTATGCGGCCCAAAGGGGCCCAAAGCTTCAACAGTTTCAGACCTAGGGTTTCAGAGGAAACCCTAGGCGCCGCACACACCTTTTCCTCTCGCGCACAAGACGCGAGCCACTGAAACCCTACGCGCGCGCAATCTTCGCCGAGATCTCCGTTTCTCCTACACAAAAGGAAAGAAAATTGACAGCAAATATGGACAAGATTTCTTTCCTTTTTTTTTATTTTTTCATTTCGAGGGTTATAAAAACCCCATAAGATTTGTAAAACGGAGGGACACATACATAGATACAGAATACACAGAAAAAATAGAGAAATAAAAAAGAACGAATCTTTTGCAATACAAAGGTGATTTATATTCGGTTTTCTGGTTATTTTTTTTCGTGCATGTTTGATTTACCAAACAGTATTTAAATAAAAAAAAACAAACGAAGAAGATTCTCACCTTTGCGCTGCCGTAGGCGACGGCGCGTAAGGCACGTGCGCGATAATGGTCGGAGGTCGATGACCGGAGAGGGCAGAGCGATTTCTTAAGGCCTCTGTTTGTTTTTTTTTAAATTCTGCGTTAAAATGAAATTTTTTAGGCCAAAATTGGCTTATATAGTTAACTGGAAACGACGCCGTTTTGGTTTAATTTAATAAGCCTAATACGACGTCGTTTCAAAAGACGACCCGCGCGTTGACCCGAAAACCCGGGGAGGATCCGCGTGTTTTTATTTAATGGTCTAATTGTCATTTCGGTCCTTCTGCAATTTAATTAATTTTAATTCGGTCCAATTCGCATTTTTATTTTTTATTAAATTAGCCCTAAACTTTGCATTTTGTTTCAATTAAGTCCTCGGGCTACTTAAAGGACAAGAACGAGTAAGTGTCGTTTTGGGAAGAAGGCATAATTGCCTAATGAATCCCTCTGATGTAACGCGCGTTTTAAATTAGTCCTTTTATATTTATTTTAATTGTTATTTAATCCCTGTCTTTTTAAAACCTTTTTTATTTTATTTAATTTCAAATTATTTTAACATTATCTCGAAATATTTTATTATATTAAAATTTCTATATTTTATTATTTGTATATTAATCTATTAATAGTATAAATTTGTATATATATATTTTTATATTATCTTTATACTATGTATTATTTCATTATTTATATTATATATGTTAATTTGTATATTAGTTATATGTTATATATATTCTTAAATTTTATTATTATTATATTATATATTATCTCTAAAATCTTATTTTATATTAAATTTATTTATATAATATATTTTATTTATCTTGTTTATATTATATACATAATTTTATGATTAGTATATTATATATATATTTTTTTATAAAAATACTTTATACTATTTACTAATTATTTTTATCATTTATACATATGTTAAATTATTAAATTATATATTATAAGTTTTTTTTTACTTTTAATTTTTGTTATTATATATATATTAAATCATTTTAAAAATCATTACATTTTTTTATTAAATGTTTAAATATATTATTCCCTTTTTCGTTTGATTTTGTTATTTCGTAAAAGTCTTATTAATTGCTATTTATTTTACATCACATGTTTATTTATTTATGTTATTTTAATTGTTTATTATTGCTTAATATAATACTTTATTTATTCATGTTATATTATTCTTTTATTATTTATTGTTAATAAAATTTGTAGTTATGTAGAATTGCAATTGATATGTATGTTATAATGTCTTACTTAAATCATTTTTTATAAAAATACCTTTTGAATTGAAGCATTTTATTCAAATATTTTAAAATACGGTGATATGTGATATTTGGGGACTTCGAGAAGAATTGTGCCCTAACTTACTGGGTTTCGATTTTTCTCGTAGAACTTAAGGTATTAGATATCCCTTCTCTTTTAAAAAAAACTGAAACTTACCAATTTCAAATCAAAAAATCTATTCTTGGGAATTCAAAACGTTGTATCCTAACTTACTGGATATGATGTTTTGTATCTCGAGATAGGAATTTTTTAAAATAAAGACGTGCCTATTTTCGAAGTCATGAGATGCTGTATCCTAACTTACTGGATGTAGTATTTTATTTCTTTAAGATAGGCAAGCCTTGGTTTTTCTTCTAATAAAAGGATCTTATTTTAAAATTTTCAAATTTTCAATATTAGGACATGATTTTATCGATTAGGTACCAATTTTTGGGCGTTATGAGGATGCTAATCCTTCCTCATACGTAACCGATTCCCGAACCCATTTTTCTTATTTTTCGTGGACCAAAACCAGTATTTTGAAATAAAATGTTTTTAAGGTGATGCAATCACACCTAAGTAAAAAGGGATTGGTGGCGACTCCCATTTTTGTTTTTAAAAGTCAATCCCCGTTTTTAAATCAAACATTTTTAAAATGGTTTCGACACATGGTTTCTCTGTTTATTTTTTCTTTAGACATTGTCTTCCTTACAGCCTAAACTTCATAGCCCTTAGGCTTTGTAGAATATTGATTAGAGCTAATCACTCTTTTTGACTCTTCTTCTGAAAAATTTAATCTTTTGAGCAGCACATTTATGTCCTCCGCCATATCCAAGGACAACAATGAAAGTGCACAAGAGAACAAACCTGACCCCCAAATCAGGCCAAGCACGAGAGACTTTCCTCGAGAGCCACCAATACAACCTGCAAGATCACAACAGAGAGGAGAAGCAATAAGGCACCAAGAAACCACTAGGAACAAAAAATATAATCAAGGCAAACACCAGCGAACCTAAATTGATAGAGGAACAAGACGCAACACGGAGGGTTAAGAAGCCATGCAAGCACCCCAAGAAAATTATTATCAGCAAAAAGAAACACCAAAACCCACCACCCAGAAGGACCTCCAAAAACTCAAGAACAAAGCTAAGAACGATAGCAAACAGAAAAAAACCGCAGCAAACAGTTTTAAGAGAAAGTAAAAATATAAGCAAAAATCTACATGAAACCCTACGAGAAAACCTACGTAAAAGAAGAAAATAGTGATATGATTTAAAGAAAATAAGGAAAAGCGAGACGTAATAAATGCCCAAGAAGAGTGGAGCCTCGGGAAAATTAATACATGCAAAAATCACGTGGAAAAGTCAAAGAAAAACTTACCTGGCATCACAAGACCCACAAAAACGACGACCAAAAAATCATGCAAGAAACTTAAAGTCAAAAGAACCATGCAAGAAAACATAAAAGTAATCAGAAAAACAAATTATGGTCAAAACGACAAAATCACCGATTGAGAAGACCCGCAATCCCATCAAACTCTCCTAGAATCAGACTTAGGCGCAGCATCTCCCAGCACATAAACCGCCACCGTACAAATCTTGGAATCCACGCACAAACACAAACGAAAACCCCACCACAAAGCAGGGACTCACAACACAAACACCACCATCCAATTATTCTTAACAAGAAGAACAAAGACGGACACCTCAAACAAACAAAACAAGAATTGAATTCGACGAAATCTTGGAGTGTTTTTTTTCTGCTACCAGGCGACATTCAAAAGCACGATCCCACTACAAAAATAGAAATTACACTTGAACTCTAGAAGAAAGGATCTAAATAACCACTTGGAGGGGGCGATATCGTCAATACAATATTTAGAGGCTTAATATTTGAAATATACTTTTAAAACTTTTAGGGGGTCGAGGCTCCTATCATTCTCCTTAGTTTCATCACGGTTATAAATCGGAAAATTAAACAAAAGAAAATAAATACTCTTTTGAAATTTAAAATTTAGTCCCTATACTTTAATTGAGCCTATTTAGTTTCACTGGTTTATTGTTTTAAATAATAAAATATAAAAAAATTATATTAATATTATTTTTGTAATTAAATTTAAATTTAAAATAATTTTTTTTATTTTTAAATAACGAAATGGTCCATTTTAGCAAGAAGAAGTTGAAGTTGAATTTTTTTTAAAATTGGGCCTCGGTCTCGCCTTACCTTTCCTTTGAATACCTTTATTGGTAATAAGGTCCCTCCAAAATTTGAGCTATTTGTTCCATTTATATTAAATCTTATTTGAACAAACATTTTTAATTAATTTAAATTATTTATATATAAAAATATTTTTAATTAAATTTTAATTATAAAGTACATGAAACATTAGTGTAAAATAATTTTTTAAAATAATGATACAACTCTCTAAATCAAATCAAATTTAAATATATTATGTTATTTATTTTCAAAATACACTCTATACAAATTTCAAGACTAATTTGTTACCTTTGTATTTTGTCAAAATGGAGTCCATTTTTATATATTTTTTTAATATAGTGCATTTTGAAAAAAAAAGTATATTAAATTTAATTTAAACCTATTCAGAGTTCGTATAATTATTTAAAAAATATTTTATACTAAAATTTTATGTACTTTATAATTAAATTTACATAAAAATATTTTTGGTATTATTTAATTTGATTTAAAATGATAAAAAAAAATTTATTCAAATTTGATTTATTATCGACCAATATTTTAAGTTTGGAGATACCTTATTACCTATTCATAGAGTAAATAACACATTTTTTTTTAAATTTCTGGAAATTATTATACTTTTCATATTTAAAAAAAAATATTTTTAAATGAATTTTTAAAAATTCTTTTTATTTTTTTAATTTAAAGAGTTTAAAAATTTTCACATATTTTAAAAAAAATTATATCGTTTATTGAAAATACGAAAAAAATTTAAATTTTAAAATAATTTTTTAATTTTTATATACTTTTAAAGAGTAAAAATCAAATTAACAAAAAAAAACTGTAAATTATGAGGACTAAAAAAATTATTTTATCTTTTATATAATAATCACATCAATAATTTTAAGGAAAAAATTGAGAGAAATTAATATTGTTGAATAGAGAAATTAAAATATAAAAAAATTAAACCAAAATAAAATCCATATATCATTATTAATTGTATCGAAGTAAATGGCTTGTCTGTTTGTTGGAAAGGTAATTGAATGTGTATTTGTGGGCAACCATAAATGTGCACATTAATTATACGTAATAGATACGCTGTGGTCATCGTTTGTAACGAATATATTCTCCGCTCAAACATCATCACATCGTTTGTAACGAACATATTCTCCGCTCAAACATCATCACATTTGCTGCTGCTATTCTTTTTGTACGTTCTGTCATAAAAGTACAATTCGACAAAGCACACCTACCAGGTTCTAAAAGGGTAATTTCGTACTTTAAAAACTTTAGATTTGAAATATTGTCTAATTTTAAATTTCATCCTCTATTTTACAATGCAATCAAACCATTTGGATTACTTCAAACTCCAATCTCATCATTACAATCTCATTGGCCTAAAACGAAAAAAGCTAGTCCCTTTCCCTTGATTTACAAAAAAATGAAAAATTTGTCCAATCTTGGGTAAATCAATGAATTTGATTAGTTGATTTATTACATACAAGTCAACAATTTAATAACAAACTTTAATAGTGTTACTTGGAATAACTTCTTAGTAGCACTTGACCAAAACTTTTACAAACTAAAGCATAGGGACTTATTTATCAAATTTCACAAAGTAAAGGGCTAAATTCAGAATTAGACCATTAAAATATATAAGAAAAAAATTTCAAAACCCAAAATTAAATAGCTTCAGCTTTCGAATTTAGACTTTGTCTTCCCCATCCGGCAATCCCTATCCCTTTCCTGTCCTTCCATTCTAAGTAATACATTCTATACAAGTCGTCGACCGCCGCAAACTAGCTGAAACGAAGATGGAGCTTGGCTTGGAAACTATGGCGGCGGCAATCGGCGTATCGGTGCCGGTACTTCGGTTCCTTTTGTGTTTCGTGGCGACCATTCCGGTGAGTTTTCTGTGGCGATTTGTTCCGGGTACACTACCTAAACACGTTTACTCAGCTTTTTCAGGTGTCGTGCTTTCTTATTTGTCGTTTGGGATCTCTTCCAATCTGCTTTTCTTGGTGCCCATGCTCTTGGGTTATGCTGCAATGCTTCTTTGTCGGCCCAAGTGCGGGATTATCACATTTTTCTTGAGTTTCGGTTATTTGATTGGCTGGTAAGTATTATTTTCATTGATTTTTCTTTCAAATTTCCCTGGAACAGTTCCTCCCTTAGATTTGATATATTCGTCCGGTTTTGTTTCAAAGTTCTGGTTTGGTAGGTAGTTTTTTTATTGATGCGTTTTATTGAGCTGAATTGTGAGAAAATTTCAAATTTCTGTGACACTGAACGCTTAAATTATGATGCATGATAGTTTCATACGATAGGAAGATTGTGCAATTTTATCTTATTAATTAATGATCACAATATATTTGCAATTTGGAAATCTTGCAGCCAGAACCTTATATTTTGGCCTTGCATCATGTCAAATCGATTGAGGATTACATGTTTGTCCTTTTGATTACTTTAATAAAATGTGTATATTTCCTTCCTTTACCATCTAAGATTATTGATGTTTTGACCCTTGATGAAAATTTGTTAGAAGAGTATCTTAACAACACCTTAATGATTATATATGTACACGCATATTATATATCTATATGTTTTTCTTTTCTGAATTTTCTTTGAAGGTTTGGTTTCTTAGTATTTCCTCATCCTTTCTATTTTCTAGTGGGAGAGGTGGAGAATAACTTGATATTTGATTATCTATTGTAGTTTTTTTGTGTGTGTGTCTGAGCTTCATTCATGATAATTCAGTTTTTTTGTGTGGAGAATAACTATTCATATATGTTTCTAGCCATGTATATTACATGAGTGGGGATGCATGGAAGGAAGGAGGCATTGATGCCACTGGTAAGTGACGCAGGAGCTTTTATTTTTATCATAATATTTTATTATTTTAGTTCTATCTTATAATATTTATTTTAAGTATTAGATATATTATAGACGGCTAGGGTTATTAGTTATCTTTAGGATTTAATAGTAATAAAACTTTGTTTGCAAGAAAGCCTAATAACTTTACATGCAAGAAAGAAAGTTTATATAAGTTGTAGCCATAATTATTATTCTTATTATTTGTTTTCTATAACCCTAAGTTTTCTAGAGTTCCATCTTCTTTCCCATTCGTTTGTTTATCCCTAATTCTTTCTATTAATGTTGTTTTCTCCCCTAAATCACACCAATTTTGGTATCAGAGCCTAATTAGATCCTAGGGATTATAATTAGTGTTTGCTATTAAGCCATGGTTGGATGCATTAGTGGTCGAGGAAGACAAAATTAGTGTCAAGAAACAGAATTGGCTGCGCTACGCGTGCAATTGAGGAGTTTTAGCGTGCAGTTTATGCTTGGCTGCAACAGGAACAAAAGGGAACCTTGATGGAGATTTTGAAAGGTGCCCACAATCAGTTTGATATACCGGTCGTCTCATTGATAAATCTGATTTTGGTGTGGAAGAAAACCCCTTTCATGATGCTGGGCTTGCAATTATACGGTACGAGGTGGATTGAAGGAGCAGTCGATGCATGCCCCTCAGTTAAATGAAGGCAAAATCAATGTTGAAGTTGCTGAGTCTCTTTTCCAGATGCATGTAGAAGAGAAAGAATATGATATGTTAGAATCGATTTATGATGAATTTCTTGAAGACAGTGAAGAACTTGAGGCGTATCTAGTTGAGGGAAAATTTTGGGTTGTTCGTACAATGATAACCACAACCTCAAAAGAAGGGGAGGATTGGAGGCGAATTGGAAATCTCCTTGATATGTCAAAGGACACAACGTCCAATGATGATTTTGGAGTAAAAAGAACTTATTCGGCTTCTACAATTGAAACAGATTCTGTTGAGAGAGAATTCAATGCTGAACTTAAGAAAAAGCTAGAAAGTTTGAAGGCAAGTCATAGTGTAAAGGTGATCCTGCCTTTTAGAGGAAAATAATTTGTAGTGGATGTGAAAGCTAAGTTTGTGAAAGATGCTGAAAATCTGCTTCCAATGTTTAGTTTATGATATATTTGCTGCTTGTTTGAGTAGTGTATTCGTTGACAAGTTTTTATAGCAACTGTTGTGTCTAAAGGTTCCAAAGATTCAGAAAACACAAACAATCTTGGGGCTAGTTCTTTGGTGAAAGACACAACTCTAGTTTATGAGACCATTTATTTAGAAAAGGCTTTGATTGACAATTGCTATCTAGAATCTGGTGGCAGTCAAGCTAAGAGGAACTCTATGCGAGAACTTGTTCTCTCTGTTGCCATTGAATATATTGGGATACGTTGTGTTTCGCAAGATGTTGTGCCATGTAAGAAACCTGTGGTTAAAGTTAAGGAAGATAGTGTTATCAAAGTTCTTAATCATGGAGAAGAGGCTGCAAAGAGCTGATCTAGAAAATTATGCTGAAGTGGTGAAAGTTTCCTCACTGAAGATGAGTTTTCCAAGTCGAGGAGAATGATGCAGGAACATTTATTTTTATTATAATATTTTATTATTTTAGTTTTATCTTATAATATTTATTCTAAGTATTAAATATAACGTTAGATTGGTTCAAATCCAATTTGTGAGAAGAAGAAAAGCGAGTTGAGAGCATGTACCTTTCTTTTCCGCGACAATACGTGCGTTTAGCAAATTCAAGTATAGGGTCTTAGTCACTATACTGAATAAGTTGCCTGCTTCCATGTGATTGAGTCATCCAAAGTTTGATGGCCTTTTTCTGGGTAGTTTAAGGGAAGAGGGAATCGCTATCATCTATCTAAAGGACGGGGTTTTTTGTGTATTGCCTTGCAAACGTAAACTTGACTTCACTCACTTCAAAGATGGAAAAAGAAAAGGGGCAAAGCACATTCATAACCGACATAGTATATAGTTATAGTTTCTTGATGATCAAGATGACTCACAACATGTAACACCTTACATTTTCAGCGGTTTTAGGAGTTCATTTCTCGAGTAGGAACTAGTTGTACTGAATGAAATCCAATTCGTGTAATTAGTTAAACAATTTCCCTATCTGATGGCTGGAAAGTATCACCAAGAAAATCCTCCCCCTTATTTTATTCTAATTTGAATTTTAACTCACTTAGGATGATAGATAAATAGGAATCAATTTGAACTCCTACATAATGAGAAAAAGTAAAAGGTCTCGAGAAGAAAATGATCCTATTTGACCATCGTACATTGCTAGTATCTGGAAATGAAATAATAGCAAGTATCAAGTAACTGTCCAAGCCGCCAAAGTCGCTTAAGTGGTGGTAAATCCTATTAGTAAAATGGTTTCTTAGAAAGTCCATCTATTCCCAATATCCAATAAAAATAAAAATTATCAAAGCATCAGATTTCTATATTCTCACAGGGACCCTCTGGAATTCTTTCCAAGGCATGTTGAATTATCTTTATAGATTCCGTCGTTTCACTGATTTGGACTAAATAACGAGCTAATGAATCTCTTTTTTGCCACTAGGTTTCCCAAAGGGAAGGGAAGAAGGCCTTAGCTAGTCAGAAGTGAGCTCCTTTGTCGACTCAAATTCCTTCCCTTCCCTGTCTTCATGATAATAGTAATGCCTGCTAAAATTTTCCTTAGGTACGAATGTCTTGTTCAAAGATCGTTTTTCTAGACACCATGGAAAAGATCAGCCCCTGCTGCAGTGTGAAAGAGTGGCGGGGAATGGCTGGGCTTAGGATTCAAGTCAACATAGTGTGGAAAGTGGGGTTGACCTTCTAGTGCCTTGTAGGGAAAGAGAGGTTCTCTAGGCTTTAGGATTTAATAGGAATAAAACTTTGTTTGCAAGAAAGCCTAGTAACTTCACTTTCAAGAAAGAAAGTCTATATAAATAAGTTGTAGGCTTTACAGCCATAATTATTATTCTTATTATTTTCTTTGAATTAATAGAAAAACTCTACCCAAGTTTTCTAGAGTTCCATTTTCTTTCCAATTTGTTTGTTCAGTCCTAATTCTTTCTACTGTTGCTGTTTTCTCCCCTAAACCACACAGTAAGTATGTTTGGAATTTGTCCTTCACTTTGAGAAGTTGTTCTTTAATTTTTCATTACTAAGGTTGAAATTGAAACAGACTGTAGATCTGCTATGCTTCAGTAAAATGGATAAATTTGGTAAATCTTCACATTGCTGCTCTCAGTTTTGATGCACTTCAACCCTTGGTTTATTGATATTTGTGGGCTGTAATACCAAATCTGTTCCAACATTGTCCTTCAATTAATTTTTTCAGATTTTCTGCAGTTTTCTCATATGTTCTCTAGAGAATGCTTCTGTAGTACTTTATAGATGCTGTTTAATTATGGAGCTCTGTCTTCTAATATTTAGGAGCATTGATGGTGTTGACACTGAAAGTCATTTCATCTGCAATAAATTACAATGATGGGTTGTTGAAAGAGGAAGACTTACGCGAGGCTCAGAAGAAATATAGGTTGGTTAAGTTGCCTTCATTGATTGAATATTTCGGGTACTGCCTCTGCTGCGGCAGTCACTTTGCTGGTCCAGTTTTTGAGATGAAGGACTACCTTGAGTGGACTGAAGGGAAGGGGGTAGGTCTATTATTTTGTTTGTCTTGCATGCCATTTCTACTCTGAAGTTACCAGTATGCAGCTTCGATAATCTTGTCACTTTTTTTCCCTTTCAAGATTTGGGCTCCTTCAGATAAAGGACTGTCACCATCACCTTATGGGGCAACTTTCCGAGCACTTGTACAAGCTGGTATTTCCATGGCAGTGTATCTTTATCTTGTTCCATATCATCCCTTGTCACGGTTCGGTGAACCTGTATACCAAGAATGGGGATTCTGGAGGAAGCTAAGTTTCCAGTATATGTCTGGCTTTACAGCACGATGGAAATATTATTTTATCTGGTCAATTTCAGAGGCATCCATTATTATATCTGGCCTGGGTTTCAGTGGATGGACAGAATCTTCACCACCAAAACCAAAATGGGATCGTGCGAAAAATGTTGACATCCCAGGGGTTGAGTTAGCAAAGAGTGCAGTGGTGTTACCACTTGTCTGGAACATACAAGTCAGCACCTGGCTTCGTCACTGTGAGTCTTTCTAGCCACATTGAAGCAAATACAAGCTGAAGTCATAAGATGAGTGAAATTTTTTTACTTGTGTTGGTGCAGATGTTTATGAGAGACTTATTACGAAGGGGAAGAAACCTGGTTTTTTCCAGTTGCTGGCCACACAGACTGTCAGTGCTGTTTGGCATGTGAGTCATTTTACTTTGCTGAAAACATTTACTCTCTCCTTTGTTAATATAAAAATATGATGGACAGATTTCACCCAAAATTTCCATGGTACATCTCTCATTAGTTCCTGCCTTCTTTTTTATTTGTCTGTGTGTAAACAGGGACTATATCCTGGGTACATGCTTTTCTTTGTTCAGTCAGCTTTGATGATTGCTGGTTCAAGAGGTACTGATATCGGTGTCCTTATTGTTATTGGGATCTATTTGTTATTATTTGTTAAACTCTCCCATTTCCTTTCTGAGCAGTTCTTTATCGATGGGAGCAAGCTACAAATATCGGTCTTGTGAAGAAAGCACTTGTCTTCATCAACTTCGCTTACACACTGTTGATTCTCAACTACTCTGCTGTCGGATTTCTGGTTACTCTCTCTCCCTCTCTCAGCTATAGGCTTGGGTTTGGTTTACGGGGAAACTAAAAACTAAAAACCCTAAAAAAATGGAAAAGAAAATTAATTTAAAATGCTTTTATAGAAAATGAAGCTTGCAAATGAAAGAAAATGAAAAGGGATTTACTTTGGGGGCGTTTTTGAATGTGAAGAGGATTGAACTTTTAGTTGGTAGAACCCAGGATTTCCTTGGGGAAGAACGTTTCTAATATGCTTTTTCTTATTGTATGGTACAGGTATTAAGCTTGCATGAGTCACTTGCGTTGTATGGTAGTGTGTATTATGTTGGAACCATTCTTCCAATAACATTGATTCTCCTTGGTTATATAATACCTGCAAAGCCTGCCAGATCTAAAGCTCGTAAACAACAGTGAGACTAAACCCACATTTCTTTCCGCAGTGAGATTTGTAACCTTTGGAATTTGTCTAGCTTGTTTCAACCTTATTTTATCTTCAGATTTTGGCTTACAATTTGTATGAATCAATTTCAATCGTTTTTGGTTTATCATCTTTTTCTTTTGTTAAGCAATTATACTTTTTGTGTCATTTTTTATGTCGAAAAAGTTATTATTAGCGTTGGCTTTAACTACATACTAATATCCATACATTGATCTAGTGCACTATAAATCTTGCATTCTTCTTTTCGGCACAACAAATAGTTTAAGGCCAAGCGAGAACATCTAGCAACTGGATGCTTGTTGTGCCAGTTGTTGGACTGCTGTAGACATTGGATAAATGTCGTGTTCGTAGAGTCTGCATCCAGTTTACAGTGTACTGTTATCTGACCTTTAAGCAACTTGAGCCATCTTGGACGTATCCTCGTAAATTTAACACACAATATTAAGCCATGATGATCTTAGAACTTGTTTGATTAGTTGTAGTCAATCCTTGAAGCATCCTCTTAACTTATGTTCTAAGAACATTACTGTGGAGCCGCCATATATGTTCCTCCTTGTGCTAGCAATCAAATCTAGAATATTAGACGACACCTGTCCAGACGCGGCACCTATACTGCACGCGCCACTTTGATCCCAATTTTGGCTTATAAATGCCATGAAGTGTATTTATTAATTCTTTCCACCACTTGAATTCGTTTAGGTATTTTCCAATTAAAATGGACTTCATTTTTATGCTTCATAGGACAACGACAAGGAGTTTGGAATAGCATATCTTCGAATTGACTCATCCTTTGATCATCTAATCATCTTCGTATCCATTATCCTATGTCCAAGACTAGGAGTTGTTCGACAATAACACGCCCTAAACCAAATTGCCTTAGTATCATCGATCACCCATTTTTTTTTATCTGAACAACACGATCTCGTGCAGCACCATGATTACTTTTAGTCATGATCAGCCTTTCTCATGTCTTTTTCCAAGACTATCTTAGTTCCCGTCAATCCTTGCTCCAAGGGCCTCTTTCTTGGTCTGGCCTTGGCTCAAGGGAGGACACCCACTCCCGTCACATTTGGCACTCATGCTCGCAAGAGGTCTTAAGCATCATTTCCATCGATGATCTTTGACCACTAACCATCATGGTCCAAGTTGCAAGGTATCTTTGCTCAAGGCTTGGTGGAACCCAACACTAAGTTTGTGTTGCTCAACGTGTCTCATGTGTCAGAACCTAACTACTTGATCATTGATCACTCGCCAACTAAGGGTCGCTTCTAGCTCATTGCTTTGTTCATAAGGGCCACTTTAAGGGGCAAGCACATTTGCTCTACTCAAGGCTAGTCTCAAGCATGATGGACATCCAACATCATGCACTCAACACTAGTCTTATAATACCCTAAAACCTGACCCAGAAGTCCGGTTGGATCCGAAGAGTCACCATGGTTGCTAGAGTGACTCGCTCGATCAATCATTACAAATTAAAACACAAACTTATAAAAACATATAAACAAATAATAAAATATTAAACAAAAGTTGATCAAATAATCAAATTAGTTTAGAAATAAAATTCAAACACTTAAGTCAATCAATTAACAAATCCTAAGTACATGCCAACTTTACTAAGTAAAGGGCCTTTACAAATAAGAATTGCAGAGACTCTTTGGCAATGCTGCTGCTCGACCACAAACTGACGAACTACCAATCAATGAATTAAAAATTTGAGCATTGAGATTTTCACAGCTCAATGGTGATCTAATAATACATTTTAAGCTACCAATGTGTAAGTTAACAATAAAAGCATTCTAATCAGGTACAAACATATATATTTATGTAACAATTCGAGGTGTGGTAGTCACATTCAATAGAATTTTCTAAGACACAATACAATCATAAATTAGGCACAAAATAGCATTTAAAATAACAATGAAACATTATCAAGGCATTCAATTAGCAACGATATTGTTTTGTGTTAAACTAAGCTTTATTTGATAATATGTTTTGATATAACAAATTAAAGTATTTTTGAATAAAAGTTAAAGTTGAACAAAATTGGGCAAAATTGAAAAAATCAAGTTAAAATGGATTTAATTGAGTTAAGCATTTTCAATTACAGTAAAACTATTTTTAGACAAGTCAATATTGCTACAGGCCAAAAAGTACCGATACTTTTTGACCAAGTATTAATAGTTTTCAAATTATCGATACTCATTCTAATATCGATACCAAATTAACATTATGTTTTCATTGATTTACAAAAAGTATTGATACTTTTTCAAAAAGCATCGATACTTTTTACCAGGTATCGATAATCTGTTTTTGGTATCGTTGTAAACTAACTTTAATGGTCACTAAACCAGACATTAAATGCTATAGTATCGATACTATTAGAAAAAGTATCGATACTTTTTGTTGTAGGTGAATTTAATGATCTGGTATTTTCATCCCCCAACGGTTGGAAATGAATTAGAGGGTATAAATACCATCTTCCAAAGGTCTTACAACAAGAAGAGAGATCATCAAGCTTAAAGATCAATCAAAATGACCTTAGTGCTTAATTATTTCATATTCTTCTTGTGAACATTTGTGAGTTTTCATTGTATTTATTCAGCTCAAGTGTTATTCTTTGTATTTGTGCTTAACTGGCAAACACAATAATCTTGTAAGGATTACTTCTTAGTTTTTTATTTGTTATTCTCTTTGAGAGGGTTGAGTATTAAGGTTTGAGTAGAAACCTTAAGGGAGTTTCAATCTTAAGATTTTGGGTAGAAAATTTAAGGGAGATTGTAAGGTTAAACCTTATCCTCAAAGGTTGTCAAATTAGTAAATTTGGAAAAACCCTTAGTTGTAGAAAATTAAGGTAGTGGAGTAGGCAATTGGGGTCGATCCACTAGAAATCGAAGCGTTCATTGTTTCTATCATTTCTTTCTAGCTTTCCTAAATTTTTAAGAAATCAATTCACCCCCTCTTGGTGATTTCGAGTTGATCTTTCGAGCTAACAATTGATATTAGAGCTAGTATCTAAATACGGTTTAACAACCAAGAGAAGATCATCGGAGAAGCTCAAACGATAATCAACTCATTCTACAACGATGACAACTACTTGTGAGTCAAACTTCTTTGGTAAGTCTCAATCTATCTCCAAACCTCCTTATTTCAATGGAGCTAATTACTACTATTGGAAGACAAGAATGATATTATTCATCCAAGCAAATAATCTTACCGTTTGAGACATTATTATGGATAGTCCTTCAATTCTATCCAAACAATGGGAGCTTTTAGTTCCAAAAAGCAAGAAGGAATAGAATGAGGAAGATAGGAGAAGCATTCAACTCAATTCCAAGGCAATGCACATTCTATTTTGTGCACTTGGTTCGGATGAGTATAGTAGAGTTTCCTTTTACTCAAATGCCAATGAGATATGGGACAAGCTTGAAGTCACCCATGAAGGCACTAGCCAAGTGAAGAAGTCTAAAGTTGGAATCCTTACACTCAACTACGAAACTTTCAAAATGAAGCTCGAAGAGGATATTAAGGAGATGTCCGATCAATTTACTATCATCATAAATTGATTGAAGTCTTATGGAAATACTTATCCAAATGAAGAGGTGATAAGGAAAATGCTTCAAAGCTTACCTACATTATAGGAAGCTAATGTGACCACAATTGAAGAAGTAAAGAATTTAGAAACTTTGACAATGGATGAGCTCATCGGTTCTTTGCTTACACATGAGATGAGACTCAACAAAGGGATTGAAGAAGAAAAAGTTATGAAGAAGGATGTTGGTATTGCTTTAAAATCCACCACAAATGAAGATAGTGAATCAAGTGAAGAGGTGGATGAAGACAAAGAGATGGAGATGTTTGCTAGGAGATTCAAGAGGTTCATAAAGTCCAATAAAGGAAAAAGATTCCAAAAGATGGAATAATTGAAGTTTGAATCTACCAAGGAAAAGGATCTCATTATTTGCTATGAGTGCAAGAAATTGGGACACATCAAGTTTGATTGCCCTCAATAGAAAAAGAAGGGATCAAGCAAACAAAAGCTTAAATCTTATGTGGCTACTTGGAGTGATGAGGATTCATTCGATGATGAAGATCAAGAAGTAGCCAACCTATGCCTTATGAGACTCTAAGGTAACTTCTAACTCATCTATTTCAAATCATTATTCTTTTAATGAGTTGCAAGATGCCTATGATGAATTAGGCTTGGAGTTTGAAACTATGGTTTCAAAATATTAAAAAAAAAACTATTTCTAAATTGAAAGATGAAAATAGTTCACTCTCCAAAGCCAATTGTGAACTTGAAAGTAAAATTCATGATATGCAAGTTATTTTAAACGATTTAGAGAAAAAGAACCAATACTTGCATAATTTTATTTCTAAATTTCATGATGATCATCAAAAGCAACTTGAGTTGCTTAAGAGTGACAAAGCTCACTCTAAAAAATTTTTTGAAAAAAAGTTTGAAAGAGGAGAAAATTCAAAACAAAACTTCGTTAAAAATAACTTTAATTTCTATAAATATAGAGATCCTCAAGTTTTTACAAAAGAAAAATTGTTAAGAGTATATGGGTCCCTAAAGGACTCATTACTACTAAAGATAAGGATATCCTTTCTAAATGGATACCTAAAGGGGCTAAAATCTTGGAAACTAATATTTATAGATCCAAAAGAAATCGGGTACCAAAAACAAAAATTTAGTTCTATGTTTGTAGGGAAATGTGCATTGCTTCAAGGTCAACAACACAAATGCAAATTCTATGTGATTGCACCTTAATGTTTTTGGTATATTAGTTCACTTGTTCTTTATTTTTTTACATCTATCTTTGGAGTAACTATTTTCTTTTCCTTTTATGCTTTATTTGAGTATTTTTTATATAACAAAAAGGGGGAGAAGAGAAAGGTAAATTTCATGGAGAAAGGTAAATTTTATGGTTGATTGACTATGATTAATTGATTATATGCCAAATTTAGTGACCAAGTTTTCAAAGTAAAATGAATGTCAAACTTGATCTTTTTTTTAAGCCTTAAATTGAAAATGAATTTTATATAGGGGGAGCTTAAATTGAAAATGAATTTTATTAAGGGGAGAAATTTATTAAAAAACAAATTTACCAAATATTTTGTTATATAAAAAAGGGAGAGATTATTAAACTAAGCTTTATTTAATAATATGTTTTGATATAACAAATTAAAGTGTTTTTGAATAAAAGTTAAAGTTGAAAAAAATTGGGCAAAATTGATAAAATCAACTTAAAATGGTTTCAATTGAGTTAAACATTTTAAATCATATTAAAACTGTTTTTAAACAAGTTAGTATTACTCCAGGCCAAAAAGTATACTTTTGGCCTAATATCAATAGTTTTAAAAATATCGATACCAATTCTAATATCGATACCAAATTGACATTATGTTTTCAATGATTTACAAAAAGTATCGATACCTTTTACCATGTATTAATAATTTGTTTTTGGTATCGTTGTAAACTAACTTTAACGACCACTGAACCAAACATTAAATGCTAATAGTATCGATACTCGTAGAAAAAGTATCGATACCTTTTGTTGAAGGTGAATTTAATGATATGGTATTTTTTATCCCCAACGACTCTATTCATGTTTCCAACAATCCAAATGGTTGGAAATGAATTAAAGGGTATAAATACCATCTTCCAAAGGTCCTACAATAAGAAGAGAGATCATCAAGCTTAAAGATCAATCAAAACAACCTTAGTGCTTAAATCTTTCATATTCTTCTTGTAAATAGGGTGAGCAAAACTCGATTCGACTCGAAAAAAAATCAAATTTTGAGTTAAACGAATCGAGTTATTTGAGTTAATCGAGTTATTCAAGTCAACTCGAATTTTTTTCGAATTTCGAGTTCGAATCGAGTTGAGTTTTCGAATTCGAATAACTCGAATAATTCGAATAAATCGAATATCAAACTATAATATTTTACATTTTTACCCCAAACTCCCAAACCTTTTTATTTTTCCCTCAAAACTTTTACTCCTTCCCACTTTCTCCCCAAAACTTTTACTCCCCTCCCATCCCAACCCCCCCATCTATCCAAAATCCATTTCCCACCAAAATTTTACTCTCCCATTTACTTTTCCTCAAAATTTTACTCCAAAAAACCTCAAAACTTTTTATTTTCCCCCAAAATTTTTACTCCCTCTCACTTTCCCCCTAAAACTTTTACTCCCTTCCCATCCCATCCCTCATCTACCCCAAACCCATCCCCACAATTTTTTTTTTAATATTTTCCCTCCAAAATTTTACTCCCCCCTATTTACTTTCCCTCAAACTTTTACTCCCCAAAACTTTTTATTTTCCCCCTAAACTTTTACTTCTCACCCTTTACTCCAAAATAATAAATCAAAATTATCCCAAAAAAATCCCTAAACATAAATAGTAATAATTTTATTTATATCTACTATTTATATTATTAAATTAAATTTCACATTTTATATTATTTATATTATTGAATTGTTTAGTCATATTGAATATTTATATTAAAATTGAATTATTAATGATGCCATAAAATATTCGTGTTAAAATTTTATATTGGTATCAATTTCACATTTTATCTTTAAAATAACTTTTATTAAAAAATCACATTTTTACATTTATTATATTTTTAATTCCAAAATACATAGTGACAATAATCTAAAGATAATTGAAACAACTAAGCAAGCAAAGAAGCTAACCCGTATATAAAAGATTAATAAATAAATTATGAGGTGATGAAAGTTAATAAAAAAATTGATTACGGTGGATAAATTTTATTACGGTGGGTGACAATGGTTACAAGAACCCAAAATTATTTTTTAAAATTTAACTCGAACAAATATATTCGATTTGATTTGATTTGATTCGATTCAAATTCCATCTCACTCAACTCGATTCGAGAAAATTTCAAATCAAATTAGGATGATAAAATATGATTCGTCAACTCGATTAACTCGAAATTTTTTCATTCAATTCGATTCGATTCGATCGAACGCTCACCCCTACTTGTAAACACTTGTGATCTTTCATTGTATCCATTCAACTCAATTGTTATTATTTGTATTTGTGCTTAATTGGCAAACAGTAGTATAGAGTAGTAGGGTCGAATCCATAGGGATTGGTTATCTAATTTTGCCTTTTCTCACGACCAGTATTATTGTCACGGTAACAGTCGTGCCCATGACCCGTGGGTTGCAAAGCTAAAAAGTAAATAAATAAGGGGGTTTTAGTTTAATAAAATAATAATAAATAAAAAAACAAATATAAAATAAAGTAAAAACAAAATTTTGATTGCAAAATAAATTAAGTGAAATAAAATAAACTGGTGAATTAAATATATTAATTCTTAGTCTTAGCCTCGGTATACCCCGAACTTGAACCGATCCTTGAAAATAGATTTTCCCTTCCAAGTGATAAGTTGGTTATAGCGAACAAGAACGTCCCAATCACCAATTCTTTCTTTCGTAGTTGATTCCAGTGCGACCTGCAAACCAACCTTTACCGATTATCTAACTGCAATACATGTATTCGCAATTCAAGACCCCGATAGCCTTGCATTCTGAAGAACCCAACTCGGATCAACAGCCTCAACCTCGTGGGTCGTTTAAATCCAATCACTATCCCCCTTGATAGAATCCAACTGGCCTTTTCCCACCTGGACACGCCAATTTGTTCGCGGGAATTCGAATACAGCATGACCGACTCGACTTCCCAGCTATATAACAAACAACTCCAACCCACCGTATACTTTTTGAATTAAAATTGAATTAACTTTAAGGGACGAATTTGTACTATCCCATATTCCAGAGAGATAACGAATACCGTGTTGAAAAGTTTTTAGTGCAAGTTCATATCTCACGATTATTTTTTCGGAGCGATAACCAGACTAAAACTAAAAGGGAATTAGTTAATCATGAGATTAATCATGCTAGTTGGTGTATATAAATGATTTTAAATGAAAATGGTGGAAAGTGGAAAGGGAAAGAGACTTAGGAAGCAATTAAACATAATTTGTAAAGAAATAAAGAAATGGAATGAAAATGGCAGAATGCTCTCAAGGGAAAGAAAATTGCTACAGACGTGTGAACAAATTGCTTTGTATTTCCAGTGTGTATTTTCATGCCACCAACACTAAGTATTTATACACATTCCTCATGCTAAATTTAACAAGATTTTTTCCTAAAAATATCAACTAAAAATCAGATTTAAACTATTTATATAATTTTGATAATTTTTAAAAAAATATATGATTTTAACTAGTCAACCACTAATTCTTCAATTCTTCAATTTGGCCATCCTATTTGCTTTTCGTTCCAATTTAGCCGATTTTGTTTGATTTTGAATTTAGGCACTCCAATTTCGTCCCTGATAAGAAAAACACAAGTTTAGTAGCATTTTATTGAAAAATTAGCCAAAAATAAATACATTAAAAGCACAAAATTAAGTTGCTATCAAATTCCCCTTACTTAGCCGATGCTTGTCCTCAAGCATGATGTGTATTCTATACAAAAAATCATTCGATAATCTTTTTTGAAATCAAATCTCCTCCCTCAGCCAAGCGTAATGCAAACAATTAGATGAATAAAAAATAGGTAATTGCTAGGTTCAATCAATAAGCATCTTTTAAAATTTTGAACATTATGTAAAATTCAACTACTTCACTAAATTTAAACTTAATCAAAACTTGCGAGACAATCGTACTCAATATATATTTTTTGTTTTTTTCTTTTTCTTTCTCTTTTTTTTTTCAACAAATTTGAGACATAGTCGATCTTTTTACGTGAAATGTGTAACACCCCATACCCGAGTCTAAGGCTTAGACCAGATACAAGACATTACTATGCTTGAACTTGCTTAAACATGTATTTACGGGTTATAAAATTTCGTTCCAAATTAAAAACTTCTCTTTCTTAAACAACTCATACGTCTCATTCCCCTACGAAGCCTTAAACTTGCTTCCGGAAACTTTTACAAGCTAAAAGAAAATTTTCTATAAAACAGGGGCCACACGCCCGTGTTGGTATAGGGACATGCCCGTGTGCCCTTAAGACATGCCCGTGCCTTCCACCCGTGGTCGACACTAACTAAATCCACACGGCCTAGACACGCCTGTGGCCCTGGCCCGTGTGACAATTAAATTTCTAAGTGTCAAGTGCAGACTTCACACGGCCTTGGCACACGCCAATGTGCCAACCGTGTGTATCACACGGCCTGAACAAACGGCTGTGTGACCAGCCCGTGGTCTAATCTGACTTAAGACACCAAGGTGCAGGAGACACACGGCCTAGACACACGCCCGTGTGTCTATCCGTGTGGGCACTTAGAGGCTATCTACCAAGCCTTTTTACCACTCTCATTTAAATACATCATCACATAACTCCACATAGCATCAATTTAACTCTTGAATTAAAGACATTTAATCATTTAAAGAGACAATGACTTCATCCCATACACCAGGGAGAACTATTTTCCCATGTAATTTCAAACAACTTAAGCCATCATCTATGGCTATACATAAACAAACTATAAGTTCTCTTAAACCAACACAATTTGGCTACATCAATTAAAACTTAATCAACCTTAAACTTTTGACCTTATACATGCCATGACCCATAAGGACTTGATACCTCACATCAAGTGTCTGCTCGATAGTGTGAAAACGTCTCCGGCAATCTCCAACCCGAGCTAGCTAAATTAACCTATAAGAGATGGGAGAAAGAAAGGAGTAAGCAATAATGCTTAGTAAGTTCATATACAAATAAGAAGTAGTTACCGATATTCATTCACCAGGTATTATAATGAGTTTTTCTCGCAACTCATGGTTACCTACTCAATCATTCTTGAAGCTTACTCACTCTATCTCTTACCGCATTCTAACTGTGCCACGAGCCAATTGCTCATTTAACTACCATACAACCCTGCACTGATTACCACATGGTCATATAAAACAACGCATCAAGCATTTTCACTAAGTCACTCATACTACAAATTTCTCGGTGGTTTCGCACTTAGCCCACCATCAGTCTCTAGTAGGGTGGTATCGCACATAACCCACCAATTATTTATACTTGTGGTGGTATCGCACTTAGTCCACCAATTATTTATACTTATGGTGGTATCGCACTTAGCCCACCGAATGATTTTATAAGCGATGGTATCGCACACAGCCCATCAATTAATGATTAATCAGGTGGTAACGCACACAGCCCACCGTTAATAATATAGTTGATGGTATCGCACATAGCCCATCGATTAATGATTAATCAGGTGGTAACGCACACAGCCCACCATTAATAACATAGTGATGGTATCGCACACAGCCCATCACTAACCATCAATAAGATGATATCGCACTTAGCTCACCGTTATTTTACGTTCATGGATAGTTATCCACATGAAATTCTCTATTTTAAACATTCACCCAGGAACATCCTCACACACTATTATACTTACTTAACCTTCTATGATACTCGTTTGCATTCACACAATGCATTAATAAATCTATCTCATGCAATTAAAGTGCATTAGTTACACATAACCCACTAGGGTTCATTATATACTGAATTCATCTCCATTAAATTCTAACACACACTTGTACTTCTCATGGTACAACCACATACGTTCTCACCTTCACTTACCCGTTGAATCACTCAAATTGTTAAATGACTCTCTTGAGTCTCATACACATAGTGTCGCATTGACATCCTACCCCAATAGGGTCTCACTTGCATTAACATGTCAATGCCATGTCCAAGACATGGTATTATAGAAATTCTTACACCGAGGTCATATTCCAATCTGGTCTCACACTGAACCTTAACTATCATGATTTCTTACTATTTACATCTCTTACTATTCTTAGGTTCAATTCACTTAACAACTTATCAACAAGTACTTAATACATTCATTGCGTAATTATACATTCCGCACAACATTGGAATATTTAAAATAACTCATACATAATTACCACATCTGCATATGAACTTACCTCGATGACGAAAAGGCCAGAAAGGACTTTTTACCCACATTTCTCTTTTCTCCCATTCTAGGTTTGAAACTCATTTTCTTTGATCTAGAACAATGAAATTTAGTGATTTAATCACTTAGAAATCATAATTCACCATAAACTACACTTTAGGCAAAAATGACTATTTTGCCCCTACACTTTGGCAAAATTATGATTTTGCCCCTAGGCTCGTAAATAAACTTTCATCACATTTTCTTGTTAAACAAGCCTAGCTGAACATTTAATCCTCTTATAACTATCCGAAATTCCAACTATTTCATGCCTTAATGAACAAATTACAACTTTTGCATTTTAGTCCAAATTTGGTGTTTTCATAACAACACCTTTCACAAAAGTTGTTTATCAACATCCTATCATTCATTTTCTTCCATAAAAACTCATCAAACAACATAATCTCTATCATGGTAAGTCCCTAGAATTTCAACCATGTTGCAAATTAGCCCCCCATTAGTTAGCTCAAGCTTTGGGGACTTCAAAAATGCAATTTTTATTAAGAAAGATCATCAAAATCACTTACTTGCTAGGGAATTTGTTGGCTGAAAGTTTGAGCTCCAAAACCCTTGTTTTTATCTTCAAAATTTCGGTGGTTGAAGGTGAATGAATAGTAAAAGATGATAACATCTTTTATTCATCTTATTTTATTCATTTTATCACCTAATTCCCACCAATTTTGACCAAAATTAAATGCTCTTGTCCCCCTTATGTCACATGGCCGACCAACCCACTTAAACAAGGCCAAATTGCACATTTGGGACCCCCAATTAATAATCCATAGCTATTTGGCACCTCTAGCAAATAAAATAGAACTTTCGCACTTTACGCGATTTAGTCCCTTTTTAGCGATTAAGCATGAAATCGCTAAAATTAAAGCACCAAAATTTCCATGCATCCTTATAAACATGTTATAACACATAACATAACATGAAAATAATTTTCTCCAACCTCAAATTTGTGATTCCAAGATCACTGTTCCGACTAGCCCCTAACTCGGCCTGTTACAATCCCCCCCTTAGGGATTTTCGTCCCCGAAAATCTTATCAGGAGGAGTTGCTACCAACATTCTTAAAGCGTTTCCATAAATTCTTCAAAATCACAAATCCACTTATCCTCAAGTTTCTCTTGCCAACAACCTTTAAGCTATCATACACAAGGTCAAAGCATCACTTGTGACCTAGGTATTTCTTTCTCCAGGGCGTATACTCAGTAATCCACTAATTTAGAACTCTGTACACGTCCAAATGATCATTCGGATCTTTACCGGTTGATTTACGACAATTCAAATGACATTTCCCCTTCCTGGGAATTTTGTCAAGCCAAATTTGAAATCAATAAGGTTTTATCTCACTTTCTCATTAAAGCATTCACCGACTTTAATACTCTTAACTTGTACGCTTTAAAAACTCAGCTTTTAGTGGTCAACTACTTTTGGCCATAAACTCAATCATATCGTGAAATGTGTTCTAGTGTCAAAACATTTATGCACATAGCTGTACTTCCTTATTCTTGTATTAGTAGATATGCTACTACTAAATCTCATACCAAAACTTCCATATAAGTTCTGGATTTATCATCATTCAACTTCTATCTCAAGGAAACATCAACAACGGAAAACTTATACAATCTGTATTTATCTTCTCAAATAAACTCATTCCAAGCTTATTCAAAATACCATTTACTATCTCACTTCTGAACCCTTTTGTTCAGAAAAGAAAACTCACTTTTGTCATTAACCTCGCGGAAACTAGGATATTGCCAACTAAGATCAACCGAGTACCAGCCCGAATTGCTTAAAATGGATCTTTCAGAACATCCAAATCACATCACAAACATAAAAGTGATCGCCTTAGGGTCACCGACCTGTCAACTCTGTTTCTCGATTCAGACTGATCTCAGTACTAGAACTTTCAAATAAACAGTTCTTTCAATAACTTTCAACTCAACCATCGCGATTTGAACATTTCTAAAAGCATATCTTTGTATCATGCTCCCCACTCACGAACACACATAATTTTATTCTCTTTATTGATTCATGCGTGGATATACACAAAACTCGAATCACATCTCAATACATTAATCTACTCTTTTCTCCATACTGAAAACATATTTCAAGCACACTCTCATCTGAGTTTCTCTTGCTATACTAATCTAAAACCTTTACCATTGTCACATCTCACGATAGCAGGTACAATCTTGATCAAATCAATAATTCTATTCGGCCTGTCCGAAAACCCATCACACGACGTGAAACTCATGATTTCACTCCTTATACTAGAACCATCCCCAGCTCCCCCCCTCAAAACACCCGAATAGGGTTACAAGGAGATAAAAGAATGTCAATTCCAATTACTAAACTAACAACTGTTTAATCTAATTTCAAAATCAGCTAACATTCTTACACGATCTCGATTCATGAGATAAGCAACCACATCGCCCCTGAAAGGCAAAAGATATTAACACGTAATACTTAAAGAGATCATTATGATCCATACAACTATGGTTATCATAATTGAACACTCTCACAGTTCAAACATTGTTTCTTTAACCATTTCGTCCTCAACTCTTTAACAATTCCTTTCATTAATGAACATCAACTTAAGAAGATCTCGATAAACATACACCTCAGGCTTCCTATTCACTTGAATCAAATAGCCTAGGCTAACTTTCTCTTTGTTCTTAACATTGCATAATCAATACAATCGTCAAAGCATTCAGACATACTTACTCACAATTGCCTTTATTACGCACATACCGTGCCACACTCCGTACTCATTTTCCCTGCGACTCGTTCACGAGTGCCTGTATTCACTCATTCACATGACTTTAGTACAATTCTCCTTTCTACCTCTAGACTCATCTATTCGTCCCAAAGACCACTAGGGATACTCAAAAACGCATAATATTATCATTAACACAATTTCAAAGCCAATGCCACACTCTAGAGGTGATCTTATATGGAAGCACTTCTAAATGCAAATGCCAATGCCATATTCAAAATATGGTCTTATATGGACTGCCACATCAAGTATCGATGCCATATTCCAAATATGGTCTTATACGATCCTCATATCCATTACCGAAACCATATTCTGGATATGGTCTCATACGGGATCATAACTTGGTGCCAAGGCCATGCCTCGAACATGGTCTTATACGGGACCTTCTCTATTTCATATCTCAATGATAGCCTTTTCATTATAGTCCCCTAGGACTTCAACCTCATGTTTAACAAAAATTACTCTATATAGTAGAGTATCATGTATCAATGTGATACAATGCATTCTCAATTATGCTAACATAAATATTGCATTAATCACATGTAACCGTACTCAATTTGATTCTCATAAACATCTCATCATGATTCAACAGTGGTAAGGGGGTGAAGTCGTAGAGTCCCTAACTTGATTCTTGGGACTACATACATATGATTTACTATTCATTATCAATGAAATATCACCATAGTCACATAACTCATCTCAAGTGAGTTTTCACGTTTATCATTGTTACAATTATCTCTATCACTCATAATTTCGAACAGTAACTTTACTTACTCAAGTTCCACACTAATATCTACTTGAGTACTCAACACTTATCTCTAATTTCTCTTACCATCACTTAACGATTAAAGAATGTCTTACGAGTTTGAGCATGTCGTTTACTAGATTGCGATAGTTCAACTATGGTCTTACTCATATCACACATCATAGTCCAACTATTTCCTCAGATGTTATCACGATGCCATAGCCTCGCTATGGTCTTACACGAAATCTCATATCAGTACCAATGCCATATCCTTAATACAGGCTTACATGGAACTCATGTTGATGCCGATGCCATATCCCAGATATGGTCTTACACGGAGTTGCATGTATCGCCATGCTCTTATTCATCATTTTATCATTGAACGTCCGTACTCATCTCCTGCATTCTACTTAGTCAAGCTTCTCAGTTTAACTCTCACACCATAATACATGTGGTTTCATACAGAGTCACGAAATAAAACATCATACATCATCTACTTTAACAGTCACACATGAGATTCAACTATGTGGACATTTTGATCATACATCATTCAAACAATCGTACATACACATATACCCCATTCTCTGGGTAAATTTACTCACTATATGCACCTAACCCAATAGGTTGAATAGATATCACCTTATGCACATCAAGCCAATACAGATAAGCTTATCACTTTATAATCCTCATTTCATGCATTATCACACACATGTTATATACTTCTATTCATACCTCTTTGAATCTCATCAATGCATAAGATCATTTCAATTACCTCATTATCACTTACAACATTATTGGATTTAGCTCGGTTGGGAACCATCTCTGTCCTAACAAAACAATTTCGTTAGAGCCGGGAGATATCACACTATCACGGTCCACCTATGGTATGTATAGGTAGACTCTTACTCACGCTAGGTTAGTCTGAGAACCGACTAAACCATAGCTCTAATACCACTAAATGTAACACCCCATACCCGAGTCTGAGGCTTAGACCTGATACAAGACATTACTATGCTTGAACTTGCTTAAACATGTATTTACGGGTTATAAAATTTCGTTCCAAATTAAAAACTTCTCTTTCTTAAACAACTCATACGTCTCATTGCCCTACGAGGCCTTAAACTTGCTTCCGGAAACTTTTGCAAGCTAAAAGAAACTTTTCTTTAAAACAGGGGCCACACGTCCGTGTTGGTATAGGGACACGCTCGTGTGCCCTTAAGACATGCCCGTGCCTTCCACCCGTGGTCGACACTGACTAAATCCACACGGCCTGGACACGCCCGTGGCCCTGGCCCGTGTGACAATTAAATTTTTAAGTGTCAAGTGCAGACTTCACACGGCCTTGGCACACGCCAATGTGCCAACCGTGTGTATCACACGGCCTGAACAAATGACCGTGTGACCAGCCCGTGGTCTAATCTGACTTAAGACACCAAGGTGCAGGAGACACACGGCCTAGACACACGCCCGTGTGTCTATCCGTGTGGGCACTTAGAGGTTATCTACCAAGCCTTTTTACCACTCTCATTTACATACATCATCACATAAATCCACATAGCATTAATTTAACTCTTGAATTAAAGACATTTAATCATTTAAAGAGACAAGGACTTCATCCCATACACCAGGGAGAACTATTTTCCCATGTAATTTCAAACAACTTAAGCCATCATCTATGGCTATACATAAACAAACTATAAGTTCTCTTAAACCAACACAATTTGGCTACATCAATTAAAACTTAATCAACCTTAAACACTAGCCTTATACATGCCATGACCCATAAGGACTTGATACCTCACATCAAGTGTCTGCTCGATAGTGTGAAAACGTCTCTGGCAATCTCCAACTCGAGCTAGCTAAATTAACCTATAAGAGATGGGAGAAAGAAAGGAGTAAGCAATAATGCTTAGTAAGTTCATATACAAATAAGAAGTAGTTACCGATATTCATTCACCAGGTATTATAATAAGTTTTTATCGCAACTCATGGTTACCTACTCAATCATTCTTGAAGCTTACTCACTCTATCTCTTACCGCATTCTAACCGTGCCACGAGCCAATTGCTCATTTAACTACCATACAACCCTGCACTGATTACCACATGGTCATATAAAATAACGCATCAAGCATTTTCACTAAGTCACTCATACTACAAATTTCTCGGTGGTTTCGCACTTAGCCCACCATCAGTCTCTAGGAGGATGGTATCGCACATAGCCCACCAATTATTTATACTTGTGGTGGTATCGCACTTAGCCCACCAATTATTTATACTTATGGTGGTATCACACTTAGCCCACCGAATGATTTTATAAGTGATGGTATCGCACACAGCCCATCGATTAATGATTAATCAGGTGGTAACGCACACAGCTCACCGTTAATAACATAGTTGATGGTATCGCACACAGCCCATCGATTAATGATTAATCAGGTGGTAACACACACAGCCCACCGTTAATAACATAGTGATGGTATCGCACACAGCCCATCACTAACCATCAATAAGATGATATCGCACTTAGCTCACCGTTATTTTACGTTCATGGATAGTTATCCACATGAAATTCTCTATTTTAAACGTTCACCCAGGAACATCCTCACACACTACTATGCTTACTTAACCTTCTATGATACTCGTTTGCATTCACACAATGCATTAATAAATCTATCTCATGCAATTAAAGTGCATTAGTTACACATAACCCACTAGGGTTCATTATATACTGAATTCATCTCCATTCAATTCTAACACACACTTGTACTTCTCATGGTACAACCACATACGTTCTCACCTTCACTTACCCGTTGAATCACTCAAATTGTTAAATGACTCTCTTGAGTCTCATACACATAGTGTCGCCTTGACATCCTACCCCAATAGGGTCTCACTTGCATTAACATGTCAATGCCATGTCCAAGACATGGTCTTATACGAATTCTTACACCGAGGTCATATTCCAATCTGGTCTCACACGGAACCTTAACTATCATCATTTCTTACTATTTACATCTTTTACTATTCTTAGGTTCAATTCACTTAACAACTTATCAACAAGTACTTAATACATTCATTGCGTAATTATACATTCCGCACAACATTGGAATCTTTAAAATAACTCATACGTAATTACCACATCTGCACATGAACTTACCTCGATGACGAAAAGGCCAAAAAGGACTTTTTGCCCACATTTCTCTTTTCTCCCGTTTTAGGTCCGAAACTCATTTTATTTGATCTAGAACAATGAAATTTAGTGATTTAATCACTTATAAATCATAATTCACCATAAACTACACTTTAGGCAAAAATGACTATTTTGCCCCTACACTTTGGTAAAATTACGATTTTGCCCCTAGGCTCGTAAATAAATTTTCATCACATTTTCTTGTTTAAAAAGCCTAGCTAAACATTTAATCCTCTTAAAACTATCCACAATTCCAACTATTTCATGCCTTAATGAACAAATTACAACTTTTGCATTTTAGTCCAAATTTGGTGTTTTCATAACAACACCTTTCACAAAAGTTGTTTATCAACATCCTATCATTCATTTTCTTCCATAAAAACTCATCAAACAACATAAACTATATCATGGTAAGTCCCTAAACTTTCAACCATGTTGCAAATTAGCCCCCCATTAGTTAGCTCAAGCTTTGGGGACTCTAAAAATGCAATTTTTATTAAGAAAGATCATCAAAATCACTTACTTGCTAGGGAATTTGTTGGCTGAAAGTTTGAGCTCCAAAACCCTTGTTTTTCTCTTCAAATTTTCGGTGGTTGAAGGTGAATGAATAGTAAAAGATGATAACATCTTTTATTCATCTTATTTTATTCATTTTATCACCTAATTCCCACCAATTTTGACCAAAATTAAATGCTCTTGTCCCCCTTATGTCACATGGCCGGCCAACCCACTTAAACAAGGCCAAATTGCACATTTGGGACCCCCAATTAATAATCCATAGCTATTTGGCACCTCTAGTAAATAAAATAGAACTTTCACACTTTACGCGATTTAGTCCCTTTTTAGCGATTAAGCATGAAATCGCTAAAATTAGAGCACCAAAATTTCCATGCATCCTTATAAACATGTTATAACACATAACATAACATGAAAATAATTTTCTCCAACCTTAGGTCACTGTTCTGACTAGCCCCTAACTCGGGCTGTTACAAAATGAGATGACAACCCGAGCACCTCAACCCAGTTACTCAATTTGACATGTCCCTAATCAGTTTATTTCTCCTTTCTCAAGGCAGCTTGGTTAGCGGAGTGTTACAAGTTTTGATTCGTCACTCAAATCTTTTTACGCGAAATGAGATGACAACTCAAGCACCTCATTCCGGTTACTCAGTTTGGTCACATTTCCGAATATTCACTCTTAAATAAGCAATTAGCATATTTTTATTTATTTATGTAAGTACTTTTATTAGGCAAGTTTAAAGAGCCACCAATATTTATGAAGTGTTGACTTAGCCATAACATTTTCAACTCTACAAAATACTTGTCGATCAAAGTAAGTAATAGTTATTCATGAATTAACTAATTTATTTAAATAAACTAAGCATAGGAATTGGAAGTGCATTTTCGAAACGAATTACGAAATAATCTTAGTATACGAATTAACATAAGCACAGAAGAAATAGCATGGCATGCCATGTCCTACGAACCCCCTACTTAGCCCACATTGCCCTCAATGTGTAATTTTAAAACAACAATAAATAGAAGGGTCAAGTGGAATCTCATATTAATTTGGCAGAGGGTGGTTTGGGCAGTTCGGGTTGGTTTCGGTCGGTTCGGTCCTAGGTGTATGTTTCAACAAATGGTAGCACTGAAATTTGACAATGCGTGCCCATGCCACAAAAGAAATCCGATTTTGATTTATTTTTGGATTAAAAGGGACAACCTCCACCATCGTTCCTGGAAAACAACACATTAAAATAGATTAAATAATAATCGTATTGTTTTTATTTTTATTTTCAACATAAATTAAACTTAATTCAAAATTAAATAAATTAAAATAAATATGGGTTGCCTCCCAAAAAGCATTTTTTTAACGTTATTAGCTCGACGACCTGAGTGTTATTCATTTGGTTCCTCGAGAACCAATTCTTCCATTGCGTGTACTTGGAAGTTCTCGTAGAAAGGTTTCAACCTTTGCCCATTGACCTTGAAGCATTTTCTAGATTCCTCCATCATCGGTGGATTGAGGCGTCTCCATTCATGTTTGCCTTTTCCTCTATCGGTATCCTTAAATGTTTTGGTAACGATTTGAGCTCTAATTTAGGGGCCTCCACGTGAATGACAACTTCATGTATTAGTTATTTGATCGTTAATAATTCTTCCAGTTTATCCATTGCATTGAGATCTAACTCCTGCAAAGCACAGTTTGTAACTCATCCTTATCATGATATTCAAAATGCAACTTTGTTAGTGGTTCAATAATATCGATACTAGAGACATTCGGCATTGTACTGGGTCGGCCCATCGCCTCATAGACATTAAATTTTACCACTTCACCGTGGAACTCCATAGTAAGTGTTCCATTTGGAACATCAATTTTTGTATGTGCAATGCTTAAAAATGGTATCTAAAGTAGAATATCGAAAGAATTTTTTAATTTGTTGCTCTCTATGTCGATGATGTAAAAATCTATAGGAAAATTTAGCTCATTTACCTTGACAAGGACATCTTCCAAGACCCCTTCCGGATACACACATGACCTATTGGCCAATTAAATAATCACCCATATTTCTTTCAAAGGACTCGTGTTTAGTAATTTAAAAATAGATAAAGGCATAACTTTAATATATGCTCCTAAATCACACATGGCTTTCTTTATGCCAAAATTACCTATTTTGCAAGATATAGGAAATATACCTTGGTCCTTACACTTAGGCGGGATTTTCCTTTATAGAACCGCAGAGACATTTTCTCCTACATTTACCCATTTGTTACCTTGAAGTTTCTCCTTGCCAGTGCATAATTCTTTCAAAAATTTCATATTGCGTGGAACTTGTTTTATCGCATCGAGCAAGGGGATATCTATTTCTACCTTTCGAAATGTCTCAATGATCTCTTTCTTTTCACTCCCTTTTACATTGGGTAAGCCTTCCAGAGAATGGGGATGGTACCACGAATGGTTCCAGTGGTGCAGACTCCGTGGGAGCTGCTGGTTCAAGTTTTTGTTCTTCCCGTTTAGTCTCGTGATCATGACTCATGCTACGTTCTGGTTCCAACATCGTTCCACTTTTTAAGGTCATAACACTTACATTTGGTCATGGATTCGGTTCAGTTAGAGATGGCAATTTCCCTTGGGTCTCCAAATGACTAACTGTAAGCGCAAGCTTTTTTATATGCTAATCTATTTCTTGGAAGTGCGCTTCAGCCTTTTGTTAGAACTTTTCGGTGCTAACAACTAACCTCTCTACTATGATTTCAAGAGATAACTTTGGGGGTTGATACTATTGAGGAGGAAGTGGCCTTGGTTGGTACAGTTGGTTGTAACATTGATTTGATTCACAACTTAGATTTGGGTGGTCCCTCCACCCCGCATTTTAAATATTCGGATGTGGATCATAATGCTTTTGGGGTGGCCCTGGAAAGTTTTCAACCACATTCGCTTGTTTTGTTGAACCCTCATGTAAAATAGGACATGAGTCTATCGGGTGATTTGGCATAGCACAAATTCCACACAACCGTGCTGAGCTCGTTTTATCTGTAAGTAAATTTTGAACAACATTAGTGAACTTATCAATTTTATCTTCTAAAGATAGAGTACTTAGCCCATGAACCTGTCTTGTGGGTTCTGTAGCAGGTCAAAATCATTTGAAAATTCGTAGCCATGGTCGAAATTAACTCTTTTGCTCTCTAAGGTGTCATATTTACAAGTGCCCCTCCACTAGCAGCATTTATCATCTTCATTTCTAGTGAGAGTAACCCCTCATAGAAATATTGAAGAAGTGATTGTTTAGGTAGGCCATATTATGGGAAACTTGCACACAACTTCTTGTATCGCTTCTAGTAGTCATAGAGTGATTCAGTCTCTTTTTGTCAAATTCTGACAATATCTCTCTTTAATTCGATTGCTCGAGCTGTTGGAAAGAACTTGTTAAGAAATAAACGAGACATGTCAGACTCTATATTAACATATCCTTGAGGTAAATAAAATAACCACTCTCTAGCAAAGTCAGTTAACGAGAAAGGAAAAGCACGAAGTTTAATTTGATCTTCGGTCGCTCCCTGAGGTTTCATGCTTGTGCAAACCATGTGAAATTCTTTAAGATGGGTATGCGAATTTTCATTTTGCAATCTACGGAAGGTGGGCAATAGATGAATTAAGCCTGATTTCAACTCGAATAGTGTTCCTCCTGCTGGATAAGTTATGCATAACGATTGTTGTCCATCTAGTGCTGCTGCGAGTTGGCATATAGTTTGATCTACCATTTCGTCTGATTCGTCGAATAAGAAAATATCTTCGGTATAAGATCTTGTTTCGAACTCGGGTTGTGTTCGTTTACCACGCTAAATAGCTTTTCTTCATAGTGTTCAATCCAACTTCTCTATTTTTGATTCAAATTCTAGAATCCTCAGTTCTGACCTGGTCATAAAGAAAACAGACAAAAATTAGAATAATTTCCAATCCTCGACAACGACGCCAGAATTTAATGAGCGTCGAAACCACCCAATATAAATGCCTACAAAAAAAAAACTAAATAGCAGTATAGAGCAGTAGGGTCGAATCCACAGGGATTGATTATCTAATTTTTCCTTTTCTCATGACCAATATTATTATCGTGGTAACAGTCGTGCCTACGACCTGTGGGTTACAAAGTTGAAAAGTAAATAAAAAAGGGGGTTTTAGTTGAATAAGATAATAATAAATAAAAAAACAAATATAAAATAAAGTAAAATAGAATTGTGATTGCAAAATAAATTAGGTGAAACAAAATAAACTGGTGAATTAAATATATTAATGCTTAGCCTCAGCCTCGGTACACTCCGAACTTGAACCGATCCTTAAAAAATAGATTTTCCCTTCCAAGCGATAAGTTGGTTATAGCGATCAAGAACGTCCCAATCGCCAATTCTTCCTTTTGTAGTTGATTCTGGTATGACCTACAAATCAACCCTTACCGATTATCTAACTGTGATACACGTGTTTGCAATTTAAGACCCCGAAAGCCTTGCGTTCTAAAGAACCCAACTCAAATCAACAGCCTCAACCGCGTGGGTTGTTTAAATCCGATCACTATCTCCCTTGATGGAATCCAACTGGCCTTTTCTCACTGGACACACCAATTTGTACGCAAGAATTCGAATACAGCATGACTGACTCAACTTCCCAACTGTACGCCAAACAACTCCAACCCAACATGCACTTTTTGAATTAAAATCGAATTAACTTTAAGGGACGAATTTGTACTATCCCATATTTCAGAGAGATAGTGAATACCGTGTTGAAAGGTTTTTAATACGAGTTTATATCTCACGATTATTTTGTCGGAGCAATAACCTGGCTAAAGCTAAAAGGGAATTAGTTAAGCATGAGATTAATCATGCTATTTGTTGTATGGAAATGATTTTAAATGAAAATGGTAGAAAGTGGAAAGGGAAAGGGACTTAGTGATATGTCGTAGTTCGGTGTAGCAGATTAAACTAGTTTTCACATTTAAGGAGTTTGAATGCAAGCATTTTTTTAATGTTTTAGTTAAGTTCTCTTAGTTTTATTTATATTCAATAAAATGTGCAGATTGAGTCTTTTATTGTCCTTAGGGGTTGCATGAGGCCTAAGGGTGAGCTAATGCACTCTGTGAGTGTGCAGGAGACCATTAGAAGGTGTACTAAACGGTAATTGATCGCTATGTCACAACACGGATGACTCTATGTCACAACATAAGGAGCAGAATGGAGAAAGCTCAAGAATGCTTTCGATGTCGCAACACTGACTGAGGGTGTCGCAACATACCCCTAAAGATAGCTGAAGAGGAGTATACTAATTGCTATGTCGCGACACAGGTCCTAATGTGTTGCAACATCGACTTTTTTTTACAGAAATTAAACACGAAGCAGGGGCATTTTGGTCTGCACAATCAAACTTAAAGCTCGAGAACGTAAGCTAACCTAGGGTTAAGGACGATGGCCACCTGAATGCTATAAATAGGCTCATTTGTCACTTGTTATGGACATCATTCCTTTAGCCTAGATTCTCTATGTAAAATTTAGTTTAGTATTTTCTTTCATTCTTAGGTTTTAGATTTATTTTAGTTGTTCTTGTTGATTTCAAGAGATCTAAATTATAGAAGCATTTAAACTTTGTAGATTTACGATTAATCTTAATACAATCAAGCTCTTTTATTTACTCTATCTGATTGATTTAATTAGCATGCTTTCTCTTTACATCGATTTTATATTGTCTATGAAAGCCATGAGGAACTAATCCCTCTATGGGGGATTAGCGAGTGGAGGTATGATCTGTTAACTATTTTGTAGGGTTACTCCACGGATCAACTGTTTGGGAAAGGAAGAACATGAAATAAACCCTAGGCCTAACAACCCCAGGAAGTCATCAAGGTGGGATTTAACCCAAAACCGGTATGGCCCATCCTTGAACACCTTCACCCCAAGCCAATTTGGACAATGCGGTCGGAAGATAAGTAGTTCTTACTAACTTGTTGATAACTCTTGAAAAGAGTTATATCTCAAGCCTCTAAACTTGATGAATTGCCTGTACTTAAGTGGATATATTTGTATTTCTAGGTTATTATTAGAATATTGCATAATAAAGCTTGGATTGTGCCTTTAATGTCATTATATGTTACTTTTATTGTTGGGAAGAAAGGAATTGGTTGTTGTATACAGCAGGTGCGTGAAGGACAAAGAGAATGAGAAAAAGGATGAAGGGAATGAAGGAAGTGAAATATTGTCATAGGAAAAGGTTGGACAGATTGCCAACAAATAATGCCACGGCAATTCCAGGAAGATGCTGATGCAACACTCAGTCCTCGTCACTCTCAGCCAGCTGTACGTGTACCAGATAAATTCACCTGAAAAAGAGGGAGCAAATGTGTGTGTTGAGAGAGGGGGGAACTGCCCTATAAAAGAAGAAAGAGAAATATAAGAAGGAGATTTTTTCTCTCTAGAAAAATCTCGTGGAAATTTCAGAGAAAAGAGGAAGAGGGTAGCATCATAAGAAGAGAGCAGCGACGCAAGGAAGGGGATGACGCATTCAACCTTGGGTCTTGTACGATTTGGTAGCGTTGGAGTTAAAGCTGGAGTGGCAAAAGCTTCATGCGGTTCTACCTTCATTCTATTAATTGATTTATTTGATTTTTAAACCTTGGATGATGATGTTGAATGATGTTGATATTTTCGATTTTAATTCCCAAACCATGAGCTAATCTCATCGAGTTGGAATTACTGGATGAATTTTTATTACTTTTAATGACCATGATATTATCTTGAGTAGATCTATTGTTTCATTCGATTTAGGTTATCTTAAATACATGCATGCAAGCTCTAGACATAGATGAATGCATGGCATGTTTTTAGACTTGATTTAATTTTGAAAAAGGTTAAGTGAGTTGGATCATAATCGAATGATACAAGCGAGTACTCGAACGAATACTCATAGCACTCTAGACATAGAGCTGCGTTCTGTATAGAGAAAGGAAGGATAGTGTTAGGTATCATTCTTGAGACTTGTAGACATACAAAGTCTTGGAATGGTAGCTTAAAGTCTAGCACTCAAAAGAAGTAGACTGCAGTAGTTATACTCTAAACAGTAATTTGGTTAAGGTTTTGCCATGGCATTATTATGTTAAAAAGATATAATCTGAGTAATTCCAACCTTCCCTTTCAACAACATAAATCCTCCTAACTTTGTCTCGTAGATTTTCCACATCAATTTATTCAGTATTTGATCTTAATATCTCATACATTAATACTCCTCGTCAAATTGTTATTCTGTTCATTTTTCTATAGCTTAATTAGTATAGTTCATAGTGATAACTCAACCATTGTAATCCATTCCGATCCATGTGGTGACGATCTCACTTATCACTTTATTACTTGATTAGACATCTATACTTGCACATTCGCATTACATATTCACACACGACACTCGTTATGTTAGTGGAAGATCAGAAGATTCTGCTAGGGTAACGACTAGTTGATTGACGAGGAACCTGAAACGACAGTTGATGGAGATTACCAAAGTGAGCTAATCACCTATAATCAAGATTTGATTTATTCTCCCTTCGTCTTTATTATTATAAAAACCCTAAAAATCTTTTATTTTATATTTTCGTACTACAACTAATTTAAAAGTACCAATTAGATCTTTTAGTGTTTAGGTTAGAATTGATCTAGCACTCGCCTCCCTTGGATACGATCCTCGGAGTACTCACCTACTTTGTTGTAAATCTATATTACAACTCGACCCGTATACTTGTAGAAATCACCTTGTCTTTCTATATTTTATTGCAGTATTCACACTTTGGACGTTAGTACGTCCAGAGGCAGTCAAGTTGTTGGCGCTGTTGCCGAAGAGGCAACATCATTAGATTGAATTTAATTTTTGCATTTTAAAAAAACAATTAGGAAATTTGTAGGTTATAGTTATGACTTTCAATTAACACTTCTAACATTTGTTTACTTTTTTAGGAATCCTAAATACCATCAACCAAATAATCAGTCAGCACAAAGTCGTGGATGACTTTTATTATATGTGGTTTGATAAAGACTTCGATTATGACGAAGATATTTACAAAGAAGGAGTTAATGAAGATTGGGAGATCTAAAAGAATCAACGATTACTAATGCTTGAATTAAGTCAACTCCGAGGGGAAACTCCAGTTCTTCCCCAAGATGATAATGACCACGATGATATGCCATCAGAAAGCTACCAATAGGTGCTAAGTCTGAAATGGAGTAGAGAATAGAATGTCATTATAGACGCTTGTGAAGAAAGAGAACTCCCAGACTATTATCCACTTCAGTAGACAGAAGAATATTCAGACGAATTAAGCGGAACTTCAGAAAGAGAAGATATGGAGCTAGTGGAGGAAATGAATAGTGAATCAAAGAATCAAATAGACATGAAACTCATCATCCCAGAAATCTCGGGTAATGCTGATGAAGCTGAACTACAAGAACAGTATAATATAGACCCACAATTAGAGACAATGGTAGTTAGGACTAAGTTAATAGAAGAATGTCTGTCGATTCAAAAATTCACAGAACAAAAAGAAGAGAAACTAGTAGTCCCGAGGGATAAGCTTGAATTGACCATCCTTTTCACATCCTTAGTTCTAAATCAAGCACCCTAGAAGTTTGTAGATCCGAGAATTTTCCAGATGTTGAAAGAGTGGGAAAATAAATATTGACAGAACTTACGATCATATAGCAGGTTTCAATCAAATTAAACAATCGATGTAAGCATTGAGCTACGATCATCACGGAGTGTTCAAGTCTTACGAGAACCATCAAAGGGAATTATCCGTAGGCCGATGAATGAATTTAAAAGCCCACAGAAGCAGAACTTCAGTAGCACAACACAATATTTTTTCCATATCCCTTTGCGAGTCGCTTTAAAAAGTACTCCTGAAAAGCCATACCTGATCATTGAGAAGGATAGAAATACCATAGACAACAATTGTGAACCACAAAAATCAAACGTTTTTTAAAGCACGAATGCTGAACACTAATTAAAGCAGTTGTGTGCATATGTGGCTTTGCAAATCACTAATAGTTATGACCTTCGAAAAAAGTTTTCGGTCATTAAAGCAAGCTGGAAAAGTAAATTTAGAGAAAGAGACAACCGTAGACGAATAGAATGACATGATGGGTGTTGGACTAATACAAATAGAAACAAATCACAAGGATCGCCCCGATGCATATTGACTGAGTTGACAGACGAGTCCGGCAGAAAGACCTAACATCTTCTCATCGTTTGATTATTACTAATTGTACTAATTGTATACTCGGGTAACTAAGTTGTTAATGTATTACAGGTAGGTCAAACACAAGTCTAACAAGCACTTGAAGCATTCTAAAGATTTGAAATTTGGGAAACAAGGTCAACGTCACGACATAGACAATTCTGTGTCGCAACATCGAGGGTAAAGGCAAAGAATTACAAAAATCATCTCGGTGTCGCGACACCACTATCTTATGTCGCGACGTAGCTGTCAGTCTCCCAAATTTTCAAAACTGCAGGGTGTGTCATGACATCGAACCCCAGTGTTGCGACATGAACAATCTGATAGGGATGTCGTGACACAGAACCCCTGTGTCGCGACATTGCTGTAATTTTATAAAGGGTCAACCCGACCCAATTGCGCAACCCAACTTTTCAACCTTAGAAATACCTGGTTGTTTACCTGAAAAACACCCATTTTAAGCATAAAAACACCATATTAACATAACCTAACCTAATTTTAACATCCAACCCTTTCTTACAACTCTCTAAAACCTCTAATTCCCAAACACCCTTTTCCACCAAAAACATAGGTTTTCAATACTTCACCCTCATTCCTAAAGGCCACATTGGAGGAGAACATCATCAATCAATCAAAGCGGACACACATACGGATTCAAAAGATTGAGGTTAAATTTTTCTTACTTTTACTATTCCATTAATTACTATTCATATTTTTGCTAGAAACTTTGTTTTAGAGAATGCCTATTAGAAAAAGTAAGAGAACTACAGTACAAAACACTCCGATAGTTTTGGACCTCAAAAATTTTGAGAATTTAGAAACTAAAAAATATTTTCTTGAGTTATAGGGTAGGCCTTTAATCCAGGAATGAGGGTTTGAACCTTCAATGATTTTGTGCAATGAAATTTGGAATTTGATTAGATACCATAGTTGGGAGCGATTCTGTATCACTCCCAAGGAAACTGTTGTAGTCTCGGTAGTGCAAGAATTTTATGCTTCTTTTAGAGACCAAGAAATAAGAAAAAGAATAAATTGGGACACTGTGATAGTGAGGGGTGAATAGGTGCCGATCACTCCTAGGGAGATATGTAAGTTCTACAATGCACCTTTCTATGACAAAGACTTCTTTAGTAGCACCGATTTAGATAAATTTGAGAATATAGACATGGAAGATGTTATTAAGTACTTGACTCAAGGTAGAGGTGCATGGAACTATAGGCCCGATACGAAATGGCCCACTAATTTCAATCAAACAATAATGTCCCTGTTGCGAAAATGTGGATGCAATTTGTCGACACTAGAATTTTTCCCGTTCTAAATGTTTCTAACGTGAATACTTTTTGAGCTATTTTGTTATATGGCATTTTGCAACGCACACAGGTTTGTGTGGGCAAATGGATTTACCGAGAAATGAGGCGGTGCTTGCATAGCCAAAAAGATGAAAGATTCTTTCCTCATTTGGTGACTGAATTGTGTCGACGGGCAAGAGTTCTAATGGGCAAGAATGAATCATTCATGAAACCAACAAAAAACATAATTGGAGATTCGCTGTACACCCAATATGTCAAGCTTGAAAGGAAACAAATCATGAATTGGAATCAAATGAGGAAGGAAAATATAGATGTCCTAGTCTTACTAAAGCGAAAGGAGAAGACGACGGTTCGAAGAGGAGCCAGCGGGAGCATGGAGGAGAAGCTTGATGGGATGATTCAGTGGATGCAGGAAACAGGCCCAGTACTCCATTAATTTGCAAAAATGAATGGGTTATGTGCTCCAAATTATCCCCCAAACATGTTTAGCCTGACACCGACTCATCAGAATGAGGGGGCAAATTTCGAAGAGGAAGGTGCTACTCAAGAGTACCCTAGGACGAAGGACGAATATGAAGCGACATTCGAACAACAACTTTCTACACCAAAGGGGCCTGTTATCCAAAGCCCAACTCGCCATCTGATTTCGAAAGGTGGGAGCTCTCACCAAACATATGCCAAAGGAAAGGGAAAAACTTCGATGGAAATGAGGCAGGCACCACATTGGGATGATGATGAGTGGGATTAACTTTTTTTTTTCAAAGAATTGTATTAATTTTTTATTTAGACATTGTAGGAGTAGGATTAATAGTAGATTTTTTTATATTGCATTTTGTTTAAGTTTTCTATGCAGGAACCCAACATGAATGAGACACAAACAATTCGAGCTTTACATTATCAAAGGAGGAAGCACCCACCATTAGCAATAGAAATGATAACAATCAATAAAATAACTTATTTCCTTATCATTTTATGGGCTGCACATTGAGGAGAATGTGTCAACTAATGTGTGGGGGGTAACATAGAATTTTTTTAAAATTTTTCTTTGATTTTTCTTATCTTTGGTGTGCTTGAGCTTGTAAGAATACAAGTGATTGGTTAGGAGCATGTACATAGGTTGCTTGTGTCACAAATAAATTTGGCATGATGATAAGTGACTTTAATTTTTTTTATTAGACTACTAAGTTCTATATGTTACACTGTAAACAGGCATTAAGCAATCAACTGTACCCAATGATATAGAAAATACAAGGAAACAACATGCTAGTATGAATGATAAATGGTTGAATTTAAGCTTGTTTGGTTGATTAATTTTGTGCATATTGAGAAATTCAGGGATGACCTAAGGCATTGTTTGGAACACGTCTAGAGCCAAAAAAGCTGACCTATTTGTATTTCACCTTTAGTACCGACTTTTTAGCCTGTTGACACTTCTTGATGAACCTCATTACAATCCCCGAGCATAAAACGTTAATTTGTATTTACCCTTTTTTTTTGGTCTTTCACTGCACGACTATAGACGTCTGGCCATATGTATTGAGGGTTAAGTAGATACATTAGGGCAGAGTTTATAAAAATAGAGTGACATAAGAAGGATTAGTGTGATGTGGGGACTATAGGTTAGCCTGAAAAGTGTAAAATAAAAGAAATTTTAAAAAAAAGTAACACAAGTAGAAAAGGTTCTCGAAAAATGAAAAGCATTCTTGAGTGAGATGAGCTAAAAAAGAAAGTGATAAAGTCACAAAAGAAAGAGAAACTTGTTCATTAGTGCACAAAAACTTGTAGGTTAGCCGTAGTTACTATGTCATGCTATGATTTCCTATACATGGAGAAACAAGAAAGGTGAGAGAAGGAGAAATAAGGCGGTGAGTGGGTAAGGGTCACTAAGGGGGGAAAAACAGGGAACAATATGATGTGCCAAACTATTTTCGTGTTTGTAACCCTTTTAATGCTTACTGTTTTTGAATTTCATACCTGTCCTAAGCCCCAGAACTTTACAAGCTGAAAAGTCCTATGTGACCTAAATATCCTTATACATTAATGGACATCATACTAAATATATGCATAAACGGTTATTTATATTTTGCTCAGATAATCAAAGTACTTGTAGAATTTGTTGATGGACCCCTACAAGTGAAACCCTTAATGCTTGTATATTTTGTAACATACAGAACTTGGATGTTTGTGATCAACAGTGGTAAGTCAATTATTCATCATGTTAAAGTTGTTAGTAAGCATAAAATGCCTAAGTCATATGCTCCAAATTCAATACATGTATCATATTTGCTCAAGGGTCATCATTTTTATTTTTCGTTTTTGTTTATGTTGCTTGAGGACAAGCAATGAATTAAGTGTGGGGGAGTTTAATCTACATTAATTCGGTGTAGCAGATTAAACTAGCTTTCACATTTAAGGAGTTCGAATACAAGCATTTTTGTGATGTTTTAGTTAAGCTTTCTTAGTTTTATTTATATACAATAAAATGTGCAAATTAAGTCTTTTATTGTCCTTAGGGGTCGAATGAGGCCTAAATGTGAGCTAATGCACACTGTGAGTGTGCAGGAGACCATTAGAAGGTGTACTAAATAGATATTGCCCGCTATTTCACAACACAGATGACTCAATGTCACAATATAGGGAGAAGAATGGAGAAAGCTCAAGACTACCTTCGATGTCGCAACACAGACTGAGGGTGTTGCGACATACCCCTGAAGATGGCTGAAGAGGAGTATATTGATTTCTATGTCGCGACACAGGTCCTAGTGTGTCGCGATTTCGACTTTTTTACAGAAATTAAACATGAAGCAGGGGCAATTTGGTCTGCACAATCTAACTTAAAGCTCGAGAACATAAGCTAACCTAGGGTTAAGGACGATGGCCACCTGAAGGTTATAAATGGGCTCTTTTGTCACTTGTTATGGACATCATTCCTTTAGCCTAGATTCTCTGTGTAAAATTTAGTTTAGTATTTTCCTTCATTCTTAGGTTTTAGATTTATTTCAGTTGTTCTTATTGATTTCAAGATATCTGAACAGTGGAAGCATTCAAACTTTGTGGATTCACAATTAATCTCAATACATCGATTCTATATTATCTATGAAAGCCATGAGGAACTAATCCTTCTATGGGGGATTAGCGAGTGGAGGCATCATCTGGTAACTATTTTGTAGGGTTACTTTACGGATCAGTTGTTTGGGAAAGGAAGAACGTGAAACAAACCCTAGGCCTGACAACCCCGGAAAGTCATCAAGGTTAGAATTAACCCAAAATAAGTATGGCCCATCCCTAAACACCTTCACCCCAAGCTAGTCTGGGCTGTGAGGTTGGAAGATAAGTAGCTCTTGCTGACTCATTATGTTAGTGAAATATTGGAAGATCGTACAAGGGTAGCAACAAGTTGATTTACAAGAAACCCGAAATGACAGTTGATAGAGATTATCGAAATGAGCTAATCACCCATAATCAAGATTTGATTTATACTTCCTTTTCTATCTCTTGAAGTCTAAAAATCCTAAAAATCCTTTATTTTATATTTTCATACTATAACTAATTTAAAAGTACTAATGAGATCTTTTAGTGTTTAGGTTAGAATTGATCTGACACTTGCCTCCCTTGGGTACGATCCTCGGAGTACTCACCTACTTCGTTGTAAATCTATATCAAAACTCGATCCGTATACTTGTGGAAATCACCTTGTCTTTCTATATTTTATTGTAGTATTCACACTTTGGACGTTAGTACGTCTAGAGGCGGTCACTTAGGAAGCAATTAAACAGAATTTGTAAAGAAACAAGGAAATGGAATGAAAATGGCAGAATGCTCTCAATGGAAAGAAAATTGCTACAAACTTGTGAAAGAAAAAAGAAAGAAACAAATTGCTTTGTATTTTCAGTATGTATTTTCATGCCACCAACACTAAGTATTTATACACAATCCTCAAGCTAAATTTAGCAAGATTTTTTTCCTAAAAATATCAACTAAAATTAAGATTTAAACTATTTATAGAATTTTGACAATTTAAAAAAAACTAATTTTAACCAGTCAACCACTAATTCTTCAATTCTTCAATTTGGCCCTCCTATTTGATTTTCGTTCCAATTTAGCCTATTTTGTTTGATTTTGAATTTTGGCACTCCAATTTTGTCCCTGATAAGAAAAACATAAGTTTAGTAGCATCTTATTCACAAATTAGCCAAAAATAAATACATTAAAAGCACAAAAATAACTTGTTATCATTACTTCTTAATTTGCCATTTGTTATTCTCTTTGAGAGGGTTGAGTTTTAAGGTTTAAATAGAATCTTTAAGGGAGTTGCAATCTTAAGATTTTGGGTAGCAATCTTAAGGGAGATTGTCAGGATAAACCTTGTTCTCAAAGGTTTTCAAATTAGTGAATCTGAGAAAACTCTAAGTTGTGGAAAGCTAAGGTAGTAGAGTAGGCAATTAGGGTCGAACCACTACACATCGAAGTGTTCATTGTTTCTATCATTTCTTTCTAGCTTTCCTAAATTTTTAAGAAACTAATTCACCCCCTCTTCATGATTTCAAGTTGATCTTTTGAGCTAACATTTTGTTTCAATTCTCAAGTTCATTTAATCATTTTAATCATTTTGCCCAAGTAACACAAGGAAGAAAAATATTTGGAAACAAAAGTTTCCAACCAAGCACCAAACGGTTGATGAAAATGGCGCAAGCGCCAACAACGAAAATACTCTGTTGCGTAGTAAACGCGACTTAATCAATGACCAACCATCACACCATATGCACAAAATGAAAACCGCAAAAATGATAACACCCTCAGATGCTCAAGGCAATCCGCAAAATGAACAACATGCAATGATGGAAACCCTTACACTTAATGACATGTTGGTTATATCCGAAGAATCTCCAACTAGCTTTACCAAGCATTTAATCAATTATTAGAGTAGTAATTTCAACAATGACATTCAAAAAATAACCAATTAATAAAAATAACAATTTAACAATAGTAGTGTAACACCCCTAACCCCTCTCTATCATCGGATTAGGGTCACGGGCATTACAAACAAATCAAAATAAATAATTAATCATAATTAAACATGGAAGCTAGCCATTAACATTATAATATACAAGGGCAGGTCACGACAATCTAATAATTTCTTACTAGAATCTTATACAATTGAATAATGAATCATGCTATACAATGCTAAACTTGGTCTTCCGCTGTCAACACTCTTATCACTATTTATTCCTTCTTGAATGCTAGAAGTTGGTTACATAACAAGACTATTCCAATTATTAGCATCAGAGTATTGGTCTATACTCCGACTATTTAAATTTTTTTAATCTCCGATGATGTTAGTAGAATGCACTTAATTTAGGTTCGCTAATTCATCCCAATTTAGAGTAAAAGTTACTCTTACAGCCTCTATTTCGAGTTTATGAGACCCTAATAATAGCCTATGAATAAACAGGGACTAATTTGGAATATTTATGAAGGTTAGGGTGAAATCTCAAAAAGCCTAGAAATAGGGGACACACGGCCTTGTGGAATACCCCAGGCCTTGTGGAATACCCCAGGCCGTGTCCCAACCTGTGTCCTTGCCCATGTAACTCACTGACTTGAGACACACAACCGTGTTTTAGCCCATGTAACTCACTGACTTGGATCACACACCCATGTGTGTTGCCCGTGTGTGACACATGGCCGTGTGCACCTAAAAGTACCTTAAAACTCAAGTTTACCATTTCCTAGTTGCTTGGACACTAAGCAACTCAATTACCAATCATTTAACCTACTCAAAACACGATTAAACATGTTCAAAATATACCAAATCAATCATCTAATATGCCTAACCAATATACCCTCATTGATACCACATTTTATGTAACACCCTTACCCGTATTCTAAGCCGAAACCGGGCACGAGGCATTACCGGTCTTAATCCACTTAACCATACGAATTTAATCAATAACTTTCAGTTTCAACTAGACATGTCTCTATGACCATCACAACATTCTCATTGAGGACCTACGAGGCCTCAAACATACATACGAGGGGTTTCAGAACCCAACCGAGAACCTTTGCGATCTTAAAAATTTTCATCTAAACAGGGGCCACACGCCTGTGTGAAATGGGACACGCCCGTGTGGGAAGGCCGTGTGGTCACACACGCCCATGTCCCTACCCCGTGTGGAATTTATTTTCATTTCGAACCTACAGGGGTTTTCACACGGCAAGACACACGCCCGTGTGCTTGGCCCGTGTGCTCCACATGGCCTAGACACACCTGTGTCCTTGCCCGTGTGTAAAAAAACTTGGGTATTCTATTTGTGACGTCAGCAACCTTATAAGGGTCACACGGCCTAGGCAAATGCTCGTGTGGCTAGCCCGTGGTCGACACTGACTTACAACACCAACATGCAGGGGACACACGACCAAGTCACACACCCATGGGACTGACCGTGTGTCACACACGGCCTAGACACACGCCTGTGTGCCTACCCGTGTGGACAAGAACAAGGCTATTTCCCAAGCTCTTTTCATCCCTCTAGCTCACACAACATGAATCCATTTAACATATCACTAAACAACTCATATTTTGCAATATAAACTTCCATGAATAACTACATCTTTTCATATATAACAAGGTGAGCCATCAACCATGTCAATATACAAAATAGTTTATCTTTCAAAAGGGCCAACACACTTTTTGCCAAAATAACAAAACAATCTAACTAATCTAGCCCCTATACATGCCATACAAAAAATGCACTAAGTCTAGATATACCGAGATGAGCTGATAGTGTGGGCGATCTTCTGGTTATTTGCGTATCCCGACCCGGCTCTTAAACTCTATAAAACAAGGGAAAAGAAAAGGGGAGTAAGCTTTAAGCTTAGTAAGTTTACATGTAGACAAATAACATCATAGTATGTGCTAAACAACAAATAGCCTTATACTAAACAAAAGCAATCCACATTCACAATCATGCTTACTCATTTTACCCCTTACCACATTCCAAACTTATCACAAGCTTAATACTTACATTCATTCACTTGCATTCCTGCACTTAACACCACAAATTCTCATGATACAACACATCATAATTTCTCACTAATTCAACCACAATGCCAAGTCTGTAACACCCCTAACCCGAGACCATCGCCGGAACAGGGTTAAGAGGTATTACCGATCAATCAGAACATTTAACATCTAAAATTTACGACACAAAGTCAATCATCTTCAATCTCATTCAATTACAATCATGATGTCCCTTATCGAGGTCTACGAGACCTAATTCACATGCTAAAGAGGGGTCGGGACTAAATTGAACACACACAGAAATTCTCGAACACTTAAAATTTTTTCTAAGATTCAGGGGAGACACGCCCGTGGGAGGAGGCCGTGTGCCCTCCACGGCTACTAGACACCCCCGTGTGTCCATCCGTGTCTATATACTGTCTACTTCAACATGGTCACTAGGCACGCCCGTGTGCCCATTCGTGTCTATATACTGACTATTTTAACACGGTCACTAGGCACGCCCGTGTGCCATTGCCGTGTAATACTAAGCTACATTCTACCAATTCACCCACTGTCTTAGGCACACCCGTGTGCCTCGACCGTGTAACATTATAGGCCATTTTACAAGGTCAAAGTGCCACCCATTTGGGTCAATCCTACAAGCACATTTGAGCAACACCACTTCATGCTTCTAATTGTATTCAAACATACCATTTCATACACCAATTAGCCATCCACAATATCATCTACTTTTATACATATTGGCCTCACAAATGAGTCCATCCAAGTATCAATTATACATCTCAAAACATTTATAACTCAAACATCATATAATCCATACCAAAACTCATCTTCTAATCACCTTTTTCATCAACCATAAAGTCATGAAACATACCACATTCATAGCTCATTCACAAACTCAATATTATCACACTTCCAAGCCAATTCACATGGCAAGGATTAAACATCACAAATCATACCATAACCTCTAGCCTATACATGCCATATTTAATCTATATACATCTTTCCAGCAGTACCAAAATAAATTGCCGATAGTGTGATTGATATGTCGACGATCCGGGATCCGAGCTAGTTTTATCGATAATCGTAAAGCGAAAAACAAATCACACAAGTAAGCTTTCCAAGGCTTAGTAAGTCCGTAATATATTACATGTAATTCAAAAATTCAAATTAATATACAAGAATAAGCCATCACTTGGATTAATTTATCAATGCTACACCAACTCAACTATACTTAATGTTCACATAGTACTCCATCCATATACTTTCAAAATCCACCAACACATAGATATCATACGTACCTTAATCAACACATAGTTATCATACAACCTTAGCTAATACATAGTTATCATACATACCTTTGTCAACACATAGCTACTCACCAACCAAGCTACTCAATTGCTCAACTTTACATTTCGATCAATCTTTACTATATTTTTGATTTATTCGCACACTTAGTGCCAATTCGTAATCAAAACTTATTTATCATTGCACACTTAGTGCTAGTTCGTTAAACCGAGCTTGTATCGGTATCGCACACACAGTGCCAATTCGGTAAGCTGAAATTTGATTAACATTGCACACACAGTTCATCTATATCAATTCGATCTTACATCAATATCGCACACTTAGTGCTAATCACAAAGCCGAAGTTTATATTATTTCGCACACATAGTGCTAATCATATCGGTTACATTTCCGAATATGCACACTTAGTGCCACATGACTCAACTCTCACATAGCATCCACATTTCAATATCATTATAACATTCATTTCATAGCAATTAACATAATTAAGTATTCGTATTATGTCTGAAATTACATCAATATCGCACACTTAGTGCTAATCACAAAGCCGAAGTTTATATTATTTCGCACACACAGTGCAAATCATATCGGTCACATTTCTGAATACGCACACTTAGTACCACATAACTCAAGTTCTCACATATCATTTACAATTTGATATATCATACCATTCATTTCGTAACATTAAGCATAGTTAATTACGCACATTATGTTCGGACTTACCTCGGACGTCGAAATACCGAAACGGTCGATTAATCGAGTACTTTGTCTTTGCCTCGATCTCGATCCGAACCTCTCTTTTCTTGGTCTATACACATTTAAATTCAATCCATTCAATCATTATTTCATTCAATTTAGCCCACATATACACATTTAGGGCATTTTGCATAATAGCCCTCATATTTTCACATTTCGACACTTTAGTCCTTATTTCATCAAATCACCAAATATACATAATTTGCTTGTGCTCAAGCCTAGCCGAATTCTCACTAGGCTCATACAAGACCATACATTTCATTCATTTCACATTTTAGTCCTTCAAATTACTAATTTCTCAATTTAGCCCTAATTAGCTAAATTCACCAAAAATCCAAGAACAAAACATGTTCATTAAACACATATCTTCCATTATACACCAACATTCATCACAAAGCTCACCATTTCATCAATGGCACATTTCATAAACATCATCAATTTAGAAAATTTAAGCATGGGTTTTGAAGAGCACAAAGCAACGATCACAAAAACGTAGAAATTATCAAAAATCGAAACCAAATCATACCTTAATTTGCATCAAAAGCTAGCCGAAACCTAGCTTTGTTTTCTTTCCTTTCTTTCCTTCAAAATTCGGCACTTACAAAGATGATAACATTCATCTTTTCTTTCATTTGTTTTATTATAATAATTACATCAATTACCTTATTACCCATTTTATTATTAATCCATTTCCACTATCCATTGGTATTTTTGTCCATCCAGCATCCACTAACATGAAAATGGACTAATTACCTCATAAGGCCTCCACCTTAAAAAGCCATCAACACATAGGTACTTATAAATCAGCACACAACTTTTACACCTTATACAATTAAGTCCTTTTCGCAAATTCGACATACAAACAATCAAATTATCACACAGAATTTTCACACAGACTAAGTCACATAATATTCACACAGAAAATATCATTAAAATATTTATACGACCACGGATTTGTGGTCTCGAACCGCTATTCCGACTAGGGTCTAAACCGGGATGTTACAAAATCACTCGGTGGTTTCGCACATAGGCCATCGTAATTAAATAATAAGGTGGTATCGCACTTAGCCCACCATCAAGTGTTATTATTACACATGTACTTATCTTTTTCGTAATTCATACGATAATTATTCGATAACTGCCACATTCAATCCACTTGAATCATACATGTTCTCAATCATGTCAAGCACCATTTAGAAACAACAATGTGTATATAAAATGCATCGTTTACACATAAACTTACCTCGGTGCAAAATGTTTCAATTTGCGGTTTAATCCGTAACCTTGCCTTTTCCCCGGTCAAGGTTAATTCCACGCTCTTCCTGATCTATAACAATAAAATTCACTCATTTAGATCATTATATGACCATAATGCATATAAATTTATACTTGGGCAAAAATGACCATTTTGCCCTTGTACTATGGCAAAATTACGATTTTGCCCCTAGGCTCGTAAATCACTTTTCAACACATTTTGTCATTAAACAAGCCTAGATGAAAATTTATTTCTCTTACAACTACTCACAATTCTAACTCTTTCATGCATTTATGACACAATTTCAATATTGGCATTCAAGTCCTAACTAGGTGTTTTCATGCTAACACCTTTCACAAAAGTTGTTTCTCATCTCCCTAACATTCTTTTTCTTCCATAAAAACTCAGATAACATCATAAATGCTCTCATGACAAGTCTCTAGACTTTCAACCATATCTCAAATTAGTCCCCTCATTAGCAAGCTTAAGCTTTGGGGACTCCAAAAGCACAAAAATCATTAATTAAAACCACCTAAATCACTTACTTGAATGGGAATTGAGTGGCTGAAAGTTTGAACCCCAAAGACCTCTATTTCTCTTTAATTTTCGGTGGGAAGAGATGAGTGAATAGTGAAAGATGATAGTTTTTCTTTTTACCATTTTTAATTCATCTTTTCTCACCTAATTCACCCAAGTTTGACCAAAAATTAAATGCTCTCGTCCCCCTTGTCTACATGGCCAACCAACTCATTCTAAATGGTCTAATTGCACATTAAAGACCTCCAAATTACATTCTATAGCTATTAGGTACCTCTACCTTGAAAAATAGAACTTTCACACTTTATGCGATTTAGTCCTTTTTCACAATTAAGCATACTATTGCTAAAATTAAAGCACCAAAATTTCCACATAGCCTTATATTAATGCTATAACACATAAAATAACATCAAAATAATTTTCCCTAACCTCGATTCAAAGTGGTCTCGAAAACCACTGTTCGACTAGCCCCAAAATTGGGTTGGAACATTACAACTCTCCCCTTTAGAGATTTTCGCCCTCGAAAATCTTACCGGTAAAGAGGTTTGGATATTGCTCTCATGGCTTCTTCTGGTTCCCACGTAGCCTCTTCTACACCGTGTTTTTGCCATAACACTTTTACTAAGGCTATGTCCTTATTCCTCAACTGTTTCACCTCTCGAGCCAAGATTTTAATTGGCTCCTCCTCATATGTCATATCCGGTCGTATCTCAATTTCTATTGGAGGAATCACATGCGAAGGATCAGAGCGATAACACCTTAACATCGATACATGGAACACATTATGTATTTCTGTAACTCTACCGGCAAAGCCAACCGGTATGCCACTGGCCCAATTCTATCGGTAATCTCATACGGCCCTATGAGTTGCGGACTCAATTTCCCTTTTCGACCAAATCTCAATATTTTCTTCCACGGGGACACTTTCAGAAATACCTTGTCGCCCACTTTAAACTTGATTTCCTTTCTTTTCAAATCCGTGATACGACTTTTTTTGTCGATGCAAGCGACTTCGGACTATCCCGAATCACTTTCACTTTTTCCTCGATCTCTTTAACTGTGTCGACCCCATGAATTTGCTTCTCACTAAGCTCGGTCCAATACAAGGGAGTCCGACACTTGCAACCATACAAGGCTTCATACGGTGCCATCCGTATACTCGACTGATAACTGTTGTTGTAGGCAAACTCAACCAAAGGTAGGTATCTCTCCCAACTACCTTCAAATTCTAACACACAGCATCGGAGCATATCTTCGAGAAATTGAATTACTCTTTCAGACTGACCATCGATTTACGGATGGAATGTGGTACTAAAATTCAACCTTGTACCCAAGGCCTCCTGCAACTTTTTCCAAAATCTCGAAGTAAATCTCGGATCTCTATCCGAGATAATAGATACAGGCACTCCATGTAATCTCATCACCTCCGTAATATACAACTCGACCAACTTATCCAGTGAATAATCAACACGCACCGGTATAAAGTGAGCCGACTTCATTAATCTATCAACGACAACCCACACAGTATCTTTCTTTTTTGGAGTCATAGGCAACCCCGTCACGAAATCTATGGTGATCCGATCCCACTTCCACTCGGGAACCATCACTGGTTGAAGCAATCCCGAAGGTGCTTGATGCTCAACTTTCACTTGTTGACAAATCAGACATCTTGTTACAAACTCAGAGATGTCTTTTTTCATACCCGGCCACCAATAAAATTTCTTGAGATCATTGTACATTTTTGTACTGCCCAGGTCTACTGACAAATAACCACTATGTGCCTCAAGTAAAATTTTTCAGATCAACTTATCATCTCTGGGTACACAAATTCTGTCATGAAACTTCAAACAACCATCCGAACCTACTCGAAAATCAGAATCATTTCTCGATTCACACCGGGCTCTCTTAGTTTGCAGTTCGTTATCATTCCTTTGAGCCTCGCTTATTTGTTGAATAAATAGTGGCCTAGCTCTCAACTCGGCCAATATAGCACCATCATCAGACAATGCCAAACTCGTGCTCATAGCTCTCAAAGCATACATAAATTTCTTACTCAGGGCATCCGCAACCACATTCGCTTTTCCCCGATGGTAATCGATTACTAGCTCACAGTCCTTCAATAATTCGAGCCACCGTTGTTGTCGTAAATTTAAATCCTTTTGATCCATCAAATACTTCAAACTCTTATGATCAGTGAAGATTGGGCATTTCTCACCATATAAGTAATGTCGCCAAATCTTTAACGCGAAAACAATCGTAACCAACTCCAAATCATGAGTCGGATAATTCTTCTTGTGCGGTTTTAGCTGCCTCGAGGCATAAGAGACCACCTTACCCTCTTGCATCAACATACAACCGAGACCATTAAACGACGCGTCATTGTAGACCACAAACTCTTTCCCTGACTCAGGGTGAACCAACACCGGTGCCTCAGTTAACAATGTTTTCAATCTCTCGAAACTCTGTTGACATTTCTCAGTCCATTCAAACTTAACATCTTTGTGCAACAGTTTCGTTATCGGGGTAGCAATCATGGAGAATCCCTTCACAAACCGTCTATAGTACCCCGCTAAACCCAAAAAGCTCCTGACTTCCGATACATTTTGTCGAAACCATCTTTTTATTTGGAAAATGGGGTCGACTTAAAAATGAGATATGGAGTCGCCACCAACCTTTTTTTTTTTGTTTAGGTGTGATTGGATCACCTTGTAAGAAATAAGTTTGGTCTACGAAATAGAAAAATAGGTTCGGGAGTCAGTTACCTACGAGGAAGGATTAGCACCCTCGTATGCCCAAAACTGGTACCAAATTGATTAACCAATGTCCTTATGTTGAAAATTAGAAAAAATTAAAATGTAATTCCTTTTGAAATTTTTTTGATTAATTTAAATTGGAATTTAAGATTTTCTCGTTCCGAAGGAATAAAACTCCATATCCAACACGTTAGGATATGACGTCTTAAACCTCGAAACCAAGATCATCTCACAATTTCCAAATCATGCGATTAAAAGGATATTTAATTATTTGGTCAAATGATGAACTGAAACCGAGCACGTTAGGGCATAATTCCTCGAATTTCCAAACATCAAATATTGCCTTGTTTTAAAAACTTTTAAATAAGCAATTTTAAAATCGACTCAAAAATGCTTTTATTGAATCACTATTCAATAATGAGAAACAAAAATATAATATCGAGCACGGAATAATAATACGTGAATACAACTTTGTACAAATGGATGACAAGAATAATAATATGAACATACAATTCAAAATATACAAAAACAATAATCTCACAATTCCTATTTTGAAAATACCAACATTATTAATTAAGAAATAACGAAAGCTAAAAAATATAACTAATTAAAAAAAGAATTAAAATAAAATATGGCAAGTCTTCAAACGTGGATGAATAAAATTAAAATAATATAAACGACGGGAAACTTGGAGTCAATATGATATAAGAGCAATTTAAGAACTATTAAATAAGTGAAAATTTACAAATAAACAACACAAGATGAGTTTGAAATAGATTTTAAAAAAACATAGATGAAAATAACTAGTACATGAAATAATAATATAAATGAATTTGAAAATAAATATTATATACAAAGAAAATCAAAGTAAATAATATACAAAATAACGTATTAATCTACATAAATAATATATGAAATAAAAACCTAATATAAATAATTTATATATGAAAATAATAATATATAAAGGTTTTGAAATAAACAAAAATATATAATAAAATATGGACTTAAGAGGAAATAAATTATATAAATAAATAAATTTAAAAATATACATATATACATAAATATATTTGAAAGAAAATACATACATAACATGAAATTGATAATATATACATAAAAATAAGATAATTTTAATACAAATTTTATATACGTATGTATAAATTAATAATATATAAGAGTATTTAAATTAAATATTATACAAATTTTAAAACAAATAAACATATAAAGGAAGATTTTTGAAATTAAATATTTATATAATAAATTAAAAAGCATATACAAGTGGAAGTTTAAAACAAATTAAAACATTGTAAAATCAATAAAATAATTCAAAATAGTTTATTAAAACAACTTCTAAAAATAAATAATAAATAGATTTAATGCCATAAAAAAAGTTGCAAAGATTATAAACAAAAACTAAAAAAATACTTATTTGAAATAATAATAAAATTGACAGGCTACTTTATAAATAAATAAAATGATTTGAACAAAGTCAAGGACCAAGCTAAAATGCGCACAAATGATCAGGGACTAAACCAGCAAATATTTCCAAAGCCCAAAACGTAGCGTGCAAGTTGGACCAAATTGAAAGGGCACGTGAATTACAGAGATTAATTAAAAAACATAAAAATGTATAACAGATCTAATCGAATAGCGGCACGAAAATAGAGGGACTAAACGCGCAAATATCCCTTCACCGCAGAAACGCACGGATCCTGAGGATAAACGGGTCGGGTTAAATCGGGTCAGCCCATACGACACCGTTTTAGAGCCACTGAAACAGGCCCTAAACGGTGTCATTTCGTGCATCTTAATAAAACCTAAAAAAAAACTAATCCCTAATCTATCAATCACTTTAAAACATAAAAGAAAACCTAAATATTTCTCCTAAACCTCTCCTTAATCCGCCGCCTCAAAAACCAAACGTCGATGACCATCCGACTACCATACGCTTCAAAAATCAGCGACAGCGTCGGATGAAAGTCGAGTATAGCCCTTTCTGCACTTATACTCGAAAGTATTTCACTCCCAAATCCCCATTCTAGTTTTGATTTCGACGAAGCGAATAGGAATCCAGTGATAGTAATAAACGGGTAAGTATTTTCTTCTTTTATTTCTTTTGCATGCGAAAATAAAATGTATAGAACACAATCGGAATAGGGTCTAAAAAAGAAAGAAAAATTTTAGATCTCAGATTCACCTTTTCAATTCTGATCTCTTTCTTTTTTGTATTCGATATGCGTAAGTCAGTGTTCGTAAAAAAAAGGGACTTTACAATTATTTGGTTGCTCTTTTTATATCCGAAAAAAAGAAAAATACAATATATTTTGTTTTTCTCTGCTTTGCTGTCGTTTGTCCTCTCTTTGTGCAGGTACGGAGGTATGGGGCTAACTGTGGCGTGGTTGTACACGGCACTCGACGTGGGGCGTACGGAGGCGCGCTGGAGGCTGGGCTGCGGTGCATGGTTGCGGAGCTAGGGTTTCCTGTGAGCATCTGCTTAATTTTGGGCCTGGGTTTAGAGTTTTAGTATTTGGGTTTTAGGTTTAAGATTAGGCCCGTTTAGGTTAATGGGTGTGCTGATTGGTGTTTTGGTCCCTTGGATATTGGGCTGTAATGGACATTTAATTTGGACAATTATTATTATTTCAGTTTTTGTTTCATTTTTTAATCTTCACATGAGCCCGGGCAAAATGGGCCTATTACAGCTGCCCCTCTTTGCTCATTGTTGTGTAACGGGAATAGAACAAAAACTTTAAAAAGGCCAATTTTTCCCGATCTTGCCGAATCCTGACTTCTTGGCACTTTTTTCTTCTTTGAGTAGCTTTATTCCATCCCACTGCATCTTCAAGAGCATAGGAACTAGCGCTTCGATCCAATTCAAGAATATTAAACTTATAGCTTTAATCTGCTCCGCCGCAACTTCAGGGAGATAAGATTTACCATCTTCGATCTGCTCCATTGCTGCCTCATGGAGATAAGATCTACAATCTTCAGTCTGCTCCCTTGCTACCTCAGGAAGATAAGACTACCAACTTCTGCCCGCTCCCTTGCTACATTAGAGAGATAAGCCAGTGGCTAAAATCTGCTCCCCTGCTATTTCGGGAAGATAAGATTCGCCATCTTCGATCTGCCCCACTGCTATCTCAAGGAGACAAGATCAACAATCTTCAGTCTGCTTCCTTGTTACCTCAGGAAAATAAGACTATAATCTTCAACCTGCTCCCTGTCGCTTCGGGGAGATAAGGCTGGTGGCTTAAATCTGCTCCCCTTCTACCTCGGGAAGATAAGATTCATCGTCTTCGATTTGCGCCACTGCTATCTCAGGGAGACAAAATCTACAATCTTCAGTCTACTTCCTTGCTACCTCAGGAAGATAAGACTATAAACTTCAACTTTGCTCTCCATCGCCGCCTGTGGAGATAAAGTGGTGGCTTAAATCTGCTCCATTGCATATACATAAAGATCAGATTCACCAAATTTGATCTGCTCCACTACCACTTTAAGGAGATAAGATCTACAATCTTCAGTCTGCTTCCTTGCTACCTCAGGAAGATAAGACTACAATCTTCAACCTGCTCCCTGCCGCTTCAGGGAGATAAGGCTGGTGGCTTAAATCTGCTCTATTACCGATACATGGAGATAAGATTCGCTAAATTCGACTTGCTCCACTACCGCTTTAGGGAGATAAGATCTACAATCTTCAGTCTGCTTCCTTGCTACCTCAGGAAGATAAGACTACAATCTTCAACCTACTCCCTGCCGCTTCAGGGAGATAAGGCTGGTGGCTTAAATTTGCTCCCCTGCTACCTCGGGAAGATAAGGTTCGCCGTCTTCGATTTGCTCCACTGCTATCTCAGGGAGACAAAATCTACAATCTTCAGTCTGCTTCCTTGCTACCTTAGGAAGATAAGACTATAAACTTCAACCTGCTCCACTGCCGCTTCAGGGAGATAAGACTGGTGGCTTAAATCTGCTCCATTGCCGATACATTGAGATAAGATTTGCCAAATTCGACCTGCTTCACTACCGCTTTAGGGAGATAAGATCTACAATCTTCAGTCTGCTTCCTTGCTACCTCAGGAAGATAGACTACAATCTTCAACCTGCTCCCTTGCTACCTCAGGGAGATAAGGTTGGTGGCTAAAATCTGCTCCCCTGCTGCCTCGGGAAGATAAGATTTGCCATCTTCGATCTGCTCCACTACTGCTTAGGAGATAAGATTTGAAATTTCACCGATATTGCTACATCGTCCTCTGGGAGACATGTCCTGTAGACTCGATTTTTTTATGCTTATGTTTATGCCAAATGATTAGGATGCTATGATCAGAATGAATTGAATGCTCCTAACTAAATGTGTCTTGCATGAATGCAGAATTTCATGAGAATGATCCATTTTTAAATGTTTAAGGTGTCATCGCTCATTGTTTATCAGGGCTTTATCACCGACGATTGTCTTTGTCATCTTGTTAAATTTGGTATTCTCGACGGAAAACCTGAGAAAATAATTATATCTTGCTCAACAGATTTGCCCCACTGTAACTTCAGAGTTCATCTCATTGTGACTTAGGGGTATAGGATCTGAATCTTTTCCAATCCATCCCACTGTAACTCAAGGGTATAGAATTTGTTTCATCTTCAATCCAACAAGCTGTAAATCAGGATCATAGGATCTGCATCTTCTTCAATCCAACCGGCTGCAAATCAAATATATAGGATCTGTAACTTGTTCCATCAACTGATCACTCCCCGGGTGACTTAACCAAATGTGTATGCATGATATTTGCATGGATGCAGAATATCATTTTTTTTCGAGAATGATTCCCCTTTTGCACTCGGGTTAACATTGCCCATTTTTCGTCAAGATTGTATTACTGACGCAATATCTTGTCATTTTGTTCAATCACCATTTTTGACAAAAATTCGGAGAGATAGTCTCAGTTTAGACTCTTCCTCCACCAGTATTTCCATCCCTTAAACTTGGTGAGTTTTAAACAATAGTCCTGTTTCAGTTTCTTGTATTATTTAGAAGCTTCCAGAGTAATATGCGAAACTCATTTCATGAAAGTATTATTAGTCCATTAATTATTATTTCAATGCAAAATGCCTGAAAAAGATCATAACAATGGACAAGAAGGAAATTAATTAGGAGCATAGCTCGAAACAAATAAGTTAAGTCAAGATAGAAAATGAAAAGAAATTTTATTGGGAGCATTTTTTGAAAAGAATAAGATAATCACAAATAACAAATTTAAAATGGGTAAAATAGAAACTAGGTGCCCCAGATATCGCAGCCTGAGCTTCTCTGTTCAAACATCTTGAGGACCATTTTAAGCTCAATATGTGTTTAGGGGATCCGGAGTATTTTATTGATGCCCCAAGACGTAGCATACTTCCTCATTGTTAATTCAAGTATAGCAAGACTACTGTATGCCTCATTTTCAATCAAAATTTGAGCTGCCCTTTTCGGGTTTTCAACTCAAATCCCCTTTGGTCTCAAAGCGCCCTTTGCGGGTTTTCGCCTTGGCCTCTCCTTTTTCTTTCTTTTTTTTTGATGAAATTTTTTTATTTTTTTTATTTTTTTTTTATTTTTTTGGCTCTTTTTGTTTTGTTTTTTTAAGAACTCAATGCGCCCTTTGCGGGTTTTCACCTTGGCCTCTCCTTTTAGATGAAATCTGAACTCACTGGCTTGAACATGTCCTTACCATCCATCTTGGTCAAAGTTAATGATCTTCCAGAACAAGTCTTCTTTACCACATAAGGTTTTTCCAAATTTGGCATTTACTTTCCTCTGAATTCCTTTTGAATGAGAAGAATCCTTCTTGATGCTAGGTTCCCATCATGAAATTCTCTTGGGCGAACCTTTTTATCATAAGCTCGTATCATCCGTTTTTGGTACATTCAACCATGATGAATACTTTCAATCAAGCTTACTGGAGACATTCTGCTTCATCCAATTCAATCAAAGCTTGGAGAAAAGGAATCTTAACTTCCAACAATTGTTTCCCTTTCATAAACCAATGAGAAAGATGTTGCCCCAGTGAAGGTCCTGGCCAACGTTCAAGAAGCATAGAGGGTAAATGGTAACTTCTCTATGCCAACCTTTACAAATCTCAGTCATTTTTCAAAAATTTTTGAATGGTTTTTTGGATGCCTTTGCTGCAATGATATGATGTTTGATCTTTAAACAGATTGTAAATCTTTGACATTGTGCAATTATGTTAGACATGTTCCTTTCTGGCATTCTTTATTGCCACTTTTTTTTTTGAATTTGAATTTGAATTTGCATTTGAATTTAAATCTGAATTTAAATTTGAACTTGAATTTGAATTTGGATTTGAATTTGAATTTGATGACTGCTGACTTTGTAACTTTGGCATATGAAGCGACCTTCACCCTCTTAGTGAAGTAATTGACAACCACAAAGATGAATTGGTGTCGGCTAGATGCTTTTGACGAGATCGGCCCCATAACATCTATGCCCCACATATAGAAAAAATGGAGGAGGCACATAATGTCTTCCTCAATTTAGCATTTACGGTGTAACTGATGCAATCTCCCTTTCTTGGTAGACCAGTAGCCCGAACCTCTTGATTAGCCTGGCCATTGTAGAACCATTAACATGGGTTCTTTAAACACCTTCATGGATCTCTTCTAAGATTTTCCCAACCTTAACAGCATACCCACGTTTCAGTAGCCTGACGTGCCTTGATATGATCGTTCGAAAGCATCTTTGAATTCTTGAAAATAGCTCAATGATGTCTCGCCTTATTTCTGTGGTGAGTTATGCTTCAATCTTTACCCCTTTCCTAAGCTCGCAACGTCCACTGCCCCTTTACAAGGTAGAGTCTATTTTCATCTTGTTCTACCATCCTTAAAAAATCAAAAGATAGGCTACAATCTATGTCATCTTCAAAATTCTTAGATCCTTTTAGACCCATATCTCACTCAAAAGGGAGTCGATGAATGATGTCGCTCATGTCTTGATATCTGGGTACCTATTGTAGGTACGAAGGCAAATTCCAAAGAATAAATGATTCTAAGGATGATTATTTATATGGTATGATCATGAATGAAGAATGAAAGAATATTTCAAAGAACAAAAGAATGTATAGTATGAAATGGAAAGAATGAAAAAATATTTTCTCAAAAAGATGCATTTTATTGAAATAAAAATTCTGGACACAAGCCTTTTTCACCAAATGACTCTTATTGCCTCTAGGCTTAAAGCAATAAGCATGTTTTGAATCTTACTTTAGATTAACTCTAAAAATACAGGGATCCCTTCCACAGTCCCGTTGTTTAAAATCCTCCCAAGTATGTAAGGGCTTGGAAACTTTTATTCCCCGATTCCTTTTTCGGATATGTCATTAATGTTCAGATTCCCTGATATTCCTTCCAAGCCTCTGACTTCTTCAAAGAGTTGCAACTCTTCTGCCTCCACTTTCAACTATCATATTCACTGCTTCATCCGAGTGATTAGGTTCTGAGGAATCGTCGAATTTCACAATTCTCATTTCAATGAGCCTTTCGACCAACTTTTTAAATGTAGTGCAGTTTTCAATTGAATGCCTCGTTATTCCCGCGTGGTATTCGCATTGGGCATTCTCATTATACCATTTTGAGTACGGAGGTTGCATATGTTCTGAGTAGAACGGAGACACTACATGCACATCAAAAAGATTCTGATACAGCTCTTTATATGTTATCGGGATGGGTGTGAACTGGGGCCTTTCTGTATTTGGCCTCGAGTTGGATTCTTGCCTTGAAGAGCCTAGATAGCTATTGATTCCGGTCTTTGACTGGCCCATGGTGACCGATTTGAAACGCGTGCTCAGGATATTTACTTCATTTTCCTTATTTCTCGAAGTTGATCTTTTGGTGCTTTCTCCCGCGTCTATCTTTCCGCTTCTTATAGCATTCTCAATTATCTCGCCGAACATTACCATATCTGAAAAGCTCATGGTGGCACTTCCCAACATATAGTTAATGAACGGGGCCTTTAGAGTACTGATGAAGAGCATCGTGGTTTCTTTTTCTAGTAGAGGTGGCTAGACTTGTATAGCGACTTCCCTCCATCTTTGGGCATACTGTCAGAAACTCTCATTTGTTCTCTTCTCCATGTTCTGCAAAGTGATTCAATCGGGGGTCATATCCATTACATGACTATACTATTTCATGAAAGCTTGAGCTAAATCTCTCCATGAACTAATCCTGGTATGACTCAATTGGTTATACCATTTGGACGCTATCCCAGTTAGACTGTCTTGGAAGCAGTGGATCAGTAATTGATCATTGTTGACATACCCAGTCATACATTTGCAGAACATAGTGATATGAGCTTTGGGACAACTATTTCTGTTGTACTTCTCAAACTCCGACATTTTGAACCTGTGGGGAAGTACTAGGTCTGGAACCAAGCTTAGATCCTTAGCATCGATTCCTCTATAATTATCAGCGCTTTCCATTACTCTAAATTTTTCTTCCAGCCATTTACATCGGTCCTCTAACTGCTTTGGGAGTTCCATTCTTGCTCTTTCTCTTTCTACTACATTATCTAAATCGAGAACAGCAGGATTGGCAGGATTACCTTCTGGATTAGAGGCTGATCCAGTTTGGGAATTCCCTGGTATCGAAGCCCCGGCCTGAAACTGTTGCTGCCTGATCGTAACAGATGGTCTCTGTGAGTTTATCTCAGGTTGTGCTTGTACATGTGTTGGAGTAAAACCAGGAGGATATTAAGGATCTTCATTATTTTCCCCGACATTATCCATGGTGCCTTTCCCTTTGTCCATCCTTCCTACTAGCAGTTGGGACAATTGAGCCATCATGTTTCTTTGGGACTCCATCATTTGATCCCTCATCTCTTGCTGGATCTTAGCTAGCTGCTCTTGCATCTGTGCCTGCATTTGTTCTTGCATATCCTTTTGCATTTGCTCTAATTTTTCTATTTTTTTATCCATTGAATTGGTCTTTTTTTTTGTGCCGTAGGGATGCGTATTTGGTAAGATTTTGTCAATTTCCAGGTTACTGAAATAATTTTTAATTAATTAGGATCTTTCAATGGCCTTTAATGCATATGCATTAAATGAATGAAATAAAAATGAATGCGAATGCAAATGCATGAGGTAAATACAAAGAAGGTGTCGATTCTGATTCAATTCTATTTAGAAAACTTTACTAGAAAACAAAATTCTTTACATAAAATCAAGTTACAAATAAGGCTTTGCCTAATGCCTAAAGCTTTAATTTTCCTAAGCAGTGAAGCTAGCTCCTGTCCCCGATCTGATTTCAACTCATACTTCACACTCAATATATTTGCTTGTACTGCCAAAGTCTGCAAGTAGTCAGCTATCTCTCGGTTTTGGGTTATGGCTTCTCCCATAATGTAATCCCTGTTTCTAACTTGATTCTGCGAATGATGAAGCTGCTCCTTCCAATGTTCTTCACCTGCTTCGAAAAACTCAATCCGCATTTCACAGTTCTGTAATGCTGCCTCTTGTTCTTCTATTCTCCCTTTCATTTCTTCTATCTTACTTAAGCTTGCTCTCAATTCCTTCACAGAATTATGACTTCGGTAATGATAAAGAGATTTCTCGAGTTCCGCTACTCTAGCCCTTAACTCGCCTCTTTCATTTATGCTTTCTGATAGGCTTTTCCCAAGGCTTCATTTTGTGCTTGTGCCTCTCCATTGATCAGCTTTAGTCCTTTCCTCTCGAACCTCTTGACGCCACTGTTCTGAAGTTTTCCCTAACCCAGCAGTCCTCATCGATAGACGCAGCTTCTTATAGTCTGTCTTTAAACTATCCAGATCCTCTTCAGCCCTATTTTTCCCTTTTCTTAACTTCTCAGCCTCTGACTTCTGAACTTCCACATCTAATCTCAAGTGCATTTTTTCTTCCTCCAGCTGCTCAATCCTTTTCCCGAGCTCGGAACTCTTCTTTTCAAAGTCCTGTCTTATAATCTCTAACTCTGACAGGACAACTTGTAAGCATTCTTCCATTGATCGAGCACCTTCTGAACTCGGCCCAGGAATATTATCATTAATCCTTTTGCTAAACCATTCGTTATATTCAGGCGTCGTCATAGAACCAACAACCAATCTCTTCATCCGGTGAGTCTACTTCCAAGCATCCAAAATCTCTCGAACCTTTTTCTTATAATTGTCCTCCTTATATGAGAACTTACACTGAGAAAGCCCATAAGTCACCGGTATAAATTGTCTTGACTTATACTGCCTTAACACAAGCAAAGGGGTGTATCCAATGGCCCCCCAAATTCTAGGCAAAGGTACATAATCAAAACTCCCACACCGATAAAGGATCTCGTCAGGGACCATCCAAAAGGCTCTCCATTCAATATCCTCCTCTTTGAGATTTTACAGAATTACCATCCACCTTTCTTCCGAAATATCATCCCTTCTTTGCATAGCTGCTTCCTCCTTTAATGGGGAATAACTCTCAGAGAAGACCCGATAAGAGACCTTGTCCACCTTCCAAAAATGTCCATGAAACCATACCAGTAACAGCTGCGCACATCCAATAAATCTACCTTCGCCTGCCCTCCGACACAAGCTCAAAAATTTAAACGTCTCAGCCAGAATTGCAGGTACAGGTGTGACTCTTTTATCAAGACGATCGAATAAATCAATGACTGCTTCATCTATATGCCTTAGAGCTTTAAGAAAAATCACCAAACCATAAATGCTCAAGTCGAAGATATCAACTTTCTTCTTTACATCCGGGTGTGCTAAAATCAAGTCTCTCAGACTCACCCAAGGAATACATTTTCCATCCCCTTTCTGTTGAATTCGAGCCGCAACCCAAGGCTCACTCATCCCAGTAATATTCATTAACTTCTTCACAAAAGTTAGGGCATTAGCGGCCCTAGAGTAAGCTTTATCAACTTGGATCTTTGGACAATGCAACAAGGTCGTATATTCCTCCACAGTGGGCACCAAGTCCACCTTCCCGAAAGTGAAACAGCTATAGGCAGGGTTCCAAAATTGAGTCATAGCCCGAAACAAATGCTTGTCTATCTTAACATCCAGCAAATAGGGTATATCGCCATAATTTTGGTAGAACAACTGCATAGTTCCCTCATCCCAATGGGCCCATATGTCTCTCAATTCTTGTAGCTCATTTTGTATCACACTGATGCGGGTGAAGTCCCACAACTCCGATGTATATCCTTCAGCTAGACTATCCCCTTTCTCTAATTGTAACTTCTCTGATCATGCGCGGACGACCGCATTATCCTCGACTTTATCAATAAATTCATTCTCTATGCTAAGTCTTCTTAATAACCGAACACGAATCGACACCTCTTTAAATATGCAATGTCATGCAATCACAGCCCAAAACAAAACACACAAGTCAGTATCAAATAATTAGATTCAAGGCAAAAGGAAAATAGTCAAACACCTATATGGATAACCACTAAAATTTAGCATCACTCCATCTAAGGTGGGTTCCTATGGTTTACTATATGAGGTGGGGTTCTAAAGAAAAAGGGTACCTGAACCAGCAGATTCCTCAATCCTCACCCATTATAGGCTCATATAGATCGAGTTCGGTTCAGGGGAATACATTTCCCTATGACCATGCGGAGATGAAAATCTCACGAAGAATAAGTACGGATGTATCCCGGAAGCAATCGACTAGCCCATGCGGAGGTGAAAACCTCACGAAGGCATAGCTTCTTACTCCCACTTAAAGGTGTAACCACAACGGTCATGCAATGTAATGCAATATTATTCTACAAGACTCAAACCATAACAATCATACAAACAAATGCACCAAAGAATTTTGATTTTCAAATCAAAATTTCAATTTTAGACAAAAGGACAAAAAATAATCAATTTTATGGCTTGACTCTCTTGATGTCCCCAGTGGAGTCGCCAAGCTGTCGAAACCATTTTTTTATTTGGAAAACGGGGTCGACTTAAAAATGAGATATGGAGTCGCCACCAACCTTTTTTTTGTTTAGGTGTGATTGGATCACCTTGTAAGAAATAATTTTGGTCTACGAAATAGAAAAACAGGTTCGGGAGTCGGTTACGTACGAGGAAGGATTAGCACCCTCGTATGCCCAAAACTGGTACTAAATTGATTAACCAATGTCCTTATGTTGAAAATTAGAAAAAAATTAAAATGTGATTCCTTTTGAAAAATGTTTGATTCATTTAAATTGGAATTTAAGATTTTCTCGTTCCGAAGGAATAAAACTTCATATCCAACACATTAGGATATGACGTCTTAAACCTCGAAACCAAGATCATCTCACAATTTTCAAATCATGCGATTAAAAGGATATTTAATTATTTGGTCAAATGATGAACTGAAACCCAACACGTTAGGGCACAATTCTTCGAATTTCCAAACATCAAATGTTGCCTTGTTTTAAAAACTTTTAAATAAGCGATTTTAAAATCGACTCAAAAATGCTTTTACTGAATCACTATTCGATAATGAGAAACAAAAATATAATATCGAGCACGGAATAATAATACGTGAATACAACTTTGTACAAATGGATGACAAGAATAATAATATGAACATACAATTCAAAATATACAAAACTAATAATCTCACAATTCCTATTTTGAAAATACCAACATTATTAATCAAGAAACAACGAAAGCTAAAAAATATAACTAATTAAAAAAAAGAATTAAAATAAAATATGGCAAGTCTTCAAACGTGGATGAATAAAATTAAAATAATATAAACGACGGGAAACTTGGAGTCAATATTATATAAGAGCAATTTAAGAACTATTAAATAAGTGAAAATTTACAAATAAACAACACATGATGGAGTTTAAAATAGATTTTAAAAAAACATAGATGAAAATAACTAGTACATAAATTAATAATATAAATAAATTTGAAAATAAATATTATATACAAAGAAAATCAAAGTAAATAATATACAAAATAACGTATTAATCTACAAAAAAAATATATGAGATAAAAACCTAATATAAATAATTTATATATGAAAATAATAATATATAAAGGTTTTCGAAATAAACAAAAATATATAATAAAATATGGACTTAAGAGGAAATAAATTATATAAATAAATAAATTTAAAAATATACATATATACATAAATAGATTTGAAAGAAAATACATACATAACATGAAATTGATAATATATACATAAAAATAAGATAATTTTAATACAAATTTTATATACATATGTATAAATTAATAATATATAAGAGTATTTAAATTAAATATTATACAAATTTTAAAACAAATAAACACATAAAGGAAGATTTTTCAAATTAAATATTTATATAATAAATTAAAAAGCATATACAAGTGGAAGTATAAAACAAATTAAAACATTGTAAAATCAATAAAATAATTCAAAATAGTTTATTAAAACAACTTCTAAAAATAAATAATAAATAGATTTAATGCCATAAAAAAAGTTGCAAAGATTATAAAAAAAAAACTAAAAAAATACTTAATTGAAATAATAATAAAATTGACAGGCTACTTTGTAAATAAATAAAATGATTTGAACAAAGTCAAGGACCAAGCTAAAATGCGCACAAATGATCAGGGACTAAACCAGCAAATATTTCCAAAGCCCAAAACGCAGCGTGCAAGTTGGACCAAATTGAAAGGGCGCGTGAATTACAGAGATTAATTAAAAAACATAAAAAATGTATAACAGATCTAATCGAATAGCGGCACGAAAATAGAGGGACTAAACGCGTAAATATCCCTTCACCGCAGAAACGCGCGGATGCTGATGATAAACGGGTCGGGCTAAATCGGGTCAGCCCATACGACACCATTTTAGAGCCACTGAAACAGGCCCTAAACGGTGCCGTTTGTGCATCTTAATAAAACCTAAAAAAAACTAATCCCTAATCTATCAGTCACTTTAAAACAGAAAAGAAAACCTAAATATTTCTCCTAAACCTCTCCTTAATTCGCCGCCTCAAAAACCAAACGTCGATGACCATCCGACTACCATACGCTTCAGAAATCAGCGACGGCGTCGGATGAAAGTCGAGTATAGCCCTTTCTGCGCTTATACTCGAAAGTATTTCACTCCCAAATCCCCATTCCAGCTTCGATTTTGACGAAGCGAATAGGAATCCGGCGATAGTAATAAACGGGTAAGTATTTCCTTATTTTATTTCTTTTGCATGCGAAAATAAAATGTATAGAACACAATCATAATAGGGTCTAAAAAAGAAATAAAAATTTTAGATCTCAGATTCACCTTTTCAATTCTGATCTCTTTATTTTCTGTATTCGATATGCGTAAGTCAGTGTTCGTAAAAAAAAGGGACTTTACAATTCTTTGGTTGCTCTTTTTATAACCGAAAAAAAAGAAAAATACAATATATTTTGTTTTTCTCTGCTTTGCTGTCGTTTGTCCTCTCTTTGTGCAGGTACAGAGGTATGGGGCTAGCTGTGGCGTGGTTGTACGTGGCACTCGGCGTGGGGCGTACGGAGGGGCGCTGGAGGCTGGGCTGCGGTGCATGGTTGCGGGGATACGGTTTCCTGTGAGCATCTGCTTAATTTTGGGCTTGGGTTTAGAGTTTTAGTATTTGGGTTTTAGGTTTAAGATTAGGCCCGTTTAGGTTAATGGGTGTGTTGATTGGTGTTTTGGTCCCTTGGATATTGGGCTATAATGGACATTTAATTTGGACAATTATTATTATTTTAGTTTTTGTTTCATTTTTTAATCTTCATATGAGCCCGGGCAAAATGGGCCTATTACACGTTTCTCGGCGGTTTCCACTCCACAATAGCCGAGATCTTACCCGGATCAACTCTAATACCATCACCCGACACAATGTGTCATAGGAATCTGACCTCTCTGAGCCAAAACTCACTCTTACTAAATTTAGCGTACAACTGCTTGTCTCTTAAAGTCTGTAAGACAATTCTCAGATGCTCCGCATGATCACTCTCATCCCGAGAATAAATCAATATGTCATCAATAAAGACAACCACAAACTTGTCCAAATACGGTCGGAAGACACGGTTCATTAAATCCATAAAAATTGCAGGAGCATTCGTTAAACCGAACAGCATGACTAGGAACTCGTAATGGCCATACCTCGTCCAAAATGCAGTTTTTGACACATCTTGCTCCTTAACCCTCAACAGGTAATAGCCAGACCTCAGGTCTATCTTGGAAAACACTGTAGCTCCCTTCATTTGATCAAATAAATCATCTATCCTTGGTAAAGGATACTTATTTTTCACCGTCACCTTGTTGAGTTGTCTGTAGTCTATGCATAATCTCATCGACCCATCTTTCTTTTTCACAAATAGTACCGGAGCACCCCACGGTGAATAGCTCGGTCTTGCAAAACCCTTATCCGTCAACTCTTGCAATTGAATCTTTATTTCTTTCAACTCTAATGGTGCCATCCTATACGGAGCAACCGAAATAAGTGCCGTTCCCGGAACTAACTCAATTCCAAACTCAACCTCTTTAACTGGAAACAATCCGGGTAACTCTTTTGGGAATACATCCAAATACTCGCATACCACAGGCACTGTTTCAATCTGTACTTTAGACTCTTGAGTATTCAATACAAAAGCGAGATAAGACTCGCACCCTTTTCTCAAATATTTCTCAGCCACCAAGGAAGAGATCATCACTGGTAAACTATCTGACCCACCTGATTCAACCCGAATAACATCTCCATTTTCACATTTCAATTCAATAAATTTACTACCAGAGTTCACTAAAACATTATGGGTAGTCAACCAGTCCATACCAAGAATCAAGTCAAATTCATCAAACAGCAACAACATAAGGTTTTCCGGAAAACAATGATCCATAATTGTCAAAGGACACTTCCTACACACCTTGTCAACTAACACATGTTTACCTAACGGGTTTGACACCTTTACCACAAATTCCGTAGACTCAATAAGTCATACTCAAACTAGATGCCAATCTCATGCAAATATAAGAATGGGTAGACCCCGGATCAATCAAAGCAATAACAAAGGTGTCATGAAGAGAAAAAGTACCTGTTATTACATCTGGAGATGATGCCTTTTCACGAGCGCAAATGGCATAAGTCCTTGCAGGTGCCCGACCTTCCGGTCTCACAGCAGAGTCTCGTGACGCACCTCTACCACTAGACCCACCTCCCGGGTTCTTTTGTGGCCTACCCCTAGAAGATATATTGCTGGATCTTATCTCTTGCTTCTTCTCTTTGTCATCCCTTTCAGGGAAATTTCAGATGAAATGATCGGGGGAACCACACTTATAACAATTCCAGTTGTTTCCCCAACACTCCCCAGTGTGATGTCTGCCACAACTTGGGCACTCTGGTTTGGACTTTGGATTGCCCACACTTTCCATCGAGGTGGCTTGAACTCTCAAACCCGAGTAGGTGTTGCCTCGCTCTCTTTGCGAAAATCCAACTGATGCAGTCGTCCGAGGGTTCGCTTCCTTGGACCTCTTCGATTGAGCTTGGTAGGATTTACTCATCGGCCTTTTTCTTGCATCTCGGGCCTCTCTCACAGCCTTCCTCTTTTCCTTACTCAACTCTTCGGCCTTATTGGCCCTATCCACCAACACCACAAATTCTTTTAGTTCTAAAATCCCGACTAAAATTCTGACATCCTCATTCAGCCCATCTTCAAACCTCTTGCATAAGATAGCTTCTGTTGACACACATTCTTGCGCGTACTTGCTGAGCCTAACAAATTCGCGCTCATATTCCGCCAAAGTCATTTTTCCTTGCCTTAACTCAAGGAATTCCTTCCGTTTCTGGTCAACAAATCGTTGACTTATATACTTCTTTCGGAACTCCTCCAAAAAGAAGTCCCACGTTACTCTCTCCTTAGGAACCACTGAAGTCAACGTTTTCCACCAATGGTATGCCGAGTCTCTCAGCAATGACAAGGCACACTTTAAACTCTCCTCAGGTGTGCAGGAGATTTCATCAAACACCTTTATTGAGTTCTCAAGCCAGAACTCTGCCCTCTCGAGGTCATCATCTATGTTAGCTCTAAACTCCTCAGCCCCTTGCTTCCGAATCTTGTCTACCAGGGGCTTCGTTATCCTCACTAAACCTATACCTTGAGGAGCCATTGGAATTGGCTGAGGTATAGGAGGGGGTGGAGGAGGTTGAGCATTAGAGTTTTCTCGTACATACTCCGTGTACCAGTTACTCATCATTTGAAGAAAATGCTTCCCGAGCCTCTTCTCCTTGACCCCTAGTCTCGAGTCCACTCTGCACAGGAGCGGTCCCTTGCGCGGGAGCAGGCGCATTACTAGCTGCATCATCAGCAGCCGATTAATCGGGATCCATATACTATATATGTATAAAAAAACAAAGTTTAGAATCATCAGAAGCCACCACACTATCATTATACGCTTATGGCATGTATAGCTAGACTCTTACACATGCTACGGTAGTCCGAGAACTGACTAAACCATAGCTCTGATACCACTAAATGTCACACCCCTTACCCGTATTCTAAGCCGGAACCGGGCACGAGGCATTATCGGTCTTAATCCACTTAACCATACGACTTTAATCAATAACTTTCAGTTTCAACTAGACATGTCTCTATGGCCATCACAACATTCTCATTGAGGACCTACGAGGCCTCAAACATACATACGAGGGGTTTTAAAACCCAACCGAGAACATTTGCGATCTTAAAAATTTTCATCTAAACAGAGGCCACACGCCTGTGTGAAATGGGACACGCCCGTGTGGGCAGGCCGTGTGGTCACACACGCCTATGTCCCTACCCCGTGTGGAATTTATTTTCATTTCGAACCTACAGGGGTTTTCACACGGCCGGACACACGCCCGTGTGCTTGGCCCGTGTGCTCCACACGGCCTAGACACGCCCGTGTCCTTCCTCGTGTGTAAAAAACTTGGGTATTCTGTTTGTGACGTCAGCAACCTTATAAGGGTCACACGGCCTAGGCAAATGCCCGTGTGGCTAGCCCGTGGTCGACACTGACTTACAACACCAACATGCGGGGACACACGGCCAAGTCACACACCCATGGGATCGACTGGTGTGTCACACACGACCCTAGACACTGCGCCTTGTGTGCCTACCCGTGTGGACAAGAACAAGGCTATTTGCCAAGCTCTTTTCATCCCTCTAGCTCACACAACATGAATCCATTCAACATATCACTAAACAACTCATATTTTGCAATATAAACTTCCATGAAAAACTACATCTTTTCATATATAACAAGGTGAGCCATCAACCATGGCAATATACAAAATAGTTTATCTTTCAAAAGGGCCAACACACTTTTGGCCAAAATAACAAAACAATCTAACTAATCTAGCCCCTATACATGCCATACACAAAATGCACTAAGTCTAGATATATCGAGATGAGCTGATAGTGTGGGCGATCTTCTGGTTATCTGCGTATCCCGACCCGGCTCTTAAACTCTATAAAACAAGGGAAAAGAAAAAAGGGAGTAAGCTTTAAGCTTAGTAAGTTTACATGTAGACAAATAACATCATAGTATGTGCTAAACAACAAATAGCCTTATACTAAACAAAAGTAATCCACATTCACAATCATGCTTACTCATTTTATCCCTTACCACATTCCAACCTTATCACAAGCTTAATACTTACATTCATTCACTTGCATTCCTGCACTTAACACCACAAATTCTCATGACACAACACATTATAATTTCTCACTAATTCAACCACAATGCCAAATCACTCGGTGGTTTCACACTTAGCCCACCATCAATCATTAATAGGGTGGTATCGCACATAGCCCACTAGATGATAAATAGACGATGGTATCGCACATATCCCATCGTGATTAAATAATAAGGTGGTATCGCACTTAGCCCACCATCAAGTGTTATCATTACACATGTACTTATCTTTTTCGTAATTCATACGATAATTATTCGATAACTGCCACATTCAATCCACTTGAATCATACATGTTCTCAATCATGTCAAGCACCATTTAGCAACAATAATGTGTATATAAAATGCATCGTTTACACATAAACTTACCTCGGTGCAAAACGTTTCAATTTGCGGTTTAATTTGTAACCTTGCCTTTTCCCCGGTCAAGGTTAATTCTGCGCTCTTCCTGATCTATAACAATAAAATTCTTTCATTTAGATCATTCTATGACCATAATGCATCTAAATTTATACTTGGGCAAAAATTACCATTCTGTCCTTATACTATGGCAAAATTACGATTTTGCCCCTAGGCTTGTAACATCCTAGATTAGGGGTTATGCGTTTGGAGCATAACCCAAGTGCTAGTGGGTTTTAAGGGTATTTGGAGATGTTTTAAGAGTTTTTAGAACTTTAGAATGAGGGTGAAAGCTTTGGAAAAATTTTGGATTTAAGTGTAAAAAGAGGAAATTAGGCTGAGGAGGCCTTAAGAATAATTTGTGGGCGTTTTGGGTCACGAAAGGGGGCTTGGTAAAGTGGCTTAAGGACGCCACTTAAGGCCTGGGAATGACGTCAACAAGGGTCTGGAGTTCGAGTAGCGTGGAAAGCAAATGGGTGTTTTAATTTTGCTTTTAGCGTTAAGAGGGGAGCAAGATAAAGAGGCTTTAAAATTAGTTGTGGCGAGTTTGTGTCATAAAAAACGCCACGGCAGAGTGGCTTGGAGCGCTATATGCGGCTTGCGGCAACAAGGGCCTTGGTTCGAATCCCGTTGGCAGCATGGGCGTGTTTTTATTTTGCTTTGGCGTTAGGAAAGGGGGAGCTAGGGAAAGAGGTGTTAAAAGGAGTTCAAGGTGAACTATATCACAGTTAGCACCTTGGCAAAGTGGCAGGGACGTTACCTGCAGTTGAGGGTTCCAACAGGTCCCGGGTTGAAGGCATGGGAGCAGCAGTTGGGTGTTTTAATTTTGGCTTTTGGCGTCAAGAGAGAGAGAAGCATTGGACGGCAATTAGACTTTTAATTGAAAGTGGATTAAGCTTTTTATCCTTTTGAAATTCTATTTGGAGTAAGGATAAGTGTTGGATTTATTTTATTTGTTTATTTTGAATAGGTAGAGATAATGGTTGTATTATTTATTTTAGATAATAAAGGTGTTATTTTATTTAGTTTAAATGTGGATAAGAGATAAAGAGGAGATAAAGCTTTTATTTTATCTTATTTGTTTTTGAAGAGGTGATAAGAGATGATTTAGGAGTTTGATAAGGGATTAATGATGGATAATTTTTATTCTATTAATTAAGGTGGATTTATTTTAAGTTGATAAATAGAAGATTAGTATAGATTTATTTTATATATTTTGAATATGTGTTCAAGAGTTATTATAGGAGAAGGAAGTGGAATTTGAGAGGAGGTAGGAGTGCCGAAATTGAGTAGTATAAATAGGGGTGCCGAATTTAGTTTCTTTTCCCCATTAGTGCCCTTTTCCCTTGTGCAAAGCCGCTTATGTTTCATTCCTCTTTTCTATTTGTTCTTGGCCGAATCTATATCCCTTTCCCAATTCCTTTCTTTTATTTTTGTTAGCCGAATCTTCCCTTTGCCACCGTTGTCGTATTGCTAAACTCCTTCTTCTCTTCCTTTCTTTAAGAATTCTTTTAAAAGCCGAAATACTTTGGTGAACCATAGTCGAATCCTCTAGGCAAGAAACTCCCTCTACTTTTGTGTTTTCTTCTTCACCATAAAAGAGCCTGACCTATTCTCATTTAGTCTTCACAAGCAACAATAGTGCCAGCGTTAAGGAGTCTTAGAAGAGCCTCTTGGATTCGACTACTCAAGGTGAGTTAATGTGGTATTCGGCCATAGGCCATTTTATAAGTTTAGGTATGACCGATTGTGTATTATGATTTTTAGGGGCTAATCGACAAGTAAGCAGAGTATCGGGATTCTAGATCGTGTTAGATTCGAGTAGTTCAGAATTTCGCTAGAAAGTCAGGTGTGTGATTAACCCACCGTTTTCCGGGTATATGATATGTATGTGAAATGTGTATGTATTATGAATGTGCTAACTAGAGTGAAGTGGAAATTGTGATAAGGATACCCTCAAAGGGTATGTCGATAATCCGGCAAGTACCAAACCCGATGATATGTGATTATTAATATGAATATGTGATAATATGCTTGATGAACATGCTCATGCATCATTACATTGTATCATTATTTTATGTGGCATGTGCATGGGTTGGGATATGAAAGAAGGTACGGGTGTACTTCGAGTACGTGGTTTGATGTTAGCCTTGAGCTACATCGTGGATTGACGTTGACTGAGGTCACGTTGTGGATTAATTGCGATTTAGTTCGCGTGGCTTGATGAGTGGCTATGTGCCTCATCGTGGTTGATATCGGCTATGTGCCATATCGTGGTTGATGAGTGACTATGTGTCCCATCGTGGTTTTGATGTTAGCCTTGAGCTACATCGTGGATTGACGTTGACTAAGGTCACGTTGTGGATTAATTGCGATTTAGTTCGCGTGGTTTGATGAGTAGCTATGTGCCTCATCGTGGTTGATATCGGCTATGTGCCATATCGTGGTTGATGAGTGACTATGTGTCCCATCGTGGTTTTGGTGTTAGCTACGGCTACATCGTGGATTGGCGCTGACTGAGGTCGCGTTGTGGATTATTGTGCTTAATTGCACGTGGACGGCAGTGATTGCCTTTGGAGTAAAAAGGAGAGGGTGATTTGATAATCCCCTGGTGTGTGGTAGGCTGGATACGGGGGTGTGTAGAGGATGGACCCTAGGTTTGGGTTGGGTGCATTTTGCATAATTGTATATGATGTGTGGATTAATGTGATATGAGTATTTAATGTGGAAGTGGGCCAAGCCCAGTTGATATGTGGATCAGTGTGGAAATGGGCTAAGCCCAGTATGTGGAAATTTTGTGGGTAACTACCCTATTGGATGAATGTGATATGAATATGGGCCAAGCCCAGAATGTGTTAATATGTGAGTATGCTATTTTGTTATCTGATAAATGGGTTAATACGTGGTTAACATGTGGGTGGAATTCAGTGGATTAATTACACACTGAGTCCGTGTGACTCACCCAAATATTTTATCAAACATCGCAGGTGATATGATGATCGGACCGGGTTGGAGTGGATACGAGGTGGCCCATGCAGAAGATAATTTAATTAATTAAGTATTTATAGTTTCCGTATTTTGATTAAGTCTTTATTGTAATAAGGCCCATTAAAGTATTTAAGGTTGTTTAAGTATTTTTCATTAAGTTTAATTATTATATTTATTATGGATTGACAATTTAAATATTGATTGCAAATGATTTTATTTTCTCAAGTGTGTATAATAAAGTTTTGAATCCGGGTGATTTCATAATAATTTAATTTTTTTACCTAGAATATTTTAAGTCCACGAAAAGGTTTTATTAAAGGAAACAAATTTTTAACGATTTTTACTCTTAAGTAAGAATATTTTCGAACGTGTTCCGCAGTGGCATTTCAAATTCGGTCGTAGTGAATGGGCCGGGTTTGGGGTGTTACAAGGCTCGTAAATCATTTTTCAACACATTTTCTCATTAAACAAGCCTAGCTGAACATTTATTTCTCTTACAACTACTCACAATTCTAACTCTTTCATGCATTTATGACACAATTTCAATATTGGCATTCAAGTCTTAAATAGGTGTTTTCATGCTAACACCTTTCACAAAAGTTGTTTCTCATCTCCCTAACTTTCTTTTTCTTCCATAAAAAATCAGCTAACATCATAAATACTCTCATGACAAGTCCCTAGACTTTCAACCATATCTCAAATTAGTCCCCTTATTAGCAAGCTTAAGCTTTGGGGACTCCAAAAGCACAAAAATCATCAATTAAAACCACCTAAATCACTTACTTGAATGGGAATTGAGTGGCTGAAAGTTTGAACCCCAAAGACCTCTATTTCTCTTCAATTTTCGGTGGAAAGATATGAGTGAACAGTGAAAGATGATAGTTTTTCTTTTTACCATTTTTAATTCATCTTTTCTCACCTAATTCACCCAAGTTTGACCAAAAATTAAATGCTCTTGTCCCCCTTGTCTACATGGCCGGCCAACTCATTCTAAATGGTCTAATTGCACATTAAAGACCTCCAAATTACATTCTATAGCTATTAGGTACCTCTACCTTGAAAAATAGAACTTTCGCACTTTATGCGATTTAGTCTTTTTTCACAATTAAGCATACTATTGCTAAAATTAAAGCACCAAAATTTCCACATAGCCTTATATTAATGCTATAACACATAAAATAACATCAAAATAATTTTCCCTAACCTCGGTTCAGTGGTCTCGAAACCACTGTTCCGACTAGCCCCAAAATCGGGCTGTTACATTTTATATCATTAACACACTATCAAAGCAATCAACCATTCAAGTTTTCTTTCATGCCAAATTTTACCAGACTTGGACTAACACTTAGCTACTTAAGCTACTAAAATTTAAACTAACACATACCAAAATATTGAGCTAAGCTATTATACGAACATAGTCATTCACTACCATATTTACATATGTTCATCATTTCACTAGAAACCAAAATAACAACACATTATAAACAACACCGACAAAGGACTCCCTAGGTACATGCCATAACAAAATAAGATATCACCACACTTGAGCTCGAGATTTTTTGTTTGATGCTAGTCGATGATAAGTCGAAAAGTACCTAGCCTACGCACGGAAAACAAAATCGCACACTAAGTATAACTCAGTGGTATTTCTATAATCCGAATAATATAAACTTGATATAAGTAATTAAAATAAAAAAATGCAACAAATAAGCTATGTACATGTGTTTCAAATCAATATTATAATTTTTCTCATTCCTTATTAACATCTACTAAAATTTCCACATGTTCAAGCACATATTAATGGCATTTCATATAGCATTTGCATATTACAACTCATGCAATGGCATGATTCATCTCTTTGATCAATACTTGAATTCATTTCAAGTTTCACATCTCATTTCATCATTTCATATTTCATTTCTCATCTCATATTCAATTCTCATCTTTGTCATATCAATAACAATCACATAAATTATTATTTAATTTTTACCCTATTAACACGACTCGGACTCAGACAGATACACAGATCCAACCAACACACCAGTTTGGCACCCAGTGCCTCATCGAATAAATCCGAAGTAATAACTACGCCCAGCACTATATAAATTGACACTCAGTGTCTCATCGGTTAAACCGAAGCAAATTGGCACTCAGTGCCTCATTGACTTGAGGTCAAAGTAATCCCTGAACTCTTCCTATCCTATGGCATGCCATTTATATTCGACTCAGCCCGAACAGTTAAAAGGGTTTCATTTCACTTTTCAATACATCCAATGTCTCAATTTCACATATATACACATTATCACATATAGTCAATTCAATTTTCATATAATCAACATATTTCATAATATACTAAATCAATCCATTTCTAATCCACTTTGAATTCAATTCAATCTCAAGTACTAAAGTACTCACCTCAAATGCTTACCATATGCAAACAATTAAATATGCAACAGTCTATTATTTAGTTCAGATTATAGAAACACAAACCGTGAATTTCGAGCTATTTGATGTCGATTTTATCCTTCCTCTTTTTACTCAAGGATCCCGGTACGACGTTAGCTACGGAATAAAACAATTAAAAAACATTAATATTACACAATTCAATTTCACATTAAATTTTCAATTTTTACACTATATTTGCTTAAACTTCAATTTAGTCCCTAAACCGAGACTAATTTTAATCTTCACATTTAACTTTATATTTTATACTAATTTCACTCTAAACTAAATTTATCTCCCTCTTTTCCAATTTGACCCCTTAATTTCAAATTTTTCTCAATTTAGTCTCTATTGCTCAAAAATCAACCATTTATTCTACAATTTAGTCCTTTTTCCATTTCTAACTTAAAAATCTATCTATTTAATCCCTAATACTTAAACTATTCAACAATTCAATATCTAAAATCTTGAACAATACTAAAAATTACAACATGGGTCGGGTAGCCCCAGGTACCGAGATTCCAAAAATGTAAAAATTACAAGAAAATAACTAAATTGCACTAACCAATTTGAGCTTAAACCTCTCAAGTCCCTAGCCGACCGCCCCTTTCTTTCTTTTCTTTTTGTTTGCATGCATCAGAGAATGAAATCTTCTCTTTCTTTTCTTTTGATTTTATTATAATTGTTATATATAACATATATACATATATTAAACTATCATAACATATATATATATATATATATAATACATATACATTTACTCCACTTAACCGTCCACTTAAAAGAACAAGGGTCTAATTGCCACTTTGGCCCCTTTTAATTTATTTCAATCTATAATCTAACTTTTAACCCTTATGCGATTTAATCCTTGTACCATAATAGCTCCTAACTCATGCAAATTACTATCCAAAATTTAGTTCGTCTCTAATAAAAATATTTACGGTCCAATTTACAAAAACAGAGTCCCGGAAATACACTTTCTAACACCCCTGACTATTGGGTCGTTACAAGTAGTCATCATTAAAAATAATTTAATAAAATATTACACAAGTAAAATTTCAAATGCAAGGAATCACAGCATCATAGCATCACAGTCGCTAAGCTAATAATTTAACTACAAGATTAAAATAATTTAAAACGTAAGGATCACAAACCAAATTTCTAAGCGTTCTAGAAGCAATCTGTTAGCTTTGATGTTCCAACCTTTTGATATAACAACATTTAATATAAATTTTTATTTATATTTCCTAATTCATTTGGTGAAAATAATTATTAAAAATTTTGTTAAACATTTTTAAAGCATTCTAAAAACTTGTAAAAGTACTCAAAAACATGTTTTAAATGTGTTTTTAATTTATTTAAATATTTTTTAGTCAATCCTAAATGTTTTTAAGTGTTTTAAACTCATTTTATACAAGTCTGAAAGTTATATCAATACTTGAGGGAAGTTCTATTGGTAGAAGTTTAGAGAGCACTTCAAGCATACCTCCAAACTTCTATCGATACTTAGGGGGACTTCTATCGGTACAACCAAGTTAGTGAGCCTCCCTGCACCTTCTACCGATACAACTATTGGTACAAGCCTGAACCCTTGAAACCCTCAAACTTCTACCGATACATTGGGCTCCAACAGTCATAATTTTGAAGACTTCTACTAGCACAAGTCTACTTGTACCGATACAAGTTTTCCTGCAAGTGCAATTAAGCCAAAAATTAAAGCTTTCAATGATTAGAATCCACCCCAATGGCCATAAACGTCTACAAACTTGTTCCTTGGTATAAATACAGTTCAAGAATACTTCAAGACAGAAGAGAGACATATCCAAGCTTCAAACACAAGATAATCAACTTAAAATCTTTATTTTCGATTCCTAGCTTCGAATTAAAATTCGTTTTCACGCACTTTCATTAAGGACCTTATACTTTCTATTTTTAGCAAAATTTCATGATAGGTTTTATATTTATTCAATATGGCCCCTAATGTTACAAAGCTAACAAACAAGCTTGACTAATTTTACATTTTAGTCCTTTTCACAATCTAAGCTCAATATTTATCAATTTCAAGCCTAATTCATCAATGAATCAACAATGACAATTAGTAAATGGGTTAGCTAAATCAAGCTCCTATGATATAAATCTATAAAAATTACAAGAAAAGAATTTGGTTTTTTTACCTAATTTAATGGTCGAATGGTTCAAGGGTTTGGAAGCTTTTCTCTTTTATTTTTCTTCTTCTTCGGACGGAACAAATGAAATGGAGAAGATGACACTATTCTCTCCACTAATTTTAACTTATATACTTGGTTAAAATTTAATTAAATTAATTTAACTTAATCAAGCTTAATTTCACTCGTCTTAATGTGAATTAATCTTAATGGTTCCTCACATCATCATCAACTAACTCTTATTTAAAAATAATTTAATAACCATGTTGGACCTTTGATTAATTGCTATTTATGTCCTCAAGCATTTTGTTAATTAAAACTTTATAGCGATTGGATTTTTACAATTTAGTCTCTAAGTCTTAATTAACTATGTAATCGACAAAATTATTCAATCGTTCTTTAATATATTTTTATATTAACTCCGTAAATATTCCTATTTTATGTTTACGAACTCGGTTTACGAAAATAGGATTCTGGAATCACATTTTCCTGTACTATTGAAAATCAAGCCATTACACACTCATTCTTAGAAACCTCTCGATTTAACTTCCTGGAATGGTTCAGTTTAAGAATTCCCGACAAAACCTAAATTTTCGACTCCCAAAAATTTTTGGGGCGTTACATGATTAAATATGTATAACTTGAAAACATATATTCCAAACATATACATAATATAACTTCATTTATATATTGTGATAATGATAACAAATAATTTTACAAGAATAATTAAGTGAACGGATTGTTCGAGTTTGATTAAAGATAAATATTTCATTTTAAAATAGTTTTTCTAAATTAATTAATAAAATAAATATTTTTTAGTTATGAGAATATTTATGTTGTGCTTGTCGAAACCATTTTTTTTGAAAAAAACAACAGAGATCGACTTTAAAAAAACGAAAACGGGGGTCGCCACCAATCTCTTTTTGCTTAGGTGTGATTGGATCACCTTATAAAACGTTATATTTCAAAACATTGATTTTGGCCTACGAAATTCAAGAAAACGGGTTCGGGAGTCGGTTACGTACGAGGAAGGATTAGCACCCTCGTAACGCCCAAAATTGGTACCGGATTGATTAGTTATTGTCCTAATGTTGAAAATTTGAAAGGATTTGAAAACATGATTTCTTTAAAAACTTGAACAATTTGAGTTGGAATTTGAGATTCCTTTGTTCCGAAAGAATACAAGCATCACATCCAGCACGTTAGGACATGATGTTTTAAACCCTCGTAACCAAAATCATCTCATGATTTACAAAATTCATTAAAAGGATATTTAGTTATTTAGTCAAATGGAGAATCGAAACCCAGCACGTTAGGGCACTATTTCCCGAATTTCTAAACACGAAACATTGCCTTATTTAAGAAAAACCTTTGGATAAAATGCGACAATTTAACAAAATGTGTTTTTATAAAAAAAATAGTTTGAGTGAGATATTGCATTAATACATTACAACATACATACCAAATAGCAATTCACCATAATTACAAGTCATATTAACAATTAATACTAATATAGACAAAGAAAGAATAATATAAAATAACGAATGATACAAATAATAGAATAACTATACTAAAGCAAATATAAAAATCATAAACAAATAAAAAAGCATGGATAAACAAATATAAGATAAAAAGCAGTAAATAACGAAAGATAAATACTAAATAAATATGAAACTTTACATGCAAGATTAAGTGTAAAATAAATCAACATGGAATGAGTGACATATACCAAATAATAAATAGATATTGCAAATTAAAAAAAAAACATAAAAATGATATGGCAAACTCTAAAATAATATATGTATTTATGAGAAAATAAGTAACATACATTTTTAAATGAATAATCAATATATAATTTTAAATAAAAAATATATTAATAATATAATAATCTAATACATATATGCATAAAACTACATATCTAAGAATAAACAATATAAACAATATACAATATGTGAAATTTTATACAATATTAAGAATAAAATAATTTAAAAGTTATATATAATATAATATAATAATATATAATATACAAAATAAAAAGTATAATATAATAACTAATGTGCAAATAATATATAATATATGAATAATATTGACTTTAATGAAATAACTTAATATAAATAATAAATAATAAATTAATATACATATATATAATACTAAAATAATTAAAAATAAGAATGAAAATAAAAATAAAAATAATTAAAAAAACAAAAAAAACATGGATCAAATTAAAATAAACAAAAAAAACTAAGGTAAAATTGTTAAAAAGGGTGATATTGGAGCGCGCGCCAAATGTAGGGACCTATTGGGCAATTATGCCCTATCTCCTAAACGGCGCCGTTCTGTTATCAGCCTTTAAATAGCCCGATGGACCAAATTGAAACAGAATCAAACTTTTAGAGCTAATTTGAAAAAAAAAGAAGCGTTTAATTTGGACGAAATCACAAAAATAAAATTTCAGAGGGACTAAAGAGGCAAATTCCCCATTTTATGAAAACACGCGGATCCTTCCCAGGTTTCGGGTCAACACGCGGGTCTGGCCTTTAAACGATGCCGTTTTGGTCATTAACTGACCACACCAAAACGACGTCGTTTCCCTTAGCCTATATAAGCCAAAAACAGCAGCTTAAAATCACTTTTTAAACCAGTTTTTTTTAATAAAAAAAAAAACACCAGAGGCCCCTCAAAATTGCTCTGCCTTCATCGGTCTTCCGACCTCCGGCCATCATCGCACGTGCCTCACGCGCTGCACGCGCCGTCGTCCGCGGCGGCTCCGAAGCTAAAAACTTCGTTTTTAATGCCCCAAAAAAGGGTAAACTCCTTCTTTCGATTTTTATTATTTATATAAAAAGATTTGCATGAATGAAAAATAAAGATAGGTTAAACCAGATATAACAGACGAAAATTCACCTCTGTTCTTTCTTTTTTATTTCTGCGTATATGCGTGTATCTGTATATATTTTTTTTGTCCCTTTTTACAGATTGCTTGGGTTATTTATAACCCAAAATAAAATTGAAAAAAATAAATGCAAAATCACAATCTGCTGCTACTGCCTATTTCCTTTCCTTATTTGCAGGTGAATGGCGAGAACCATGGCGGTGGAGCGCTGTCCGTGCACTGATTGCGGCGTGATCGAGGGGCTAGTGTTGGGGCTTGCGGCGCCTAGGGTTTCAGAAACCCTAGGTTTCTGTTTCTGTTTAGGTCTTGGGCCCTTTTGTGCCGCGTGAGTTTGGGTCTAGGGCTTAGTTTTTAGTTTTGGGTAGTCTATTTTAGGTCTGAGGGTGTAATTTGGGCTTGGGGTGTAATTCGGGCCTGTAAATGGACTATAATTGGACGTTTGGGTTTTATTTTTATTATTATTTTATTATTTATTTAAGCCCGGGCAATAATGGGCTACTACAGTGCTTATTTCTTTGAAAATAATTTTCTAAAAATGAATTTCGAAAAAATTGTTAAACAATGGAAAATGTCTAACATAGAGTCATCTAAACTTTATAAAATATTATATTTTTCCAGAAAATTAATACATTTTCCAAAATTCACTTTCTTTAAAAACTATTTTAAGTGAAACAAACCAACATTAAGTGTCCTTTTATTAAAAGATTCAAAATTTATTCACTTCAATTTGGAAAATGAACTAAGGAAAGAAAAGTAAAAGGTTGTTTTAAGTTGTAAAATATTTTTTTTCCTTTTTAATTTTTATATAAATTAATTCTAAAATATTATATTTTAAAAAAATGAATAATTTCTCTTCATTCCATTATTTAACCAAATAAATATTATTAAAATCACTTTATTTTATTTTAAAAATAATTTTAATTATCTTTTTTAACCTTTCTTTGATAAAAAAAGTGATCAATTTAGTGTTCTTTATTACTTTTAAAAAAAATATGTATTAAATAAAATAAATTGAATTTCTTTTGAAGTATAACATTTTTAAAAGGGATAAATCTCAAAATTATACATAAACTTTGATTTAATGTGCAATTGTATACATGATCTTTAATTTGGTGTAATTATACACGTGAAACTCTAATTGTGGTTTAAATCTATACTTAAAACTTTAATTTTGATATAATCATACACAATAATCAATTTCTTTTTATATTGGATTAACACAATAATTGATATAACATCTGTAACATCCTGAATTATTGGGTCTGTGCATTTTATGTGATGTACGTTTAATATGATTAATTTGAGAATTTGAGGTGCAAATTAGGTTCGAGTTTGAAATTTGAGGCCTTGATTAAATATTACATTTAGATACTCTAGGGCTTAAAATAAGGTTTTGGTTGTTTGAAATGTCAAAATTGGGCTTGTAGCCCAAAGTAGGGTGGCGCCATAGAGGAGAAAAGGGGGGCGTCACTAGTGGATGGAGAAGGCCCAAGTTTTGGTTGCTTGGAGCCCAAGTTATTGGGCCAAATTCGGCACTTAAAGAGGAGTTAGGGGGGATGGCACAAGGCTATTAAATAGGGATTTTTAATGTTTTTAATTTGTGGATAATAAGCTGATAAAAGGAGGGAGGAAGTGGTGTGATGTAGGACACTTTTGGGTAGATGTTTTGATAAAGATAAGGAAAAGATGGGAGCTATCTTTAGAAGATTAGTGTTATCCGAAATTTTGAAGAGTTGGAAAGGAAAGGGGCATTCGGTTTTGGCTTTAGGTGGGTGTGCCAAAATTTGAAGGCATCATACCCATTTGTTTTTCTTTCTTCTCCTATCTTCTCCCCCTTAAAAGAAATCGCCCTTTCCTCTTCACTTTCTTTTCTTTTCTTTCTTCTTCTAGCCGAATCTCTCTGTCTATTCCTTGCCCATCTTTTTAATCCTTTGTTCTTTTAAGAGCCGAAAACGCATCAGTATTTCTCTTATTCATCTTTCCGGGATTTTCTTAAAAGCCGAAATCCCTAGATCTCATCTCCTGTGATTGTCGAATTTCCTCTGTGGTGTCTACTTGTGTCGAATCTTGAGGAAAACTGAAGGTAAGTGTCGATTCGCGTAATTCAATCTTTTCCGGTTTTAGAGACCCTAGCCGAATGGCTATGTGGAAACTGATCTTATGTTTTTTTCTCTCATTTGCGGCATTCCGGGATTCGAAGGGGATTCAATCGCTTAGATTTCTAAGCGAGTTGATGAGCACTCGAATCGTATTACTTAGGGATTTCAAGGTAAGGAGATCTGTTAATTTAAAAGTATAAATGCGGAAAACACTAACCCTTGGCCAAATATAGGAGAGGCCTTATCTTCGCGTTCTTAGGCTTTTGCAAAGTTGTAGACAGAGGCGAGAGATCCGATTAGCGAGGGTATCGACATAGAGGGTAGTCCTACACATCAATCGGTGTGTAACACTCTCACACCATTTAGATTGCTTGATTAGTATGCATACAAACTCGTTATATTCTCAGTATATTCGTTAAATGCCGAAATACCTGGCATGGTGTTGAAAACCCGAGAAGGGTAAAGGCGAATCACCGGGTTAGTGATCTCTGTCATTCTAAAGTGAATGTTTCTGCTGAGAAGATATGCTTTATATGTATGCCAACTTCTATGTATGCATGGGGTTGGGTGATTGATGAAAGGGAAGTGTTCTGTTGTAGTGGCTTTTGCCAAGATCATTGTAGTGGCTTTTGCCATGATGCATTGTAGTGGCTTTTGCCATGATGCATTGTAGTGGCTATTGCCATGATCGGCGATGAGCGACTATCTGCAGCATGACTGCCATCGATGGTGTGTAGCAGTGTGGGTTGATTGTAGAAATCCCCAATGGTGTGATTGGCAGGTAAGGGTGGTGTGTAGCGGATGGAAACCTAGGATTGGGTTGGGCTTTGCATATTTTTACGATATATTATACTCTGTTATACATTGCTCTGTGGGGCTAAGGCCCAATCGATGGTGCACGAGGGTTGCACACCGAGTCTCGCGACTCACCCTATTATTTAACATCTTTCAGATAGCACCTAGTGCATCGGACCGGGTTGGAGAGGAGCGCAAAGTGGCCATGCGAGGGATTATTTTTGATTCAGCAAAAGACTTTACTAGTTTAATTAATTTTAATATTTTTAATTAGTTGGTTTATATTTTATTGTAATAAGGCCACCGGTTATTATAATTCTTTTATGTTCTCTTTTGGGTTTGCGGGGTTTTGGACATATTTTATAAAGTCTTCTTAGTGACATGCCAGATCCGGTCGTGGTGTTTGGGCCGGGTTTAGGGTGTTACAAATTGGTATCAGAGCCCGGTTCAAAACTCGGCTTTGGGGTTTTGTGCTCAAAACATTTTCTAAAGTTGGGTTTTTGAAAACATGCATGTTTATAAATAACACAGGAGGGTTTTCTCGGCATGGCACCTGCGTCTCCGGCCCAAGTCCACTAGGTAAGTATTCTGAACTCGCTGTGTGTTATATATATGTGGGCTTGATGGGCTTTAAGGGACGTAGATTATTTTAATTAGAGCTTGATGGACCTTAGGCCTAGTTAAACAACTCTCAATTGCATAAGACTTAATCCAACCGAACAAACCTGTAGACAAGTCGCAAGACTAGGGTGTGGCAACAGGCATGCGCATGTCTAGGATTGGATCGGAAGAGCACAGTACTTAAGCGATCCTAGTGACTCACCTCCTCTTATTTGGAATCCTGCAGTGCGTAGTATTTATTCACCCTAGCCACGAGGATTTGTTGACGGGCCAAAATTAATAATTTACACCCGAAAGGGACCAGCCATTCTATTTTGTAAAACTACTAAATTACCCCTGATTTATAAATGACCAAAATATCTCTGTTTTATAAAATTACCGAAATACCCCCAGATTGCAAAATTACCAAAATACCCTCTTTCACAAAATCACCAAGGAACCCTATTTCAAAAAATTATGAAAATACCCCTGTAGGATAAATTACGAAAATACCTCTGTAGGATAAATTACGAAAATACCCCTGGTAGTGAAATGACAAAAATACCCTTAGGTGATGAATGTAAGTTCGTGGATGCTATTTGTAAGTGGATGTTACATGATTGAATGTATGTGTATGTAGAATTAGGAGACAAACTTGAGACTGAAACTTGTAGATGTAATTCCGAATTCGAAAGAACTACTCTTAAACTACATTCATAAGATTCGTTTCGTGGTTAATCGGTGGAAGAAACTTATTAATTCATAAAATTTCTAATCAGATAAACGTCAATCGGAAGAATGAGTACAAGAGGTCGAGGACGTCCGCCGCGTGGTCGTGGTAGGGGTAGGATGACCGTGTCAGAGCCAGCAGGGTCTCGTCACGGATCAGGAGACGAGATGCCGGATCTGCCGGCTGTAGAGGGAGGATTTTGGGATCAGACGCCCGAAGATGATGCAGTATCTCAAGCGATATTGCGGGTCCTCGAAAGAGTTACTGGGGCAGGCACGGGTTCAAGAGCTCAGAAATCTGTGTCGAAACGACTCCGAGCCAACGGAGCGGAGATGTTTAGGGGTGTATCTGGCGTAGCCCCTAACACAGCTGAGTATTGGTTAGAAGTGAGTGAGCGCATAATGGATGATCTAGACTTCACGGCGGAGGAGAAGTTGAAGGGGGTCGTGTCTCTCCTTCGAGATGAGGCTTACCAGTGGTGGCTCACGGTAAAGGAGGGTACTGCCACAGACCGGATTGACTGGGATTTCTTTAAGGAGTCATTTCAGGGAAAGGACGTTGGGGCCAGCTATGTGGATGCACAGAGGAAGGCATTCCTGAACTTGGTACAGGGAAGTAAGTCTGTATCTGAATACGAGGTAGAGTTTTTGCGGTTGAGCCGTTACGCTCGAGGGATTGTGGCGACTGACTATGAGCATTGCGTACGGTTCGAGGATGGACTAAGGGATGAACCAAGGGTACTAGTAGCACCGCAGCGGGAGAGGGACTTTGCAATTTTGGTTGAGAAAGCTAAGATATCTGAGGAGGTTAAGCGGACTGAGAAACAAAATAAGGATAATGATAGGAATAGGAATAAGAGGAATTTTGGGCCGTCGGGATCATCTGGAAATTTTCAGAAAAGGCCTAGGACTGATGGGCCAGCTCGTGCTCCGACGGGTCAGAATCGGTCATATCCTTCGTGTGGGAAGGTACATTATGGGGAGTGCAGAAGGAGAACCGGTGGATGTTTCAGGTGTGGATCCATGGATCATATGATAAAGGGTATCCGCCCACGAAGGATCGGTGCGGACCGGTGGGCGAGGTTCGACCAGCCGGGAGAGGTGGTCACCCCGATCGAAGGGTCGTGGCGCAGCCAGAGGAGGAAATGGATTCGGTCGGGGTCGTGGAGCACCTGGTAAGGGTGTAGGTAATTTGGATGCAAGGCATTCGGGTTTGGTTTATGTAGCTCGTCGGCGGAAGGATGGTGATGCATCGGACGTCATAACCGGTACGTTTCTTATTATTGATAAACCATTTCTTGCTCTGATTGATATTGGATCAACCCACTCTTACGTTGCATGCTCGGTATCTAAGACTTTAAGTATAGACTCTGAAACAACTACTAGGAAGATGACTGTGGTTAGCCCGTTAGGACAATCCAGGATAGTGGACAAACTATTTAGGAGTGTACCTTTAGAGACGCAAGGGGTAGTGTTCCCGGTAAACTTAATGGAATTACCTTTTGGAGAGTTTGACCTTATCTTAGGAATGGATTGGTTGGCTAAATATCGTGCTAAGCTGGATTGTGAGACTAAGCGCATGGTGCTGAGTACCCCGGAAGGCGGGGAGGTGGTTGTGTTAGGAGAAGGAAGGAATTATTTGTCTAACGTAGTATCTGCATTAAAGGCTGTTAAGATGATGCGGAAAGGATGCAATGTATTTCTAGCCTTTATCAGTGCCTTGGATGTTAAGGAGGTGACTGTCGATGAGGTTCGAACAGTAAAGGATTTCACAGATGTCTTTCCTGAAGAATTGCCCGGGTTACCCCTGGATCGCGAAGTGGAGTTTGGAATAGAGCTACTTCCAGGTACGGCTCCGGTGTCTATTGCCCCGTATAGAATAGCGCCGAAGGAGCTGGTGGAACTCAAAGCCCAGATCCAGGAACTGTTGGATCGTGGATTTATCCGACCGAGTGTGTCTCCGTGGGGAGCTCCGGTCCTGTTTGTGAAGAAGAAGGACGAATCCATGCGTATGTGCGTGGACTACCGTCAACTAAATAAGTTGACGGTTAAGAATAAGTACCCACTGCCGAGAATCGATGATCTGTTCGATCAGCTCAAAGGAGCTTCGGTTTTCTCTAAGATAGATTTAAGGTCGGGTTATCATCAGTTAAGGGTAAAGGAAGGAGACATTCATAAGACAGCGTTTCGAACTCGCTACGGTCATTACGAATTTTTGGTGATGCCGTTCGGGTTGACGAATGCACCAGCGGCGTTTATGGATATGATAAATCGGGTGTTTTAGCCATACCTTGATCGGTTCGTGGTGGTGTTCATCGACGATATTCTGGTTTATTCCAAGTCTGAGGGGGAGCATGATGCACATCTCCGTGTGGTGTTGCAAATTCTAAGGGAGAAGCAGTTGTACGCAAAGTTTAGCAAGTGTGAGTTCTGGCTAAGTGAAGTAACCTTCTTAGGGCATGTAGTTTCTGTAGAGGGAATTAGGGTTGACCCTCGGAAGATAGAAGCTGTATTGGATTGGAAACCGCCAAGGTCTGTGGCAGAGGTTCGAAGTTTCTTAGGATTGGCAGGGTATTACAAGAGGTTTGTTGAGGGGTTCTCGTTATTGGTGGCACCTCTAACTAAGTTGTTGAGGAAGGGAGTACCATTTGTTTGGACCGACAAACAGCAGGAGAGCTTTGAGAAGTTGAAGAAAATTTTGACGGAAGCACCAGTGTTAATTCAGCCAGAGGCGGGAAAAGAGTTTACCGTCTACTGTGATGCGTCACACACGGGTTTGGAATGTGTGTTGATGCAAGATGGGAAGGTTGTTGCATATGCGTCTCGACAGTTAAGACCGCATGAGTTGAACTACCCTACGCACGATTTGGAATTGGCGGCGGTAGTGTTCGCTCTGAAGATTTGGAGGCATTACCTGTATGGGGAGAAGTTGGTTATTTACACGGACCATAAGAGCCTGAAGTATCTCCTTACCCAGAAGGAGTTGAATCTGAGGCAACGTAGGTGGATTGAACTTTTGAAGGACTATGATTGCTCAATCGAATATCATCTGGGTAAGGCTAACGTGGTGGCGGATGCGCTGAGTAGGAAGGCGGTAACAGATTTGAGGGTGATGTTCGCTCATCTTAGTCTATATGAGGATGGAAGTTTGGTGGCTGAACTCCAAGTAAGACCAACGTGGACAAATCAGATTAAGGAGAAATAGCTGTTGGACGATGTTTTGAGGGCTCAACTCCGACAAGTGCAGAATGGTGAAGTAGAGGACTATAGTTTGAATGGTGATGGAGTTTTGTGTTTTCGTAAGAGAGTTTGTATGCCAAAGGATGTGGAGTTAAGGCAGATGATTCTTCAGGAGGCGCATAGTAGCCCTTACGCTATGCATCCTAGAGGGGTTAAGATGTATCGGGATTTGCGAGAGCAATTCTGATGGCTAGGTCTGAAGCGAGAGGTGACAGAATTCGTGGGTAAATGTTTGACGTGTCAGCAGGTGAAGGCGGAACACCAGTTGCCCTCGGGGTTGTTGCATCCGGTGAAGATTCTGCAGTGGAAATGGGAAAGAATCACGATGGATTTTGTTAGTGGGTTACCTCTTACGCCCACTAAGAAGGATTTGATTTGGGTGATTGTGGATCGTCGCGAAGTCCGCTCACTTCATACCGGTTGGGTCGACTACTACTCTCGCAAAGGTTGGCTAAGCTATATGTGGTGAGGTAGTGAGATCGCATGGTGTACTGTGTCGATCATATCAGATAGAGACCCTAGGTTCACGCCACGATTCTGGAAGGCTCTGCACCAGGCAATGGGAACAAGGTTAGACTTTAGTATTGCTTTTCCGCGCGGTGATGGTGATCCGAGAGGGTAATTCAGATTTTAGAGGATATGTTAAGAGGTTGCGTCATTGATTTCAAGGGAAGTTGGGAGGAGTATTTACCTTTGGCAGAATTCATGTACAACAACAGCTATCAATCTAGTATTCAGATGGCGCCTTATGAAGCGTTGTACGGACGAAAGTGTCGCACTCCTACTTGTTGGACAGAGTTGGGTGAACGTCAGGTGTTGGGCCCAGAACTGGTTTCGGAAACGGAAGAGAAGGTTAGGTTAATTAGAGCTCGATTGAAGGAAGCGTCTGATCAGCAGAAATCGTACGCGGATCTTAAGCGTAAGGAGGTGGAATTCGTAGTGGGAGACCAAGTCTTTTTGAAGGTATCTCCGTGGAAGAAGGTGATGAGGTTTGGTCGGAAGGGTAAGCTAAGTCCCCGATTTATTGGACCTTATCGGGTACTCAAACGTGTGGGTCTAGTGGCGTATCGATTGGAGTTGCCTTCAGAGTTGGAGCAGATACATGATGTGTTTCATGTCTCGATGCTAAGGCGTTATCGTTCTGATCCATCGCACATTGTGCCGGTGGAAGAGATTGAAGTAAGGCCAGACTTGTCTTTTGAGGAGGAGCCAGTGCAAATCTTGGAGCGAGACGTAAAAGTGTTGAGAAGGAAGTCCGTCCCTATGGTCAAGGTTTTGTGGTAGAACCATGGTGCAGAGGAAGCTACTTGGGAGCCAGAGGATGTTATGCGATAGCAATATCCCCATCTCTTTTGACCAGGTAAATTTCGAGGCCGAAATTTATTTTAAGGGGGGTAGAACTGTAACATCCTGAATTATTGGGTCTGTGCATTTTAAGTGATGTACGTTTAATATGATTAATTTGAGAATTTGAGGTGCAAATTGGGTCTGAGTTTGAAAGTGAGGCCTTGATTAAATATTCTGTTTAGATACTCTAGGGCTTAAAATAAGGTTTTGGTTGTTTGAAATGTCAAAATTGGGCTTGTAGCCCAAAGTAGGGTGGTGCCATAGAGGAGAAAAGGGGGGCATCACTAGTGGATGGAGAAGGCCCAAGTTTTGGTTGCTTGGAGCCCAAGTTATTGGGCCAAATTCGGCACTTAAAGAGGAGTTAGAGGGGACAGTACAAGGCTATTAAATAGGGATTTTTAATGTTTTTAATTTGTGGATAATAAGCTGATAAAAGGAGGAAGGAAGTGGTGTGATGTAGGACACTTTTGGGTAGGTGTTTTGATAAAGATAAGGAAAAGATGGGAGCTATCTTTAGAAGATTAGTGTTAGCCGAAATTTTGAAGAGTTGGAAAGGAAAGGGGCATTCGGTTTTGGCTTTAGGTGGGTGTGCCGAAATTTGAAGGCATCATACCCATTTGTTTTTCTTTCTTCTCCTATCTTCTCTCCCTCAAAGGAAATCGCCCTTTCCTCTTCACTTTCTTTTCTTTTCTTTCTTCTTCTAGCCGAATCTCTCTGTCTATTCCTTGCCCATCTTTTTAATCTTTTGTTCTTTTAAGAGCCGAAAACGCATCAGTGTTTCTCTTGTTCATCTTTTCTGGATTTTCTTAAAAGCCGAAATCCCTAGATCTCATCTCCTGTGATTGCCAAATTTCCTCTGTAGTGTCTACTTGTGTCGAATCTTGAGGAAAACTGAAGGTAAGTGTCGATTTGCGTAATTCAATCTTTTTCGGTTTTAGAGACCCTAGCCGAATGGCTATATGGAAACTGATCTTATGTTTTTTCTCCCATTTGCGGTATTCTGGGATTTGAAGGGGATTCAATCGCTTAGATTTCTAAGCCAGAGTTCAGTAGCACTCGAATTGTATTACTTCCGGGATTTCAAGGTAAGGAGATCTGTTAATTTAAAAGTATAAATGCGGGAAAACACTAACCCTTGGCCGAATATAGGAGAGGCCTTATCTTCGCGTTCTTCCAACTTTTGAGCAAAGTTGTAGGCAGAAGACAGTAGATCCGATTAGCGAGGGTATCGACATAGAGGGTAGTCCTACACATCAATCAGGTGTGTAACACTCTCACACCATTTAGATTGCTTGATTAGTATGCATACAAACTGTTATATCTCAGTATATTACGTTAAATCTTTGAAATACCTGGCATGGTTGTTGAAAACCCGAGAAGGGTAAAGGCGAATCACCGAGTTAGTGATCTCTGTCATTCTAAAGTGAATGTTTACTGCTGAGAAGATATGCTTTATATGTATGCCAATTTCTATGTATGCATGGGGTTGGGTGATTGATGAAAGGGGAAGTGTTCTGTTGTAGTGGCTTTTGCCATGATCTCATTGTAGTGGCTATTGCCATGATCGACGATGAGCGACTATCTGCAGCATGACCGCCATCGATGGTGTGTAGCGGTGTGGGTTAATTGTATAAATCCCCAATGGTGTGATTGGCGGGTAAGGGTGGTGTGTAGCGGATGGAAACCTAGGATTGGGTTGGGCTTTGCATATTTTACGATATATTATACTGTTATTCTGCTCGTGGGGCTAAGGCCCAATCTGATGGTGCACGAGGGTTGCACACCGAGTCTCGCGACTCACCCTATTATTTAACATCTTTCGGTAGCACCCGGTGCATCAGGCCGGGTTGGAGAGGAGCGCAAGGTGGCCATGCGAGAGATTATTTTGATTCAAAGAAAAGACTTTACTAGTTTAATTAATTTTAATATTTTTAATTAGTTGGTTTATATTTTATTGTAATAAGGCCACTGGTTATTATAATTCTTTTATGTTCTTTTTGGGTTTTGGGTTTTGGACATCTAAAATCCTACGTAAAAAGGTTAAACTAAGGCATGTCTCAAACGATAAAAATCAAAGGAAAATTCCATTTTATATTCATTAAGGCATTAAATAAGATTTATTTCTTTTACAATTTATCAACCTATTAAGTTTTTCCCGTATAAACGCCAAAACTATGTTTTTAAAACAAAACAAAACGCGACATGTTTTATAAAGTCTTCTTAGTGACATGCCAAATCCGGTCGTGGTGTTTGGGCCGGGTTTGGGGTGTTTCAAATTGGTATCAGAGTCCGGTTCAAAACTCGGCTTTGGGGTTTTGGGCTCAAAACGTTTTCTAAAGTTGGGTTTTTGAAAACATGCATGTTTATAAATAACACAGGAGGGTTTTCTCGGCATGTTTATTGGATTAACACAATAATTGATATAACATCACTTGTAAACATAAAATAATGTTATATCAATTATTGTGTTAATAATTTACAAGAATTGAATCAAATCAAAATTTCATGTATAAAATTGCACAAAATCAAAATTCATGTTTACAATTGCACATTAAACTATAGTTCATGTATAATTTTGAGATTTATCCTTTTTTAAAATTATTTACATGTATAAAATATATAAAAAATTATCAATCGAATTTGTGGTTGTCATCGTATAAAAACAAGGGTAATACACAGATGGTAGGAAGTTTTTGTTTCACAAGCGGAGTTGAGATTTTGACACATGTCTTTTTTTTTTTAATTTGTTAAATATAACTTAAGGACACATGATAAAGTCTCAATCCCACTTATAAAATTAAAACTTTCTACCACCTGTGTACCAAATAATTATCTTAAAAACAGTAACATTTAATGAAATGAAATTATGATTGACATCAAATTTAGATAAGAAATGGATCTCTATGCACTTTATAGCCATCCCCTTATTTTTTTTCAATCCCTTACCGAATCATATATATTTATATAATATAATAAAATACACGAGCCCTTATTGCGACAAGTGGTGTATTTAGCTTTTTTTTTTATTTTCTTTTTATAACTTTTTTCTTTTTATTTAATTTTCATTATACATTAGATTAGATTATTCAATTTTTTTATCATTTTAATATGTAGGATTATGTTTTAAAAATAATACAAAAAGGTTATTTACATTAAATATATATGATTAGATTTTTAGGCTTTTTCAATTAAATGATTGCTTTTCTTATCTTAGCGTTTATTATTGTGATTTTAGTAAAAAAAAAATATTAGTTTTAAAATATAAATAAAAAATGATAAGATTTTACGTAATTACATTCCGTTATAAATATTGATACATTCCAATTATTATTTGGAGTAGACAACATATTTTGGGAACTGCACAATAACACGTAGGTGAAGGCCATTGGAAGAGAAATAATGAGCATCACCAAAATTTGAATTATATAAGGAAGATATTGTTTAAAGCATCCAGAACCAAATGGTGGAGATGACGAGCAACATGCAAAGGTTTTCTTTACAATATTAATCTACTCCACAATCTTGGTTTTCTCGACCTAAGCTTCAAAAATCCTTTCTTAATGTGGAACTATTTGAATCATTAGATTATATCACAGTCTATTCTCAAACCTTACACGTTTGCCTTGCTCAGTCGCAATTATACCCTGAGCATAATGACTAAGTCTCAAGAATTCAACTTTGTACTCAGCCACGGTCATGTCCCCTTGCTTTAACTCAATGAATTCAAGCATGTGGGCCTCCACATAACTCATGCCCACATACTTCTTCTAAAAAACATCTTGAAAATAATCACAAGTCAATCGCTCAGCCTGAGTCCCTCTCGTAATGGACTGCCACCATTGGTAGGTCTCATCCCTTAACAAAGCTACTATACCCTTCAATTTTTGTTCTGGGTTACAGTCCATATCATCCAAAATCCTTTCTGTAGCCTTCATCCAATACTCGACTATAGTAGGGGTTGTCCCAGTAATACCCCTAAACAGTTTAGCTCCATTGGATTGAAGCCTTTTAGTAACAGACCCACGACCAGTTTTTGCTCCAGCTACTTGTTGAAGAACCCTCAGCATAGCTTATGATATGGCACCACCTCCAGCTGTAGGTGCATTTTCAACGTGTTCGGCTAAAGTTTTAGGGGTACATACTTGAGATGCAGAAGACTCAACTTGGGCCTCATGACCTTGCGCTCCCCGAGTTCGTATACCTCGGGTATTCATATCGTTTTCTTGAGTCTAAAGTTTTATGTTTTATCTACAGTTCAAAAAAAAAGTTTTAGTTATTAGTTTGAGTATTTTTAGTCTAAAATTCAACTACAGTGTATCGTCTATAATTTTAATAGTAACAATATTTTGTAGGATCAGCATCGGAGTTTCAAATTTATTTTTAAAAAATAATTTTTTTAAAATTTTATTTATGGCATGATTGTTGAAATATCCCTTTTAAAAAATGCATGCAGAGGTTGCATATTGTTTTTGAGAGCTATTGTTATTAATAAGAATGATTTTGTCTCATAAAATGCTAGTTTTCCATTCTCAAACTTTGTTTATATCATTTTGGGGTTTCCCATTTTTTGATGAAAATTTGATGAATTTGTTGTCTTTTATCATCCAACTGAGATGTTGTATTTGATGAGAATGATCCTAAACTCACTTTCATGTTTTTATCTTAATTTAAATATTAACTAAAATCTAAATTATTAATTATCTTATCTAAAATAAAACTTTATTTATCCTAATTTAATTATTATCCAACCTATTAATTTAAATTCCTAATTATCTCAACTAAATTATCATTAAACTCCTAATTATCTTAATATACATCAAATCTAATCTCTCCTCAAATTTAGCTATTTCACTGTCTCATTATTTTTTAAAATATTGCTAATTTAATCTCAACATTGTAAATGCATTAAAGAATACATGATGGAATAGTGTCACCAAAAAAGTATACAAATAAAAAAGTAAAAACAAAAAAGTATACTCAATATACTGAAATTTTGTATACTCAAAGTTCAAAAACTGAGCGTTTCTGAAGTTTTGTTCGATGACCGGATTGGTGACGAAATTAGCACTGATGAGGAGCGTAACACCAAAAAGGTCAGGTTTAAAGTGGTGGGAGGGGATTCAACAGATAACATGATGGTAGACACAATTTTAGTGAGAGGAGTTTCTTGGAAAGAGAAGCTCTTGGGAAGGAATGGTTCTGAATCTTGTGATGGTACCTCTGATGTGGATCTTGTAATTGAAGATGGTGACATTCTTCGATCCTCCATTAATGGAATCCCCGCCATTGATTTCTCGAAACAATTAAGGAATATTTTGGTTAAAGATATGGAGACTATTATTGTCGTCAAGTTGTTGGGACGTAACATAGGCTACGGAGTGTTGCTCAATTGCATTTCAAGCCTTTGGAAACCCTCTCAACCTTTTCGCCTGATGGACATCGAGAATGGTTATTACCTTGTCTGATTCCAGAGCAGAGATGATTACGATTTGGCTCTGACTCAAGGCCCTTGGATAGTGTTTGGACAATACCTAACCGTTTAGCCATGGACGATTGATTTTGACTCGTTGAGACCCTTTCCTAGCGTGGTTATGGCCTGGATCCGCTTTCCAGGACTGTCAGGATTTCTGTATAAAAAAAGAATATTAGAGGAGATAGGAAACTTGGTTGGACAAATGGTTAAACTAGATATCAAGACAGATAGTGGAGCAAGGGGACAATTCGCAAGAATGGCTGTGTCGATAGATTTGGAAAAGCCACTTACCTCGTAAGTCTCGATCAACAGCAGGATGCAACGAGTGGAATTTGAAGTTCTTCCCACGGTATGTTTTTCTTGTGGCAAATATCGCCATCTAAAAAGCTCTTGTTTTTCTTCTTTGACAGATCGAAACATACACTGTAATAGCCCGTTTTCAGTGAAATCAGAATAGTGGTTTCGAAACACAAATTCGAGTCAGGAAGAAAATTTATTTTAATATTATTGCATGGTCTGCATCATGATAGGAAAGACATATGAAAATTTTGATAAGAAAATTTTACTGATTTTATGTTTAGTTAGGAGGAAAGGACCAAATTGTATAAAGTGCAAAGTTTGAATTCTAGTAGCTAGAAGGATTAAATAGCTATGGAATTCAAAATTTGAGGTCCTTATATGGTAATTAGACCATTAAGAAAAGTTAGTAGATATTTATGATGATTCATCCATGGAAATTAAAGAAAAGAAAAGGACTAAATCAGAAAGTTGAAAAAAATTAAAGATGATAATTAAATTAAAAGAAAAAAATATCATATTATTATCATCTTCTTCCCCAAATTTCTATGGAAACCCTAGGAAAGAGAAAGAAAATCAAGCAAGCCTAATTGGGTAAGTAATCTTGTCCCGCTTTTAGTAATTTTTATATTTTCAAGATCGAAATAACCTAATCTAGTTATTTTGGGGATTAATTTGCAAAGTTATTAAAGTATTAAAGTTTTTCCATGGATAAATATGCTGAAATTTTGAAATTTATGGTAGAAAATGAAAGGTTGTTGATAGATAAACAACTTTTGTAAAGTGAATTTTGATGAAATTGTGATTTAGGGACTAAATTGTAAAGATGTAAAATTCATGGAAAATTTCTGATTTTTTTGAAATACATGAGCTGTAAATGTTATATGAAAAATTCAGCTAGGCTTTGATTAAGGATTGAATTGCATGAATTTTATTTTCTGAGCCTAGGGACGAAATTGGAATTAATCAAAATTATAGGGGCAAAATGGTACTTTTGCCTAAAAAGTGAATTGGGTTGATTTGAATATGAAATGTAATAACTTAATGATTAAATTCATTTATATAGATCCAGAAAGTCCAAATACGGAATTGGATCGAGGAAAAGAAAAAGTGTCGAATTAGTAGATTTTCATACACGAGCAATTGCTGAGGTAAGTTTATGTAACTTAATTGTGTAATTATATGTTTGGATTGAATGATGAGTATGTGAACTATGAAATTTTTATGTATATGAAAATAATTATATATCCGACAATGGCCGACAAACATTAAGTCCTGATTGAATAAATGAAATTCGATGGATACAAGTTTCCCAATTGGTTGTGATCTAGCATATGTTGCAGACACACCATAGCTCAAAAGAGCATCCTGCTATTAGCCCTCTCGAGCTTCCTTTATATGGTTATTGTGAGCTTCCCGTTATAGCTCTTCGGAGCGTCCCGATAAGTTGTGATCCTATATGTGTTGTGGACAGACCTTAGCTCTTATAAGCTTCCCGATATAGGCTCTTCGGAGCGTCCCGATAAGTTGTGATCGCTTGAACTTCCCGATATATGGCTATCTAGAGCTTCCCGTTACATGGCTCTTTGTGAGCTTCCCGATAGGCTCTTCGTGAGCTTCTCGATTAAAAGTTCTTTGTGAACTTCCTGATTATGGCTCTTATGAGCTTCCTGATATATATAGCCCGGATAAGCTTCCCGATAGGCTCTTCGTGAGCTTCCTAATTAATGGCTCTTTGTGAGCTTCCTGTTATATGGATTGAGAGAGGGCTTCTCGAATATGTGCTTTAATAAGCACCCCCAAATATGAATTAACGGATCATTGTTTGATACACCTCGAGTGTACAACCTAGGTATCCATCGATATTTCAATAATTCAATAGACAAAACTCTTGATGTGAGAAAATATGAGAATTAAATGAATTATATTTCGAATATCCCTGAAATACCTGGAAATGGCTGGGTGATGAGATCATCTCTGTTTCCTTGATATTCATGTAAATTTCATGAATAACTTGTTTGATGAGAGCATGTGTTTAGGCAATTGGCCATAATGTTTTGGATGCATGTTTGTATGCTTACTTTAAATGAATATGATTGGTAAGTTAAATTCTTGTTATACGAACTTACTAAGCATTATATGCTTACTCTGTTTATTTTCCTCTATTTTATAGTACTTAGAAGCTCGTAAAGGTTGGAACGGGTCGGAGCAAGATCACACTATCCTTCAGCTCAATTTGGTATAATTAGCAAAACTACTTTTGGTATAATGGCATGTATAGACTAAGTTAGATTAAATGATGAAATGTTTTGGTTGTAACTAGCCATTGGAATGGCTAGTGATTTTATGGTTAATGTATACGTATGAGGTTATACTATGTTTGATTTGTAAGTGTGCATGATTGGTATTATAGTTTTAAGTATGCTTAAGTAAGAATATATTCAATTGAGTAAGTTGGATGTTTGAATCAATGTCATGATATATCATGCATAAGAATTTGGTTTTGGCTTGGTTTAAATGTCTTGGATTGGTTGGTGAATGTGCTTAAATGTGGTTGTAGGTGGAAGACCAATTGGGTGAGAAAAGTGGCCTTGAAAATGGTCTATTTTCGTCCACACGGGTAGACACACGGGCATGTGTCTCAGCCATGTGTGACACACGGCCATGCGCACGGGCGTGTGGTTTGGCCGTGTGTCCCATGCACCTAATTTTTGTAAATTAAATTTACCACATGGCCTAGAAAACGGACGTGTGGCTGGTCGTGTGACACAAGTCAGAGAGTTACACAGGTAAGGACATGGGCTGAGACACGGCCATGTGCTTCATATCGAATGCCCACTCGGCCTGGAACACGGGTGTGTCACTTGGCCGTGTGAGCCACACGGCTTGGCCACATGGGCGTGTGTCCCCTGCACCTAGGAAAAATTTTAAAAACTTCGCGAAAAATTCTTTGAGTTCCCGATTTAGTCCCGACTTGTTTCTAACTCATGAATTGGGCCTCGAGGGTCCATTTAAGAGACAATATGATTGAACATGTCTGATTTCAGATATGAATAGTAAATGACATGAATTAATTGTATTTGTTCTGTAAACTCCGGTAATACTCTGTAACCCTATTCTGACGACGGATATGGGTTAGGGGTGTTACATACACGATGGTAAGGAGGACTCACCTAAGGTGATGGACAAGGAAGCAAAACCGGCGGCGGCGGCAGACGCCTTTGGTCCGTGGATGGTAGTCGAGCATAAATCAAGGCGCAACCAGGCTAGAAAAAAATCAGTAGGCAAAAGTTGCGGAAGGAAATCTGGCTGGCTCCAGATTCGCGGCGTTAAACTCTCTAGACAAACAATCAGTAGATTTGGGGATTGAAAATTTGGGGTTGAAGGAGATTACTTTTAAACAAGGAGAATTTATTAAGAAATTAAAAGAGAATAGGCTTAGGTCAAGTTCTGGGCAGTCAAGCCACTAGAACAGATATATGTGGTTTAAACCACCAGATAAGGCAGATTATTAAACTGCCAACAATTCCTTCGTCAATTCATATTCCCACCCCAATGCTCATCCAGATACTAACAGATATCATATGAACATACATCATGCATGCTTTTCACATAAGACATGCTATCAAAATTATCAAAATACGGATCATATATATTTACATTTCACATACCATATCCACATTACATACAGTAGCATATTATTATTTTCAAGTCCTATTCATACAGTATGTACCCTACGAAATGGCTAAATATGAATCACACAACAATACGGGCCTAAGCAAAATTTTTAGAAAATGGGCCCACACACCTATGTGGCCCAAACGGCTCAATTGGCCCAACTCGTGTGGTCCAATCGGCCTAACAAATGGCCCAACACATGCTTGTGTCCAAACTGTGTGGCCCACGCAGTTTGGCACAAGGCCTGTCACACGGCTGTGTGGCATCGACAATCCACTTTTCGGCATCGCAACGTTCGTTGTTTTTCAGGTTTTTTTTGTTACACACATGATTGTTTTTCGATACAAATCCAACCACATGTACTCCAAAACCTATAATCAGCACTTAAAATGCTCAAATTTGTAATGAAACCCTAAAACTAAACCGATAATTTGGCAACAAACTCCAATCGATAAACCTTAACATCACCAAACAACCACTAGCATAATATTTGATTACTTACCCAAACCAAACAGCAACTTCCAAAAGAAATTAATTTGTCGAAGAAACGTTTATCTCAAGATCCTCACCTAAAACAAATATTTCACAATAATTAGACCCACGCCACAAAAATTAACCAATTCATCCTTCCAAAACATTTCATAAAAATCCAGTAATAGAACACTTACGCAAGGATAAACGGATGATTAACACCACGAAGATAAGAATAACAAAAGTGTGAAGAGAAACAAAGATAGTAGCAACAAGAAAAGGCACAAGAAAGAAGAAAGAAGGAAAATTGAAAAAGAACAAACGTGAAAAGAAGGGACGACAAAAGAGGGGAAAAGTTCGGAAAAAAAATTAGGATAAAACTCAAAAATAAATTTTAAAAGAAAAACCTACCCACTTCCCCATAGCAACCCACTAAATCAGGTACAAATTCTTAACAGATCCCCTTAAGAATACAAATTCTATCCAAACTCCTCCACATAGACGACACCTCCCGCTTGCATACGTAAGGATTCGAACACAAGACTAAAGGGTAAGTTGACACCTTACCACTAAATCAGCAGACTCATTCTGTCATTAGTTGAGTGAATAATATTTTAGCCCAAATTTGAGGGATAGGGGTTTGGACAAAATTAACAAAATTCTAAAGGAAAGGATTCGAACCCAAAGCCTTACACACTTAAACACAACATTTAACCACTGAACCAAATTAAATTACTTTATAAATTCCAAAAATTTAAAAACTTAAAATTTTGGGGCATTACACATCGCTGATGTGGTGCTCCATGTCAATGACAGTTGTTGACATGGCCACATCAGCTGCCACATCAACAACAAATAAAAAATTCAAAAATTTTAAAAATAAAAAAATTAAAAGGAATATTTAATGTTTATAAAGTTCAAAAAAATTAAAAATTAATAAAAACCATTTAAAGTTAAGTCCAAAATGAATCTCAACATATGATTGTCAAGATTCAATGTGAATTCAGACAATCATATGTCCAGTTTCATTCAAGATGATCTTTCTAAATTATATAAAGTTGAAAAAATATTGAAATTTAGTTTTATTTAAAAAAGTATATGTGTATCAATGTTTTAATTCTATTGGTACCTTTTAGAATGTATAAAAAATGAAAAATATATTTTATAAAATAAATAAATATAAATAATTTGAATTTTATTAATCGTATGTGTAAAGCTTTTTTAAATGTATGAACATATCCAATTATTTAAAACTTTGAGGCTATAAAATAATTGATATACCTTTTAGGCTACACATGTAATAAAATAGTTGATACACTTTTCTATTTGGATATGTTCATGCATTAAAAAAAAAAAAACAAGTACGATTAATAAAAATAAAAATAAAAATATTTATTTATTTTTTATACATCATAAAAGGTACCAATTAAAAAATTGATACACACATCGATTTTTTAAAGAAAATTAATTTTTAATATTTTTAAACTTCATATAATTTAGAAAAATCATCTTAAATGAATTGGATATATTGTCCAAATTTGCATTAAATCTGGACAACTATTTATCTAGATTTAACTTTTAAATGGTTTCTTATTAATTTTTATTTTTATTTTTAATTTTTAAACTTTATTTAATATTTTTATAAATTTTAATAATGTTTTACAAATTTACAAGTTTTTTAAAAGAATATATATATTTTTAATTTTTTAAAAAAATTAAACTTTGAAACGAATGAATGTCCTGGTTCATTCCAATAAAAAAATTCAATTTTTTTTCTGACGTGATAATTGACGAAGTACAATCGCGTTAGCAACTGTTCTTGACATAAAATGCCATGTCGGTGTCGCTAATAACCATATCAGCGTTCAAGTAAATGAAATCGAAATTGAAATTAAAATACTATAACATATTATGATAAAATATGGAATAATTTAAGACGTGATAAAAATATATGAAATAATTAAAACACGTGGTGTCATGAAAAATGACAAATACTTGACAAAAATACTCCTGACATGTTAAAATCTACATAAAAGTAACCATTAACATGTAAAATTTTATTTACATTTATAATACTTCCGACAAAAAAATAATGTAAATACAATATGAACGAATTTTTTATTATATAAATTGAATAAGTATAACAAATTATGGAGTAGATGAGATAACTTAAGACATAATATAAATACAAAAAATATTTTTTAAAATAAATTATTGTGAAAAACTTTATACAATATAATACAATAAGAATATAACATAAAATTCGTTTTTATTTTTATTTGAATCACTATGAAAAACTATATAAAATAAAATATCATTCGAAAATAATATAAACACAACATGCATACACAATGTGTCAAAATATACATACAATGCTTATTTAATTTGTAAAAGTTTTAATAAATTTATAGTACTCTTAACCCATGAATATAGCACGAACATTAATATAATATGAATATATTAAAAATATGAAAAGAGAAAAACATGAACACAAGCTAAATACGGGATAAAAATAAGAATAAATTGAATAAGTAAAACAACTAATATCAAAAAAAAAAACATAAAATAAAATATAAATATACGAATACATCAAACTTTACATAAAATTAATTATTAATGTGTGAAAAATATTAAAGTTTATAATACTTAAGTAAATAAAAGAAATCATACAAATTATTTGATTGACTAAACTCCCAATACATATTTATGGCCAAATAATCCCTAATTTATTTGTTATTTTATTTCTTAAACATTTCTTTCAAATGACATAATTATGTAGTATAAACTCTCCCAGGTAATCACTTAAAAATGAACAAATAAATTCAAAACAGTCCCTTAGATGAATAATTATGTCGACACATGGAATCCCATATAGGCTCTACAGAGATAATTCCAATGAGATAAGTGGAAGAAATACTTCATTATCTAATCTTTTTTATCTTTGGCTTTATCATTATCAAAAAATAATTAGACCATAATTACTTCAGATAAACTTCTTAACAACCAAAGAAGTCATACAGGATTAAGACTCTTCTTGACAAAATCTAATGCCTTAATCGACTAAGAATCTGTCTATCTTTGGTTGTTTTATAGTTTCTTAAATAAGAATAATCTGCCAAATAAACTGTTGTAATTTTACTGCTTAAAAAGATATAAGTTTGTACGTCAAAATTTTCAGTTATCCATAAAAGTGCACAACTTATCTAGTAGAGATGTGTCAATACCTTAAACCACAATGCGTGGCACATTACAAGTTGTGCATCAACATACTTGTACAAATACTTGATTGCTCATGATTAGTTGCACCACTTAATATTTATATGAGATTTATACTTTAGTAAAAACTCTTTATAGTAAGTAACAATTGGCCAGCTATCCAAGAAAACAATACACTTTTTTCGTGGTTCTGTTTGTGTCTCTTCTCCTATAATTTGGAAACCCGTCTTCCCCGATAGTGGTATCATTATAAAACCTTTTTAGAAAATTCTTATCGCAAATTCCATCGCAAAGGTCATAGTCAGAATAATTCTTTAAGGGGGCTAAATAAAATTTTAATTTTTTATAGTTTATATCTTCATAATTTGTAAAGAATTAAATTAAATTTTTATAATTTTAGGGGGACCAAAGTGTAATTTTACCTTTACTAATTTAAAATTTTTAAAAAATCTTAAGGGCCTAAATAGCAATTTTACATTTTAAGGGGGGCCGGGGCCATGCCAGCCCCTCCAGCTGGTTTCGCCCCTGGACCTTTGCATCATATTTTGGGACATTACTCTATATACTTTGATCCTTTATCTGGAGATGATATATTTGCTGAGATAATTCTATTGAAGCAAGTGTTTTGAGGTAGTTATCCAAGTACTAACGATGGTGACTATTATGGTTAAAACTGCGAGAGACTGTTATTTCTGTTATTTATTATATTTGAAGTTAGCAATTTTTTTTTGGTTGGACGATTCGAGTATTCGTTTGAGTCCGAGACAAGTTAATATAGGTTATCAATGATAAATTTGATTAGTGGTGCTAAAATGAATAGATAATGACATAGAACAAACTTCATATGTGATCTATTATGTATAATGATTGAAAACAATCCTGGAGGTCATAGTATAAATGAATGATTCGATAGACTCCAGAGAAAAGTTCAAATGATATGTCAAATGATTTGTTGATGAAAAATGAATGTGAGATTGAATGTAACAATGTCATAGCTACAAATTGGTATTGATAATTAGTATGTTTTGAGTTTGGCATGATATATGTAGTTGTATTGTTTAAGCTATGGTTATGATAGTAAATTGGTTTAATTATGGTTTGTGTATCCTTTATATGTAAAATGGTTGTGAAATTGAGATGTAATTGGGAATTTTCATAGATAGATGTTAGTTGTATGTGCACTACGTATTATTGTCATTGTTACCATATGTCAACTTTCCTTAAATCATAAATGTACCGCTGAGCTCTATTGCTCACAGCGGGATTTGTTCTCATATATTTGCTAAACCGCTCATCCATCATTTCGAAGAAGGCTGCTTTTGCCTCTTCTCGGCCCTCAGACATGGGCCTTTTACTACTACTGGTTGTGGCTCGTTGCACAGAAGCTTGAGCTGTGCTCTCAGCTTCCTCAGACTCATCTCTCGCTTGGTTGGAAGACATTACTATATGAAAATACATTTAAGAGTGGTCAGGAGATATCACACTATCATGATTTATATAATGGCATATATAGGTAGACTCGTACTTGCTACGTTAGTCCGAGAATCGGCTAAACCGTAGCTCTGATACCACTAAATGTAACACCCTTACCCGTAACCATCGCCAAAACAGGGTTACGGAGCATTACCGAGACTTTCAGAACATTTTTCAGATAATTTACGCCAATTATTATTCATTAATCGAAATCATTCGCAGCGTCCCTTAAATGGACCTTCGAGGCCCAATATGAATTGTAGAAACAAGTAGGAACTTAGTCGAAACCTCTAAGGATTTTTTGCGAAATTACAAAAAAATTTTAAGTTGCAGGGCTCACATGCCCGTGTGGTCTAGGGACACGCCCGTGTGGTCAGGCCGTGTGGTCACACACGCTCGTGTCCCTAACCCATGTAACTCTCTGACTTGCAAAGCATGAAGAAATTGAAGTTACACGGCCAAGTCACACACCCGTGTGCTAGGCCGTGTGGCAAATTAAATTTTCGAAATTATGGTGCAGTTTTCACATGGTCATGTAACACACCCGTGTCCAAGGCCGTGTCAACCACACGGCTGAGACACACGCCCGTGTCTCTGCCCGTGTGCCCAATTCTGAGCATTCTGTTTCTCATTTTTGAGATGCAGGGGACACACAGCCAGGCCACACGCCCATGGGGTAGGCCGTGTGTCACACACGGCCTAGACACACGCCCGTGAGTCTACCCATGTAGAAAAAATAAAGCCATTTCCTAGCCTCATTTGTCACCCAAAACTTACCCCTTTCCTGCACCAAAACTCACTAACATATATCCACCAATCCAAGCATTAAAACCAAGCCAATTCTAGTACCTAGCATGGTATATTATCACATACAATTCATGTTTATAATTTTATTTACATGGAACATACACCTTAAGCATAATCCAATCAACCAACTTAGCACATAGGAATTTAATCATGGAATAACTTTATAAACATACTAAGTGAAACATCACTAGCCATTCCAATGGCTAGATTACAAAACATCACTTACAAGCCATCATTTGGCCAAATGAGCCTATACATGCCATTATACTAAAATGAGATAGTGGATAGTGTGATTGATGCTCCGACCGACCTCCAACCTTCGCGAGCTTACGAGCACTATAAAACAAAGAAAATTAAACGGGGTAAGCATTTTCATGCTTAACAAGTTCGTATAATGGGAATTAAACTTACCGGTTATATTTATTCATACAAGCATACATAACCATACCGTCCAAAATTTTTGGGTATGTAACACCCCTTACCCGTATTCAACGCCGAAATAGGGTACGAGGCATTACTTGGCTGATACGCAATCAATCATACAATTCCGAGACTTGACTTTCCTCTCCAAACCTAAAACTTTTATTAACACCTCTTGAACAATCCTACGAGGCGTAAATCACGCTTTAGGAATGGTTCGGGATCAAATCGAACTCTTTTAAAGATCTCTAGAAAAACTTAGAAAATTTTCACTAAACAATCCACACACCCGTGTGGAAGAATGGACACGCCCGTGTGGCATAACACATGCCCGTGTTCCACACTCGTATGGAGTTATTTTTCAATTCGAACCTACAGGGGTTTTCACACGGCCGGACACACGCCCGTGTCCCTCACACGGCCTCGACACACCCGTGTCTTAGCCTGTGTGCACAAAAACCTTGGCATTCTATTTCTGACGTCATCACCCCATAAGTGTCACATGGCCTAGGCACACGCTCGTGTCCTTCAACCGTGTGGCGAATTAAATTCCAAATTTCAGGTGCAGACTTCACACGGCCTGGGCACACGCCCATGTCCATGGCCGTGCCTTTCACATGGCTGAGACAAATGGCCGTGTCTCTGCCCGTGTGTTTATTACTAAGCATACTGACTTGTAAACCTAGCATGCAAGGGGACATACGGCCTAACCACACGCCCGTGTGTCTACCCGTGTGGACAAGAACAAGGCTATTTGCCAAGCTCATTCTATCACTCCAACTCATACAAGCTAAAGTCACATTCAACCATCAACCCATTCATGCATATTTAAACTAAGCAAACCAATCATGCACCTTGCACATTCATGAATAACCTCATCTTTTCATAGATTAATAAGAAAAAGCCACCAACTATAGCCTTATACAAAAGAGTTCATCTTTGAATGAGCCAACATATTTGGCCAAAACAATATGACATTCAACTAAGTCTAGTCCCTATACATGCCATACACAAAATGCTAAGTCTAACTATACCAAGATGAGCTGATAGTGTGGGTGATCCTTTGCTTATCTCCGTATCCCGAACTGGCTCTTCGACACTCTAAAACAAGGGAAAAGAGAGAAGAGAGTAAGCTTTAAGCTTAGTAAGTCTATATGTAAACAATAAGCATCATACCACATAATAGTCAGTCAACATTACATGCTATGTAAAAGCAATTCATATCCTCATAATCATGCTTACTCATTTCAAGCCTTATCACATCCCAAATACATATCATATGCTTTACTCACATTTACTTGCACATATGCCCTGTACTTATCACCAAAAAGCCACATGAAATCTACACTTAACAAGTTTCTCAATGAAACCTTCGGAATGCTACAAGATACCCGGTGGTTTCGCACACAGCCCACCATTCATCAATAAGAGGGTGGTATCGTACACAGCCCACCAACAATGATAATTACGGTGGTATCGCACATAGCCCACCAAAACGATAATAAATACAATGGTATCGCACATAGCCCATCGTTAATAAATAACAAGGTGGTATCGCACACAGCCCACCAAATTTACATATTTACGGATATTCATCCGTACTCATTATTTCTCTTCCGAAGGTTCATCCGAGAGTTTTCACATTTTTTACTATTTCTATAACTCTCACCAATAAGCAATTTCATCCACACAATGCATTAATAGTTAAAGCATTCGTAATAGAGATGTATCGTTTACACACAAACTTACCTCGGTGCAAAATATGTTAATTTGCGGCTTAGTCCGTAACCTTGCCTTTTCCCCGATCAAGGTCGTTTCCACGCTCTTCTCGATCTATAATAATAAAATTTACTCATTTAATCACTACATAATTCAAGACACTTCAAAATTTCTACTTTGGCAAAAATAACCGTTTTCCCCTTATTCCTTGGCAAAAATTATGATTTTATCCCTATGCTCGTAAATCATTTTTCATCAAATTTCCTCATTAAACAAGCCTAGCTGAACATTTATTTCTCTTATAACAATTCACAATTCCAATCATTTCATGCATTTACTACTCAATTTATAACCTTTACAAATGGGCCCTTTTTAGGTGTTTTGATGGAAACACCTTTCATAAAAGTTGTTTATTTAACAACCACCATTCATTTTCTTCCCTAAAAACTCAGCAAACAACACAAGCACTCACATGGAAAATCCCTAAACTTTCAACCATTTTACAAAATAGTCCTCTCATTAGCTAGCTTAAGCTTTAGGGGTTCCAAAAGTACAAAAATTATCAAGGAAGACCTCTAAAATCACTTACTTGCAAGAGAATAGCTTGGCTGAAAGTTTGAGCTTCAAAACCCCTATTTCTTGCTGAAAATTTCGGTGGAAGGAGAAGAGAAAATGAAAAAGATGATAGCCTTTTCTTTATTTAATCTTATTTTATTCAATTAAGTCACCAACTCACCTAACCATTGACCAATCCTCTAATTTGTCCCCTATGGCCGGCCATCACCTCCCCAATGGCATAATTTCACTTTAAGGACCTCCAATTTAATATTTTATAGCTATTAGACACCTCTAGCTTGTAAAATGAAACTTTCGCACTTTATGCGATTTAGTCCTTTTCGCAATTAAGCATGTAATCACCAAAATTATTGCACCAAAATTTTCATACACTCATATAATTATGCCATAACACATAAAATAATATTAAAACTAATTTATCCGACCTCAAATTAGTGGATCCGAAACCACTATTCCGACTAGCCCCAAAATCGGGCTGTTACAACTCTCCCCCTTTAGAGATTTTCGTCCCTGAAAATCTTACCGGTAAAAAGGTCTGGGTACTGTTCTCTCATGGCTTCTTCCGGTTCCCACATAGCCTCTTCTACACCGTGTTTTTGCCACAACACTTTCACTAAAGCTATACATTTGTTTCTCAACTGTTTAACCTCTCGAGCCAAAATCTTAATTGGTTCCTCTTCATAGGTCATATCTGGTCGAATCTCAATTTCGGTCAGAGGAATCACATGCGAAGGATCGAAACGATATCGTCGCAGCATAGACACATGAAACATGTTGTGTATTTTCTCCAACTCTGCCGGTAAGGCCAATCGGTAAGCTACTGGTCCAATCCTTTCAATAGCCTCATACGGCCCTATGAATCGTGGACTCAATTTGCCCTTTCGACCAAATCCCAATATTTTCTTCCACGGGGATACTTTCAGGAATACTCTATCACCCACCTGAAACTCAATTTCTTTCCTTTTTAAATCCGCGTATGACTTTTGTCGATTTGAAGCAGCTTTCAGACTATCACGGATCACTTTCACTTTCTCCTCGATTTCTTTAACTAGATCAACCCCGTGAATTTGCTTCTTACTAAGCTCGGTCTAATACAATGGAGTCTGACACTTGCGTCCATATAAGGCTTCGTATGGTGCCATCCGTATACTCGACTGATAACTATTGTTGTAGGCAAATTCAACCAAAGGTAGATATTTTTCCCAACTACCTTCGAACTCTAACACACAGCATCGGAGCATATCCTCAATAACTTGAATCACCCTTTCGGATTGGCCATCGATTTGAGGATGGAACGCAGTACTAAAATTTAGTTTTGTACCCAAGGCTATTTGCAACTTTTTCCAAAACCTCGAAGTGAACCTTGGATCTCTATCCGAGATAATGGATATAGGCACTCCATGTAATCTCACAACCTTGGCAATATACAGCTTAACCAACTTGTCAAGTAAGTAATCAACACGCACTGGTACAAATGAGCTTATTTCGTTAATCTATCAACGATGACCCACACAACATCTTTCTTTTTCGGAGTCATAGGTAACCCCGTTACAAAATCACTCGTAATTCGGTCCCACTTCCACTGGGAACCATCACTGGTTGAAGTAATCCCGAAGAACTTGATGCTCAGCTTTCACTTGTTGACAGATCAAACACCTTGTAACAAACTCAGAGATATCTCTTTTCATACCCTGCCACCAATACAACTTCTTCAAATCATTATACATTTTTGTGCTGCCCAGATGTACTGACAAACAACCATTGTGTGATTCATGTAAAATTATCTGAATCAACTCATCATCTTTAGGTACATAAACTCTGTCATGAAACATCAAACAATCATCTGAACCAACCCGAAAATCAGAGTCATTTCTCGATTTGCACTGAGCTCTCTTAACTTGCATCTCACTATCATTCCTTTGAGCTTCACGTATCTGCTGAAGAAATAATGGTCTAGCCCTCAACTCGGCCAATATAGAACCATCATTAGACAATGCTAAGATCGCACTCATGGCTCTCAAAGCATACAGGGACTTTCTGCTTAAGGCATCTGCAACCACATTCGCTTTCCCCGGATGGTAATCAATTACTAGCTCATAATCCTTAAATAATTCGAGCCACCGCCGTTGTCGCAAATTTAAATCTTTTTGGTTCATCAGGTACTTCAAACTTTTGTGATCGGTAAAGATTCGACACTTTTCACCATACAAATAATGACGCCAAATCTTCAAAGCGAACACAATCGCAACCAACTCTAAATCGTGAGTTAGATAATTCTTCTCATGCAGTTTTAGCTGTCTTGAGGCATAAGCTACTACTTTACCTCTTGCATCAACACACAGCCAAGACCATTTAATGACACATCACTGTAGACCACAAACTCCTTTCTCGACTCATGTTGTACTAAAACCGGGGCTTCAGTCAACAAAGCTTTCAGTTTCTCAAAACTCTGTTGGCATTTCTCGGTCCATTCAAACTTAACATCTTTATGTAACAGTCTCGTCATCGGGGTAGCAATCATGAAGAACCTTTCAAAAAACCGTCTGTAGTAACCCGCTAAACCCAAAAAGCTCCTAATCTCGGACACATTCCTTGGTGGTTTCCACTCCACAATAGCCGAGATCTTACTCGGATCAACTCTAATGCCATCACTCGACACAATGTGTCCTAAGAATCCGACCTCTCGGAGCCAAAACTCACTTTTGCTAAGCTTAGCATACAACTGCTTGTCTCTTAGAGTCTGCAAAATAGTTCTTAGGTGCTCCGCGTGCTCATTCTCATCCCGAGAATAAATTAGTATGTCGTCAATAAAAACGACTACGAATTTATCCAAGTACGGTCGGAAGATACGGTTCATTAAGTCCATGAATACCGCAGGGGCATTCGTTAAGCCAAAGGGCATGACGAGAAACTCGTAATGGCCATACCTCGTCCGAAATGCAGTTTTCGGCACATCTTGCTCCTTAACTCTCAACTGGTAATAGCCAGACCTCGGGTCTATCTTAGAGAACACTGTAGCTCCCTTCAATTGGTCGAACAGATCATCTATCCTTGGCAAAGGATACTTATTCTTCACTGTCACCTTGTTGAGATGTCTGTAGTCTACACACAGTTTCATCGACCCGTCTTTTTTCTTCACAAAAAGTACTAGAGCAACCCACGGTGAATATCTCGGTCTTGCAAAACCCTTATCCGTTAACTCTTGCAACTGAACCTTTAACTCTTTTAACTCTAACGGTGCCATTCTATACGGGGCAACTGAAATAGGTGCTGTATCCGGAACTAACTCAAGACCAAATTCGACCTCTCTAATTGGAGGCAACCCAGGTAACTTTTTTGGAAACACATCCGGATACTCGCACACCACAGGCACTGATTCAATCTTTACCTCTGACTCTTGAGTATTCAACACAAAGGCGAGATAGGATTGATACCCTTTTTTCATGTATTTCTCAGCTACCATAGGTGAAATCACTACAAGCATATTATCCAATTTACCTTATTCAACCCGAATGACATCTCCATTTACACATCTCAATTCAATAAACTTACTACCACAGTTTACTAAAACATTATGAGTAGTCAACCAATCCATGCCAAGAATTAGGTCAAATTCATCAAATGGCAACAACATGAGATTTGCCGGAAAACAATGACCTCTAATTGTCAAATGACAATTTCTACACACTTTGTCAACTAGCACATGTTTGCTTAACGGGTTTGAGACTTTTATCATAAATTCTGTAGATTCAACAATCTTACTCATGCTAGATACTAATTTCATGCAAATATAAGAATGGGTAGACCTTCGGATCAATCAAAGCAACAACAGAGATATCATGAAGAGAAAAAGTACCCGTTATCACATCTGGAGATGATGTCTCTTCGCGAGCGCGAATGGCATAAGTCCTTGTAGATGCTCTACCCTCTGATCTCGCCACAGAATATCTAGGCACACCTCTACTACTAGTCCCACTCCCCGGGTTCCTTTGTAGTGTACCCCTCGAAGGTGCATTGCTCGCCCTTACTTCTTGTTTTCTGTCTTTCTCATCTTTCTCAGGACAGTTTCGAATGAAGTGGTCGGATGAACCACACTTGTAGCAAGTTTAATTATTTCCCCAATACTCCCCAGTATGTTGCCTACCACAATTTGGACACTCCGGTTTATTTGACTTTGTATTACCCACGCTTGCCGTCGAGGTGGCTTGAACTCTCGAGCCCGAATATGTATTACCTCGATCTCATTGTGAATACCTAACTGAAGCAGTCGTCTGAGGGTTTGTTTCCTTGGACCTTTTTGATTGAGTCTGGAACGATTTGCTCATCGGCCTCTTTCTTGCATCTCAGGCCTCAATCATAGCTTTTCTCTTTTCCTTATTCAACTCTTCAGCCTTGTAGGATCTATCGACCAACACCATAAATTCTTTCAATTCCAAGATTCCAACTAGCAATCTAATATCCTCATTCAGTCCATCATCGAACCTCTTGCACATAATAGCTTCCGTAGACACACACTCTTGAGCATAGTTGCTGAGCATAACAAACTCGCGCTCATACTCTGCCACAGTCATCTTGTGTAACACCCCTTACTCGTAGGCATTACCTAACTTATCACACTCAACATCTCGAAACAGGCTATAAAGTTTCATTTAAACCCATCACTTGCTCATTCTCGGCCCACGAGGCCCTAATCATACCTCCGAGAGGTTTCAAAACTATTCCGGAAACTTTTACAAACTCGAGAAAACTTTTCTTTAAAACAGGGTCCACACGCCCGTGTTGGTCTAGGGACACGCCCGTGTGCCCCTAAGACATGCCCGTGTCTTCCACCCGTGGTCGATCCTGACCAATTTCACACGATCGGACACACGCCCGTGTCCCTAGCCCGTGTCTCTTACACGGCCTTGACACGCCCGTGTCTTAGCCCGTGTGCCAAAACCTTGGCATTCTGACTATGACGTCATCAACTCACTAAGGTCACACGGCCAAGGCACATTCCCGTGTCCTTAGCCCGTGTGTCGAATTAAATTCCTCAATTAATGTGCAGACTTCACACGGCTTGGGCACATGCCCATGTCCTAGGCCGTGTCTCCCACACGGCTGAGACACACGGCCGTGTCTCTTCCCGTGGAGCATCCTGATTTGCAAACCTAGTATATAATGGGACACACGGTCGATCCACACGCCCATAGGGCTGACCGTGTGTCACACACGGTCTAGACACACGCCCGTGTGCCTACCCGTGTGGACAATTAGAGGGATATCTACTAAGCCCTTTGTCACTCTACATAGCACACATACATACACCAATTCAACATCCACACACAAGGGCATACACTTCAAGATGATCACTTTCATTAAGCATAAGAGTTTACCGAGTGTCGGCCTAACTTAATAGACCATTAAAAAAAGACTTTAATACCTTACAAAGCCAACACTTTGGCCAACAATTACGACCTAACAAAATACTCGAGTCCTATACATGCCAGTATTCAAAACAAGTCTAAATTGTTATACCAAAGTGATGTCGGTAGTGTGATTTCTGAACTCCTACGTCCGCGTTCCTCGAGTTATCTTGGCAATACTACAAGGAGAAAGGTCAATGAAAAGGGTAAGCATAAAGCTTAGTAAGTTTGCATGGAAGTAAATAGCAACAATAAGCTCATAATATAATCCATCCATGGCATTAACTAACCATACACAAGTCATAGGCTTCTTGCCATACTTACTTACGATTGCCCTTATTTAGCACATACAGTGCCACACATCATAATCATTTCTTCGTGACTCATTCACGAGTACCTGTATTCACTCATTCACATGACTTAGTACAATTCTCATTTCTACTTCTACTCATCTACTTATCCCATTAATCACTAGGGATAGTCAAAGACGCATATTCGTCGTCATTAAGGTAGGTGCGAAGCCAATGCCACATCCCCGAGGTGGTCTTACATGGAGTCACCTCTAAATACCAATGCCATATCCCGGATATGGTCTTATATGGACTTTCACATCAAGTATCGATGCCATATCCCGGATATGGTCTTATACGGGATCTCAACTTGGTGCCGAGGCCATGTCCCGGACATGGTCTTATACGGGACCTTATCTATCTCGTCTCTCGATGATAGCATTTTTATATTCAATATGGTCCACTAGGACTTCATCATCTCATTCAACATTAACTACTCAATTTAATATAGCATCATGCATCAATATAATGCCAAGCATTCTCAACATGCTAATATAAATGTTGAATATATCACATACTAACTTACCTCGATTTCAAAATGAGCTACTTGTCGGTTTAGTCCAAGACTTTGTTCTTTCCCCGATCGAGGCGGATTCTCAGTTCTTCTTGCTCTATAATAGCAATTTAGCTCATTTTAATCACCACATTAATAAAAGCATTTCAATAATCATGCTTAGGCAAAATTATTATTTTGTCCATAGACTTTGGCAAAATGACCATTTTGCCCTTAAGCTCAGAAATAAATTCTAATCACATTTTCAACCTCAACGAGCCTAGGTGAACATTTAATGCTCTTAAAGATATCATCAAAAATCAACATTTCACATAATTGCTACCAATTTGTAACCTTTTCATCAAGGTCCAATTAGGTGTTTTCAAGACAACACCTTTCACAAAAGTTGTTCATCTAATAACTAAGACTCATTTTCTTCCATAAAAATGCAGCAAATAACAATGAAATCTCTCATGGAAACTCTCTAAACATTTCACCATATTGCACAATAGTCCCCTTATCTGAAAGCTTAAGCTTTAGGGGTCTCAAAAGTATAATTATCATTAAGAAAGATCATCAAAATCACTTACTAGAATGAAGGAGAGCTTGCTGAAAATTTTGAGCTTTCAACCCTCTATTTTGCTTGCAAAAATCGGTGGAGAAAGATGGAGAGAAAGATGATATATTTTCTTTCCTTATTCTAATATTAAACTAGCAATTAGTCCACCAAGCATCACCAACTTTGACCAACTTGGTCAATCCTTGTCCCCTATGGCCGGCCAAGCATTTATTGGGGGTCTAATTACCTTTTAAAGACCTCCAATTATCAATCTAAGGCTATTTGGTACCTTTAGCTTATAGAATGGAACTTTCACACTTAATGCGATTTAGTTCTTTTTCGCGATAAATCAAGAAATCGCTAAAATTAAAGTACCAAAATTCTCATGTACATATACCATCATGCTCTGACTCATAATATAACATGAAAATAAATTTCTCTAATTCTCGGATTAGTGATCCCGAGATCACTGTTCCGACTAGCCCCTAAATTAGGCTGTTACAATTCTCCCCCCTTAAGGATTTTCGTCCTCGAAAATCTTACCGGTGAAAATGTTGGGGTATTGGTTTCTCATCGTTTCCTCGGGCTCCCATGTAGCCTCTTCTATTCCGTGCCTTTGCCATAGGACTTTCACTAAGGCAATGCTTTTGTTTCTTAAATGCTTGACCTCTAGCGCCAAAATTCTAACCGGCTCTTCACCATAAGTCAAATCCGGTTGTATCTCTACCTCTGTCGGAACTATGACATGTGAAGGGTCTGAACGGTATCTGCGCAACATAGATACGTGAAAAACATCATGAATCTTTTCTAGCTCAGGTGGCAAGGCCAACCGATAAGCTACCAGTCCTATTCTCTTGGTAACTTCATAAGGTCCGATAAAGCGCGGACTTAATTTGCCCTTCCGACAAAATCTGAAGACCTTCCTCCAAGGTGATACTTTCAAGAACACTTTATCACCGACTTTGAATTCTATCTCTTTCCTTTTCAAATCTGAATAGGACTTCTGTCTATCTGAGGCGACTTTCAGACAATCTCGTATCACTTTCACTTTCTCTTCAGTTTCCCTAACCACGTCAACCCCATGAATCTGTTTCTCTTTGAGTTCTGACCAATACAAGGGCGTTCGGCATTTACGCCCATACAATGCCTCATAAGGCGCCATTTTCAAACTCGACTGAAAACTGTTGTTGTAGGCGAATTCCACCAATGGTAAGTATTTCTCCCAATTACCGTAGAATTCCAAAACACAACATCGAAGCATGTCTTCGAGCATCTGAATTACTCTTTCCGACTGCCCGTCGGTCTGTGGATGGAAAGCTGTACTGAAACTCAATTTTGTGCCCAAAACCTCTTGTAGCTTCTTCCAAAACCGTGACGTGAATCTCGAATCTCTATCCGAAATGATCGACAACGGCACTCCATGAAGTCTTACTATCTCTGACATGTACAAGTCCGCCAATTTATCAAGCGAATAGTCGACTCGCACTGGTATGAAATGGGCTGACTTTGAGAGTCTATCCACCACTACCCATACCGCATCTTTCTTCTTTGGAGTCAATGGTAAACCCGTCACGAAGTCCATGGTAATACGGTCCCATTTCCACTCAGGGACCATAATAGGCTGAAGTAAACCCGAAGGTACTTGGTGTTCAGCCTTCACTTGCTGACAAATCAGACACCTCAATACAAACTCGAAAATGTCTTTCTTCATACTAGGCCACCAATACCATTTCCTCAAATCATTGTATATTTTAGTGCTCCTGGGGTGCACAGTTAAACATCCGCTATGCGCTTCATGCAAAATCTTATGAATAAGCTTAACATTTCTAGGTACACAGACCCTATCTCGAAATGTCAAACATCTATCAGGATTTACTTGAAAGTCTGACTCAACAGTCGACTCAGATAAAACTCTCTTGGCTTGCAAACTGTTATCCTTTTTCTGTGCTTCACAAATCTCTTGGAGAAATAATGGTTTAGCCCTCAACTCGGCTAAAATGGAACCATCATCCAACAAAGCCATCTGAGTACTCATGGCTCTTAGTGTGAACAATGATTTTCTGCTCAAGGCATCGGCGACCACGTTCGCCTTCCCCAGATGGTAGTCAATCACCAATTCATAATTCTTAATCAGCTCTAACCACCTTCGTTGCCTCAAATTCAAGTCCTTTTGAGTCATCAAATATTTTAGGCTCTTATGGTCGGTGAAAATCCGACACCTTTTACCATATAAATGATGTCTCCAAATTTTTAACGCAAACACAATTGCGGCCAACTCTAAATCATGAGTCGGGTAATTCCTCTCGTGCGGCTTCAATTGCATAGAGGCGTATGCAATCACTTTACCTTCTTGCATAAGTATACAACCCAATCCATTTAGGGATGCATCACTGTAAACCACAAATTCTCTTCTCGATTTAGGTTGCACCAAAACATGAGCCTCTGTCAACAATGTCTTCAATTTCTCAAAACTCTGTTGGCACTTTTCTGTCCAATCAAACTTCACATCTTTTTGCAACAGTCTTGTCATCGGGGTAGCTATCATGGAAAACCCATTGACAAAACGCCTATAATAGCCAGCTAGGCCTAGAAAAATCCTTACTTCTGTCACACTCCTCGGCGGTTTCCAATCAACAATCACTGAAATCTTACTCGGGCCTACTCTAATTCCATCTCCCGAGATAATGTGCCCCAAAAATCCCACTTCTTTGAGCCAAAATTCACTCTTACTGAATTTGGCATACAATTGCTTTTCTCTCAAAACTTGTAGAACCACACTCGAATGCTCAGCATGTTCGTTCTCATCTTGGGAGTAGATAAGTATGTCGTCGATGAAGACCACGACAAATTTATCCAAGTATGGCCAAAAAATGCAATTAATCGAATCCATGAAGATCGCGGGGGCATTCGTTAGACCAAAAGGCATGACCAAAAATTCATAGTGGCCATACCTAGTCCTAAATGCGGTTTTCGGCACATCCGAGTCCTTGACTCTGAACTGATAGTACCCGGACCTCAAATCTATCTTGGAAAATATCGTGGCTCCCTTCAACTGATCAAATAGATCATCGATCATCGGCAACGGGTACTTGTTCTTCACAGTTACCTTATTGAGTTGTCGATAATCTATGCATAACCTCATAGAACCATCTTTCTTCCTCACGAATAAAACGGGAGCACCCCACGGAGAAAAACTCGGCCTTGCGAAACCTTTATCCGTTAGTTCTTGCAACTGCGCTTTTAGCTCCTTTAGCTCGGTTGGAGCCATTCAATATGGAGCAATAGAAATAGGGGCAGTACCCGGAGCTAACTCAATCCCAAATTCAATTTCTCTAACCGGAGGTAGCCCTGGCAACTCATCCGGGAAAACATCTGGGTACTCGCGTACTATAGGTACCAAATCCATTTTCAAATCACTTTCCTTAGTGTTCAACACAAAGGCAAGATAAGCCTCGTACCCCTTCCTCAAATACTTCTGAGTCAACAAAGTTGATATCACTACTGGTGATCTATCTGGTTTATCTGATTCAACACGAATAAGAATACCATTTTCACATTTCAACTCAATAAGCTTCTCCCCACAATTCACAATTACTCCATGAGTGACTAACCAATCCATTCCAAGGATGATATCAAACTCATCAAATGGTAATAACATAAGATCGAAAGGGAAACCATGACCCTTAATCATTAAAGGGCAACCCTTGCAAACTCTATCGACCAACACATACTTGCCTAGGGGATTAGACACTCTTATTACAAATTCGGTAGACTCTATAGGCATGCTCATGCTAGAGACTAATTTCATGCATATGTATGAGTGGGTAGATCCCGAATCAATTAAAGCTATAACATGAGTATCATAAAGAGAAAATGTACCCGTGATTACGTCAGAGGAAGATGCCTCTTCACGAGCACGAATGGCATATGTTCTCGCCGGTGCTCTACCCTCGACTCTAGCAGCTTGCTCTCTAGATGGATTCTTGCTGCCCATCTCATTTCCTGAGTTTCTCAGTGGTCTTCCCCTAGTAGTATTTCTCGGTCTTGCATTCTGCGACTTCTCTTTCTCGCCCACCTCGGGGAAAACTCTGATAAAGTGGTCTAAGGACCTACGTCTGAAACAGGCTTTCTCGTTTGCTCGGCACTCACTAGAATGGCGCCTACCACACTGTGGGCATTTCGGTCTACTTGGTCGAACATTGCCCACACTAGCAATTGATGTGGTTTGCCCTTTCGACCTCGAAAATTGTTTGCCCTTATTTTGGGTTAAAAACCCGGCTGAGGCAACTGATTGAGTAACAAAATCCCTTGATTTCTTAGATGAGGATTGGTGAGACTTATTCAGTTGTCTCTTCCTCAAGTCATGAGACTCATTCTCAGCTCTTTTCTTCTCCTTAGCCAACTCTTTGGCTTTACAGGCTTTATCTCCCAACACTGCAAATTCCTTTAGTTCGAGGACTCCCACGTATAAACAAATATCTTCATTTAATCCGTCCTCGAATCTCTTGAACATGATGGCCTCAGTAGACACGCACTCTCGGGCATACTTGCTAAGCCTTACGAACTCCCGTTCGTAGTCGGTCACTGACATACGGCCTTGCTTCAGTTCCAAGAACTCCTTCCTCTTATGGTCAATGAACCTCTGGCTGACGTACTTCTTTCGGTATTCCTCTAGGAAGAACTCCCAGCTAACTCTATCCCTTGGTACCACCGACACAAGGGTGTTCCACAATCGGTAGGCTGAATCTCTCAAGAGAGATACCGCGCACTTTAAGCACTCCTCAGGCATGCAGGACAACTCATCGAATGCCCTGATGGTATTCTCGAGCCAGAATTTCGCTCTCTCTAGGTCATCGTCCTTATTTGCCTGGAATTCTTCGACCCCTTGCTTCCAGATCTTATCGACCGTAGGCCTTTCTCTCCTCACTACCCAACCACTTGAGGTGCTACCGGAGCGGGTTGAGGAATTGGTGGGAGTGAAGGGGGTTGAGCATTTGGATTCGCTTGGGTATACTCCGTATACCAGTTGCTCATCATGTGGAGGAAGGCTTCTCGAGCCTCTTCCCTCTGATCCAAGGTCTCGGGTCTACTATTGGCTGGTGCGGTCCCTTGAGCGGGAGCCGGCGCGTTACTCGTAGCATCATCAGTTGCAGTTCTATCTGGATCAGAATCCATATACTACATAAAACACGATTTTTAAACGTTAGGAGCCATCACACTATCATTACTCAGTCACTCTTACATATGGCATGTATAGCTAGACTCGTACTTACGCTACGTTAGTCCTAGAATCGACTAAACCGTAGCTCTGATACCAATAAATGTAACACCCCTCACCCGTATCCGAAGCCAGGACCAGGTTTGAGGCATTACCTAACTTATCACACTTAACATCTTGAAACGGGGTATAAAGTTTCATTTAAACCCATCACTAGCTCATTCTCGGCCCACGAGGCCCTAATCATACCTCCAAGAGGTTACAAAACTATTCTGGGAACTTTTACGAACTCGAGAAACCTTTTCTTTAAAACAGGGGCCACACGCCCGTGTTGGTCTAGGGACACGCCCATGTGCCCCTAAGACATGCCCATGTCTTCCACCCGTGGTCGATCCTGACCAATTTCACACGGCCAGACACACGCCCGTGTCCCTGGCCCGTGTCTCTCACACGGCCTTGACATGCCCGTGTCTTAGCCCGTGTGCCAAAACCTTAGCATTCTGACTATGACATCATCAACTCACTAAGGTCACACGGCCAAGGCACACGCCCGTGTCCTTAGCCCGTGTGTCGAGTTAAATTCCTCAATTAATGTGCAGACTTCACACGGCCTGGGCACACGCCCATGTCCTAGGCCGTGTCTCCCATACGGCTGAGATACACGGCCGTGTCTCTGCCCATGGAGCATCCTGATTTGCAAACCTAGTATATAATGGGACACACGGTCTAGACACACGCCCGTGTGCCTACCCGTGTGGACAATTAGAGGGCTATCTACTAAGCCCTTTGTCACCCTACATTGCACACATACATACACCAATTCAACATCCATACACAAGGGCATACACTTCAAGAGAATCACTTTCATTGAGCATAAGAGTTTACCGAGTATCGGCCTAACTTAATAGACCATTACAAAAAGACTTTAATACCTTACAAAGCCAACACTTTGGCCAACAATTACGACCTAACAAAATACTCGAGTCCTATACATGCCATTATTCAAAATAAGTCTAAATTATTATACCAAAGTGATGTCGATAGTGTGATTTCCTAACTCCTACGTCCACGTTCCTCGAGTTATCTTGGCAATACTACAAGGAGAAAGGGCAATGAAAAGGGTAAGCATAAAGCTTAGTAAGTTTGCATGGAAGTAAATAGAACTAATAAGCTCATAATATAATCCATCCATGGCATTAACTAACCATACACAAGTCATAGGCTTCTTGCCACACTTACTTACGATTGCCCTTATTTAGCACATACCGTGCCACACATCGTAATCATTTCTTCGTGACTTATTCACGAGTACCTGTATTCACTCATTCACATGACTTAGTACAATTCTCATTTCTACTTCTACTCATCTACTTATCCCATTAATCACTAGGGATAGTCAAAGACGCATATTCGTCATCATTAAGGTAGGTGCGAAGCCAATGCCACATCACCGAGGTGGTCTTATATGGAGTCACCTCTAAATGCCAATGCCATATCCCGGATATGGTCTTATATGGACTTTCACATCAAGTATCGATGCCATATCCCGGATATGGTCTTATACGACTTCTATGTTCACTACCGAAGCCATATCCCGAATATGGTCTTATACGGGATCTCAACTCGGTGCCGATGCCATGTCCCCGACATGGTCTTATACGGGACCTTATCTATCTCGTCTCTCGATGATAGCATTTTCATATTCAATATGGTCCACTAGGACTTCATCATCTCATTCAACATTAACTACTCAATTTAATAGAGCATCATGCATCAATATAATGCCAAGCATTCTCAACATGCTAATATAAATGTTGAATCTATCACATACAAACTTACCTCGATTTCAAAATGAGCTAACTCGTCGATTTAATCCAAGACTTTGTTCTTTCCCCGATCGAGGCAGATTCTCGGTTCTTCTTGCTCTATAATAGCAATTTAGCTCATTTTTTAATCACCACATTAATAAAAGTATTTCAATAATCATGTTTAGGTAAAATTAATATTTTGCCCCTAGACTTTGGCAAAATGACCATTTTGCCCCTAGGCTTGGAAATAAATTCTAATCACATTTTCAACCTCAACGAGCCTAGGTGAACATTTAATGCTCTTAAAGATATCATCAAAAATCAACATTTCACATAATTGCTACCAATTTGTAACCTTTTTATCAAGGTCCAATTAGGTGTTTTCAAGACAACACCTTTCACAAAAGTTGTTCATCTAACAACTAAGACTCATTTTCTTCCATAAAAATGCAGTAAATAACAATGAAAGCTCTCATGGCAACTCTCTAAACATTTCACCATATTACACAATAGTCCCCTCATTTGAAAGCTTAAGCTTTAGGGGTTTTAAAAGTACAATTATCATTAAGAAAGATCATCAAAATCACTTACTAGAATGAAGGAGAGCTTGCTGAAAATTTTGAGCTTTCAACCCTCTATTTTGCTTGCAAAAATCGGTGGAGAAAGATGGAGAGAAAGATGATATCTTTTCTTTCCTTATTCTAATATTAAACTAGCAATTAGTCCACCAAACATCACCAACTTTGACCAACTTGGTCAATCCTTGTCCCCTATGGCCGGCCAAGCATTTATTGGGGGTCTAATTGCCTTTTAAAGACATACAATTGTCAATCTAAGGCTGTTTGGTACCTTTAGCTTATAGAATGGAACTTTCGCACTTAATGCAATTTAGTCCTTTTTCGCGATAAATCAAGAAATCGCTAAAATTAAAGTACCAAAATTCTCATGTACATATACCATCATGCTCTGACTCATAATATAACATGAAAATAAATTTCTCTAAATCTCAGATTAGTGATCCCGAGATCACTGCTCCAACTAGCCCCTAAATCGGGCTGTTACATCTTGCCTTTCTTCAATTCAAGAAACTCCTTCCGCTTCTGATCAATAAATTGCTGACTTATGTACTTCTTTCGGAACTCTTCTAAGAAGAAGTCCTATGTCACTCTCCCCAGCGGTATGCCGAGTCCCTCCATAATGACACAACACATTTTAAGCTTTCCTCAGGCGTGCAAGAGAGTTCATCGAATACCCACATAGAGTTCTCAAGCCAGAACTCTGCTTGCTCAGGGTCATCATCTATGTTGGCTCTAAATTCCTCGCCCCCTTGCTTTCGAAGCTTATCAACCGGGGGTTTAGTCATACTTACTAAGTCTAAACCTTGAGGAGCCATGGGGACTGGCTGAGGTATAGGCGGGGGTGGAGGAGGTTGAGCATTTAGGTTTGCTCGTACAAACTCAGTGTACCAGTTACTCATCATGTAGGGAAAGGCTTCCTGAGCCTCTTCTCATTGACCCAAAGTCTCGGGTCTACTTTCTATAGGCGTGGTCCCATGCGCGGGAGCCAGCGCTTTACTAGCAGCGTCATCAGCAGCAGCTCGGTCGGGATCCATTTTCTATACGAAAACACAGTTTAATATTATCAGGAGTCACCACACTATCAATATATTTATGGCATGTATAGCTAGACTCTCACACACGCTACGGTAGTCCAAAAATCGACTAAATCATAGCTCTGATACCGCTAAATGTAACACCCCTTACCCATATTCAACACCGGAATAGGGTACGAGGCATTACTTGGCTAATACGCAATCAATCATACAATTCTGAGACTTGACTTTCCTCTCCAAACTTAAAATTCTATTAACACCTCTTGAACAAGCCTACGAGGCGTAAATCACGCTTTAGGAATGGTTAGGGATCAAATCGGACTCTTTTAAAGATCTTTAAAAAGAATTAGAAAATTTTCACTAAACCATCCACACGCCCGTGTGGAAGAATGGACACGCCCGTGTGGCATAACACATGCCTGTGTTCCACCCTCGTGTGGAATTATTTTTCAATTCGAACCTACAGGGGTTTTCACACGGCCGGACACACACCCGTGTCCCTCACACGGCCTCGACACTCCCGTGTCTTAGACCGTGTGCCAAAAACCTTGGAATTATGTTTCTGACGTCATCACCCCATAAATGTCACACGGCCTAGGCACACGCCCGTGTCCTTCGACCGTGTGGCGATTAAATTCCAAATATCAGGTGCAGACTTCACACGGCCTAGGCACACGCCCATGTCCATGGTCGTGCTTTCCTCACGGCTGAGACACATGGCCATATCTCTGCCCGTGTGTTTATTACTAAGCATACTGACTTGTAAACCTAGCATGCAAGGGGACACACGGCCTAACCACACGCCCATGAAGTTGACAGTGTGTCACACACGGTCTAGACACACGCTCGTGTGTCTACCCGTGTAGACAAGAACAAGGCTATTTGCCAAGCTTATTCTATCACCCCAACTCATACAAGCTAAATTAAAATTCAACCATCAACCCATTCATGCATATTTAAACTAAGCAAACCAATCATGCACCTTGCACATTCATGAATAACCTCATCTTTTCATAGATTAATAAGAAAGAGCCACCAACTATGGCCTTATACAAAAGAGTTCATCTTTGAATGAGCCAACACATTTGGCCAAAACAATATGGCATTCAACTAAGTCTAGTCCCTATACATGCCATACACAAAATGCTAAGTCTAACTATACCAAGATGAGCTGATAGTGTGGGTGATCCTTTGCTTATCTCCGTATCCCGAACTGGCTCTTCGACACTCTAAAACAAGGGAAAAGAGAGAAGGGAGTAAGCTTTAAGCTTAGTAAGTCTATATGTAAACAATAAGCATCATACCACATAATAGTAAGTCAACATTACATGCCATGTAAAAGCAATTCATATCCTCATAATCATGCTTACTCATTTCAAGCCTTATTACATCCCAAATACATATCATACGCTTTACTCACATTTACTTGCACATATGCCCTGCACTTATCACCAAAAAGCCACATGAAATCTACACTTAACAAGTTTCTCGATGAACCCTTCGGAAAGCTACAAGATACCCGGTGGTTTCGCACATAGCCCACCATTCATCAATAATAGGGTGGTATCGCACACAGCCCACGAACAATGATAATTACGGTGGTATCGCACATAGCCCACCAAAACGATAATAAATATGATGGTATCTCACATAGCCCATCGTTAATAAATAACAAGGTGGTATCGCACACAGCCTACCAAATTTTCATATTTACAGATATTCATCCGTACTTATTGTTTCTCTTCCGATGGTTCATCCAAGAGTTTTCACATTTTCTACTATTTCAATAACTCTCACCAATAAGCAATTTCATCCACACAATGCATTAATAGTTAAAGCATCCGTAATTGAGATGTATCGTTTACACACAAACTTACCTCGGTGCAAAATATGTTAATTTGCGGCTTAGTCCGTAACCGTGCCTTTTCCCCGGTCAAGGTTGTTTCCGCGCTCTTCTCAATCTATAATAATAAAATTTACTCATTTAATCACTACATAATTCAAGACACTTCAAAATTTCTACTTTGGCAAAAATGACCGTTTTGCCCTTATACCTTAGCAAAAATTACGATTTTGTCCCTATGCCCGTAAATCATTTTTCATCAAATTTCCTTATTAAACAAGCCTATCTGAACATTTATTTCTCTTATAACAATTCACAAATCCAATCATTTCATGCATTTACTACTCAATTTATAACCTTTACAAATGGGCCCTTTTTAGGTGTTTTGATGGAAACACCTTTCACAAAAGTTGTTTATTTAACTACCACCATTCATTTTCTTCCCTAAAAACTCAGCAAACAACACAAGCCCTCACATGGAAAATCCCTAAACTTTCAACCATTTTACAAAATAGTCCTCTCATTAGCTAGCTTAAGATTTAGGGGTTCCAAAAGTACAAAAATTATAAATGAAGACCTCTAAAATCACTTACTTGCAAGAGAATTGTAACACCCCTAACCCGTATCCGTCGCCGAACTAGGGTCACGAGGCATTACTGAACATAAGTACTGTTCCGAACATTCTCAAGCTAACACAGGTCATATTCATATTTACATGTAAAGCATATAATTAATTAAATATTACACATACATTATATAAAACATATTATATATATGAATTATAGATTCATCACTTTATTGATAAGCAATTACAAAAAAAAATAAAAGTCAAACTTTATTTTCTTAATTCTAAACGTGAGCATATTTATCCAAATAAATAGTATCATAAGACACATTTTTTTTTAACATATATGGTATTATATACTACCTATTATGCCAATTACGTAAGCCTCTGTAACATCCTGAATAGGGCCTATGCATTTTCAGTTTAATTGTACGAAATGTCAAGTCTCAAGTACTATGAATAAATTTTTGAATATTTTGGAAACCTAGAAATGCATGGAAATGGAAATGAACATTTTTGGAAACTTGAACATTTTGGAAACCTGAACATTTTGGAAACCCGAACATTTTAGAAACTGAAATGTAAGAAAATGGTCAACAAACAGAGCTTGATCGAAAATTTTAGGAAACTTAGAAATGATGCGAAATGTCAAATTTTAAAGTTCAAAATAGGAAATAAGGGCTAGAGGGCCTTAAAAGAAAAAGTTGGAGAAGTTTGACACACAAACAGCTTGGAAAAGTGGCTCTAAGATGCCACTTAGGGCCTAAGGAAGTGGCGTCACATGCAGGAAATAGGCCTGAGTTCGAGTCACTTGAGAAGCAAATAAATAAGTTTTATTTTTGCTTCCGTAAGGCTGAGGTGGACGGCATGGGTTTCTAGAAAAGGAAGAGTTTTATTTGCATAAATATGTGAATAATAAGTGATAAATAAAGGATTTTCTTTTAAGAAAATTGAGGAGATAATTGATGGATTAAAGGCTTTTATCTTTTAAATAAAAGAGATAATATTATCAAAAAGAGGAGTGGTGGCCAAGTAAGGGACTCCTAGGCTGATAATTTCGGCTATAAAAGGAGGGCAGGAGGGCTACTCATCAACTTTTGCTTTCTCTTCCTCTGTCTTAGAAATTTTCCTAGCTCTCTCCCCCTCTCTGCGAATTTTTCTTTAAGCAAAATCCATCTCCTCTTCTTCTATTTTCTTCTCTGTTTCTACTGTCAAAGCCGAATCTTTATTGATTCTAAGTAAAGGAGCAATCAACTACGACATCTAAAGGGGTCTACAACTGTCGAATATAAGGATCAAGGATCTAAGGTAAGATAAATTTATTTGATTAAAGGTTATGATGTATATGTTAGATTAAATCTAACATGAAGATTTCGACAGCATATATAGGGCAAGGAATCCTCTTCAGATTTGGAAAGCGTAAGGTAAGTACATAGATCTAATCGGCCAAGGCTTATTTTTGGTATTTAGAATTATTTTTCATTTATTCTAAAGTCAGAAACTGACATAATTACATGATTTGGTGGCTAGCCGATTTAAGGAAGAAGTACTATCAATTTTCGGCATTTGATTTACAATCTTTCAAATTCGGCAACAAGGTGAGTAATACAAATCCTACTAGGATTTGGTTATTAAGCCAAATAGGTTTGTTAATATGTTTTAATGGTTGGCCGAATATAGGAGTTAAAGATCTAGATCGGTAGATCGTTCTTCGGGATTTCAAGGAATCTAATAAGCAAATCAGGTGTGTACTCACACTAACTTTCGATATATCATATGGCAATTATTTTTAATATATGAATATGCATAAGAATGTGAATGTGGCTAAATGCCATAAATGTGGTAAAAGTACCCAGGTACGTTTCCTACTTTTGATAGGATTATGAATATGTATATTGTTACATGTGAATAATGAGAAATTAAGTATGTTATGCATGATGATAAAATATATGGGGCATTCGGGATCTATGTGAAAGGGAAGAAGGTGTTGACTTGGTCTCACCAACGAATATGGTGACTACGGTCACAAAATTTGAATATGGTAACCGGTTACATTATCCGAATTTGGTAACTTCGGTTACATTATTTGAATATGGTGTCTAATGACACAAATTATATGGGCGATGAGCACGTCGATCGCAATGATCGCTTCGATGTGTGTGTAGCGGATGGAGGGTTGACTTAGTAGTCCCCACGGTGTGATTGGCGTGTACGGGTGGTGTGTAGCGGATGGACAAATAGGCTTGGGTTTGGGTTGCATCATTCTTTTTATGAATATGTCTTTGATATGAACATGTATGCCTGAATTGTTGAATGTTAGTTTGTGTACACATTGAGTCTGTTGACTCACCCCGTTGTGGGAACTATTTTCAGGTGATGAACAGTGACGGACCGGGACGGTAGATCTTGAGGTGGCCATGCATCAATTGAGGAATTTATTTAATTTGGACTTTATTTCTTTTTAGTATCTTTAATTTTATTATTGGGTTTTACTTGATGTAATAAGGCCACAAGGCCCAGATGGATTTTCTTATTTTTGCTTTATTTTTAATTATTTTGCTACAAACGATTGTTGGATTAAATTTTAAGTGAAATATATTTTTATAAACTTTAAAAATTATTTTGTCACCTTAATAAAAATTGGATTTTCCAATAAATCAAATGGGTTCCCAATCTGAGCCCAATCCACAACAACATTTTTCTAAAAAAAAAAAATTATGCAAATTTTCTCTAAGTAACAAAGAATTTGAAAACCGGTTTACTTAAGGAATAAGCCAGATCCGGTTCAGGCTCGTGGGCCGGGTGTGGGGTGTTTCAGCCTCACATATGCATATTCACTTACATTAAAAATCGAATCATAATGTCAAGCATCATTCAATTACGCACAAATACATATATGCATATCAATACATGCAATCAACATCATGCTCTTTTGTTAAGCCAAGTTACAAGTCCTTTACAAACCTAAAATATCATAATAATTTCTTACTATATATATTCGAACTTAATATATATATATTTATGTCATCAAATGCTCATTTACATATTAACATCTATATTAAACATAAAAACCAATTTAATGTATATATACTTTATCTATACCCAACCAAAACCGAATCATCTAAACATACTCGTGATAATATATACTCACCATGAACGACTCATCAACCACAATCAAGTCCGCCAATCATTTTCAAGCTATTTCCAAACGTATAGCACCAATTACACATACCATTCTTTCATTTCATATAACATTATAATCAAAACGGGTTAAACCATTATCAAACATAACTAAATTCAAACTTTGAAATTAAGTCATTTTCGCTATCTCAAATTATACATATCCAAGATCAAACAAAATACATATTAGCCTATACATGCCATAAGTTCGAAAATAGACTTTTAAAAGTACCGAAGGTTGACGATAGTGTAGATGACTTCTCTGACGATCCCCGAGCTCATAACTTACAACAAAATCTATAAAACAGAGTAACAAAGACGCACACAGAGTAAGCAAACTTAGCTTAATAAGTCATAAGCAATTTAACATTCAAAATAATAATAAAAAATTTAAAGACAAACCAAATTATAACATTAATGTTGTACATTATCTCGATCATATCATCTCATTTATTTATTCATAACTTATACTTTTACACAAAAGGGTTACCTTGGCCGAATGACAATAATTCACATTTATCATAATATCATTCAAATATATATATACTCATGAATCAAACTCAACTTTATAAGCCAACATCACTCATTTGGTCGATTATAGAAAATCAAATATAATATCACAAATGTGCATATCTATATGGTCGACTATGTAAGATAAAAATTTAACATCACCTATGTACTTACTTATATTGTCGAATATACAAATTCAGTTATAATATCACATTTGTGCATACCTTCATGGCCGAATATTCAAGATCCAATATAACATCACATATGTACATACCTATGTGGCCGAATATATATACAAGACCATTTAGCTCAATTTTACTTGCTCAATTTCCACATCAACTTGAAATCTTATAAGCATAGGCTTGAAAATAAATCATCGGTATAAAACCTGCTAGGCATAAGCCTGAATCACACACCGGCACAAGGCCTGCTAGACACAAAGTCTGATATTATTCACTGGCAATAAGCCTGCTAGGCATAAAGCCTAATTACATTCACCAGCATAAAGCTTGCTAGGCTCAAAGCCCGAATATCACTATTATAATGCTGTCTCGTACACAATTCATATAACAAAAACTCCATATATTCCATATGGATCATACAAACTTTTAAATGATATAACTCTGTCGAATTAAACTCAAATACAATATTTCTATGCTTAACCACATTCGACTAGCTCTTTTATGAATCAATAGATTCCAAACAACATATTAAACTAAGTTATATAAAAAATAAATGATGTTTAATTGCTTAAAGACTTACCTCAGACGATGAAAAACTGGTACGGATCGGCTAGTCAACAACTTTACTTTTCCCCCGATCTAAATCCGATTTTCTCTTTTCTTGATCTAAATTAATATAAATTAAACTTATTAAATCAAATTTCAACTAAATTCATCCAAAAACACACAAATGGGCAAATTTCAATTTTACCCCTGATATTTCACATTTTTCACAATTTAGTCCCTATTGCATAAAACACAAAATATGCAAAATCTCACTACAACATAGTTAGGCCGAATATTCCTTATTCTCATACTAGTCCATTTATTTCATTTATTTCACATTTTAGTCCCTCAATTTATTATTTTCACAATTTAGTCCTAATTACTCAAAATCATTAAAAACTCCAATACCAAACATGTTAATCTAAAACACATTTTTAATATTTCATCATCAAACATCACAAAACACAAATATTCATCAATGACATAACTCAAAACATTCATCAAAATCAAAAATTTTAGCATGGGTCTTGTAGATAACTTAGTAACGATCTCAAAAACATAAAAATTATCAAAAACCGAGCTAATTGCATACCTTGATTGAGCTTAATAAGTTGTCGAACTCTTAAAGCTTTCTTTTGTTTCTTATTTTCTTTAGTTTCGGCAATAACAAAGAACATGCATGGTTGTTTTTAATTTATGTTATAATATATACATATTATTACTTATATTATAACTTTAATTATTATATTATTATTTCCACCCACTAACTAGTGACCGAATGTGTCCATGCCAATTTCAATGGTATAATTGCATTATAAGTACTCCACATTAAAAGAACAAAGGAATTAGGCACTTTAATAATTAGCATGCAAATTTTTACATTTTATGCGATTAAGCCCTTTTATTAAATCGGGCACTCAAACAACAAAATTAAAACACAAAAATTTCACAGATATAAATTCACACAAAATAAACACATAAAATATTTTTAAAATATTTTTCTGACTCGGATTCATGGTCCCGAAACCATCGTTCCGATTAGGGTCTAAATTGGGTTGTTACAAGAATAGCTTGGCTGAAAGTTTGAGCTTCAAAACTCCTATTTCTTGCTGAAAATTTCGGTGGAAGGAGAAGAGAAAATGAAAAAGATGATAGCCTTTTCTTTATTTAATCTTACTTTATTCAATTAAGTCACCAACTCACATAACCATTGACCAAGCCTCTAATTTGTCCCCTATGGCCGGCCATCACTTCCCCAATGGCCTAGTTGCACTTTAAGGACCTCCAATTTAATATTCTATAGCTATTAGACACCTCTAGCTTGTAAAATGAAACTTTTGCACTTTATGCGATTTAGTCCTTTTCGCAATTAAGCATACAATCACCAAAATTATTGCACCAAAATTTTCATACACTCATATAATTATGCCATAACACATAAAATAATATTAAAACTAATTTATCCGACCTCAAATTAGTGGCTCTGAAACCACTATTTCGACTAGCCCCAAAATCGAGTTGTTACAGGGTAAATTTACCTAAACATATACACTTAATCAAACAAGTTAGTCACATAACATCATATGAATATCAAGTAAACATAGATGAGCTCATCGCATTATAAACTTCTATTTAGTTTCACCTTTCCGTATTTCAAGAATCTTCCCCATTGAACTATTGAAATTTCAATAGACATTCGGGTAGTATACACAAAGTATACATATCAACTATCCGTCAATTCATGTTCAAAAGTATCCATTTGGCATATGATCATAAAGCACACTCTCAAGCCACATATTTTATAACAGGATTACCCGTCCAGGCTAAATCCTTTCTATTGCATGTGCTCTAAAGAGCTTGATTTGGATTATCCGTCTGGGCTAAACCCTATCAGCAACATATGCAGTATTATACTCTTTTCGAGAAATCATCTGATTCCATCGAATTTCAACATTCAATCGGGACATAGCATTTTATCATCATTTTCTAATTTGTGGTCATTTCATAATGTATATCTTCACATACACATCAACACAATCATACAATTCAATTCAAGCACATTAACATACATATTTAGGTTACACGAACTTCCCTTGACAATTGTTCGTATTTAAATTTCAACTAAATCGAAACCTTTTGTTTCCCTCTATCTAGTTTGGTAGTTGGCCTTTCCGGGTCTATATAAACAAATTTAACTATCAATTTATCACATTTCATATACATTTGCAGTCAATTACATCATAGGAAAAATTACCATTTTACCCCTATACTTTTCAAAAATTCTAATTTCATCCTTAGGCTCGAAAAATGAAATTCATGAAATTTAACCCTCTTCCCAAGCCTAACCGAAATATATATACTACATTTACAGCACATACATTTCACAAATTTCAAAATTTTCCATGGGTTTTACCACCTTTTCATTTTAGTCCATAAATCAAGTTTTCATCAAAAATTGCTTTGTAAAAGTTGTTTATCTATGAATAACTTTTCATTTTCTATCATACATTTCTAATTTTCAGCATATTCATCCATGACCCAAATTTCATACCTTAATAACTTTTCAAATAAATCCCCTAAATAGAAAGATTAGACTACCCCGATTCCAAAAATATAAAAATTTCTAAAAACGGGACTTGATTTCATACCTTATTGAGCTTGGAAAGTTTTCATCCTCTCTCCTAGGGTTTCCATAGAAATTTTTGGAAAGATGATATGAAAATAGATGATTTTTTTCTTTTTAATTAATTATCATCTATTAATTTTATTGATTTCCTATTTAGTCCCTACCCTTTTCTAATTTTTCCATGGATGAGTCTTTAAAATATCTACTAACTACTCTTCAATGGTCTAATTACCATATAAGGACCTTAAGTTTTGAATTCCATATCTATTTGATACCTATAGCTACTAGAACCCAACTTTTGCATTTTATGCAATTTAGTCCTTTCCCTAATTAAACACACAATCGGTAAAATTTTCGTATCAAAATTTTCATGTGACCTTTCTATCATGATATCAACCATAAAATAAAATAAAATAATTTTTTATTTTTGGCTCGGATTTATGGTCCTGAAACCACTGTTCCGATCTCACCGAAAATGGGTTGTTACAATACCGCACATCCAAAAATTGTAAGATGGGAAATATTTGGCTCTTGACCAAAAATAAATTGTAATGGGGAGTATTTATAATTTATTGGCTTGATGCGTACAACATGTAAATCAATACAATCTCATGTTAAAATAGAAAGTTTTGTTCTCATAAGTAATGATTTAACTATTAGTTGGAGGCATTTGATAAACAATTCAACTAAATCATTTTGTGTGTGAACATGAGCTACAGGATGTTCAACTTTTATCCCAATTGACATGCAATAATCATTGAAAACTTGGGATGAACATTAGCAAGATGAATTGTTTTAGTTGCATAATCTGAAATTAATCATTTAAACAAGCAATCTCGCAAATGACAGGTTGCGAGTTAATAACGCATGTGATTATTTTATAGATGTATCTACCAAAATCATATAATATCAAAACCATCCACATGGTGGATGAATGGGCCCATATTCATTTCAGAAGTACAAGACATTAAATCTCAACTTTAGCTAGTGAGTTTCTAAGAACCAATTTTTTATTGAGAACAAGCAACAAATGAGAATTCTTTAAATTAAAGAATCTTTTGGTTCTTTAATGGATGTCCATATGAATTCTCAATTAATTTTCGCATCATATACGATCTAGGATGGTCTAACTGGTCACGCCAAGTAGTAAATGCATTTGTATTAGTAAACTTCTGGTTTACTTTAACATGTTTTTCAATTGTACTAAATTGTAAATTGTAACAAATTGATAATTTTATTATCATTCCTTTTAATTTGTATCCACATATAAGTACTATTGTGACATTTACTACTGGAAATGTCTAAATCAATGTGAAGTCTATAATGCCACCAAGTAAATAAATATAATTTCTAAATAATTATATGCAATATTCACTTCAGGGAATATGCCAAACTCTTCAAATGCCCAAAAATCTATTAATAGCAAACTTTGAGAGTGGATCTTATTTTTCAGGTGTACAATAGGTACATAACCAATGACTTTTCATACATAAGTTTTCTCTCTTGCAAGTTCTCATCAGTAATATTTTACCGCATTATTTTAATTGAGAACTTATTCTGAATACTGTAGAGTTATACTCACAATTTTTTTTAAAAAAAAAAACTTGCAACTTTAGGTGCATCCAACCATAATAAGCTTTAGATAGAATTATCATATTCTATCGCTCATAAGCAGATCTTTCACAGTCAAATATTTTGCTTTCAACCCTTTAATAGGGATGATGACAAAAGAATATCACAAAGATTATAAAATAAATATAAATTAATAACCCAATTCCCTTTTTTTATTCATATGAAATATAATATTTTCCTCATTCACAATCTCAATATGAGATCCATTACAAATAACTTTTAAAAGTAATGTATTAACCATCACAAATTTTGTGCTTTTAAGATAGTGATATATTAGCTCTTCTGGAGCTTTCAACTAATTTTGTACTATCAAATATTGGAATAATATTTGTTTGTTTCAGTACCAAATAAGTTAAATATTTTCTATCTGTAATGATAGAATTCATTACTACATTTTCATATCTTTCTCAAAGAATATTAGCAGAAACAAAATATTTGGGCATACACCACATATGTGACCAATAATCTTTTCATATCACATTGATAACAAAAGTTATCTTTGCCCTTTGAAAAGTTATCTTGAGAACTCTCATTGTTCTCTTATTTATTATTATGTTCCCACTTTTAGTGGTCCATGAGTATATCTTTTATTTTCTTTATGTTTACATTCACTTCGGGGAATGCAACAAATCTGGTAGGACAGACTTCTAAACGTCTCTATTGATTTTTTATTTCATAATCAACATCGTAAACATACGTGGATTTTAAATCAGAATCTATCCATTCATGTTGTCATGATTATTCTCCAATTATAATAAATATGATATAATAAATAAAACAAAGTAAAATATACCTGAAGATCTTAAACATCATCATCATCACATTGACTATTATCACAAGCACAAATCTATACTTTACCCATGCTTGTACAATAAATCAAAGATCGGGAATAAAAACCATAATCCATTCTGAGATTGAATCTTTCAACATCCCGAAGATGAAGTTGTAAAGGTGAAAGTTTAAGGTGAAAAAGAATTTGATCTGTGGGACGACTTCGAAAGATTTTGAAAAATTATAGAGAATCATTGTGCTGGTAACGTGTTATAAAATAAAGAGAGACGGGGAGAATAAATTACAAAGAAAATATGAAAGGAATAGAGAATTTACTTTATTGATCAGAGAGGGTGATTTACAATGCTTCATCAGAGTCTCTATTTATAGGCATGAGAAGTATAAAAGAAGTAGAGATCTAATTCTAATAACTATTAGAATTTAAAGTACATCAAAACTTTATCTTTATCATGATGGGCATCCACTTAATAAGATATTCATAACAATTTAAACCTTAAATAAATTTATAAATAATGAGATTTGAACCTAACACATCAAATTTTCTAAAACTTTAATTTTATTACTCCAAATAAAATTTTATTTGTTTTTTATATTAAGTTTAAGGGTAAAAAAACCCTTAGTAAAAAGTAAAAAAATCAATTGAACCCTTAAAAAAAGTACACTCTATTAAGTCCTTAATGAGCAAAAAAAAATAATCAAATAGACCCTTCCATTAATGGAAACCGTTAGTTGACCAATTTGATCGTTAATAATGTTGACGTGATGATGTGTTCCCACAAATATTGGGTTTGTTCTCCCAGTTAAACTCTGTTATTTTTTCACAGTTGAAACTTGATTAATTTAGGATATTTTAGTCATATTAGAACTTTGAATTTAACCTATTTAAAGGCTCTTTGTAACCTTTTTAGTGAGTTCATAGAATATCTCTTATGTGAAATTTGATGAAGAGTTTTGAGGAGAGGTTTTGAGAGAGCTTTGTATTCGGGTTTTGGGTTTTTCTCTTTTAGGTTTATTTTCTCCATCTTGAACTCTTCGTTGGTTTGCCGCATTAGTGAAGTTTTCTTTATCCGTGATTTTTATTGTAACACCCCAAACCCGGCCTAAACATTATGACCGGATCTTGGAGGTCACATTAACATCCCAAAACTTTGACCACTTGCTTTCAAAACACAACCTAATCTTGTTTCGATGATTTTTTGAAAACGTGACTTGTTTTGTTGTTTAGAAAATGAGATAGATGTCGTTATTGTTTTTCGGTTGTGTGCCCATATTATAACAGCCCGTTTTTAGTCAAATCAGAATAGTGGTTTCAGAACCACAAATCCGAAGTCAAAATATTTATTTTATTATTTTATTAAAGTTTACAGCATGATAGAATTATGAAAGTTTCGTAAAGAAATTTTACTGTTTGAATGCTTAATTCGGTAAAAAGGACTAAATCGCGTAAAGCATAAAACTTGTGTTCTATTAGTTAAAAGTGTCAAATAGCTATAGAACATTAAAGTAAAGGTCCTTAAGTTGTAAATAGGCCATTTATGGGTTTGTGGATGATGATATCATGGCAATTGGTGTAATTTTGAATTAATTTTAAGGTTAATTTTGTTATTTGGTAATTTAAGGTTAATTTAATAAAACAAATCCAAAATTTGATTCATCTTCTTGCTATTGCCGAATTTCATGAACAAAAACACCCTTCTTAAGGGTTTGAAGCATTCAGTCACTTTGGAGCTCAATTGTAAGTCCATTTTTGCTCAGTTTTTAATGACTTCTATGTTTTTGTGATCGTTGCTTCGTAATCTAGCTAGCCCGTACCTTCAATTTCGAAACTGTTAAAGATTTATCATGTTTCCATTGTTGAATATTTGAGTAAATCGATATTGATGATAGATTATGAAGGTTTATTGATAGATTTACTAGTTTTGTAAAGTGATTTTTGACAAAAATGTCAAAAAGGGATTTATTTGTGAAAATGTAAAATTATGTGGGTAAAAGTGTGAATAAATTTAAAATATGGGCTGCTAGTAATATGTATTAAATTCGGATAAGCATGGGTTTGTACTAAATTGCATGAATTTGCAATTTTATGTGATAAGGACTCAATTGTAAAAATGCAAAAGTTTAAGGGAAAATGTGTAAAATAGCCCTAATGTGTGTTTTGGACTAAATTGAATAAATAGTTGATTAAATAAGCTGATTTTAATAATATATAGATCAATATAAGTCGAGATCGGGATTAAATCGGGGAAAAGAAAAGGTTGACGATTAGCTGATATTTCTATCCGAGCAACTCGAGGTAAGTTCGTATAATTAGAATCAAACTTTTAAATACTTGTAATTATTTGAAATGAATGTATGTAATTGAGTAAATGATCCACTTGAATTTCGAATGCCTTATTGATATATTATGATGGTTATCGAGCCCCGTTTGAACCATAGGAATTCGTAGGATACGAGTGACATGTCACTAGGGTTACTTTTTAGGTCGAGATCCTGCATGTGTTGCGGACTCATCGTAGCTCGTATGAGCTTACTGATATATTAGCTCGTAAGAGCTTACTATTTTCAGCTCGTCAGAGCTTACTGTTTCATCTCAATAGAGCTTACTGTCCATCAGCTCAGAAGGAGCTTACTGATCATAGCTCGGAAGAGTGGAAATGATAATGAATTGACGGATTACTGATTATTACACGTAATGTATATCACCCGAGTATCCCTCGATATTCTAATAGGTTCAACGGGCATAAATTCTATTATTGGTTATGTGAATAAGCTATGTGTTATACAGATGAATTACTGTTATATGGATGAAATATTGTTTAAACGGATGAGTTACTGTTATCGAATGATTTACTATTTATATGATTGAGAGTGAAATGTTACAAATGATGTACATGATATATGAATTTGATATGATACAATGTATTGAGTATTATATTGAGATAATGGATGATTACATGTACTTATGTGACTAACTTGTTGATGAATGCTTGTGTATAGGCATTTGGCAAGTGAATTTGATATACTTTGTTTAATTGTTTGATTATGTATAAATGGTAAGTTAAATTCTGAATTATACGGGTTTACTAAGCTATAAAGCTTACTCTGTTTCTTTTCCATGTTTTATAGAGGTTCGATAGCTCGCTCGATTCGGATAAGTCAGAGTTATGCATCACACTATCCAGTTGCCGATTGGTTCATTTGAACTTATGGATATATGTAAATATGGCATGTATAGGCTAGTTATAAAGATGATAGTTATGGTTACTTGAGATAGCGATTTTGGTACATGTTGTGGTATAAGTTAAAGCCATGTGATTTGGCTTAACTTGGTATAATGTTTTGGTTGTGTATAAGTATTCAAATATGGTATGTTTTTGCAAGTAGTAGATGGAATGGAAATATGCAAATATTGTCTTGATATGTAGTAGGCATATGATTGGAAAATGTATGCTATTAATTAGGTATTTGAGTACTACGTTAAGTTGGTATAATATGTGTATGAAATGTTATGGATTGGCTGCCTATTGGGTTATAAAATGTTGCAATTTATGCTTGTGCAGGTATGTAAAAATACGGTGGCAAAATGGCTTTGCAAATAGCCTATTTTTGTCCACACGGGCAGAGACACGGGGTGTGTCTCGGCCGTGTGCGACACACGGTCATGTTACACGGCCATGTGTCCCCTGGTGTTGAAATTAAAATCAAGTCAGTATGCTCCACACGGTCTCACACACGGGCGTGTGACTGGCCGTGTGGTACAAGTCAGTATACCCCCTAATTGGCACACGGCCTAGCGCACGGGCGTGTGATTTGGCCGTGTTGCATAAGTCAGTATACCCTACAGGATTGGCATGGCCTAGCACACGGCCTGGCACACGGGCATGTGTGGCCACTTCGAAGGGCACACGGGCTAGACACACGGGCCTGTGGTTGGCCGTGTGACCCAAGTCAGTATGTACCCCCTGTTTTCACACGGCCGGTGACACGAGCGTGTGTCCCCTGTTTTGAGAAATTTTTTCAAAGTTTCGTGAAAGCTTTATAAGTTATCGGTTTAGTCCCGAACCACTCCTAAAGTATGTTTAAGGCCTTGTAGGCTATTATAAGGGACAAACTGATTGAGATGGAATGATGATTGTATGAATTGATCGAATGTATGGGAAATGTACGGTTATATGAGTTATAAGTCTGGTAATATTCTGTAACCTTATTCCGGCATTGAATACGGGTGAGGGGTGTTACACATCTTTATTTTTTGTTAAAGAATAACCATATGGTTGCGTATGGTGGATATCCTTACGTTTTTGGTGGAGTTTACGTTAGGAGCAGTGGCATGCCATCCGAGGGGTACTGACGGTGCATACGTGGGTGGCCGTGTACCTTTTAGCCTGATTTAGGCCCTGAGGGATGGGAAAGATCATCGATATTGCTAATTTGAATTTTTTAAACATTTCTATTAAGAATTAACGTTCACTACAACAAAACAGTGCTAAGGCGACACTTATGGGGTGACACTTTCCTAAGTGTTGGGATAGACTGGCCAACATACGTTTTGGCCAACTCTTTTATAAGGGTTGGGATATGCATGCCTAAGGCAACGCTTAAATAAGAGTTGGCTTTGTCTAGTCCTAAGACGACACTTTGGGGGCGACACTTTCCTAAGTGTTGGGATAGACTTGCTAACATACGCTTTGGGCAACTCTTTGTATAAGGGTTGGGATATGTATGCCTAAGGCAACGCTTGAATAAGAGTTGGCTTTTGTATAGTCCTAAGACGACACTTTTGTGGCAACACTTTCCTAAGTGTTGGGATAGAGTTGTGAACATACGCTTTGGCCAACTCTTTTTATAAGGGTTGGGATATGTATGCCTAAGGCGACGCTTGAATAAGAGTTGGCTTTTGTGTAGTCCTAAGACGACACTTTTGTGGCAACACTTTCCTAAGTGTTGGGATAGAGTTGCGAACATACGCTTTGGCCAACTCTTTTTATAAGGGTTAGGATGTAACACCCCAAACCCGGCCTAGAAGTTAGGCCCGAATCTGGAATGTCACATTAAAGGCGCACTTCAAAATAATTTACTAGTTAACCATTTAAGGCCCAAAAGCCCAAAACAAAAGATTATTTCGAAAAGCATATTAACACTTTAATAATTTTATGAAATTTCTTAAGTGGGCAGTTGAAACAATAATAATAATAAACCCAAAATTCAAAGTTAAATAGGAGTTACATGGCCTTATTACAATCCAATGAAAAAAACAAAGTATTTAAACAGAATCATTTGAATAAATTAAAACATTTGAACAACTTGTAGTGTGGCCATCTCCGAGTCCTCTCCCTCGTCGAGCCGCCTATTCAGGATTACCTAAAACATTTAAAAGTAAGGGTGTGAGTTTTGAAACTCAGTGTGTACAACCCTTGGCAATCAAATCACATACAAATATTCACATTGGGCCTAAGCCCTAACAAAATCGGTGGTCTTGGGCCTTAGCCCACAATAACCTCATATCATATCATATCGTATCATTTATAAACAGATAATACAAAACCCACCCCAAAAATCCATCCGCTAAACACACCATTTCCCTTCCAACCTTATGACTCCTGTGGGAAATTCTAGCTCGACCCACCCCTCCGCTACACACTAAGGGTAGCCCGGTTGCGGTACTACCGAACGTTGCAACAAAGCTGCTAATCATATGTTGGGCTTAAAGCCTTCTGTGGATCCATACCATACGGCTATGCGATCCTGGATCCATACCATACGGCCATGCGATCCTCAAATATTGACACAGAGTCATCAATATATATATATGTTAGGCACATAGCCACGGTAAATATGATTGGCACAAAGCCATAATAACAGCACAAAGCCTTCGGTATTGGCACAAAGCCATAATTACAGCACAAAGCCTTTGATATTGGCACTGTAACACACCAAACCCGGCCCACGAGCCTTGACCGGATCTGGTATGTCACTGAGAAAAACGTTTGAAAAAGATTTAACTTACGAGTGAAAACACGAAAATTTGTTGTCATTTGTAAAACATTATATACTTAAAATGCCAAGTAAAATTTGGATGTTACATAATATCCGGATTTAAAAACTTTAATATATAGATATATTTTAAATTGTAAGTTGTTGAAAATAAAGTCATTTCCAAATAGTAATTTAATCGGCAATCCAACTAAAACATATTAATAAACTTCAACTACTTAAAGTGGCCCTTATTACATCAAATAAATATCCAAAATACTGAAATATATGACGTGCATAAAATTAAATAAAACATCTTCTGCATGGAACAAATAAAATTAACTTCTGCATGGCCTGTAACATCCTAGATTAGGGGTTATGCGTTCGTGTGTAATTCATGAGATAGTGGGCTCAGTGGGTGTGTTGGATGTGTTCTGAGGAGTTCTAGGAACCCTAAGGTGCATGGAAATGTATGGAAATGTAAGGCAATGTATGGAAATGTAAGGAAATGTAAGGAAATGCTTTGGAAACGTTAAGTTTAAAAGAGGAAAGTGAACATATTTGGAAACTAGGGGATGTAAGGAAATGATGTGGAAATGATTCAAAAGAGGAAAGTAAACATTTCTGGAAACTTGGAAATGTAAGGAAATGTCAAGTTTAAAGAGCCAAACGAAAATTTTTGGAAACTTGGAAATGTAAAGAAATGTCAAGTTTTAAGGCTTAAAAGAGAAAACTAAGGCAAGGTGGCCTTAAGAAAAATAATATGAGGAATTTGACATACAAACAGGCTTGGAAAAGTGGCCTGGAGATGCCACTTAGGGCCTCTGGAAATGGCGCCACATGCAAGGTGTTGGGCCTGAGTTCGAGTCACATGGGAAGCAAATAAAAGAAATTTTATTTTGCTTCCGGAAGAAGAAAGTGAGGTGGACGGCACATGGCTATAAATTAGGAGCTTTTATTCTTTTATTTTTAAGAGATAAAGGGTGGATAAATAAGGGATAAATAATGGATTTATTTTAGATTATTTTCAAGAGATAAATGTGGATATTATTTCTTTTATTTTGATAGATAAGGAAGAGATAAAAGAGGATTATTATTAGTATTAGTTTTATTAAGAGATAAGAGATAATTATTGGATTAAGTTTTATTAAAGTGATAAATCAAGGGATAAAGCTATCAAAATAGAAGAGTGGTGGCCAAGTAAAGGACTCTAGCTAGTAATTTTGGCTATAAAAGGAAGAGTAAGGCTATTCTTCATTCATTCTTTTCTTTTCAAGAAAACCTCACGAAATTCTCTAAAGTTTCTCCTCTTCTCTCTGCCGAATTTTCTCTGCCATTATTCTCTTTTTCTCTTTTCTTTTCTTCTTCTATTACAAACACAATCAAAAGCAAGAGAAGATACCAATAGCCCTAGTCGATTTCTCACTAAGCCTCAAGAGCCGAAATTGTTATCCACATCAAAGCCATAGCCGAATCATCGCTAAGGGTTCAAGCAAGAGTTCCATCAAATTCTTCAAGAAGGGTAAAATTAGGTTAGATTCTCATTCTATTTCTTTTAAGGCTGTTTGTAAATTAAGATTCTAATACCCTTAATATCTCATTGTCAAGAGATCTTTCGGGATTTACTAAGTGTCGACTACAAGGAAGGAGAAGTTCTTTTCCGAAGGTACACCATAAGCCGCGTGTTCCCTAGTTATTCGGTGAATTTCGGGATTTAAGAATCTAAGGTAAGTCATATTTAACATACGGCTAAGGGTTATTTGTTGTGAATAAATGTTAGAAATTGATCTAACATGTAGTTATAGGGATTTTTGTGAGAGAGATACAAGGATTTTGGGATTTGAGAATTTCAAGGTAAGTTTTAAGAATACTAATCCTACTAGGATTTGGATTTATGGCCGAATGGCTTTTTATTAAATTAGTAAGTGATTAATCAAATGTAGGAATTTGAGATCTAAGGCGAGAGATCGATTTTGGGATTTCAAGGAATTCGTTAAGCAAATCAGTGTGTACCCTACCCTAAGTTTTGATAGGTTCATGGCTATGTTTAAATTAAATGTATTATTAAGAATGTGTGTACTCATACTAACCTTCGATATATCATATGGCAATTATTTTAATATATGAATATGCATAAGAATGTGAATGTGACTAAGTACCACAAATGTGGTAAAAGTACCAGTGCACGTTTCCTACTTACGATAGGATTATGAATATGATATATTTTGAACATATGAATAGTAACATGAATGAGAATTAAGTATGTTATGCATGATATAAAATATATGGGGCATTCGGGATATATGTGAAAGGGGAAGAAGGTGTTGACTTGGTCTCACCAACGGAATATGGTGACTACGGTCACAAAAATTTGAATATGGTAACCGGTTACATTATCCGAATTTGGTAACCGGTTACATTATTTGAATATGGTGTCTAATGACACAAATTATATGGGCGATGTGCACGCCGATTGCAGCGACTACCTTCGATGGTGTGTAGCGGATGGAGGGTTGACTTAGTAGTCCCCACGTGTGTGATTTGGCAGCACGGGTGGTGTGTAGCGGATGGTTAATTAGGTTTGGGTTTGGGAATGCATCATTAATTGTATTCTATGATTTGAATGTGTATCATTTGCATGCCCGATTCTATTATGACTTAGTGTTGTGTACACATTGAGTCTGTTGACTCACCCCGTTTGGGGAATATTTTTCAGGTGATGAGCGATAATGGGTAAGGTCACAGGAGCTTAAAGGTGGCCATGCATAGCAAGAAATTTATGATCTGGACTTTCAATTTATTTTAAGTATTTTAAGTTTTACTTTGGGATCATTGATATAATAAGGCCATTGTGGTTTACTTTATTTTTCTTTTATTTATTATGTTTATGGATTTTTATCAATTAAAGTTTAAGTAAATTCCTTTTAAAATTAACTCTAAATGTTTTTTCACCTTAAATAAATGGGTTTTAACATAAGATAAATTTGTTTTCAACTCAAGCCCAACCTAAACAATATTTTTTAAAAATCATACAAGTTTTTCCTAAGTAACAAAAGAATTTTGAACCAGGTTTACTTGAGGAACATACCAAATCGGTCAAAGCTCGTGGGCGGGTTTGGGGTGTTTCATGGCCACCTTGTATCCTCTCCAACCCGGTCCAAGAATCACGTATCACTGCGATGTTGATAATTATTTGGGTGAGTCACACGGACTCGGTGTGCAATTAGACCACGCAATTCCACCCACAAATTAAACCATATATCAACCCGCTAACATGATTAACAAGGCGACTTATTCTTATAATATCACATTTCGGGCTTGGCCCATATTCATACCACTTATCGATAATATGATAATTAACCACTTGTTTCCACATAATGGGCTTAGCCCATTTCCACACCGATCCACATTCACATATAGGGCTTGGCCCGTAATCCCATTAGATACACATATCCGATGTAATTATGCAAATGCACCCAACCCAAACCTAGGGTCCATCCTCTACACACCCCGTATCCGGCCACCACACACGTGGGGATTACTAAATCACCCTCCAACCGCTACACACCAATTTCGGCAATTAATGCCGCCCACGATGTAGCTCGTAGCTAACATCAAACCACGATGAGGCACATAGCTACTCATCAACCACGATATGGCACTAAGCCGATATCAACCACGATGAGGCACGCAGAGCCACTCATCAATCCACGTGAACTTAATCACAAGTAATCCACAACGCGACCTCGGTCGGCGCCAATCCACGATGTAGCTCATGGCTAACATCAAACCACGACTCAAGTACACCCTGCCCTTCTTTCACATTCATATCCCATCCCATGCACATGCAACGTATAATAGTGACATAATAAAATAGTGCATGTACATGTTATTCATGCATTCAATCATATTCACACTCATAACCACATTTCATCGGTTTTGTATCGACTGATTATCGACATACCCCCTTAGGGCATCCATTTCATAATTGCCACTTGCACTTATTAGCACATATATAACACATATACAACACATGCAAGTATCACATAAATCCCGGAAAACGGTAGACTAACTACACACCTTATCACTTGAAGCACTACGCCTCGATCCCGATGCTATCGCTAAACGAAACTACTGACTATCCGCCTATTTTCCTGCTCTGCTCCGCCCACACCACGGTGGCCAATCCCGAACGGAAAAAACCGATCTCTTCTTAAACTTCGGGATAGGGACTACCCCTTTCTCTCCTTGACTGGTATTCGCCTCCATCAACGATACTTAATCAGAATCAAAATGGTTAATCACCACTATACGAGATCTTAACCGAATAAACCACAACTTAACATCCTTACCCAAATGAATCAAAATCCCGAAAAGCTTCTGCTTACTCTTGTCGTCGATTTGCCCCTAAATAACCATAGTCAAAATCGACTAACACTTAAATATCCATAACATGGCCTATGACCGAATATTACCAACCACTTACCTTGCTTGCCTAAATCCCAAAATCACCACCTGTCTATGAAGTTGTCGAAATCCCTGAGTGAAACCACATTAGAATCGGCTTTAAGCATATATCTTAGGAAAATGGCCCTTGGCCGAATACTACATTGCTTACCTTGATCACTTCAAATCCCGAGAGACTCCTTTAATGCCTCCTTCCTCCGGCTACACACAAAAGAACATATCACTATGGCCTTAAAGAACATTCGGCCAACCTTAGACCAAGGCCTAATCACTTGATTTCGCCACACCAAAAGAGAGAACCAAAAATCGATGGTTTAAAGAGGAGATTACTTACCACTACACGCCTGCTTGAAGAGACTAAAGAGAGTAGCCAACGGCACCAATCTAGAAGATTCGGCCTCAAAGACTTGCGGAATAGAAGAGAGAATAGGCACCTTTGAGATTCGGCTATGACTCAAAATGAAGATGAGATATTTGGCTAAGAAAAGAAAAGAGTTTGAGAAAGAGATGTGAATTCGGCCAAGAAAGCAAATAGATCAAAGTGATCAAAGTTTCGACTAAAGTTCTAAATGACAAAGAGTCATTCGGCTATTCAAGAAAAAGACTTAAATTGGGGTTGAGAGAAAAAGAATAGGAAGAGAAAGTGAGAAGAAATTCGGCAAGGCACTAAAAGAGAGAAAAAAAAGAAGAAGATGGATACCCTTCAACTAAAATTCGGCACACACTCCTTAACACCCTTCAAAGCCGAAAATGCCACCCCCTTGGAGTCCTATATTCGGCCACTTCTCATCCCCCCTCTCAAATCCCATAATTTTCTCATATTTTCTCTCTTCAACACTCATTGAAAAAGTTTGAATGAGTCCAACCTTTATCTCTTATTCCTAGCCGAATTTTAAAATAAAACCAAGTCTTATCCTCATCCCTTTGGAGTCCCAATGCCGTCCAACACTCCCCCTTTCTACCTTGACGCAAAAGAAAAATAAAATAACACCTTATGCTGCCCTCATGACTCGAACCTGAGCCCTTCACCCTTACTTGAGGCGTCATTCACCAAGGCCCTAAGTGGCGCCTCCAAGCCACTTTACCAAGCCCAATCTTATGTCCAAGATCCCTTACAAATTTCCTTAAGGCCTCCTTATCCTAGCTTCCCTTCTTAAGCTTGAAATCTCATAATTTCTTAAGGCACTCTCCTACATCCCAGGGTTCTCAAAACCCCTAAAACCCCTCCATACACACTCAAAGCCTACTAGCTTATGAGTTATGCATTAAATGCATAACCCCTAATTCCTGGATGTTACAGGCACAAAGCCCATAATTACGGCACGAAGCCCATATTAATGGCACACAGCCCTCAGTAACATTATCGGTGCAAAGATGGTCGCTCGGTGGCTAAAAGCCTGTGGTGGATCCATACCATACGGCTATGCGATCCCGGATCCATACCATACGTCCATGCGATCCTCAAATCTTCCTTTGTACCATAATTCCCACCCATATGCATCCTAAGCAGAATATCATATGAATGCATCAAACACAAAAGTAACATCCACAAACCCATATTCATCACATAGGGGTATTTTCGTCATTTCACTACCCGTGGGTATTTTCAGTAATTCTACCCTACTGAGGGTATTTTGGTAATTTGGCAAATTAGGGAATCTTGGTAATTTTACAAATAGGGGTATTTTAATAATTTTACAATATAAGGGTATTTTAGTAATTTTACAATATAAGGGTATTTTAGTAATTTTACAATATAAGGGTATTTTAGTAATTTTTCGATATAAGGGTATTTTAGTAATTTTCCAACATAAGGGTATTTTAGTAATTTTCCAATATAAGGGTATTTTAGTAATTTTCCAATATAAGGGTATTTTAGTCCCTCTCGGGTTTTAGTTATAACATTTGGCCCATAAACAAGTCCTCGCGGTTAAAGTGAACAAACACTATGCACCAGGTAGGATCTCAGGAAAGAGGAGGTGGGTCACTCGGACCGCTTAAATACCAAGCTCTCACTAGATCCAATCCTAGACATGCATATGTCGGTTACCACACTCTAACTAATCGACTTGTCTACAGGCATGTTTAATTAACTTAAGTCTTATGAAATTGAAGAGTTGTTCAAACTAGGCCTAAGTCCATAACCCTAGCATATCTGCTTACGTCCCCATAAAGCCTATCAAACCCAAATTACAACCTTACGGCCCATTAGGCCCAAATCTTACCATATGACCTATTCAGCCCAAAACATATCCAGATCATGCATCATGCAAGACTAATTCAATTCGTATAACAACCAAACCATTCTATCAAACTTAGCCTCAGGGCCCACCGGGACCATTTAGCCACTTTCGGCTTTTCGGCATTGCCGATATCGTGTGTGTAGTGTTTGTACACACCTGATCACTGCGACGTGCTATCCTATCCTTAGCCTTGATCCTACAACCAACCAACCTTCAATCAACCACTCATACTTAATCAAAAATATTTACTCAAAAGCCGAAACCTTACCGTAACCTTACCGTGTGCCCCCGGGTTCTAATGGCCCTTCCTTAACTGCTAATCACAAGTGTACCCTAGATCCTTGCTAACGAAACTACCACGCTAGCGATCTCTGAACCTTACCCTTGTTAATACAAGATCCACGACAATGAGAAATTAGATCGCCTTCTGGCTTTCAACAAAATGTACTAAGGGAGTTAATGAATACTTACCAAATCCAACCTTAGATCCCTGACCTACCAAACGAGATTCGGCTTTTAACCCTGACTGAGAGTAGATACCAACTAATTTGTGATAGAGAAAAACAACAAAGATTCGACACTAATGGGGGGTTTCGGCAAGAGAAGATGATGGTAATTCGGCAATAGAAAAGTTTGGCTAAGAGAGAATTCGGCAAAAAGGAATGATGGTTTTTCGGCAATGGAAGAATTCGACAAATGTAAGAACGAGAATGAGGGGGAAAAGAAAAGATCAAATGTGCTTGTGTGAGGGTAACTACAGGGTATTCGGTAAAGAATAGAAAGACTAACTTATTTGCAAAACTCTCCAAATGCCGAAAGCAACAATGGAATTTCGTAATACCCCCTAAAAGACCCAAAAACATCACTCATTTACCCTCCTAAGCTGAATTTATACACTTCCCACTTCCCACAACGGCACCAACTCTTCACACTTCTCAACTCCTAACTTTTCTCTAAGATAAGCTCATTTATCCCTTCCTTAATTTTCTCTCATGAACACTTCCTTCAGAGTTCAGATCCAACGCCACTACTAACCATCTAGAAGGAAAAAATTAAATCCCCAACAAAATACCATGCCACTACTCGAACCTTGGATTCCCTTGTCTGCTAATGACGCCACCTCCCTGCTCCCTAAGTGGCGCCACTTTGCCACTACACCACAAGCTCTTTTGTGTCATTTTTCTTCTTCATTTATTTAAAAGGCCTACTAACTGAAGTCACAGTTCCCTTGGGCTAAAACTAAAATTTTTCCTATACCCTTACTTGATCCTAGAACATCTCTAACACCCCTAGACACTCCAAATTCATTAACCCTCAAAGCCCACATGCCAATTTTCATTTTCTCGCTCACTTAAAAATTTTCTGAGACCCAAAGCCCAAAGCCCAATTCTTCTAGGCCCAAATTCGAGGCGTTACATGGGATATGTATGCCTAAGGCGACGCTTGAATAAGAGTTGGCTTTTGTGTAGTCCTAAGATGACAGTTTTGTGGCAACACTTTTCTAAGTGTTGGGGTAGACTACGCTTTGGCCAACTCTTTGTATAAGGGTTGGGGTATGTATGCCTAAGGCAACGCTTGAATAAGAGTTGGCTTTTGTGTAGTCCTAAGATGACACTTTTGTCGCGACACTTTCCTAAGTGTTGGGATAGACTATGCTTTGGCCAACTCTTTGTATAAGGGTTGGGATATGTATGCCTAAGGCAACGCTTGAATAAGAGTTGGCTTTTGTGTAGTCCTAAGACGACACTTTTGTGGTGACACTTTCCTAACTGTTGTGATAGACTACACTTTAGCCAACTCTTTGTATAAGGGTTGGGATATGTATGCCTAAGGCAACGCTTGAATAAGAGTTGGCTTTTGTCTAGTCCTAAGACGACAGTTTTTGGGCGACACTTTCCTAAGTGTTGGGATAGACTTGTCAACATACGCTCTGGCTAACTCTTTGTATAAATGTGTAACGTCCTAAATTTCCTTAATTCCGACTTTTTTGGAATGTGTAGCACCAAAAAATTGGATTTAAAATATGAATATTCTTAAAATTTTACATCATCAGTTTATGAATAATTATATATATTCAAACTAAAAATAACTTAATAGCTTCGAGTGTGAATAAGGTTTTTAATAAAAATGCAGCAAAAAAATCAATTTAATTTAGGGTTTAAGGTTTAGAGTTTAGAGTTTAAGGTTTATGGATTATAGTTTATTGTTTAAGGTTTTAAGGTTTTGTGTTTATGGGTTTGGGGTTTAGGATTTTAGGATTTTGTGATTATGGGTTTAGGGTTTAAGGTTTAGGTATAATATTAATATGAATATATTAAAATTATAATTATAGTTGAAATTATTTAAGAAATAATAGATAAACTTTATATATATTAAAATTAAAAAAATTGGTAACCTATGCATCTCTAGAGAAACAAAATTAATTAGTAAATTGAAAATGCTATTTAAATTTCCTAAAATATTGAAAGAATATATAATATTAACATTTTATCTAATTAATTTAGGGTTTAAGGTTTGGAGTTAAAGGTTTAGGGGTTTGTAGTTTATGGGATATGGTTTTGAGTTTAGGGTTCCAATATTTAAGGGTTATGGTTTATGGTTTAGAGTGAGTGTTTTAGAATTTAGGGGTTAGAATTATAAGGTTTAGGGTTTAGGGTAGATCAAATGAAGACGTGAGTGAACGAGAGGCCAATGCTACTAAAAAATGGTTTGGTCTGTAAATCAGTTAACCGATGTCAATCGGAACTGAGCTATTTTTAATCAAGCCTTTTTCACCCTTATTTGTAGGGTTCTTAGAATGTCATATGTTCGTGCTCGTGTTAGAAATCGAACTAAACTTATTAGAATTAATCAGTTTGGTCTGACCAGGTTTTTTGGTTTCTCATCCATTGTTAGGCTGGATAATGATACCATTCTAGAAATCAATTTACTATTTAAGTGTTGGTCAATGATGTTTGAACCAGGACAATATTGGCTGGTCGATTGGGAGCTAGCGAGGGGTTACTAGTCGAAGAATGGCTTTGATTCGGTTAGACCGAAGAATCGGCATGGACCGATTAAATTGACATTGAATTGGGGTTTTTATTTTTAATTTTTAACATTTTTTTAATCGAACCGAACCGGTCGTATTGGTGAATTGGTGGCTGAACTGGTTCGGTTTAAAAAACATTAGTGTCGGTTTGTTTAGTTATTCGATTTAGAAATTAAAAAAAACTAAAAATCAAATAATTCTTTTTAAAGTGAAGTCAAATAATCATCGATCATAAGGCTTATGATTTTGCAAACATCTGACTCCATCTTAATCTAGGGTATAGATCCTTTGTGTATGCCAATTTAACATAAAAAAATTTCTCTCACCAATAAATATTATTTATTATATATTATTTTTACACGTACTTTTATCTTCTAAATACGTTATACGTGATAAACTTGCTAGTGATAGTAAAAAGGTGTAAAATCATAAATACATTTAAATACAAGCTAAGAATTAAAAATATAAATAATTTAAAACTAAAAAAGTATCTTTGATCAGACGGTCTCAACACTCTAAATCAATGATCTACTAATTAATAACCATGCGCCTCACCTACACCCACAGATAAATCCCAAAAGCCCTAAATTGAATCAGAAATGACCAAAACACCAGATTAGAAACCTCAAATCCCTTGGGCATAATAGTCAATCAAAAGATTTGTTTATTTACGCACGCCCTCTTCAAAACTCACAAGAGAAGCGACGCTCCTCCTTCCATCTCCTAAACAAGGTTCACCATGTATTCTCTTCTTCTCTCGCATTTTTCATTTGTCGTTTTTAGTTGTATTTAGCTGTAGATTTGTTGCCGTTGAGTTAGTTTTAGGAATATGTTAGCCGATTATACGTGGAACCGATTCTTTTTAAGTCATTTTCTAGGATATTTTTGTTGTTCTTTTTGCGAAATGGGTTTTCAAATTTATGGTCGAGTAATCTTCGTCTACTGAGTTATAGATCTAAGATTCGACTTGTTTTTGTTGTTGTTGCAGAATGGATTCGCAAATTAAGTTTCTTTGTGGTGGTGAAAATAATGGGAAGGACCGGTTCAAGAGGTCAAGTGATGCAAGTGAGAGTGAAGTTCTTGGACGATCGTAACCAGGTTCATTATGAGGAACGTGAAGGGACCGGTTCGTGAGGGAGATATCGTCACATTGCTGGAGTCTGAGAGAGAAGCTAGGAGGCTTCGTTGAAGGGTTATTTTTATACTTTTTGGGGTTTATGCTTGTTTTGAATTGTCTACCGTATTGCTTTTAAATTACGTTTAGTGGGTATTCGATATCGAGACTTGCGATTTGGGAGAATGGTTGTTTCTTAAACCTGGATTTTATGATGATTACGTTGAAATGAAATGAATTGGTTTTGAGTTTTGGTTATATTTTTGCCTCCTTTTTGAGAAAAATCTAATCTATTTGAATGGTCACTTGTTATGATTATGTAAGTTGTATTTGTATTAATTTAGCCTCTTAAAATTTTTATATTTATGGAAGATGAAAGAAATTAAATTGAGGCACTTAACCCTTCCCTCCCGTGATTTTTTTCTTCTTACGTTTTTCCTTATTCTCTTCTTCCTTGTTGAGCATAGGTTGTGCCGAAACCTTGGAACCAAGTCTGCAGTTGGCTCTTCTTTGTCCTAGCTCAAGTATGATGAATTACATTTTCGAATCCCGAGCACCTTGTTTCCCTTATGCTTTCCTCGGCCATAGTGGTTTTAACATAGTCTCTGAGCTAGAGATCATGATTTGGATGTGCACCACTTGCATCGGTCACTTATTAATATGATTAATCATGCGTTAAACCGTGCAGATGTCTTATATTCATCTGTTAATCCGATGCTTCCACTTCTATTCTATTTTTTTTTACTTATATTGATATCTTAAACAATCCATATTGTTTCTTTTCCCCTTTCTTTCTGCAGGCTAAACTCCCAACATCTGAGATTGCAGCAACAATCAACGAATTTAGGTCTCACCATCTTGTGGAACTAACAGAGGTACTCCCTACAACCCAACTTTTTCCTTTATTTGGTATAAGTATCATAGAGGCCATTAGAGTAGGAGTCGGATTGCATTTCTCCCTCTATCAAAAAAATAGACAGATTAGTCCTTGCACGTTAGATCAAAGAGCAAATTGGTTTTTCTGCTCAAAGTTTTATCCATTTCTACTATTAAAAACTTGCCCCTTTACATCGATTATGAGATACACGTTGCACGCCTCATGTCATTGTTTGGTTATTAAGCGACCATGTTAGTTTTTAACAATACAAATGACCTTTTTCCAAAGTAATAACAAAATTTTAAGAGGTTGATAAATTTTTATGGGACTTTTATTAATTGCTTGTTTTATTCTAAGAGAAAAAGGATCAATCTGTTGTACTTTGTCATTAAATGGTAGCAGACGTGAAAGGAACATTTTCATGGATTCTTTGTTTTCATGTTCTTTTTGTTGTACATTGATTGCGGTGATGATTTTATTAAGTCTAATGTGATCTTAGGAGGCAAAAAAATTGAAGTATAAATGTCACCAAAGACATTGTTACTCTTATCCTCTTATTATGTTCGGATACTTTTATGACCAAGTAAGTTTTGGGGTTGTTAGATTATGATAATGATAAAATGTTATATGCTAGTGCACCTTTCTTAAGATGTTTTCTAGTTTGTTATCTTTGGGGTTCTGGAGCCACTTGTCGATTATCTTCTAGGATGGATGCAGGATGTGAATCAATGGGGCAAATTTATCCGAAGAACTATGAATAATTTTATATTAATTTGTACAAGCAAAATTCTTGAATCATTTGCTTAGATTTAGTTTAAGTTGTAAAGAAGAAATGAAGTATCGAAACTTTTACCTGATTCTACTCATAAATGAAGATTAAAAGAAATGAAATTTTTAATCACTTATGATAGTTGTTAGAGATTTAGTTTTCAATTTAAGGAAACACAATTGATATATATATTGTTGACTGTTAACCCAAAAATATTCATATGCTCCAAATGCTAAATTTTGATAAAGATTAGTGGGGAAAGTATTATTTTCATTAGAAGTTTTAAAATTTTCGATTTGTCGGGTCTAAAATACTACTTTTATTAAATTTTAAAATTTCTATAATAATTTCAATATTATTTCAAAATTTAAGGGCATGATGACCTTTGTTTATTTTTACTATAGCTGTATATTTTATGAGCCAACAGGAATTCTAATATATTTTTTTAAGCTCATTGCATATTATGGACTTATTAGATTACATCGATATTTTGATTAGTTTTCATTAAACTTGCTGCGAGCTCCATTACTTTTCCGAGGTATCGCCATTGATGAGTCCCGCCAATAACTAAATATATCCAAGAGTCGAGAAGCAATAAAGGTGAAAAGGAGAAAAGCGCATATGTTACAAGTAGGTAGTAAACAAAATGGATTGTTAGGGTATATGGTATACTTGGATCTGGATATATTTCACTACTTGGGGCTACCTTTGTAGAAATAAGAGATCAACAGAGTTTCTTGGAATTAAAGTTGTAGTTTCAAACTGTATTAGTTTTTTTGTAGTACAACATCAATATCAATGTCCATCGACTTAGGTACTTTTTTATTTGTTTACTTTTGTACATTGAGTTGAATGTTAGTGGTATACATTTCAGCAAAATGTTAGTGTATTTTGATTGTTGGATCGATTTTTGCAGTGAATATTCAATCTTTATTTTAATTTCTTTTTTAATTTTAATTTTAATTTTAATTTTATATTTTATATTTTATATTTTTTTACTTGTATTTAAAGAAAAATTCCTATCATTATTCACTGTAAATATTTATAAAAATATATTAATATTGAAATAATAAAAAATAGAAAAAAATTATATTATACGTGTCTATTCCAATCTTTTTCAGGTTATCTTAGACGGGTTTATCTTAACCTTTTTTAAAGGTTGTCTTAGACAAGATTTATCTCAACCTTTTTAAGGTTTCTTTAAACGGGTCTATCCCAACCTTTTTTAAAAATTGCCTTAGATAATGTCTATCCCAACCATTTTAAGGTTGCTTTAGACGGGTCTATCCCAACTTTTTTTAAAGGTTGCCTTAGACATGGTCTATCCCAACCTTTTTAATGTTGCCTTAAACGGGTTTATTCTAACCCTTTTTTAAAGGTTGCCTTAGACATAGTCTATCCCAACCTATTTAAAGTTGCCTTAGATAGGTCTATCCCAACCTTTTTTTATAGGTTGTCTTAGACAAGGTCTATCTCAACCTTTTTAAGGTTGCCTTATACGGCTCTATCCCAACCGTTTTTAAAAGTTGCCTTAGACAAGAATTATACCAACCTTTTTAAGGTTATCTTAAACAGGTCTATCGCAACATTTTTCAAAGGTTGAACTTGACTAGGTCTTTCCCAACCTTTTTTAAAGGTCGGCATTGACTAAACTTTTAACAACCCTTCAATAAGGGTCGGCTTATGTTGACGATATTTTTTTAAAAGCGTAGCCATGCATTTACCAACCCTACTATATACAACTATTTTAGAAGCGTCGGACGAAACGTCGCAAAATCTATACTAATTTTTTTTACGTCGTCTTATGTCAAAAAAATATAAAAAAAAATATCGCTATAGGACTGTTTTGTTGCAGCGGTTGTAGTGCATTTTTTCGTACGTCTTTCATGCATGGTACAACATTTATGGCAAATCTTCTTTTTGACTTTTCAACGATAAGAATAAATTGGATCGTCATTTCATTTAGATAGTATATTTCTGTGTTTTAAGTATTGCTTTTAATGTCTTTTGTTATATTAGGTTTTCTTTTGGATTTTCTCGTTTTTCTTTCTGTTGTTTAGTAGCAGTTAGGTTCTTGGTGGTGTTCATCTTCCTCTTCTCCGTTCCGTTATTCTTATTTTATATTCTGGCGCTCCGTCATTTTGTTTGTGACTCGGGCTCCGTCTGGGGTTTTCTTGGAAGGTGATTCTTGTTGTGGGACTTTGTTTTTCGACTTTTTTAGTTTTTCTTGGGTTGCTGCTGCGCTTGTTTTCGTTGTCCTGTTACCTTGCAGATTTCTTGCTGGAGCAATTGTTCTCAAGGTGCGATCTCGGATCGTGTTTTCTTGCCTTCTTCTTGGCACATTCGAAGGTGGCTACGATAGAAGAAGACATGAACAAACTTTTGGCGAAATTAAATTTCTCAGAGGAAGAAGCAATGAGGGTTGTAAGTACAAAGGTTGGATCTACTAGCTCGCAAGGATTTGAAACCTGGTCCATTGGGAAATTGATGGCGGAGGAGAAAGTTAATAGAGAGGCTATGTACCGGGTGTTTAAGTTACTGTAGTTCACCAAGGAGGAAGTCAACTTCGTGTCTCTAAAAGAAGGAGCCATTTTGGTGAAGTTTGGCAACGAGGACGATAGAAAGGGGATTCTAAACCTTTTCCCTTGGCTGTTTTACCAGTGCTTGTTCAATATGGTTCTCTACGTTAAAAATAAAAAGTATGGAAGAGTATGCCTTTAATCGTTCACAGTTCTGGGTAAGAGTTTCGAATATACCGCTGGAGTTTATGGATAGGCAGATGGCTATGGAGGTTGGCAATGCGATAGGGATGTCCACAAACCGCTGCGTAGGGTTGTCCACTATATTAACAATGAAGGAGTTGAGTTCCTTTGTGCTATTTGATACGAGCGACTACCAAGGTTTTGCTCTATTTGTGGCCTTATCGGTCACTCAACTAAAAAATTTGGTAAGAAGGTGGATAATAGTAAGTCAAACAAAACCGATTTCCAATATGGGAATTGGTTAAGAGCCCCCCTAGGTGCTACCAACCTGAATTGTGGACCATGGAGAAATGGAATAGAAATTATTACAGATAATAAGGAGAGTGAAAGTGCATCTAAAGGGATGATACAAGAAACGTTGGAGGTGAATGAACTAAAAGAACAAGTGGAAACAGAAAGGGTAAAAAATGCTGAAGATGAGTCAAAGTTGAGCACTCAACAAGGAAAACGACCCATGAGAGTAACTCGCGAAGGGATAGGGAAAATGAAGACAAAAAGAAAGAGAATAAGGGGAAGTAACGGGGAGCTAACAGAAGAAAGTCCAGGCAGAACTGTTCGAAGGAAATTGTTGGATTGCTTAACACCTTCTAAGGTGGTGGCTGGTGAACAGCCCCGCCAGGATCAATGAAGTTCCTGAGCTGGAACTGTCGTGGGTTGGGGAACCCTGCGATAGTTCGGGAACTCAAGCAACTCCTTGTTGTTAACAACCCCGATCTTATATTCCTTTGTGAAACTAAAATGAATTCTTATGAATTTCAACGGGTTCAAACTAAGTGCAGGATGCAGAATGGGCTTGCAGTGAGTTCTGAGGGTCGTAGCGGGGGTCTTGCGATGATGTGAAAGGAAGGCGCAAACGTCACCATTCAAAGTTACTCTAAGCACCATATTGACTCCATTGTTAAGCTGGATAATCATAGTAATATTCGTGTCACTGGGTTTTATGGGCATGCCAACCCTAATGTTAGAAGTAGCTCTTGGGATATATTACGTAGGTGGGTGCTTCAGTTAAGGAGGAGTGGGTGGTGGGGGGACTTTAATGCCATGTTGAATGAAGCCGAGAAAGAGGGAGGTCGTAGGTTTGTGAGGGCGCAAATTAACGAGTTCAAAGACATATTGGATGACTTGGCTCTTGTGGATATTAAGCCGGATCGTGGATGGTTTACTTGGGTTAACAACAGGGGTGGGGACAGCTTGATTAAGGAGAGATTAGACATATTTTTAACGTCGGTTTCCACGGTGGAGAAGTACCCTTTTATTGCTACTAGCGTCGTGAGGTAAACTCAGTCTGATCATGATGCTGTTCTCTCTGGTATGTGAGGCCGTAAACTTAAAAGTGACCCCAAAGATCATAGGTTGCGCTTTCGCTATGATGATTGCTGGGCTACAGAGAGGGAGGCTAAGAGCATTATTAGTAATGCTTGGATGAAGGATGCGGTTCACTATGCTGACAAGTTGGAGAGGGTTCATGAGACCCTTGGCCCGTGGCAGCGTAATAAATTTTGGAAAATGAAGAGGGATATTCGTAAGCTGGACAATAATATATACATGATCATTCATTCGGCCAGTAGGGAGAATAGTGCAAAGAGGTTGAAGGAGTCTCGTCGTAGGTTGGGCCGTCTTTATACGAGGGAGGAGAGATATTGGATGTAAAGAACTTGGGCCCAATGGCTCAAGGAGGGTGATAGGAACACGAGGTACTTCCATGCAAAAGCCACTGGTTGTTTAAAGAAGAACAGTATTGACAAACTCAAAGATGGGAATGCGAATTGGGTTACGGATAGCAAGTATATTTGTAATGTGGCAAAAAGCTATTTTTGGAACCTCTTTTGGTCTAATGGCAATGATATTAGTAACCATGATATGGGCTACATCAGAGAGTGCATTGCTAGGGATACTAATGTGTGGCTTACCAGGGAGTATACTAAGAATGAAGTCTTACAAGCTATTAAGTAGATGGATTCTCGTAAAGCCCCAGGAGTCGACGGTATCTCCGGAACTTTCTTTAAGCATTATTGGGATATTGTGGGAAATGATACCTCCCGTTTTTGTCTGGATGTTCTTAATGGACATTAGAACATTTCTTCTCTTAATGAAACTATGATTATTTTAATTCCTAAAATTCGGGACCCTTGTGATATTACTAATTTCCACCCTATTAGTTTGTGTACATCTATAAGATTATTGCCAAGATGTTGGCCAACCAATTAAAAATCATCCTTCCCGATTGTATAAGTCAAAATCAAAGCTCCTTTGTCCCGGAGAGAATGATTCAAGATAACATTCTGATTGTGCACGAGCTGCTTCACTACCTTCAAAGCTCTAGAAACGTCCCTAACAAAGGATGCATTATCAAGCTTGATATAAGTAAAGCTTACGATTGAGTGGAGTGAATTTCATTGAGGCGGTCATGCTGAAAATGGGGTTTGACAACCAGTGTATCGACAAAATTATGGGCTATGTTCAGTCTGTTAGATATTTGGTCAAATGCAATAATATTTTATCGGATACAATTTTTCCTGAGAGGGGTCTCCGTCAAGGGGATCCCCTTTCTCCGTATTTGTTTTTATTTTGCATGAAAGCATTCTCGAGGATACTTATTCATGCTCAAAGCAATAATTCTTTAAAAGGTATCCGTGCTAGCATAAACGGCCCGATGATCAATCATTTGTTCTTCGCCGATGATGCGATTCTTTTTGTGCGTAACAAAAAAAGTGAGGTTGATTGCATTATTAATATTCTTTGGAATTTTGCCACTGTTTTAGGACAAGAGATAAACTTTGAAAAATCAATGGTGTTGTTTAGTCCCAATACTTCGAGTGATCAAAGAAGAATATTTGGTGATCTCCTTGGCATGAAGGTTGTGGAGAAGTTGGATAAATACCTAGGCCTTCCCCTTCCTATAGGTAAAAAGAAAAAAGATGCCTTCAATAATGTTACTAATAGATTTTCATGAAGGATAAATAGTTGGACCAAAAGATTACTTTCATTTGGTGGCAAAGAAGTCTTCATTAAGGCGGTGTTACAATCCATTCCAACATACGTGTTGTCTATCTTCTTGGCTCCTAAGGGCATGATCGAGGACCCTTAAACCAAGCTTAGCAAGACGTGGTGGTCTGGCAAGGAGAAGGAAAATTTTGGTCGATGTTCCCTTGGAAGACGTTGTGCCATCCAAAAGGTATGGGGGCCTTGGCATAGGAGACATGCGGCTGTTCAACCTTGCTCTTCCGGGTCGTCAAGTTTGGAGACTCATTAATAACAAAGATACTCTCTGTTTTAAAGTGTTGTCATCAAAGTATTTTCCCGATGGTAACATTTTTAATGCCAAAAGAATTTATAAAGCCTCTTTTACTTGGTCGAGTATAATAGCTACTGCGGAGACCTTCAAGAATGGGTTTGGTTGGCAAGTTGGTAACGGTGACTGTATTAACATTCGGGTTGACAACTACGGTATGGAAGACTTAAATGGTGGTACCCTTAATTCTAATATGCTTAAACCTCAAGAAAAAAGTGTTAGAGATCTTTAGATTGAGAATGATAGGCAATGGGATATTGATAAAGTTTACAAGCTGTACGGGAAAGATTGGGGGGATAGGATATGTAGTTTACCTATTGGGAATGAGAGCCAAAGTGATAGAATTGTGTGGTCTCATAATCCTCATGGATGCTTCACATCGAAATCTGCTTACTCTTAGCTCCTATTGAAGGAGTTGGGTTTTGGTCCGTACAGGTTCTTTTAGAAAACCCTTTGGAAACTCGATACCTTGCCAAAGATTCGTGTGTTCTCTTGGCGTGTGGGGCACGAGCTCCTTCCAACGAATGTTAAAATTGCATCCATCTGTAGTGGCTTTGACCAGGGTTGTCCAAGATGTGGGGCTGCTGCTGAGACACTTATACAGGCTCTCAAAGAATTTCCTACTTCTCGTGAAGTTCTTTCCATTAGCGGTTGGGGTACGAGCACCATGTCGAGGCAATATGATTGTTGCATAGATTGGCTTGAAGACATGATGAGAACTCTTGACAAGAGAGCCATGGCCGACTTGATGACAACGTTATGGAATTGTTGGAATAATAGAAACAATTTTATGATTAGGGGTAAAGATGATAAGGCGTAGAGTATTTGGGATAGAGCTAGCAATCTCAGCAAAGAGTTTCGCATCTATAATATTCTGAATGAACCTTTGCTTTCTTAAAACGCTATTATTAAGAAGTGGGAAAAACCTCTCAATGGCTTTATTAAAATAAATTTAGATGCTACAGTTGAGGTTAATAAAATTGGGTATGGCGTGATCATTCGGGACGATGATGGTTTTGTGTTGGGGGACGGTAGGGGTTTCATCGATAAAAGGGTGTCAGTGCATGAGGCAGAGTGTATTGCGTTTGAGAGAAGCATTGAGCTGGCGTGTCAACTCAATATTAATGGCATGGTACTTTTTGAAACCGACCACGCTGGCCTCGTGAACAAAATGCGTAACCTGGGTATGGATGTCAGTAGCATTGGCGCGATGATTAAGGAGTGTAAACAAGCTTTTAGCAATTTCAAGTCCGCCAAGTTAATTTGGACAAATCGGTCTTGTAATACTGTAGCAGATTTTATATGTTCTAAAATGTGTAGTGAAACAAAAACTTGGTTTTTCGATATGAATTATCCTAAGAAAATCTATAATGCTGTTATTAATGATGTTACCTAATAAGAGTTCTAACCCTTGTGGTCGTTTTTTATTCAAAAAAAGAAAAATGAGATAGATGTTAAGTGCATGTTTTCCAAATAATTTGGATATGTTATCATTAAAAGTGTCATATAAATAACATTATTTGTTACTTCCAGAAAACTCACTTTCACGGTTAAAATTTTGCAACGAAAAAATTTCGGATATTCAAATTTTATTTTATGAAAATCATTTAGTATACTGTTATGCTTAATAAAACCAAATAAACCATGTAAAAACCCAAAATCTTAAAAGTGTCCAAAACCGATAAACAACCCCAAATAAAAGTCCAATAAGCTTAATTAAAATAAAGTTTAACCAATCCAAGAGAGAATGCTCAGTCCTAGCTCCCGAACACCGCCCAATCCTAAGTCTGAGGGTTACCTGAAATGATAAGCGAATGGGGTGAGCTATATAGCTCAGTGTGTGCCTTGGCCCACCATCAGATATCAAATAAGCAAAATTGTATAACAGAACCATGCACATATGCACATAAGAAAATAGACAGATCAGAAATCATAACATGCTTAGCATAGCAATGTTATACAGAAGGTCATACCCCCATTCGCTACACACCAACTCCGTCCAACCAATCACACCAAATAAGGCTACAAGAACTCATCCATCCATCACACCGTAATGTGGTCGTATGCCACTCAAATAATATAAAGTTGTGCTGCCAGAATTATATTGTGGGAATACCGCCATAATTATATAATGCAGATAATCTGCTAGAATCAGACTTCCTCTATCACATAATCATATCCTACCCCCAATGCAAATGCAAAATCATACTAAGTGATCAAATCACATATACTCATACATAACAAATAGCAAAACATAAACATAATATTTTAGCTTACTCAGAGTTTTACTGATCAGAAACATATTTATACTGATACACACACAGAGGTTTTTAGATATCATGGTTTAGAATGCATTCAAAATATTACAAATTGGAGTCCATAATTTCACACTTGGGCCGAACATGGGCCCAACTAACCACTCAAAATGGGCCCACACGCCCGTGTGACCCACACAACCCACTGGGCCAAAATGTGTGGCCCACATGCCCTACCTTAACCAAACCGTGTGGCTCACATGCCCGTATGACTCACACGCCCGTGTGTCTCACATGGCTGAGCACACGGCCCACCAGGCCAAAATGTGTGGCCCACATGCCCTACCTCAACCAGACCGTGTGGCTCACACGCCCGTGTATCTCACATGGCCGAGCACACGGCCCAACACACGGTCGTGTGACCTTGTCTGCCCCATTTCGGTTTTCCACAAAATATCCAGATTTTCGTGTTCTTTTTCAGAAATTACGGAATAGAATACACACCTTACTACTTTTAGGATGTCGACACAACATCAGTAATCCAAATTTATGTATATGACATCCGCGGTTAACCCAATTAGCAAACTAACGCTGAAACTGAAATAAGTATTTGACTCATACTGTAACAGCCCATTTTTAGTCAAATCGAAACAGTGGTTTCGGGACCACAAATCTGAAGTTGAAATAATTATTTTATTTTTATTTTAATGTCCGTGACATGATAATATGTTTGTGTGAAATTTTCGTTAAGAAATTTTATTGTTTGATTAGTTAATTTGATAAAAAAAGACTAAATCGCGTAAAGTGTAAAAGTGGAGTTCCATTAGCTAAAGGTATCTAATAGCTATGGAATATTAAATTAGAAGTCCTTATGTTGTAATTAGACCATTATAATGGTGAGTGGACATTTTTGGGCATATGTTAAATGATTTATATGTTTAATTATAAATGTTAAATTTGTAATTTATAAAATAAACATGAATTAAGTAAAAATAAGCCTAATTTTTATTCAATTATCATCTTCTACCACCGATACTAAGAAATAAAAACATCCATGGAAGGTTTCTAGGGTTCGGCCACTTCATGATCTAATTGTAAGTCCATTTTTGTTCGGTTTTTAATGATTTCTTTGTTTTTATGATAGTTGCTTCGTATTCTAGCTAGCCCGTACCTTAGATTTTGAAACTGTTAAAGATTTATCATGTTTCCATTGTTGAATGCTTGAGTAATTTGATGAATTATGATAGATTTGGAAGGTTTAATGTTAGATTAATAACTTTTGTAAAGTGATTTTTGACAAAAATGTCAAAAAGGGATTAAATTGAGAAAATGTGAAATGTGGTGGTTAAAATGTGAAATAAATGAAAATTATGGGCTGCTAGGGGCATTATGGTAATTCAGCTAGCATGGGTTTATTTGGAATTTCACTAATTTGTGATTTTATGCAAAAAGAACTAAATTGTGAAAATGTGAAATATGTGAGGTAAAAGTGTAAATGTGTTTTAAAGTATGTTTTGGACTAAATTGAATGAATAGATGAATGAATAAGTTAATTTTCAATATATTTAGATCAAGAAAAGCGGAATTCAGATCTAGATCAAGGAAAAATGAAAGTTATCGACTAATCGACTAGATTCGTCGTTTTAATATCCGAGGTAAGTTCCTATGTTATAAATTCATTTTAAATGTATTTTATTTGCTTCGATAGAGCATGAATTATGATTACGTGAATATGTACAAGTTCAGAAATGATTCGATGAAGATTCGATAGTTAGAAACCCGATTGAACCTTAGGAATAGTTTAGGATGCTAGTGACATGTCATTAGGTGAACTTTGAGTTGGATTCGGGCCATGATTTAGCACTATGTGTGCGAGATAAACCGATTTGACTTCGGGCCATGCATATTGGCTAATTTGGCTTCGGGCCATGATATCAGAATTTCAGATAAGTTACCTTGATTTTGCTACGGGCCATGGTATAGGTACTTATCGAATGGTTCAACGGGTAAAAGAAGAAAGTGGTTGAATATGAGATTGGTACGAGATAGTACAGGTACGTACGGAAATGAATTGAGTATTGAAAACTATGAAATTGTTGAGCTTCTTGGTAAGTTATATAAATGATCATATGATAGTTTGGGATTTAATAGACTTGTTGTATACTGTTTTCCATTATATGAATGTTTAATGAATGATGATAGTTGCTCATTGTTAACATACGATCTTACTAAGCTATATAGATTACTTTGTTGCTTTTCCATGTTTTATAGTGATTTCAAAGCTAGCTCGGATTCGGGGATCGTCGGAGACTTCACCACACTATCCACTGACTCTTTGGTACTTTTGAAACTATGTTTTAGGTATATGGCATGTGTAGGTATTTGAGTTATGTTGGTTATGTTTTGGTAATGATGTTGGCCAAATGAATTGGCATTGTAAATGTCGATAATTTGAGTTGTAAATATAGCCATGAGAGTTGGCTTAATTTAGTGAATTTGGTTATGTGCTTATATATGCATATTTGTTGATAGTTAAGTTCATGTATGGATATGAGAATGACTTATATTATGAGAGTTATGGTCATTGTTGCAAATTGGTATTATGAATGTCAAATTGATGATTTGAGAAAGTTGGTATGCTTGTGAAATTAGACCTAATAATGCATCTTTGATAATGGTCATTTTGATGATTGAGTAGACAAGAATTGGTATGAATTAAGTTATTATTGGGATACTTATGTGCCTTGAGTTGGTTAGTATTGAAATGGTAAGATTTAGGCTTGGTTTGGATGTTTTAGATTGCATATTGTGCTATGAATTGGTGCTATTTGGGTTGTTTAGGTACATGAGATTTTGGGTGGCAAATTGGCTTGGTAAATAGCCTATTTTTGTCCACACGGGCAGAGACATGGGCGTGTGTCTCAGCCGTGTGTGACACACGGTCATGGTACACGGTCGTGTGTGAGAGTGTTGAAATTGAAATGAAGTCAGTATGCTCTACACGGTCTCACACACGGGCGTGTGCTCGGCCGTGTAGCACAAGTCAATATACCTCCCCTAATTGGCACACGGCCTAGCACACGGGCGTGTGACTTGGCCTTGTTGCATAAGTCAGTATACCCTACAGTTTGGCATGGCCTAACACACGGCCTGGCACACGGGTGTGTGTGGCCACTTCGAAGGGCACACGGGCTAGACACACGAGCGTGTGGTTGGCCGTGTGACTAAAGTCAGTATGTACCCTCTATTTTCACACGGCCTATGACAAAGGCATGTCTGGTGGCTGTGTGAGACACACGGCCTGGCGACACGAGCGTGTGACACTTGATTTGAAGAAAAATTTGCTAAGTTTTGAGAATTTCCTGAGTTATCGGTTTTGTCCCGAATCACTCCCAAAGCATGTTTAAGGCCGTGTAGGCTCTTAATAGGGACAAATTGTTTGAGACTGAATGATGAATGATTGAATTGAATAATTGTATGTTAAATAGTTGTTTAATTGTTTCGTAAGTTCGGTAATGCTTCGTAACCCTATTCCGGCTTTGAATACGGGTGAGGGGTTATATATTTATTGGTATCAGAGCTATGGTTTAGTCGATTCTAGGACTAACGTAGCGCGTATGAGAGTCTAGCTATACATGCCTTATATAAACTGTGATAGTGTGATGACTCCTGATATTTGAAAATGTGTTTTTATATAGCAAATGGATCCCAATCGAGCGATAGTTGATGAGGTTGAGAGTAATGCGCCTGCTCCCCCGTAAGAGACAGCGCCGTCTGAATCTAGACCTGTAACGGGTAGACATGGAGGAGAGGCTAAAGAAGCCTTCTTCTAAATGATGAACGAGTGGTTCACTCAATACATTCGTACTAATCCGGCTACTCAACAACCTCCACCCCTTCCTGTTCCCCAAACTGTACCTGTAGCTCCTCAAGGAGTCGAGCTTTTAAGATTGAACAAGCCTCCAGTTGATAAGATTCATAAACATGGGGCAGAAGAGTTCAAAGCTAATGTTGATGATGACCCTGTGAGAATCGAGTTTTGGCTTGAAAATACTATCCGAGTGTTTGATGAACTTTCGTGTACGCCAGCTGAATGCTTAAAGTGTGCTATTTCTCTTTTGAGAGATTCTGCGTATCAATGGTGGAATACTTTAGTGTCGGTAGTGCCGAGAGAGCGAGTGACCTGGGAATTCTTTCAAACCAAGTTCCGGAAGAAATACATTAGTCAACGGTTCCTTGATCAAAAGCATAAAAAATTTCTAGAGTTGAAACAGGGCCGTATGACCGTAACTGGATATGAATGAGAATTTGTATGGTTGAGCACGTATGCTTGAGAATATGTTTCTACCGAAGAGATAATGTGCAAGCGATTTGTTGATGGGTTGAACGAAGACATTAAACTTTTGGTTAGGATTCTAGATTTGAAAGAATTCGTTTCTTTAGTTGAACGGGCCTGCAAAGCTGAAGATTTCGAGAAAAGAAGAAAGTTGATTCAGAGGCTAGAGATTCGAAGAAAAGACTGATGAATAAGCTTTATCATTCTTCATCAAAGAAATCTCGAGATTCGTATAGTCGATCGAATGCACCAGTGGGATATCAGAATAGAGATCGTGGAAATCTATATGTGAATCCTAAAGCTCAAGCTACCTCTGTCTCGAGTGTTGGAAGTGTGAGAAATAATAAACCCGAGTGTCAACAATATAGGAGACGACATTTTGGAGAATGTTGGAATAAAATTAGTAAAGCTTGCTTCAAATGTGGTTCGCCAGATCACTTTATCCGAGATTGCCCAAATTAACTGAGAAAGAAAAAGTTTAGAATGTAAGGTCGAGTAATAAGACTGCGAAAGGGAGACCACCGAGAAATACGAGAAATGTATCCAGTGGTAGAGGTATAAGTAGGGACTCAGCTGTGAGATCCGAAGCCAGAGCACCTGCTAGAGCCTACGCTATTCGCGCTCGCGAAAAAGCATTGTCCCCAGATGTTATTACCGGTACATTCTCTCTTTATGATACTAATGTGATTGCTTTAATTGACCCTAGATAGACACACTCGTATATATGTATGAACTTGGTGTCTAAAAAGAGTTTACATGTCGAGTCTAAAGAGTTTGTAATTAAAGTATTGAACCCCTTAGGCAAGTCTATTTTAGTTGATAAGATTTGTAAGAATTGTCCTTTGATGACCCAAGGTTACTGTTTTCTGACTGACTTGATGCTTCTATCATTTGATGAGTTTGATGTGATTTTGGGTATGGACTTGCTGACTATGCATGATGCAGTTGTGAATTGTAGACGAAAGATTATTGAATTGAAATATCAGAATGGTGAAATTCTTCGGATTGAGTCTGATGATTCGAGTGAATTACCTACAGTGATATCGTCTATGTTAGCTTAGAAATGTATAAAAAAGGGCTGTGATGCATATCTTGCATACGTACTGAATACAAAGGTGTCTGAATCAAAGATTGAATCTGTACCTGTTGTTTGTGAGTTTTCGGATGTATTTCCAGGAGAATTACCGGGTTTGCCACCAATCAGAGAGGTTGAATTTGGTATTGAATTAGTACTGAGAACAACACCGATATCGATAGCTTTGTACAGAATGACTCCAACAGAATTAAAAGATTTGAAAGCTCAGTTGCAAGAATTGACAGACAAAGGTTTTGCACGACCGAGTTATTTGCCCTGGGGTGCATCGGTATTGTTTGTAAAGAACAAAGATGGCACGATGAGAATGTGTATCGATTACAGGCAGCTGAATAAAGTGACTATAAAAAACCAATACCCTCTACCGCGGATTGATGATTTATTTGATCAGTTGAAAGGTGCAACAGTGTTTTCAAAGATTTACTTGAGATCAGGTTATTATCAGTTGCGAGTAAAAGACTCAGATGTGCCGAAAATCGCGTTTAGAACTAGGTACGGACATTATGAATTCCTTGTTATGCCTTTCGAATTAACTAATGCTCTTGCAGTTTTTATAGACTTGATGAACCGGATATTCAGACCGTATTTAGACAGATTCATTGTTGTATTCATTGACGATATTCTGATCTATTCACGAGATATGTCTGAGCATGTCGAGCATTTGAGGATTGTGTTGTAGACCTTGAGAGATAAGCAATTGTATGCTAAATTTAGCAAATGTGAGTTCTGGCTCTGGGAAGTTGGATTTCTGGAACATATTGTTTCATCAGAAGGTATTAGAGTTGACCCGAGCAAGATTTCTGCTATTGTTGACTGAAAACCTCCCAGAAATGTGTCTGAAGTCTGTAGTTTTCTGGGTTTAGCGGGCTATTACTGAAGATTCGTGAAAGGATTTTTGATGATTGCGACACCGATGACACGACTACTTCAGAAAGATGTGAAATTTGAATGGTCAAAAAAATGTCAGCATAGTTTCGAACAATTGAAAGCATTGTTAACTGAAGCACTAGTTCTGGATAAACCTGAATTAAGGAAAGAGTTTGTGATTTATAGTGACGCATCATTGAACGGTTTGGGTTGCGTATTGATGCAAGAGGGAAAATTTGTAGCTTATGCCTCCAGACAGTTGAAACCGCATGAAAAGAACTATCCGATGCATGATTTAGAGTTGGCTGCTATAGTTTTTGCATTGAAAATTTGGCGTCATTATTTGTACGGTGAAAAATGCCACATCTTTACTGATCATAAGAGTTTAAAGTATATTATGACTCAAAAAGATTTGAATTTGCGACAACGGAGATGGCTCGAGCTACGAAAAGATTATGAATTGGTGATTGATTATCATCCGGGGAAAGCAAATGTGGTTGCAGATGCTTTGAGTAGAAAGTCTTTGTTTGCATTACGAGCAATGAATACTAAGTTGATGATTTGTGATGATGGGTCTATTTTAGCTGAACTAAAAGCTAAACCGGTATTTCTTCAACAAATCTGTGAAGCTCAGAAAAGTGACCTTGAATTGCAAGTTAAACAGACTGAATGTGAGACTATCCCTAATTCAGAGTTTTAGATTGGAACCGATGATTGTTTAAGGTTCCAGAATAGAATTTGCATACTGAGAAATTCAGAACTCATTCAGAAGATCTTGCACGAAGCGCACAATAGCTGTTTATCTGTTCATCCGGGGAGTACCAAAATGTACAACGATTTGAAATAGTTTTATTGGTGGCAAGGCATGAAATGAGCTATCTCAGAGTTTGTTTCTAAATGTTTGATTTGTCAGCAAGTTAAAGCTGAACATCAAGTACCATCAGGTTTACTGCAGCCTGTGATGATTCCCGAGTGGAAATAGGATAGAATTACAATGGATTTTGTGTCGAGATTGCCCCTAACTCCGAAAAAGAAAGATGCTTTCTGGGTTGTCGTTGATCGACTAACAAAATCTGCTCATTTCATACCGGTACGCACAGACTACTCACTTGATAGATTAGCTGAATTGTACATTGCTAAGATCGTTAGATTGCACGGGGTGCCAGTTTTGATTTTTCAGATAGATATCCGAGGTTTACATCGTGGTTTTGGAAGAAATTACAAGAAGCTCTGGGTACAAAGTCGAATTTCAGTACAGCTTTTCATCCGTAAACCGACGGACAGTCTGAGCGAGTAATTCAGATTCTCGAGGATATGCTCCAATGTTGTGTTTTGGAATTCGAAGGCAATTGGGAGAAATATTTGCCGCTAGTTGAATTTGCATATAATAATAGCTTTCAATCGAGTATAAAGATGGCACCGTACGAAGCTTTGTATAGTCGTAAATGCCGAACTCCATTGTACTTGACCGAGCTTAACGAGAAACAGATTCACGGGGTTGATTTGGTTAGAGAACCGAAGAGAAAGTAAAAGTAATTTGCGATTGTTTGAAAGCAGCTTCAGATCGTCAGAAATCGTATGCGGATTTGAAACGAAAATATATTGAATATGAGATCGGTGATAAAGTGTTTTTGAAAGTATCTCCATGGAAGAAAATCCTTAGATTTGGTCGGAAAGGAAAGTTGAGTCTGCATTTCATCGGGCCGTACGAGATCATCGAAAGAATAGGACCAATGGCATATCGACTAGCTTTACCATCAGAATTAGAAAAGATCCATAATGTGTTTCACGTTTCGATGTTGCGTCGTTATCGATCGGATCCCTCATGTGATTTCTCCGTCAGAGATTGAGATTCACCCTGATATGACGTACAACGAAGAACCGATCAGAATTTTGGCTTGAGAAATCAAAGAATTAAGAAATAAACGCATAGCCTTAGTGAAGGTTCTTTGGCATAAACAAGGGATCGAGGAAGCTACGTGGGAACCCGAGGAAGCTATGAGAAAACAGTACCCTAACCTATTCACAGGTAAGATTTTCGGGGACGAAAATCCCTAAGGGAGGAGAGTTGTAACAGCCCGTTTTTAGTCAAATCAAAATAGTAGTTTCGAGACCACAAATCTGAAGTTGAAATAATTATTTTATTATTATTTTAATGTCCGTGGCATGATAATATGTTTGTGTGAAATTTTCGTTAAGAAATTTTATTGTTTGATTGGTTAATTTGATAAAAAGGACTAAATTGCGTAAAGTGTAAAAGTGGAGTTCCATTAGCTAAAGGTATCTAATAGCTATGGAATATTAAATTAGAAGTCCTTATGTTGTAATTAGACCATTATAATGGTGAGTGGACATTTTTGGGCATATGTTAAATGATATATATGTTTAATTATAAAGGTTAAATTTGTAATTTATAAAATAAACATGAATTAAGTAAAAATAAGCCAAATTTTTATTCCATTATCATCTTCTACCACCGAAACTAAGAAATAAAAACATCCATGGAAGGTTTCTAGGGTTCGAACACTTCATGATCTAATTGTAAGTCCATTTTTGTTAGGTTTTTAGTGATTTCTATGTTTTTGTGATCGTTGCTTCGTATTCTAGCTAGCTCGTACCTTAGATTTCAAAATTGTTAAAGATTTATCATGTTACCATTGTTGAATGCTTGAGTAATTTGATGAATTATGGTAGATTTGGAAGGTTTAATGCTAGATTAATAACTTTTGTAAAGTGATTTTTGACAAAAATGTCAAAAAGGGATTAAATTAAAAAAATGTGAAATGTGGTGGTTAAAATGTGAAATAAATGAAAATTATGGGCTACTAGGGGCATTATGGTAATTCGGCTAGCATGGGTTTATTTGCAGTTTGACTAATTTGTGATTTTATGCAAAAAGGACTAAATTGTGAAAAATGTGAAATATGTGGGGCAAAAGTGTAAATTTGTTTTAAAGTATGTTTTGGACTAAATTGAATGAATAGATGATTGAATAAGTTAATTTTGAATATATTTAGATCAAGAAAAGCGGAATTCAGATCTAGGTCGGGGAAAAACGAAAGTTATCGACTAATAGACTAGATTCGCCGTTTTAATATCTGAGGTAAGTTTGTATGTTATAAATTCATTTTAAATGTATTTTATTTGTTTCGATATAGCATGAATTTCACGTAAGAGTTCGGAAATGATTCGATGAAGATTCGATAGTTGGAAACCCGATTGAACCTTAGGAATAGTTTAGGATGCTAGTGAGATGTCATTAGGTGAACTTTGAGTTGGCTTCGGGCCATGATTTAGCACTATGTGTGCGAGATAAACCGATTTGGCATCGGGCCATGCATATGGGCTAATTTGTCTTCGGGCCATGATATCAGAATTTCGGATAAGTTACCTTGATTTGGCTACTGGCCATGGTATAGGTACTTATCGAGTGAGACCTTGTGTATCCGACTTCTATTCTGAATGGTTCAACGGGTAAAAGAAGAAAGTGGTTGAATATGAGATTGGTACGAGATTTGTCATTTGTCATTTGTCATGACACTTAAACCAAGAGCTTCTCCAACACACCTAGACACTCCAAATTCATTAAACCTTTAAAGCTGTCATGTCATTTGTCATTTTCTTGCTCACTTAAAAATAATATGAGACCCAAAGCCCAATGGGCCCAACTCTACTAGGCCCAAAATTCGAGGCGTTACAATTCTACCGCCTTAAAGAAATTTTTTCCTCGAAATTTCCAACTAACTATTAATCGCACCGCTCAAGTCACACCACTATGCTTTCGCTGCGCACTCTGATTTTAATAACACTAACACACTTTAACTCTAATTGAACCCTCTTACACCTCTTCTAGCGCTCATCGCTGCGTGTGTATTTCTGGATTAGAATTTTATGAAATTAGTTCATAGTTCCACTGTTTAAAGCACATGTCTTATGCAAGTAATAATTTAAAAGTTGTTTCGCGGTCGCAAATCCACTACAGGCTTAAGTTTCCTACGGGCTTTAGTCTCTAAAAGCCTATTTTCAAGTAGCCCATTATCTATATAGTTCAGTAATTTAAAAAAATGTAGTACAAAAAACTTACTTGGCTCGACGTCAAGGGCTCGATGAACCGCACTTCAAAAATCCTGCAAAAACTTTTTAATCTACTTGTTTTAAAAACCCAAAATCTAAGGCCCATTTCACAGCCCGAGCTTTGTAACTGGGCTCTGATACCACTAAATGTAACACCCCCAGACCCGGCCCAGACTTTATGGCAGAATTCGAGAATGTCACATCAAAGGCATAACTCAAAACGATTTTGCTAAGTAAAAATTTAAGACCCAAAAGCCCAAAATCCTTGAGTCTTGTTAAGTAATGATAAAAGCCCATTTTATTATTTTAAGTATTTTGAAACCAAGTTTAAACATAAGAAATTTACTCGAGTTTAATAATTAAGTAAGCAGTTGAAACAACAAAACCCAAAATCTAAAGTCAAATCGGAGTACAAGGCCTTATTACATCCAATGAAAATAAAGTAATTAAAATCATGTCTTTTGAGACAAATAAACAAAACTTCTAAGTATCTTGTAGTGTGGCCATCTCCGAGTCCTCTCCCACGTCGAGCCGTTTACTGAGGATCACCTGAAACATTTAATAGAAAGGGGGTGAGTTTCGAAACTCAGTGTGTACGACCCTTGGTAATCCAATCAACATACAATTATCACATTGAGCCTAAGCCCTATCAAAAACGGTGGTCTTGGTCCTTAGCCCACAACGACCTCATATCACATCAGTATCACATGAATGCAATGCACCCATCCCAAATCCAACTCTCGCACACCATTTCCTTCCAACCCTACACACACCGTGGGGATATAAATATCAACCCACCCATCCCTACACACCAAAGGTAGCACCAAGAAATGCAAGACTACTCAAACATTGCAGCAAAGCTGCTATAATCGGCTTGAAGCCACCGGTGAATCCACGGTCGTCAAGCGACTATGCGATCCTCAAATCTTCCTCCGTATCATCAAAACCCACCCAAGTGCAACATATATTTCATGAATGCAACATACACATTTTCACCCATTCGACACTTAGGGGTACTTTAGTCATTTCATTACCCAAGGGTATTTCCGTAAATCTACTCTACAGGGGTATTTAGGTAATTTTACAAAATAGGGGTATTTTGGAAACTTTGTAAATTAGGGATATTTTGGTAATTCCGTAAATCAAGGGTATTCTGGTAATTTTATAATTCAGGGGTATTTTAGTAACTTTTTCAAATCTAAGGATATTTTGGTAATTTTCAAATCAGGGGTATTTGGCCCCTCTCGGGTTTTAGTTATGAACTTTGGCCCATAAACAAGTCCTTGCGACTAAAGTGAACAGACACTATGCACCAGGTAGGATTCCAGAAAAGAGGAGGTGGGCCACTAGGACCGCTTAAATACCAAGCTCTCCCTAGATCCACTCCTAGACATGCATATATGCATTTGCCACACTCTAAACCAAATGACTTGTCCACGGACATGTTTAATTATTAGATTAAGTCTTATGTGGTTTAAGAGTTGTTTAGAACTATGCCTAAAGTCCATTAAACCCTAGCATACTTGTCTACATCTTCATAAAGCCCATCAAGCCCATTTCACATTCATATAACCCATTATGCCCAATTCACATCCTTATGGCCCATTAGGCCCAAATCTCATTCATATGGCCTATTAGGCCCAAAACAATTCCAGATCATGTAACATGCATGCCTAACTCACTTCATATAATCAAATCAATCAATTTCATCCAACTTAGCCTCAGGGCCCACCGGGCCCATTTAGCCACTTTCGGCTTTTCGGCTTTCCGGCATTGCCGATATCATGTGTGTGTAGTTTTTGTATACACCTGGCTACTGCAACGTGCTATACTATCCTTGGTCTTGAACCTACAACCAACCAACCTTCAATCAATCACCCACACTTAAACAAAATATCTACCAAAAGTGAAAACTCATCAGAACCTTACTGCAGTGTGCCACCGGGTTCTAATAGCCCTTCCTTAGCTACTAATCAGGAGTATCCCCTAGATCTGCACTCACAGACACACCATCAAGATTCGTGTGACTCATAATCCACACAAGTCACCCCTATAGATCAAACTCAGATTCAGCCATTCACTTAAACCACAATCGAGTTGCGTACACTTACCCTTGCTAACGATCCTACCACGCTTGCGATCCTTGAACCTTATCCTTGTTATCACAGAGTTAACGATAGGACAGTTAGATAGCCTTTTGGCTTTTAGCAAAACGTACAAAAGAGTTTAACCGAATACTTACCAAATCCCCTTTCGATCCTGCGACCTAGATAGCTATTAACTATATTCGGCTTTCAACACTTGATTGAGAGTAGGTAACAATCGATTTGTGATGGAGGAACAACCACCAATATTCGAAACTATTAGGAATTTCGGCAAGAGAAAAGATGGTGGAAATTCGGCTATAGAAGAGTTTGGCTATGAGAGAATTCGGCACAAAGGAATTCGGCTTTAGGAGATTTCGGCAATGGGAGAGTTTGGCTATGGGAGGAACCAATTGAGGGGAAGAAAAGAAAGAAAAAGAATGGAGAATTCGGCATTACCTAGGACCCCAGATTCGGCACACACACATTTATATAGCCTATAGCCGAAACTTAGGCACCCCTAAAGTCTAATTCGGCACCACTTCATCCACTGCTCATCTCCTAATTTTTCTCCATGATATCTCCCTTATCCTTCTCCTAAATTCTCTCTCTTGATCACTTCTCCTTAGAGTCCTCTACACGCCACTTCCAGCTTTCTAGAAGCCTAAAATTAAATTCCAAAATAAAACTAAGCTAGCACTCGAACCTCAGACCTCCCTGCATGCATATGTCTCCACCTCTCTACACCCTAGTGGCGTCACTTAGCCACTTCACCACAGGCTTCTTTGTGCCATTTTTCACTTATTTTTATTTAAAATCCCACTACTCACAGCCCTGATTCCTTAATTAATTAAATTAAGAATCCTCCACCACAAAACTCGAACCCAGAGCTTCTCCAACACACCTAGACACTCCAAATTCATTAAACCTTTAAAGCCGTCATGTTATTTGTCATTTTCTTGCTCACTTAAAAATAATATGAGACCCAAAGCCCAATGGGCCCAACTCTACTAGGCCCAAAATTCAGGGCGTTACATTTAGATTAAAATAAATCCCTTTAATTATTAGGCTAAATAATAGAAATATATTTATTACTAGTACTTTTAGTCCTTGTGGATACGATATTTCGGACTCACCATAGTTATACTACTGTTCGATAGGTGCGCTTGCCTTTGTCGAATTATTAGTTAGTTTCGAAACCATCAAGTTTTTAGCGTCGTTGCCGGGGACTAAAATATTAGGAACACTTATTTTTTATTACTTTAGCCATTATTTATTTTCTTATATCAATTTATTTTTGTTTTTATTTTAATTTACTAACTTTTCTTTTATTTACTTCTGGCAGGTATTTTTAGTTTATGACTAGGAGGAACCCGTCAGGACTATTGCTTTTTGACAGTGAGATTGAAAGTATAGCTCGCAGAAATCGTAGAGAAATAAGGCAAAGTCTACAGTATATAGAGGAAGAGCGAGAGGACGATACCAATATTACCGAAGAGATGGCTGATAATAATCCGCTACCTCCTGTGGTTGCCGCAAATCCGGTGAATCAGAATCCTGCTCCTCGTACTATGTATGATTATGCTAAGCCCAATTTAACTGGGGCTGAATCGAGTATTGTTAGACCTGCTATTGCTGCAAATAATTTTGAACTGAAACCTAACACTATTCAAATGATTCAACAGTTTGTTTAGTTTGGTGGTTTGCAGGATGAGGACCCAAATACTCATTTGGCCAAATTTCTAGAGTTCTGTGACACTTTTAAGATTAATGGCGTTTCTGATGATGCCATTCGCCTTCGGTTGTTTCCTTTTTCCTTGAGAAATAAAGCTAAGCAGTGGTTGAACTCGTTACCACGAGGTTCCATCACTACTTGGGAACAAATGATCGAGAAATTTATATTGAAATATTTTCCACCGGCTAAAACGGTAAAGTTGAGGAATGATATCTCTTCTTTTGTGCAGATGGATTTAGAAACTCTTTACGATGCATGGGTGAGGTATAAGGACTTATTGAGAAGGTGCCCTCACCATGGGTTACCTTTATGGCTACAGGTTCAAACTTTTTACAATGGTTTGAACCCCTCAACTAGGCAACAGATTGATGCAGCCGTCGGCGATACCCTAAATAATAAAACACCTAAAGCGGCTTATGAGTTTATAGAGGATATGTCACTGAATAACTATTAGTGGCAAGTCATGAGAACAAAGCCGACAAAAGCCGCTGGTGTTTTCAATCTCGACGCGGTCACCATGTTATCAAACCAGGTAGAGCTCTTAAATAAAAATATTGATGGTTTATGTGCTTCTACGAAGGTACATCCGATGATTCAATGCGACACAAATGGAGGAGGGATGAACACCCCAGAATATCCATCCTACAACCCGAGGACAGAGAGTGAACAAGTTCACTATATGGGTAACAATTCTAGACCTCAGAATAATCCCTATAGTAATACTTACAACGCAGGTTGGAGGAATCATCCCAATTTCTCATGGGGTGGTCAAGGAAATCAGAGACCGCAACCCCCTCCAGACTTTCAACAACAACCTTACCAACAGGAGAAAAAGCCGAACCTTGAGAAGATGCTAACAAAATTTATCTCGGTGTCAGAAACCCATTTTCAAAACATCAAAACAACACTAAAAAATCATCAAGCGTCGATTCAAGGGCTCGAGAACCAAATAGGTCAGCTTGCTAAGAAGATCTCAGAATGACCACAAGGTAGCTTGCCGAGTAATACCAAACCTAACCCAAAGGAGCAACTCCATGCCATCACCGTGCGCGACGAAGAAGGGTTAGTAGAATCTGAATCTAAATCGAGGCAAGAACTTGTGGTAAGTAAAGGTAAGGTTGAGGTGTAACACCCCTAACCCGAGACCGTCGCCAGAACAGGGTTAAGAGGTATTACCTATCAATCAGAACATTTAACATCTAGAATTTACGACACAAAGATAATCATTTTCAATCTCATGCAATTACAATCATGGTGTCCCTTATCGAGGTCTACGAGACCTAATTCACATGCTAAAGAGGGGTCGGGACTAAATTTAACACACACAGAAATTCTCGAACACTTAAAATTTTTTTCTAAGATTCAGGGGAGACACGCCCGTGGGAGGAGGTCGTGTGCACTCCACGGCTACTAGACACCCCCGTGTGTCCATCCGTGTCTATATACTATCTATTTCAACACGGTCACTAGGCACGCCCATGTGCCCATGGCCGTGTATAACTAAGCTACATACTGCCAATTCACCCACGGTCTTAGGCACGCCCGTGTGCCTCAACCGTGTGACATTATAGGCCATTTTGCAAGGCCAACATGCCACCCACTTAGGTCAAACCTACAAGCAACACATGCCAAAACATATCATGCACATAAGGCAACCAAAAACTTACCAATATGACTATCCAATCTATGCATTCAATATCAAATATCATTCCTTCTCAATTTCACTAATCCCTACTAACATCTTACCAACACAAAATTTGCCATTCAATAGTCAATTTCTCAACCCACAAACCATGCCAAAAGATGCATCACATATATCAAATTCATTCATGTTAAGACTAGCACATATCTAGCCACATCTCATGGCTACTTACAAACATCAAACATGACTCAAATGACCAGCCTATACATGCCATATTTAACTATATACATTGTTCCAAAATACCCCAAAATAGATTTGCCGATAGTGTGGATCGAGATGTTGACGATCCTCGATCCGAGCAAGCTTTATCGACATCGCAAAGTAGAGAAAGAAATCACCTGATAAGCTTTCTAAAGCTTAGTAAGTTCGAATACAATAAAATCGTATCATCAAATCAAACCAATGTATACACTAACCATCACATAGATCATTTCTCTTATATTCATACCATATTGTCTCTAGATAAAATACTCATTCATCTATCCATAGCATCATCTATAAACTCATCAACCACAAAGGTTCGATACATACCTTAGCTAACACATAGTTATTCAATTTCCAAGCTACTCAATGCTCGATATTACAAGTCGATCTCTCTATAAATTCCTTTCAATTTTTATCGTACACTCAGTGTCATCTACATGAGAAAAACTTATTGGTTATCGCACACTTAGTGCTTAATCTTTCCAACCAACTTATCTCGACATCGCACACACAGTGCCAAATCTATAAACCGAAGCTTTCATATCATCGCACACACAGTGCTATTCATTTCTATTTCGATCTCAATTTCGTACACTTAGTGCCATCGACTAAATTTCGCACATAGCATCTCTATTTCATACACATATACATATTCATTTCATAATACTAAAACGTATCTTAATAACATGTATTATATCCGAACTTACCTCAGATGTCGAAATACCGAAACGGTCGATTAATCGAGTACTTTCTCTTTGCCTCGATCTCGATCCGAACCTCTCCTCTCTTGGTCTTAATCAAAGGAAACCCATGGCCGAACCTAGCTTTCTTTTTCTTTTTCTTTTCTTTCAATTTTCGGCAAAGATGAGCATGAATTCCACTAACTCATGTTTTTGTTTTATTATAAATCATTTAATAAACCATTTACTAAAGTAGCCTTATTATAAACATTTTAAATCCACTAACCTTAGGCATTTTTGTCCATACAATCTATTAATGGTTTAATAACAACATAAGGACTCTACCTTAAAAAGCCAACAACACTTAAGTACTTATAAATCAGCACTACGACTTTTACACCTTATGCAATTAAGTCCTTTCTTTTAATTTGGCACACAAACGATCAAATTATCACACATGTAATTTTCACACCGACTATGTCACATATCATTCACATAGAAAATATCATAAAAATATTTTTACGACCTCGAATTTGTGGTCTCGAACCACTATTCCGACTAGGGTCTAAACCGGGATGTTACAACTCTCCCCCCTTAGGGATTTTCGTCCCCAGAAAATCTTACCAGATGAATAGGTGTGGATATTGCTCTCTCATAATGTTCTCGGACTCCCACGTGGCCTCTTCAACTCCGTGTTTGTGCCATAAAACTTTCACTAAGGAAATTCTTTTGTTTCTCAATTCTTTAGTCTCTCTCGTACAAAATTTGGATCGGTTCTTCAAGATACAATAAGTCCGATGAATCTCAACCTCGAGAGGAGCAATCACATGGGACGGGTCTAATCTGCACTGGTCGAAGCATTGACACATGAAACACGTTATGAATCTTTTCTAACTCGGTGGCAATTTCAATCTATAAGCAACCGACCCAAATCGTTCAGTAATCTCATACGGTCCGATGAACCTCGGACTCAGCTTGCCCTTTCGGCCAAATCAAGTATTTTCTTCCACGGAGATACTTTCAAAAACACTTTATCACCGACCTCAAATTTGATATCTTTCCGTTTCAAATCTTGCATAAAACTTCGATGATCTGAGGCTGCTTTCAAACTATCACGAATCACTTTCACTTTCTGTTCAGTCTCTTTTATAAGATCAACTCCGTGAATCTTGTTCTCACTCAGCTCAGTCCAATACAATGGGATTCGACACTTTCGACCATAAAGAGCTTCATATGGTGCCATTTTAATGCTAGATTGAAAACTGTTGTTATACGCGAACTCAATCAATGATAAATGCTTTTCCCACGCACTTTCAAATTCTAGTACACAACATCTCAGCATGTCTTCGAGAATCTGAATGATTCGTTCGGATTGACCATCCGTTTGTGGATGAAAAGCAGTACTGAAATGCAATTTCGTGCCTAAAGCATCCTGCAATTTCTTCCAGAATCGCGAGGTAAATCTCGGATCTCTGTCAGACACAATAGATAGAGGTACCCCATGCAATCTCACGATCTCATCCATATATATTTCAGCCAATCTATCAAGTGAATAATCTATTCTCACTGGAATAAAGTGAGCTGATTTCGTCAATCTATCAACTATCACCCAGATTGCATCTTTCTTATTCGGAGATAAGTGCAACCCCGACACAAAGTCCATCGTAATTCTTTCCCATTTCCACTCAGGAAACATAATCGGTTGTAACAAACCAGACGGAACTTGATGTTCGGCTTTGACTTGCTGACAAACTAAACACTTCGACACAAAGTCAGAAATGTCTCTTTTCATACCATGCCACCAATAGAGCTGTTTCAGATCATTATACATTTTCGTACTCCCCGGATGTACAGTCAAATGACTATTGTGTGCTTCATTCAAAATCATTTGAATCAATTATGAATTTCTTGGAACACAAATCCGATCTCTGAATCTCAAACAATCATCACTATCAACTCGAAATTCCGATACAGCATCTGAATCACACTGAACTCTTTTTTCCAATAACTCATTATCAATCTTCTGAGCATCACATATCTGTTGTATAAACATCGGCTTTACTTTCAATTCAGCTACCACCGCACTATCATCACACAGATCTATCTAATTACTCATAGCTCTCAAAGCGTATAACAATTTTTGGCTTAAGGCATCAGCTACAACATTAGCCTTACCCGGGTGGTAATCTATCACAAGTTCATAGTCTTTCAATAACTCTAACCATCTTCCGCCGCAAGTTCAAGTCTTTACGAGTCATCAAGTACTTTAAGCTCTTATGATCGGTATAGATGTGACATTTTTCCCGAATAGATAGTGACGCCAAATCTTCAATGCGAACACAATCGCAACCAATTCAAGATCATGCGTTGGGTAGTTCCTTTCATGCGGTTTTAATCGTCTTGAAGCGTAAGCAATGACTTTCCCTTCTTGCATCAAAGACACGGCCCAATCCATTCAACGATGCATCATCAGTAAACTATGAATTCTTTGCCCGATTCGGGTTGAATCAAGCGGGTGCTTCGTTAACAACACTTTCAATCGCTTGCTCAAAACTTTATCGCACTTTTTCGACCACTCGAATCTAACATCTTTTCTGTAACAATTTTGACAATGGAGTCGCAATCATCGAGAAGCCTTTCACAAATCGTCTATAATATCCCGCTAATCCCAGAAAACTACGGACTTCAGACACATTCCTCGGAGGCTTCCATTCTAAAATAGCAGAGATTTTACTCGGGTCAACTTGTATCCCAGCAGATGATACAATATGTCCCAGAAAACTGACCTCATGCAACCAAAATTCACATTTGCTAAACTTTGCATACAACTATTTTTCACGCAGAGTTTGTAGTACAATTCTCAAATGCTCAGCATGTTGCGTCTCATCTCGAGAATAGATCAAAATATCATCAATAAATACCACAACAAAGTGATCCAAATGCGGTCTGAATATCTGATTCATCATATCCATAAACACTGCAGGAGCATTGGTTAGTCCAAAAGGCATTACTAAGAATTTGTAATGTCCATACCTCGTTCTGAAACCAGTTTTGGGCACATCAGATTCTTTAACTCTCAATTGATAGTAGCCTGGTCTCAAATCTATCTTAGAAAATACTGTGGCTCCTCTCAGCTGATCAAACAAATCGTCAATACGAGGCAATGTATATTTGTTTTTTATCGTCACTTTGTTCAACTATCGATAATCGATACACATTCTCATAGTCCCATCTTTCTTTTTCACAAACAACACAGGAGCTCCCCAGGGTGAGAAACTCGGTCGTGCAAAACCTCTGTCAGTCAATTCTTGCAATTGAGATTTCAACTCTTTCAATTCGGTTGGGGCCATTCTGTATGGAGCTATCGAAATAGGAGCAGTTCCCGGCACTAACTCAATACCAAATTCCACCTCTCGAATTGGAGGTAATCTTGGTAACTCTTCAGGAAATACATCTGGAAACTCACAAACCACAGAATATCAATCTTTCTTTTCCGACACCTTTATATCAATCACGTACGCCAAATAAGCTTCACAACCTTTTCTCACATAGTTCATAGCTTTCATCGCAGATACAACAACTGGTAATCCCTTCATATCACTAGATTCAATTCGAACTAGCTCACCGTTCTGACTTCTCAATTCAATACTCTTTCTTTTACAATTCACAATGGCATTATGCAGAGTAAGCCAATCCATACCCAGAATTATGTCAAATTCATCAAAGGGAAGCAACATCAAATTAGCAGGAAAACATATATCACTTAAACATCAATGGGCAATTCTTGCACACCTTATCCACCAAAACACATTTGCCTAAGGGATTCGATACTCTAATCACAATTTGATGAGACTCAACGGTATAGTCTTATTCAATACTAAATTCATACACACATAGGAATGAGTTGACCCCAGATCTATCAATACAATAACATCAATATCAAATAAAGTGAAAGTACTGGTGATAACGTCTGGATATGATGCTTCCTCTCGTGCACGTATAGCATAGGCTCGGGCAGTGCTCGCTTCTAATCTCACAAATTGTGTCATTTGTCCATCTCGACTTTCACTCACATTTTTGGTGCTTCAAGGCGGTCTACCCTAATTTGTCACATTACATTCTCGGTCTTTCATTCTAAACATTTTCTTTTTCGACCATCTTTGGGCAATCCCGAATAAAATGATCTCGGGATCCACATTTGTAACAAACTCTATTGTTGTACTTGCCCCAAAGACTCTCCCACATGTCGCCCACACTGCGCTATGCGCACTCGGGCTTGTTACTCTTAACACCGCCAACACTTGATTCATTTGGAGCTTGAATTCGTGGACCGATGCTTTGTTTCAAACGATCTCTACTTGGATGTCCAAATGAAGAATTTGAAGCAGTTACTTGCATCTCTCAGATCTCTTAGTAGAAGGTTGAGAAAATTTATTCATCGATCTCTTTCTTTCATCACGAGCTTACGAATTGGCTTTCTTCTTTTCCTTCATCGAGCTCTTGACTTTACACGCTCTTTCAACTAACACAACAAATCCATTTATATCGAGTATCCCAACCAATAGCTTGATGTCTTCATTCAATCCCTCTATGAAATGTTTGCACATAGTAGTTTTGGTCGAGACACATTCTCTCGCATATTGACTCAATCTTAAAAATTCTCGCTCGTACTCGATGAATGCACAAACCCCTGTTTCAATTCTAGAAACTCTTTACGTTTTCGATCAACTAAACGTTGATCGATATACTTCTTTCTGAACTTAGCTTGAAAGAAATCCCAGGTGATTCTCTCTCTCGGAACCACAGATATCAATGTTTTCCACCAGTTGTAAGTCGTGTCTCTCAACAAAGAAACTGCACACTTAATGCACTCATCAGGATTCAACGACATCTCATCGAATACTACGATTGTATTCTCAAGCCAAAACTCGGCTCACTCAGCATCATCATCAGATGTGGCCCTAAACTCATCAGCCCCGTATTTTTGAATCTTATCTACAGGTGGTTTATTCAATCTGTTCGGATTTACAATTTGAGGCACAACAGGTACTTGCGGGGGTGGAGGTTGTGGAGTAGTCGGATTCGTTCGAACGGACTCCGTAAACCATTCACTCATCATACGAATGAAGGCTTTCTTAGCCTCTCCTCCCTCACTACCTTCATTCGGCCTAGATGTGGCCGGCGCTGTCCCTTGAGCGGGAGCAGGCGCATTACTCTCTATGTCGTCAGCAATTGCTCGATCGGGATCCATTACTATAAGAAAACACATTTTCAACTGTCAGCATTCATCACACTATCGCAACTTCATATATGGCATGTATAGCTAGACCCGCACGCGTTACGTTAGTCCAAGAATCGACTAAACTGTAGCTCTGATACCAATAAAATGTAACACCCCTAACCCAAGACCGTCGCCGAAATAGGGTTAAGAGGTATTACCTATCAATAAGAACATTTAACATCTAGAATTTACGACACAAAGTCAATCATTTTCAATCTTATTCAATTACAATCATGGTGTCCCTTATCGAGGTCTACGAGACCTAATTCACATGCTAAAGAGGGGTCAGGACTAAATTGAACACACACAGAAATTCTCGAACACTTAAATTTTTTTTCTAAGATTCAGGGGAGACACGCCCATGGGAGGAGGCCGTGTGCCCTCCACGGCTACTAGACACCCCCGTGTGTCCATCCGTGTCTATATACTGTCTATTTCAACACGGTCACTAGGCACGCCCGTGTGCCCATGGCCGTGTATAACTAAGCTACAAACTGCCAATTCACACACGGTCTTAGGCACGCCCGTGTGTCTCAACCGTGTGACATTATAGGCCATTTTACAAGGCCAACATGCCACCTACTTAGGTCAAACCTACAAGCAACACATACCAAAACATATCATGCACATAAGGAAACCAAAAACTTACCAATATGACTATCCAAACTATGCATTCAATATCAAACATCATTCCTTCTCAATTTCACTAATCCCTACTAACATCTTACCAACAAAAAATTTGCCATTCAATAGTCAATTTCTCAACCCACAAACCATGCCAAAAGATGCATCACATATATCAAATTCATTCATGTTAAGACTAGCACATATCTGGCCACATCTTATGGCTACTTACTAACATCAAACATGACTCAAATGACCAGCCTATACATGCCATATTTAACTATATACATTGTTCCAAAATACCCTAAAATAGATTTGCCGATAGTGTGACTGAGATGCTGACGATCCCCTGATCCGAGCAAGCTTTACTGACACTGCAAAGTAGAGAAAGAAATCACACAGTAAGCTTTCTAAAGCTTAGTAAGTTCGAATACAATAAAATCGTATCATCAAATCAAACCAATGTATACACTAACCATCACATAGATCATTTCTCTTATATTTATACCATATTGTCTATAGATAAAATACTCATTCATCCATCCATAGCATCATCTATAAACTCATCAACCACAAAGGTTCGATACATACCTTAGCTAACACATAGTTATTCAATTTCTAAGCTACTCAATGCTCGATATTACAAGTCGATCTCTCTATAAATTCCTTTCAATTTTTATCGCACACTCAGTGTCATCTACATGAGAAAAACTTATTGGTTATCGCACACTTAGTGCTTAATCTTTCCAACCAACTTATCTCGACATCGTACACATAGTGCCAAATCTATAAACCGAAGCTTTCATATCATCGCACACACAGTGCTATTCATTTCTGTTTCGATCTCAATTTCGTACACTTAGTGCCATCGACTAAATTTCGCACATAGCATCTCTATTTCATACACATATACATATTCATTTCATAATTCTAAAATGTATATTTATAACATGTATTATATCCAAACTTACCTCAGATGTCGAAATACCGAAACGGTCGATTAATCGAGTACTTTCTCTTTGCCTCGATCTCGATCCGAACCTCTCCTCTGTTGGTCTTAATCAAAGGAAACCCATGGCCGAACCTAGCTTTCTTTTTCTTTTTCTTTTCTTTCAATTTTCGGCAAAGATGAGCATGAATTCCACTAATTCATGTTTTTGTTTTATTATAAATCATTGAATAAACCATTTACTAAAGTAGCCTTATTATAAACATTTTAAATCCACTAACCTTAGGAATTTTTGTCCATAAAATCTATTAATGGTTTAATAACAACATAAGGACTCTACCTTAAAAAGCCAACAACACTTAAGTACTTATAAATCAGCACACAGCTTTTACACCTTATGCAATTAAGTCCTTTCTTTTAATTTGGCACACAAACGATCAAATTATCACACAGAATTTTCACACCGACTATGTCACATATCATTCACACAGAAAATATCATAAAAATATTTTTACGACCTCGGATTTGTGGTCTCGAACCACTGTTCCGACTAGGGTCTAAACCGGGATGTTACATGAGGTAAGCCACAGTGCACAAAAACCGATGAGTAAAGAGCATATACCTAGTGTGCCATATCCTAACGCGACGAAGAAAGACCATACCATTGAGCAATTTGGTAAATTTCTTAAACTCTTAATACAACAAGATTACCAGTCGAAGCTAAATCTTTTTTATGACATATGCTCTAGAGAGCTTGACCTGAATTACCCGTCCGGGCTAAATCCAATCCATAGCATATGGTCAAGAGGACTTTTATCGGGATTACCCGTCCGGGCTAAATCCTTTCTGTAATGAAGTCATAGGATTGCTCGTTCGAGCCTAATCCATTCTGCAACAAATGCAAGACCTTATTCATTTCGGCAATTACATTTATCCATCGATTTTCATTTATTCAAATGGGATTTAACATTTTCAAGCATTTTCCGGCATGTGATTATTTCATACATCTATAACATCCATATAATTCAAATGATCACATTCCAAGCATAAAATTAACATTTTCATCATTTATCATTTATTATCTATCGGGCATTACAATTTAATTTTAAAAAAATTTTATCGGGCTTGATCGGATATGTAATCATTTCACATATTCATGACATTTATACAATTTACATTAACACAATCAATGCAAGCATGTAAATAAACACAATTTAGTTACACGAACTTACCTTGACAAAGGTTCGTGTACAAACATCTACTAATCCGACATTTTCCTTTTTTCCTCGTTCTAACTCCGAATTTGGTCTATCTGGGTCTATACGAGTAAATTTAACATCAATTTATCATATTTCACATTCAAGTGGACTCAATTTTCATCCTAGGCAAAATTACTATTTTGCCCCTAACTTTTCTATAAATTCCCTTTTCGTCCCTAGGCTCGGAAAATGGAATTTGTGCAATTTACTCCCTATTCCAAGCCTAACCAAAATTCCATCTCAAAATTTACAGCACATGTATTCATAAAAATTCAAAATTTTTCTTCAAATTTCACAACTTTGCATTTTAGTCCCTAAATCATGTTTTCATCAAAAATCACTTTGTAAAAGTTGTTTATCTATCATCAACCTTTCATTTTCTACCATAAATTTCTAATTTTCAGCATATACATCCATGACCCATTTTCCATACTTTGATAACTTTACAAATTGATCCCCCAAATAGATAGATTAAGCTATCCTGGTTTCAAAAATATCGAAATTATTAAAAACGTGGCTTGATTACTTACCCAAATAAGCTTGATAAGCCTTCTTCCTCTCTCCTAGGGTTTCCATGGAAATATTTGGGGAAGAGGATATGAAATTATTTTCTTTTTCATTAAATTAAATTGTCATTTAATAACTTTTCATCTTTTCAGTTTAGTCCTTAGCCCTTTTTTATTTTTCCATGGATGAATCATACCAAAACATCTACATACTTCTCTTTAATGGTCTAATTACCATATAAGGACCTGTAGTTTTGAATTCCATAGCTATTTAATCCTTATAGTTACTAGAATTCAACTTTTGCATTTTATGCGATTTAGTCATTCCTGTAATTAAACACATAATCGATAAAATTTTCATATCAAAATTTTCACATGAATTTTCTAACATAGTATAGTCCATATAATAAAATAAAAATAATTTTTATTTTCGGCTCAGATTTGTGGTCCCGAAACCACTTTTCTGATTTCACCGAAATTGGGCTGTTACACGTGTGGCCCCTGCACCTTCACCCCTAAGCATCGCACACAGCCATGTGGCTCTTAAAACTTGAAAATTACAATTTTGTCTTGTCTTTAAATATTTTATGCAAATCAGTCTCTGATTACGTTTTTAATGGCATCTAGAGAACTAGTTTTTTTTTCAACTAGGTCTTAGACGAGAATTAGATCGAGTGAAAGCAAAATTGAACGAATTTATGATTTAATCGATTAAAAATGATGGCTTAAATCTGTGGATGACAGTATGATTAATATTGTGAGTTGATTTTTTGTGAATGATTGTCTAAATCTATGAACGATTATATGTATTTACTAGTGCTATTCATGCCAAATAAATGTTTTGCACGCTCTACTAGTTGATTTAGTAATTGCCCCTATTTAGAGTGTTGAATGAATTATTGTATGAACGAATTGAAAGGATATAATTGTATTGCATATGTATGAGGGGAAAGATTTGAAAGGTGGAAGAATGATAGTTCATATTAACTGCATATAAGTGTGTTCGTTGTGTATTCACACCCATGGCAGATTCAAACTGTGACAGTCTTACTGTGCACCCACAGAACGACATATTCAAACTAAAAAATTTATTGAGTGGCCATGATCCCTCTGATAGCTCTTAACTGCGAGTACTTGTGGACCCTCAACCAAACGTCAACTTTTATCTGCATCATAAGAATGTAGTGGTAAAAGTCCATGAGCAGAGCAAAAAGGTAAAAGGGGTTCTGGGGAACTCCTTATTGCAAAGCTAGAGGTCGATGGTAGGATTAAAAAATGTTGAAAGAAATGTTAAAATAATGTTGCATGACATACTGTGCTTCCTCATTAAAAGGCACATGATGATATGATTGAACTGATAGATGTGCATATACCCACTGTGAGTGATATTATGGTTTAATAATTGAATTATTTCAATTGAGTTCGATCATGTAAGAAAGTATGCTTGTCTATAACGAAAAAAACTGAATTATCATATTGATAAGGTTATTGTGTGATTTTGATTGTAACGATTAGTATGCATGTTGTTTTGTTGTAATTCGTGCTGCAAATTAAACTAAATTTTGCACTTTAGCAGCTTGAAAGCAAGCATTTTTGCTAGGTTTAATTTATGTTTTTTTAAGTTTCCTTAAAGCGTGCAGGAGATAATTAGAAGGTGTACAAAACCGATATTGGTCACTATGTCACAACACATTATGATTAATGTCGCAACATTGGGAGCAGAATGGAGAAATCATGAGAACTGTCTTCGATGTCGCGACACAGCCTAAGGGTGTCGCGACATACCCCTGAAGATATCCCAAGAGGAGTATACTGACTCCTCTGTCACGACACAGGTCCTGGTGTGTCACGACATCGACTCTGGATAGAAATTAACACGAGCCAGGGGGCATTTTGGCCCGTACAATTGATCGTTATGTCAGAGTCTTAAAATTTATATAATGAATGATCTAGCCTAGAAACTAACTGTGACAACAATTGAGGCAAGCGCACCTATCGAACAGTAGTATAGTTTAGTGGCAAGACCGGATTGTCGAACCCAAAGGAACCAAAAGTACTAATACTAACTTTCTTTCTATTATTTAGCCTAAGAATTGAAGTGAATTATTGTTTAATCTAAAATTACCTAACTACTAAGCTAAAGACGCTAAGACAAAGAGAATGAATTGAAGAAATACTTGTGGGAAAAACCAATTGATTAAGACAATACCCAAGGAAGAATCCACCTAGACTTCACTTGTTACCTAACTCTAAACCAAACGATTTATTCACTTGACTTGATCTGTAGGATTCCCTAATGTATATTAATACCTCCGTCGAGGCTACTAACGTCTAACCCTAGGTTGATTAATTTGAATCTCTTTCTAATTAAAACCCCTAAAATTGCTTAACTCGATCTATGGACTCCCATATTAGGTTTGACCCTAATCCAGCAGATTTTCGTCATCCTATGTCTAGGGTTATGATCAACTCCGCTTAACTATGCTAGATCTACTCTTAGACAGGGACTTTTGCTCCACTGCCTAAGCACATCAATACTTGAATCGATATCCTGAAATATCAAAACAAGAATTAAGAACACATAATTAAGAACAAATCAAGTATTTATCATATAGTTCAGAAAACAATAACAAGATCCGTCTTAGGTTTCATTCCCCTCAGGTATATGAGGGTTTAGTTCATAATTATAAAAGAATACATCTTAGAAGAAAAGATAAAACAAAACATAAGAAAACCCTAAAACCCCCTGAAAGAATTGAAGGAGAGATTCACCGTCTTGAGTATGATTTCAGCTTCTTGAGATGAATCAACTGGCTTTCTTTGAGTAAATCCCACGATTCTGACCTCTCTGGCTCGGCTCCTTGGCCTAGCTGGACGCGCCCGATAGAAGGCTTCTGTCGACTCCCCCCTAAAGGTTGGCCTTTAGGGTGTTTATATAGGCTTTTGGAATGTCTTTCTTTGCCTCTAAGTACCCTAATCCGAATAAAATTCTTCTTGGTCATGCAGGGACACGCCCGTGTGCCACGCCCGTGTGAATCGACTTCAGGCCGTGTTCGAGCCTGCTAAAGGGGCGCGGTCATGTGGTGAAACCCCAGACCGTGTCGATTTCTCACTTTGGCCCATTCGTCCCGTTTTAAGCCCGTTTTCTGTTCTTTTCATCCTCCTATGCTCTCCTGATTATAAAACATGAAATCAAAGGATTAAGAGCACCAAATTCCATAATTCAAGGGATAAATCATCCAAAAGCATGCTAAATGTGGAGATAAAAAATGTTACTATTACGGTTTATCAAATACCCCCACACTTAAGCTTTTGCTTGTCCTCTAGAAAAATTCTCATCTCATAATTAAAACGAACTTCCTCAATTCATAACCTTCATCAATAATGTCTCATCACATTTCATAGATAATTCATACATGGATAATTCAACTCAAAGAGTCCTAAAGATTCAAACAATCTAAGTCATATATTTTTGTAGCATGAAAACATAGGTGTTTCCCCTCACCTAAATAATTACCTCTGATTCAAAATCGACAAAAATTGGCATCCTCACTAAAGATTCACTCAAAGCACTCGAAGTGTTTAAGGTTCAAAAATAAGAACTCAGAAGTCGAACATGAAAAGTTAATCCCATAGGCTTGCATGAAAATCAAATCTCCACCACTGTAATATGAGATGATACACAAATCAAAAGGTCTTTAAAAGGGCTGTAATGGGGCTTTGGTTAAAGGTGTGGATAAAGGCTGAATTAGAAGGTTAGAATCGAGATTGACTTGACAAATTACCTAACTAGAAATGACGAACTGATAATAAATAATTACATCAATTGGAAACTTAATACTAATAACATGAGCTTTTTCTAAAGATGTGAATTTAAACTGTTTTAAGCTCACTTTATCACAGAACTAATAATGAATATACTTCAATTTTTTTTAAGAACAAATCAAATACATAAAAAAGGATAAATTTACTACTGAAATACAGATCATAGTTAGGTAACTGATAAGATCAAATCTCGATATAAGGGTAGTCAAGAAGAATGGTGATAACAAATACAAAGGGTTCTGGGTTAATATTAGTGGGTGAGTCAATAAAAGGGTTGTTAGGATCAAAGGGGTTCACTAGGGGTTAATTGTAAGGGTAGGCTTTTAGTGGAGTAAGTGGGTTAAAACCTAAGTGCCTTCATCATCTTAGTATATCAAATCAAAGGTGTGGCCTCGACATGTATAATCGAAGCAAGTTCTAGAATAACAGATCAATATTGACACACTCATAATCAATAAAGTGAACAAGAAAAAGAATATGCTCTAAAAGGCTCAAAATCTCACAAAAATTATGGGCTTTTTGATATCAACTTTGTAAATTTCAAACTTCAAGATAATAATTAGATTTAGGTAGACAACCTAAAAGTTTTTTAACTTTGAAAATAAACTCATCATGATTGATTCTCTAGTCTCCTAAAGTTCAAATCATCACTGCACAATTAACTATGACTTAATCCGAAACATATCAATGAAAATCATAAATCAAAGGAAGTTTCATTTTAATCGTAATATGAGAAAATTATTTAAGAACAATATATAATTCAAGATTCGAGAATAATGCGAAAAGTTAGGCACTTTTAAGATTCACCCCCCCCACACTTAAGATGTACATTGCTCTCAATGTACAAATATAAAAATTATAATAAGAAAAGCACAAGATAGGGAAAGAGGTGAAACTTCCTAAATTTTTGATGGAGTCAGAGAAAAAAATCTGGGAAGTTCGGGCCACGTTGGAGGAAGACATTTCTGTAGAGGTGGATACTGGGGTCGTGGTGGTGTGATTCCCAAGCAGCCTGAAGAACCTAAAACCAAATAATTAGAATAAAATAAATAAAATTAAGCATAAGAGAGTCAAAGAGAAGGAAAATAAAAGAGAAGAGAAAAAACATAGGTAAAATAATTGGACTCAAATGTCCTTGGCTTGTCGACTAAATGAAGCGGCCGGCATGAACTTATGTAGATCGGTCTCCCATAGGGATACTGTGCTAGGGTCCTTCCGCTTCTTCGACATAGGTAAGGTGAAAATAAAGAGTTTGGGACAGGAGAATGAGAGGAAATGGAAAAAGGGGGGGGAGGAGAGTGTAAAGGGTATGGATGAAAGGGAATGGGTGAGAAAGGGAACAAGAGGAGTTTTAAATAGAAGTTTCAAATCTGGTACATCCCCACGCCCGTGTACCATGGGCGTGTTGGGTCACATGGTCGATCGCACTACGGTGCAGTGTTGTGCTTTTGTTCGTTTTTCCCACACCCGTTTCGTGGTCACCACGCCCATGTTTGATAAAACAGTGTCGACCACGGCTTATCGCACGGCCGTGGTGTTTAGTCAGAGCCCGTGTGACTTCCCTCAGTGTCAGCCACAGCTGTATCACACGGCCGTGGCCATTTATAATCGTTCATGATCTTGGGAATCTTTCGTCATTGGCTCGTACTTCCTCTACCATGTCAGTACGGATGTCCATAATATCCACACGGCCACGGCCACGGCCGTGTGCAAGGCCGTGTGGTATGGAAATCTACACTTTTGTTAGTTAATAGTTAGGTGCTAAAAAGAAAAAAATTAAAAATAAAAAATAAAAATGAAAAAATAAACGGAGTTAGAGCTCGGGTTGCCTCCCGAGAAGCGCTTGTTTAAAGTCTTAAGCTAGACTTACCTCTCATTCGCACATTCATGGTGGTTTGAAAAGTTGAACATCCTCTCTCATTCTATTAGTTCTACTATCATGATATAACTCGAGTCGAGTAGCGTTTACTTTAAAAGTGCCGAAAATAGGATTACTTACCTCGACTGTTCCGTATAGGAAAACATTGATTACCTTAAAAAAGATTTCTTCGTTTGTATAGAGGTCTGAAGGAGATATTCGAGGGTCTTTCTTATCCAACAATACATGATCTCCTATCTTGAAGTGATTTGCCGTTCCTATAAGCTCGTCTGGGGTTCCTTTGGTTTTGCTTTGTGTGATTTTGATTTTTCCTTGAAATGTGCCTTCCACTCATCTAGTTCATCAATATGAAGCCTTCGATTCTCATGAATTATTTCCTTGTTGTTATGAGGTATAGGATCGGGCTTGGGTGTGTAGTTTCGTGGTGCTTCCTGAAAAGAAGGTTTAACAAATTGGTTATCAATTGAATTTACTTTCTCACCTCTATCATTCGACGTCCTGGCTGAGTCAAGAGCTTGAAGAGTGACTGTCTCGTCGCCTACACGAAGTATGAGTTCGCCTGTATCAATGTCAATTTTTGTTCTAGCAATTGCTAAAAAGGGTCTTCCCAGAATTAAAGGGATCGTATTTTCCTCATCCATGTCTAAAACGACAAAGTCTACTGGGAATACAAACTTATCAATTTTCACGGGTACATCTTCAATTATACCCCTAGGAATTCTAATAGTTTTATCAGCTAATTGAATACTCATCCTAGTTTGTTTGGGTTTCCTAGACCTAGTTTGTTTAAAAATTTTATAAGGCATGACATTTATACTTGCCCCTCTAGATCGCCTAAAGCATTATCAACCGATAAACTACCAATTAAACAAGGAACCGTAAAACTCCCTGGATCTTTTAATTTCCGTGGTAGTTTGTTTTGTAGAATCGCTGAGCACACTGCGTTCAGCTCAACATGCGATTCCTCGTCTAACCTCCGTTTGTTTGTCAAAAGCTCTTTTAAAAATTTCCTTGAATCGCATCTCATGAAAAGAGCTTCAAGGAACGGTAAGTTAATATGTAATTTCTTTAAAAGTTTAAGAAACTTACCGAACTGTTCCTCTGTGTTATCTTTCTTCATTGCTTTGGGATATGGTATGCGATGTTGGTACTCTTTGATTACCGGTTTTGATTTATCATGACTTACCTCGACCTTACCTTCCTCTACCACATCCTCTTGACTTAATTTGGGCTCATCTAACCCTTTACTATCATGAGCGGTTGTGGCTTGAAGTTGCTCCTTTGGGTTAGTTTCAGTGTTTCTTGGCAACCTACCTTGTGGTTGTTCTGACATGATCTTGGTAAGTTGACCTACCTGATTCTTGATCTCTTGAATCGATGCTTGTTGATTTTTAAGTGTTGTTTCAGTGTTCTGGAAACGTGTTTCTGACACCGCTATGAATTTTGTCAGCATCTCCTCAACGTTCAGCTTCTTTTCCTGTGGGTAGGGCTGTTGTTGGAAGTTTGGAGGGGGTTGCTGTCTCTGATTTCTTTGACCTCCCCATGAAAATTGGGGTGGTTCTTCCAACCTGGATTATAATTGTTACTATAGGGGTTATTTTGAGATCTAAAATTATTACCCATATAGTTCATCTGCTCACTTTCTACGCCCGGGTTGTAGGGTGGATATTCTGTATTGTTCAACCCTCCATTCGTACCTGTGAAGAACTATACAAACCATCAATCTTTTTATTTAAAAGTTCTACCTGATTTGATAGCATGGTTACTGCGTCGAGGTTGAAAACTCCGGCTATTTTTGTTGGCCTTGTCCTTGTGACTTGCCACTGATAGTTATTCAGTGACATCTCTTCTATAAACTTGTAGGCCGCTTCAGGAGTTTTATTGTTCAGCGTTCTGCCGGCGGCTGAATCAATTAACTGCCTGGTTGAAGGGTTTACACCATTGTAAAAGGTTTGGACCTGTAGCCACAAGGGTAATCCATGGTGTGGGCACCTTCTCAATAGATCTTTGTATCTCTCCCATGCATCATAAAGTGTCTCTAAATCCATCTGCACAAAAGAAGAGATATCATTCCTTAACTTAGCCATTTTAGCCGGCGGAAAATATTTTAATAAAAAATTTTTGGTCATTTGCTCCCATGTAGTGATTGATCTCGTGGAAGAGAATTCGACCACTGTTTGGCTTTATTCCTCAAAGAAAAGGGAAAAAACCAAAGACGGATGGCATCATCAGAAACACCATTTATTTTGAAAGTATCGCAAAATTCTAGGAAATTCGCCAAGTGATTGTTTAGATCTTCATCCTGCAAACCATCAAACTGAACAAATTGCTGTATCATTTGAATTGTGTTAGGTTTCAGTTCAAAATTGTTTGCAGCAATAGTAGGTCTAACAATACTTGATTCAGTACCAACTAAACTAGGCTTAGCATAATCATACATAGTACGAGGAGCATGATTTCCGGCCACCTCTGGATTGTTCTCGTCTTCTTGCTCTTCTTCTATGTAAGTTAAGCTTCGCCTTATTTCTCTACGATTTCTGCGAACGGTTCCTTCAATATCACTGTCGTAGATTAAGGGTCCTGTCGGGTTCCTTCTAGTCATAAACTAGAGGTACCTGCAAGGAACAAACAAAGAGAAAAATTAGCAAAGTTAAAATAAAAATAAAATAAAAGTAAATTGCAGAAATAAAAAAAATGGCTAAAGTAATAAAAATTTAGCGTTCTTAATATTTTGGTTCCCCTGCAACGGCGCCAAAAACTTGATCGTTATGTCAGAGTCTTAAAATTTATATAATGAATGATCTAGCCTAGAAAATAACTGTGACAATGATTGAGGCAAGCGCACCTATCGAACAGTAGTATAGTTTAGTGGCAAGACTAGATTGTCGAACCCAAAGGAACCAAAAGTACTAATACTAACTTTCTTTCAATTATTTAGCTTAAGAATTGAACTGAATTATTGTTTAATCTAAAATTAACTAACTACTAAGCTAAAGACGCTAAGACAAAGAGAATGAATTGGGGAAATACTTGTGGGAAAAACCAATTGATTAAGACAATACCCAAGGAGGAATCCACCTAGACTTCACTTGTTACCTAACTCTGAACCAGACGATTTATTCACTTGACTTGATCCGTAGGATTCCCTAATGTATATTAATACCTCCGTCGAGGCTACTAACGTCTAACCCTAGGTTGATTAATTGAAATCTCTTTCTAATTAAAACCCCTAGAATTGCATTAACTCGATCTATGGACTCCCATATTAGGTTGACCCTAATCCAGCAGATTTTCGTCATCCTATGTCTAGGGTTGCGATCAACTCCGCTTAACTATGCTAGATCTACTCTTAGACAGGGACTTTTGCTCCACTGCCTAAGCACATCAATACTTGAATCGATACCCTGAAATATCAAAACAAGAATTAAGAACACATAATTAAGAACATATCAAGTATTTATCATATAGTTCAGAAAACAATAACAAGATCCGTCTTAGGTTTCATCCCCCTCAAGTATATGAGGGTTTAGTTCATAATTATAAAAGAATACATCTCAGAAGAAAAGATAAAACAAAACATAAGAAAACCCTAAAACCCCCTAAAGGAATTGAAGGAGAGATCCGCCGTCTTGAGTATGATTTCGGCTTCTTGAGATGAATCAAATGGCTTTCTTCGAGTAAATCCCACGACTCTGACCTCTCTGGCTCGGCTCCTTGGCCTAGCTGGACATGCCCGACAGAAGGCTTCTGTTGACTCTTCCCTAAAGGTTGGCCTTTAGGGTGTTTATATAGGCTTTTGGAATGTCTTTCTTTGCCTCTAAGTACCCTAATCCGAATAAAATTCTTCTTGGTCACGCAGGGACACGCCCGTGTGGCACGCCTGTGTGAATCGACTTCAGGCCGTGTTCGAGCCTGCTAAAGGGGCACGACCGTGTGATGAAACCCCAGGCCGTGTCGATTTCTCACTTTGGACCATTTGGCCCGTTTTAAGCCCGTTTTCTGTTCTTTTCATCCTCCTATGCTCTCCTGAGTATAAAACATGAAATCAAAGGATTAAGAACACCAAATTCCATAATTCAAGGGATAAATCATCCAAAAGCATGCTAAATGTGGAGATAAAATATGTTACTATTACAGTTTATCAACAATCAAACTTAAAGCCCAGGAGCTGACCTAGGTTTAATGACGACGGCCAGCTGAAATCTACAATTAGGCTTATTTGTCACATGTTATGGTCACCAATTACTTAATTTAGAATTCTGCTTTTAATTTTAGTTTAGCTAGTTTAGAATTCTGCCTTTAATTTTAGTTTAGCTTTTCTTTCTTATTAGGTTTTAGATTTATCTTTCAAGTTGTTCTTTGTTTACCTCGAGAGATCTGATTTGTGGAAGACAATCAAACTTATGGATTCACTTCATTCTTAATACAAATCAAGCGTTTTCTTAAACTTTATACTTTATATTTGTTTATCATGCTTATTTTTTATATTGATTCTATATTGTTCATGAAAACCACGAGGAACTAATTCTTCTATGGGGGATTACTGAGTGGAGGGATGATCTATTAACTATTATGTAGTTTTACTCAACGGATCAACTATTTGGGAAAGGAAGAACCTAAAACCCTAGGCCTGACAACCCTAGGAAGTCATCAAGGAGGGAATTAACCTAAAATTGGTATGGCCTATCTGTGAACACCTTCACCCCAAGCCGATCAAGATTGTGAGGTCAAAAGATAAGTAGTCCTTGTCGACTCATTATTTGAGTGGAAGATCGGAAGATCCTGGTGGGAGAGCGACTATTTGATTGACGAGGAACCCAAAGCGATAGTTGATGGTGATTCTCAAAGCGAGCTAATTACCCATAATCAGATTTGATTTATTCTATTTTTTGATCTCTTGATTTATTATTTCTATTCTTATTATATTTTATTATTTTTCAAAAACTTCTTTTATTATGTATTCCTACTATAACTGATTTAGAGTACTAATTAGATCTTTAAGTGTTCAGGTTAAAATTAATTTAGCACTAGCCTCCCTTAGGTATAATCCTCGGAGTACTCACCTACTCCATTTTGACTATATTACAACTGGATTCGTATACTTGCGAATACCGCCTCATCGATATATCTTTTACAATCTCTAGTTTATTTAACTAACTAACTCCACTACTATTTATCTGTTTTTCTTAGGAAGACCTTAGTGCACGTTCTAAATAAGAACTACCACCATAGTAACTATAGGAGATCGGTCAGCAGGAGAATTTATAATCTCGATTATATATGTTCGTCTGAACACTTAGATTACAATTTTGACATTTACGAAGAGGGAGTCTATGAGGATTGGGAGATACAAGGGAACCAATGATTATTAATGCTTGAATTAAGTCAACTTCGAGGAGAAACCTCAACTCTTTCCCAAGACGATAACAACCACATTAGTGTATCCTCAGAAAGGCGTCAAGACGTATCATGTCCAGAACTGAGCAAATTAGAGAATGCCACTATAGATGCTTGGGAGAAAAGGGAACTCCTAGACTATTATTCACTTGAAAGTCAAGAAGAATATCCATATAAATTGAACGAAATAGCAGCAATAGATGGTATAGAGCTAGTCAGGGAAATGGCTTGTGAACAGAAGAATCAGATAGGCATGTGGAACTCATCGTCCCAACAATTTTGAGTTCTTTCGATAAGGTTGGAACACAATAGCAGTATAACACAAACCCACCAACAGACTCAATTATATTCATGGCCGACCTACTGGAAGAATGTTTGTCGATTCAGGAATTCATAGAGAAAAATAAAGAGAAACCGACAGTTCCAGCTGATAAGCCTGAATTGACTATCCTTTACACGACTGTAGTCCTAAACCAAGCACCCCAAAAATTCAATGATCTAAGAATTTTTTATATGTTGAAAAGAATTGAAAAATATATGTTGGTAGGACGATTGATTAACAAAGGCATCGAGCTACGGGCACTATGAGATGATCGATTCTAATAAAAACCATTTAAGAGAATTATCTGCAAACAAATGGACGAATTCAAAAACCCATAGACTCAAAATCTGGGTGATGTAGTGCATAATTCCTTGTCAATCACTACCTTAAAAAGTATTTAAGAAAACTCATTCCTAATTGATGAGATAAACTTATACATAATGAGCGACAAGTATGAACCACAATTCTTAGCCTCCATACGAAGCAAGAATGTTAAGCAAAAACTAAAGTGGTTTTGTGATTACGTAGTCCTACAAGTAATTAATAGTTATGATCTGCGGAAAGAATTGTTAGTGGTTAAGACAGGCCGGAAAGGTAAGTTCAGATAAGGAGACAATCGCAGACGAATAGAATGGCATGATGGGTATTGGACCAATGTAGACAGAAACAATTTACAAGGAGCACCTTGATATATATTAACTGAGCTGACAAACGTGTCCGGCAGAAAGACCTGACATTTAATTAAAATATTACTGAAAGATCAAAGACAGGGTTCACAGGAACTTGGAGCACTCTGAAGACCATAAACTTGGAAAAACAGTGTCAACATCGTGATACAGACACTTCATGTCGCAACACCGTGGTCAGTAGTAAAGAATTGCAAAAATTAAATAGACGTCGCGACACCGTTGGCCTATATCGTGACATGGAGAACAGTTTCCCAGAATTTTAAAACTAAAGGGTGTGTCACGACATCGAACCCCGGTGTCACAATAGAGAACCCTTGTTTCGCAACATCGCTGCATTTTTTGCAGGGTCAACTCGATCCAATTATGCAACCAGACATTTTAACCTTAAAAACATTCAGATTTTAACCTTAAAAACACTAGTTTTAAGCATAAAAAGACCCTATTAGCATAGTCTAACCTAATTCTAACATCCAACCTCTTTTAAAACATCTCTAAACCTCTAATTACAAAAACCATTTTTTACCAAAAACCTAGGTTTTCAATCATTCATTCTCAATTCTAAAAGACCATGTTGGAGGAAAACGTTATCAATAGATCGAGGAGTAATCACATACTGGTTTAAGGAGGTTGAGGTTAAGTATTCGCGATTCCATTTTACTATTCCTTTTATTACTATTCATTTGCATCTTTATTAGAAATTTTTATTAAGAATGCCTCCTAGAATAAACAAGAAGGCTACGGTCCCAAAAACTTCAGATGTTTCGGACCCTATAAGGTTTCATCATTCAAATATAGAGAAATAATTTCTTGAGTCTCAAGGAAGACCACTAATACAGGAGAGAGGGTTTGAACCCTCCATGGTCCATTTCAAAGAAATTTGGACTTTAGTCTGGTATCATTGTTTGGAGTGATTTCGTATCACTCCTAAAGAGAACGCAGTCATCCCTATAGTCAATGAATTTTATGCATCGCTTAAACACCAAATAATTAGATATGGTACTGGGATTTATGTGACTAATGTTTTGGTTTGAAGGGTGGAAGTCCCCTTAACCCCTAGCGCAATATGTGAATTTTATGACACTCCATACTATGAAAGTGATTTTCTTACTAATATTGATTTGGATAAATTTGAAAACATATATATGAATAGTATCATAAAATATTTGACTCAAGATAGGGGAAGTTGGAACAATAGGCTAGATACTAGGCTGCCAACAAATTTTAATCAGGCGATTATGTTTCCTGTCGCCAAGATGTGGATGCAATTCATTGGCACAAGAATTGCACTTGCATTAAATGTTTCTAACATTAATGTCTTTCGAGTTGTTTTGTTGTACAGTATTTTGAAGCATAAATAGATCTGTGTAGGGCGTTGGATCTTTCGAGAAATAAAATGATGCATACAAAGCCAGAACACCGAATTTTTCTTTCCTCATCTTGTGACGACATTATGCTGGAAGGCCAAAGTGAAAATAAGCGAAAATGAGTAGTTCATGAAGAAAATGAGGAGCATAATTGGAGATTCATTATATATACAATACGTTGAGCTTCAGCAAAAGCAAATTACCGAATGGAACCAAAGGAGGAAGGAGAATATGGACATTTCGACATCGTTAAAATGGAGAAATCAGTCAAAGGCTAAAAGATGAGTCAGTGGAAGCATAAAAGCAAAGCTCGATGGAATGATTAGATGGATGCATGAGATAGGACCAGTGCTCCAAGAATTCATAAGAATGAATGGGTTATGAGCTCTGGATTACCCTCCGGATATGTTCAGCTTGACACCGATTCATGAGTGAGATGATAAGTGGACCAATTCTGAGGAGGAAGGTGCTACCCAAGAATACTCTGGAACAGAGGACGAGTATGAGGCAACGTTCCAGCCATAATAATCCATACCAAAAGGGCCTGTTATTCAAATCCTGGCAAGACAAACGCATTCGAGATGTGGGAGCTCCCACCAACAATATGGTTCGGGCAAGGCACTGATGGAGCAAAAGCATGCTCTTCCTCTAGATGATTCGGAAGGGGATTGAATGTTATTTCTTTTTTTATACTTTTTAACTAGATTGTACTAATTTTTATGGATGATTTTTTTTTTTTTTTTTTTTTTAGAAGGAGTAGGAGTAATAGTAGATTTTTTCATTGTTTTGTACTCTGTTTAAGTTTTCTATGTAGGAACCCAACACAAAGGAGACACAAACAATTTGAGCTTTACACGATCAAAGGAGGAAGCACCCACTACTAGCAATTGGAGCGATCACGATCAATTAGGTAACTTCTCTCCTTATCTTTTTATGGGCTACACATTGAGGGCAATGTGTTAACTAAAGTGTGGGGGTAACATAGAATTATTTTTTAAAATTTGTATGTTTTTCTTTCGATTTTTCTTGTCATTTGTCTGCTTGAGCTTGTAGAAATACAAGTGAATGGTTAGGAGCATGTAAATAGATTGTTTGTGTTTACAAATAAATTTGGCATGATGATAAGTGTTTTTAAATTTTTTTATTATTAGACTACTAAGTTCTATATGTTACACTGTAAATAGGCATTAAGCAATCAACTGTACCAAATGATGTAGAAAGTGCAAGGAAATGAGCATGAATGATGAATAGTTAAATTTCAATTGTTTGGTTTATTCAATTTGTGCATATTGAGATATTTAAGGGATGACCTGTAACACCCATAACCCGTACCTATAGCCAAATTAGGGTTATAGAGTATTACCGTGCAATTTAGAACAATTAATAACAGATAACATTAAGTTTAACAAATTTAATTAAAAAAATCATAAATCATCATATTGGAGTAAAACATACAGTTATGGTCCTTAAATTGAGCCTATGAGGCCTTAAAAATAGTTTAGGAACATTTAGTAACCAATTCGAAGCATATCTAAACATTCAGGTAAAAACTAAAAATTTTCAAAACAGGGGTCACACGGCTATGTGTCCAGGCCGTGTGACGGAGCCAAGACCGTGTGGCTACTCCACATGCCCATGTGACTGCTTCACACGCCTGTGTACGCAAACCGTGTAACTAACTGTGCCCATATAATATATGGTCACATGGCCGTGTGGCTAGGTCGTGTAACTCTCTGTAACCGTGTAGCTTAGGGTCACGTGGCTGTGTCACCAAGTCGTATGACTCTCTGTGCCTGTGTGGACCAACCTGCGGCTAACACAATAGGGGCATACGCCCTTGTGGGTTGCCTGTGTGTAGCACACGGTCGTGTGGCAGCTCGTGCCCCAGGCCATGTGTGTCAAAAAATGACCCCAAACATGCCATTTTCACATTAAGTGATTAGGTACTTTAAACATATTCAATAATAGATGATCAAAAGTCAACAGAATACATTTCAAGAACAACCAAATCATGCCAAACCAATTAACCTAAGACCTAACCAAAGTGTCATCAATGACACCACATCTCAATCATTTAATAAATCATTACCTTTGTTACATAATCAATCCATGAATACCATTCATATCTCATGCCAAACTTACCATTACCCATTTTCCTTTAACCATTGTCCACAACTTAGCAACATGCATGTTTATAGTGAAGACTACTAGCCACACCACATCATGTGCACATCAAACATCTAACTATATAAAAAGTACTTATGGACTATTACATAACATAACCACATTTTCCTATTACATGCCATACAAGCCAAGTTTATATTCAAAATCTACCAAAAGGTTCCCGAATAGTGTGATGCCTTCAAGTTGATCTGATCTCCCAATTTCCACAAAACGTATCTATAAGAAATAAAACAAACAAAACGAGTAAGCTTTCATAAATCTTAGTAAGTTTGTCGTTTAAACGATAAAGCTTATCGAATTAAACATAATAATTCAAATAATCAACGCTTGATGAAAGTTATATGGAAACGAGTACACGGTTAACCATCCAGAACACACCAACTGCACATACGAGCCAGACCAACTGATAACACACCTCGGCACTAAGTGCCCAGCCCGTAGGCTAACATCCGCCCTTGTAACACACCAAAAAACACTATAATATAACACTATAGTCCACAAAAAATGTAGGACCTCAGTATATTCAGTGAGCAGAAGATATACAGAAATCATCGTCACATCTCATGCCAAACCCGTACCTTGCACAAAATAACCTATTGGCATGCCAATCGTACTCTATCATACGTTCATAGGCTCAAGAGATATCAGCAGTAACCAGTGTTTAATCAAATCATTATTTTAGATCTCATTTATATGATATCAATACATTAATCAGCAATCAACAGATCATTTTAATTTAATATATATTTAAAGCATATTAGAATTAACCGAACAAACTTACCAAACTAAAGGTGGGTTTGGATGGGCGATTGAGTGCGGTGTGGTGCGTTTAGCTTACTTTTTGTCTCACGCTACAGTATCGCTACAGTATCTAATCTCACCGCCACCGCTGTTTTTACACTAACCGCAGGTAAACGCACCGCCCATCCAAACCCACCCTAAATTGCAGCAACGTCAAAGTAATAGGACTATTTTGAAACTTTCTCTTTTCCTCAGTTTTCCACTCGTTCTTGATCTAAAATAATAATTTCATTCAATTAACTAATTCCATCAACAAAATCAACGCATTTTATGCAATTAAGTCCTTTTTACATTTTTACAAATTTACCCCCAACATTTCACTTTTATGCAATTTAGTCCTTAAGTCCCAAACATGCAATTTAACCAATTTTTATTGAAACCAAGTTCAGCCAAATTGTATAATACCTCATTACAGTCCATACTTGTTGTTATTTCACTTCAAGTCCTCATAATTTTATCACTTTAACATTTTAGTCCTTAAACATTAAAATTAACAAAAACTACTTTACAAAATAGTCCTATTTAACAACCAGGCTTAATAATCTAACATAAAAATTCAAGAACAACGCAAAATCATCAATTGCATAATCCAAAACATTTGATAGTTTTACAAATTAGTTTTCGGGATAGCTAGATTAAGCTAATACGAGCTCAAAAACATAAAAATTACCAAAAACGGGCAAGATTTCACTTACCTCATTATGTGGTTTGTTGTGAATATTGCCATGTGTTAAGGTTGATGTTGAATTATGATACTCAAATTTTTATTATGGTATGAGGTATTTATTTGGTTGAGATATGTTTAATATGGATTGGTCTTGGATGATGAATTAGATGTATTATGTTTAGTAAAGTAGGTTGAATTGATAGGTATTTGAATTTGTAAACGGAATTGAATTGAGTATTGAAATGGTGGAAATAGATATGGTATGATTTGTGTATTGGTTGATGACTTTTGGCTACACATGTGTATCTTGAATTGGTACCATTTGGGTTATGTAGGTATATGCAAAGATGGGTGGCAAATTGGCCTTGCATATGGCCTATTTTTGACCACAAGGGCAGAAACACGGGCATGTGTCTGAGCTTGTGTGGCACACTGTCATGTTACACGGCTGTGTGTCCCTTGGTGTTGAAATTGAATTGAAGTCAGTATGCTCCACACGGTCTCACACACGGGCGTGTGACTGGCCGTGTGGTACAAGTCAGTATACCCCCTAATTGGCACACGGGCGTGTGACTTGGCCGTGTTGCATATGTTAATATACCCTACAGGTTTGACACGGCCTAACACACGGTCTGGCACACGGGCGTGTGTGGCCACTTCGAAGGGCACACGGGCTGGACACATGGGCATGTGGTTGGCCGTGTGACCCAAGTCAGTATGTATGCCCTGTTTCCACACGGCTTGAGACACGGGCATGTCTGGAGCCGTGTGAGGCACATGGCCTGTTCACACGGGCGTGTGACCCCTGTATGGTTGAAATTTTTCTAAGTTTCCAAAAATTTCTTGAGTTCACGGTTTAGTCCCGAACCGTTTCTAATGCATTTTTAAGGCCTCGTGGGCTCGAGTAAGGGACACTATCATTAGTTGATTGAATTGTATTTGATATGACAAATTGTATATGAAATGTATGATTATAAATGTTGTAAATCCAGTAATGCTCTGTAACCCTATTCTGGCGTTGAATATGGGTGAGGGGTGTTACAACTATGCACCTGCCAATCAACCATCAAGTAAGTCCTCCCCACAGGCAATTAAAAGCAACATGTAATAACACTTAAGCACAATCAAAGCTTTTTAATGTAATGCTCTAAAAAATATTAATGAAATATCCTAAAATACAACTAAAATCACTTAAGTACAAGCAATTAACTAAGTCTAAGGGCATGAAATATAACTCTTTTTAAGAGTTATCAGAACCCCAAACTTAAGTTGTTGCTTGCCCTCAAGCAAATTATTCATGAATGTGTGAATGCAAGAATTGTCATGGCCACATAACCACTTTTGTATTGCCAAACCATATAGAGGGCATTTTTTACTTCAGTTCCCAACAATCTTCTATGTCTAGAAATTTGTCCAAGTTTTATAAGTTTATTTAGCAAAAGCAGTGCAGAAAATATTGCCTTAAGAACAAAAATCCTACATACTCTTGTCACTACAGGAAAACAGACTTTTTGCGGCGCTAACGTCGTTATAGAAAACGCCGCTAAAATTTGTTGCGTTTATTTCAAAAAACGCCGTTAAAGATCATGACTTTTAGCGATGCTTTTATAGAACACGCCGCTAAAAGTCCTGGTCTTTAGCGGCGCTTTTACAGAAAACGCCGCTAAAAGTCATGGTCTTTAGCGGCGTTTTTTAAAAGTTATGGTCTTTAGCGGCGTTTTTTTAAAAAACACCGCTAAAAAATATGACTTTTAGCGACGCTTCCTTAAAAGCGCCGCTAAAAGTCATATCTTTAGCGGCGCTTTAACAAAAAAAGCCGCTAAAAGTCCTAAAAAATAAAAAAAAAATTAAAATATTATAAAAACGCCACAAATCCATTCCCAAAAATTAAAATGGCTATTAGATGTCAATTTCCAATATACATGTCAATGCATAATACATACATAAACAAATATGCACTATTTGAACCTTCTCGGATAGAATAAAAAGCAGGAGATCTTCGGTGGCAGCAACAACAGCATGCATATCGAATGACTTCCATCCCAAGGGATGCGAACCTTTTTCTTCAGACTTAGGAGGCTCCTCAGACGATTCAGATGCCTGTTCTGATATTGCTGCTATCTGACACAAGATGAACCCCAGTCATTAAAGGCATGAAGCCAAATTGTGAACTAAAACAGACAACTGTACTTATATGTTACTAGCAGATATAATTTCATTGTAAATAGGGACTAACATTTATAATAACTAAAGAGAAAACGCCTACCAAGCGCTCTAGGCGGCTCCACCTAATGGATCCGTTATTACAGATGAGAAGTTCCCTTAAAATTTTTCTCATATCAGGATTTGGATCAGCCAAGAGCTTCCCGATCAGAAAAGGGTATGCACTTTCAACAACTTTGAAATCAGGATCAAGAACTTTAGCTGTCCCTTCTAGTGAACCAAGAGCTCTTACCACTAAAGCATAGTCCCGAGGAAGAGAGAAGTTAAAATCATATATGACATCATATAACTGGTTCATTATACTCTGTGATCCAAAGCAACAGAAAGAAATTACAGGCGTCAAGCTTTTACTTACGAAAATAGTAAAACAAAAACTATAATATGGATGAGACAAGTGACCAGCACAGAAAAAAATGTCTTGTAGGAGCTGTCATGCAAACTTTGGAGATATAAACAGATATGTAGATCTTAAAAAGATTGGTAAATAAATCTCACGCTGTAACCCAATTGTTTGAATGCAGAAATGCTATTTTGGCCTCATCTTAAGGCAGTGCAAATAGATGCTATAATTATGCAACACAACAAAGTAATATGTTCCAGCAGCTGCTTACAATCTTTGATGCAAATATTTCCCCACAACTGTCAAGTTTCGTCATTTTACTTAAGAAAAGAAATCGAGAACCATTTTATTTATTATAATAATAACAACAACAGAGAAACTTGTAGAACTACAAAATCTACAACAGAGTGGCATTTTTAAGTGCTTATTATACCTACTTGCCAGGAAACAGATCTGAATAACAAGGTAAGGAGACTACAAGCAAAAACCTGGAAGTCTTGAGATTGTCGTGTACCCTTCCCAAAAGATGTCTGCAATGCATCAGCCACAGATTGTATATCAACTCCTTCAGGAATAAATCCCAAAGAAAGAAAGTCATTTGCCAATCCCAGAGAGTCACGATTAGCAAAGTGCACAAGCTGCGAGAAGCAAGAACTTATCAACACAAATACAAGCTCATGGAAATAACCATCAAATCTCAGCATCAACATTCACAAAACACAAGATCAAGATGCAGAAAATAACAAACATGTTAAAAGTAGCAAAGATGTAAAGGGAGGATTACAAAATAATAAAACATGCTAAAGAATAAAAGATGAAAAGGAGTTAAAACTTCCAACATCTACCTTAAATTTTTTTGTTCCTTTGAAGTGAATTTGTGAAGTTGAACTCCACAGAATACTATGAAAGTTTAAAACAAACATACAAGCAAATGACACACAAAAGATGATGTCAGGTCATGTACAGGTTACAAGTTAAACCCCTTTAATTTTTCTACTTTCAGAGAAGCCTAAATAATAGAATAAATCCCATATCAATTGATCAACTTAAAATTACTTAACATGAACTTTAGGGTCCACACACAATTATATATACTTACTAGGGCAGTCACTATAAAGAGAGGCAAAGCGTTCGGCATTTCTTGCCTCCAAGATGTAATCGATTTCATCGAACATGTGTCTTACCTGTTCATTTAAAAGAGACCTGAAGATGTCCATAAGAATGTACAATCTCATTAATGAAAAGATGATAGTACAAATGCAGGTACTTTGCAAAAACAATATGAAAATTAACAATGCAAGTTGTATTGTATACACAAAATGGCAAGAGTCATAAAATCCAGATGCCAAGCGCATCTATTGCAAAGATCAAAACCTGATATATTATTTACAAATGCATAAATAATAACTGATGATATAGATGTACACATTATTGGAATATCTGCACACTCAAAACAAGGAGGACTCACCATTTCATTTACAGTAACTAACAAATCTTTTATGGATTTTGCAAATCGCTTTAATTGGCCCCCAATCATGTGGAATAACAATGCGTCAAGGGTCAACAAGAGTGAAATACCAGGCCTCTGTACTTTAACAGCTACAAGTTCTCCAGAATGAAGGTGAGCTGCAAGACGTAAAGCGATGGAGCAAGTATTCAGTTTTACAATTCTCAAAAAGTAGTCAAAGGGTGCTATTAGAAAGATGGAATGTTTTCAACGTAAGAAAATGATAGATAGAATGGGAAACAAAGAGCAGATATATTGTTTTCTGTTTCACAGAAATGGTTGTCTGACCTTTATACACCTGTCCTATAGATGCAGCTGCAATAGGCAATTGGATTCAATGACACAAAAAAAGCAGGATTGAACAGTTAAGTTTGCTAAATTTTGTAAACTATGGTAAAGAGAAACTAGAATAAACAAAACCCAATAAGCAACTTAATAAAAAAGTTACGGAAAATGATAAAGCAAAGATAAAGTAGCTTGCCTTAACGTAGAAAGGACCCAAGCGAATTAGAGTCTCCCTGAAACTGAAATAGTGTAAAAATTGCAATAAGTTAGCAGTGACCGAAAAAGAAGGCTTATTCATAGAAAGATGTGATAGTTTTAACAAATTCCATGCTCAAATAACACAAAATTGCAACATTTAAAACATGTAAACTTTTAGTATAAAGTTAGCCAGACTATGCCAAGTGTCCAGTACTTTACCATGCTCCATATAGGGTGCATTTGTTTGCATCCAAGAATAATAGAAACAATTCAAATTATTCATCAAAACATGGTTAAACTTAAGAATATAATAATTATTATAATACCTTGGAAGCACGCTCCTTAATGTCTCGAAAAAAAAATCGCCAAATGGTCAACTTCAATACATGAAATGAAATGATTGCTGCTCTGTACAATGCCAAAAATGGACCAAATCGGTAGACAACAGACACACTTTTGGAGCTGTGTGTTCCAACAATATGCCCGAATTCACTTTCCAGTGATTCTTTCCTCAACTTTGCATACTCGGCAGAAGGCCTCTCCCCATGCACACTGACAAAACCCTTAGAAAACCATTTTGCTAGTCAGTAGTCACTAACCATGTACTGTCGTACCTTCAAGGCCTTATCTTTAGCAGCATTACTCACAGGTCTCTGGATTTTATTCTGATAGTAAAGGGGAGAACAGATTAGAATATCAACTTAAGCATGGTCAACGATAAAAATGTGCTTTCTAGATTAAAAAATTCTTTCCGGTATCCTTCGCTGCTTCTTAGATTTATTTGAAGTATTTTTTGACATTTTAATGATATCATCTAAGTCCATAGAAAACACAAACTGATTAGAAACATGTTCACTGCCAAAGAAAATAACTTCAAAAAGGCAGAAACAAATAAAAGCTCACCCAATGTCATGTCCATTTTCTTTTCTGTGAGGGCGATTGCTTCACTCGTAAGAGGTTTAGCAGCCATCTGACAAAGTAAACAGAATTAACCCACAACAATTTATGGCGGTATTTAGAAATAAAAGCAAAACAAAGTACATATTTATTTTTTTTAAAAACAGCTCAACCTCAAGAGACGAAACACACAAACATGATAAATAATCTCCACGAGAAAATTTTATAAACATACGTGGTATTGAGTAAGTTAGATTTAAGAAAACCCTAAGATTTTTGGGATTTCTTCAAACGCAGCAAAAGAATCTTCCATCTAAATCAGGAAAAATAACTGGGAAAAGAAAATTTCAACAAACAAACAGTACAGAAAACGAATTGCAGATGATATGCGATGGATTCAATAAAGAAATAAACGGATTTGAAGAGAGAAACTTACAGATTAAGAAAAGAGAGAATTAGCAACGATCTACGATAAGAAAAGCGAAACGAACTCAAGACTTGGTTGAAACTGGAGATAGGGTTAGGGTTTTTCGAAATCACTTGTTGGAATCGGGAAATTGAAGGAGGGAAATATCCTAAACGGTGACACGAAAGCTAGGGGTTTTAATTTTATTTGACCTTTACTGGGGATTTAGGGGAGGGGTGAAACGGTGTTGTTTCAATGGAAAGTTTTTGTGGCGTTTTTAGCAAAAAGGCCATTATAGCTTAAATTTTTGTGGCGTCTTTAGCTATTGCTCAATTTTAATTTTTTTTCATTTTTAATATATTTTTTTTATTTTTTTCTTTCAAAACTTTTGTATTGAGATTATATTTTTTGAAATTTTTATTTTTTAAAAATTTTGAATATTAAACTTTTTAATTGAAATATGGACTAAAATATTAAAATTTAAAATTTTAAGTTTTAATTTTTTAATTTTTAATTTTTAAATTTTTTTAAAAATTTTATAATTTTTAAATTAACATATAAAAAATAGTATCATGTCATGTGAATTACCTTAAATTAAATTATTATTTTAAAAAAATAGTTCACCTTAAATTTTTAAATAACTTAAATTAAATTATTACTTTAAAAAAACAAAGTTGAACTGATATTTTTTAAACAGGAATAATGACTAAAACTTTTTAAGTTTTTAAACATAACAGCTTATATGACAATTTACATGTATTTCATTTTTTTAATTTTATAAACTTTTTATTTTTTTGATTTTTACTTTTTCTTTATTTTTTTGAATTTTTTAAAAAAATTCATCATTTAACAAATCTCAAATAAACCTTAAATTCTAAACCATTTAATATATGTAAAGTTTATCTATTTATCTCTTAAATAATTTAAACTAGAATCATAATTTTAATATATTAAAATTAATATTATCTCTTTTACAATTATATAAGAAATTATTTAATATATAAATTAAAAGATACTAATTATTCTAAACCCTAAATCCTTATTCTATATCTCGTAAACCCTAAATCATAAAACATAAATCCTTAACCATTAACCCTTAAACTCATTAACCCTAACTCTTAACCCATGAAACCCTAAACTTTAAACCGCAAACTATAAACCATAATCCCTAAACATTAAAATAGTAACTCCTAAACCTTACACCCTAAATTATATATGCTAAACCATAAACCCTAAACTATAATGATAATTAATTTAATATTTTAAAATTAATATATCTCTTTTACAATTATGTAAGAAATTATTTAATATATAAATTAAAAGAGACTAATTAATCTAAACCCTAAACCCCTATCCTCTATCCCATAAACCCTAAATCATAAAACATAAACCCCTAACCCTTAACCATTAACCCATTAACCATAACTCTTAACTCATGAAACCCTAAACCTTAAACCGCAAACTATAAACCATAATCCCTAAACATTAAAATAGTAACTCCTAAACCTTACACCCTAAACTATATATGCTAAACCATAAACCCTAAACTATAATGATAATTAATTTAATATTTTAAAATTAATATATCTCTTTTACAATTATGTAAGAAATTATTTAATATATAAATTAAAAAACAGTCAATCATATATACCCAAAAAAACTTTAAAATTATTTGCGGCGTTTTTCAAAAAGCGCCGCTAATGGTCAACTTATAGCGGCGTTTTTCAAAAAAGCGCCGCTAATGCTAAGATCTTTAGCGGCGTTTTTCGAAAAGCGGCTAATGCTCATATCTTTAGCGTCGTTTTTCTAAAAGCGCCGCTAATGCTCAGATCTTTAGCGGCGTTTTTACAAAAGCGCCGCTAATGCTCAAATCTTTAGCGTCGTTTTTTTAGAAGCGCCGCTAATGCTCAGATTTTTAGCGGCAATTTTTTTAGAAGCGCCGCCAATGCTCAGATCTTTAGCGGCGTTTTTACAAAAGCGCCGCTAATGCTCAAATCTTTAGCGGCGTTTTGGAAAAAAGCGCCGCTATTTCTCCTTTTTAGTGGCGTTTTGAAAATAAACGCCGCTATTGCTCAACTTTTTGCGGCGTTTTCTTTCAAACGCCGCTAATGTATAATATTTGCGGCGTTTTCTTTCAAACGCCGCTAATGTATAATATTTGCGGCGTTTTTCTTTAAAACGCCGCTAAAAGTCTGTTTTAGTGTAGTGTGTATGCAATTTAACTATAGAAAAAATCTCCTAATTTACTTAGTTCGTATTTCATCTAAACTCAATTTTCTTTTTCTTTCTTTTTTTTTTAAAACAAGGGGCTCAGCTCGTCACACAATTCTTTGACTCAACAATCACAATGGAGCATACACTGAATTGCCGGGTACTTAATCATGTCACGATTTGAATAGAACTCACTCATGAAGCTAAAGCTTTTGACTTAGAAGATGGACGGAGCAAACAATTACCTCATTAGCTACTCATCTTATTACTACAGTGGAGTGCCCCTAAAATTTTTTTTTATTACACTCTTGCCTAAACTTACTTTTTCTAATCAACAACACAATGGAGCAAACAAAGTGCTGCTGACCTATTCGGCAATTCTAAGCATTGGAGTGTTTTATGACATATCTTTGATTTTTTTTAAGCTTCATCATTTTATTCATTATTGAGTATTGCCATTTTACTGAGCTTAGCTTTAAAAATCTCTAAGTTTAGTAAAAGAATTTACTATAGACCAATTGTAATAGAAGTTAGGATATCTCATTTTATGGGTCAATGCTCAGGCAAACTATCCTAAACTAAATTCACCTAATCCACTGTTACATTTTTCTAGATTTGTTGAAGAATTAATCTCCTCATCGAACATCACAGACAAAAATTACACTTACAACAGTCTAAGTAATCCTTGGTAATTACGTGTGTCATGGGAAAATGAACATGCTCAACTAAATATCTAATACATCCTAAATGCTCAACAGTCCTCCAAACCTAAGGGACGCATTTTCCTTAATGCAAGCACAGACATGAATCATGTATGCAAGAATATATTTACACCGAGTGTCATGGAAAAAATAAAGGGAAAAGAACTCCCCTGGTTCGGAGCTTGATTATCGTTGCTTCAATTTCAACGGGTGTGCTTACGTGTCGAATGCTTATAACACATTTTCCTTTTTAGTTATTCGAGTGACACGTCCTCCTTTTCGTTGTCGGACTTGGTGATCTCATCAATGATACGTTGATTTCGCGGTCTTATTCAGTCATTGGTACGGTAGATGTAGGTGGAAAAACTGCAGTACTATCCTCTGGTGGTGCTGGTGTAGGGTTTACTTTTCAGTCCCCTCGTCATCGGTCTCTATGCGAACTGATTCAGCCTTTTCTGCGTCTTCATTAGGGGATTTGGTTTTTTTCTCTTCAGTAGCAGGGTTGATGGTTCCTGGCTATACGACAGCTGGCTCTACTTCAGCCATCCCTTCTTTAACAGATGCCTGCAATTCCTCAGGAAATTCAAGGAATGCAGGCATGGGCTTGGTGAAGTTCTTTTGAAGGGACCTCTTCATGGCAACATCTCTCTTCTCCACATAGGCCCAGAAAATGGCCATTTTTTCTTGTGCCTTTTATAAGTCTACAGCAATTCGAAGTTGTTGAGTCTCGAAAAGATTGAGCTGCTTCTAAAACCTCTCAAATGAGCTGAGCACTTGTTGCTCGAATAGACTGTTGGAAGTAGAAGCGGTTGTTGCGGAAAACGTTAGTGTAGAGGATTTAGAAGTTGAGCCAAGTGGTTGCTGCTACGGAAATGATTCTCAAGATATCTTAGCTATAATAACCCTTGTGATGGTCTCCTTATTTGGGGTAATATCCTCGCTGGGCTAGACTTGGACATTGACGTGCTGGCAAAGTGCAGTGGTTAGGGATGGAAAGTTGAGACTCCCTGCATTTTTTTGCGCACAACAGTGGACTTCATTGGAGATTATTTTTCCCACATTAATCCTTCTACCCATCATGATGGAGTAGAGCAGCAACATCCGCTCCTTGGAGACTATAGAGTTATGGTTAGAAGGGATTAAACGCGTCTTTAAGAAATGATACCAAACTCTACAACTAGGTTTTAAAGACGCCCTTTCAACAGTATAACATTCTTGCCTAGATACCGTCCACTGAGTTCCCTCAATACAAAGGTCTTGCAAGACCTGATTCAACCCATCAGAAGTGACGGTTGCAGCAAATTGAGAATGCTCGTCTTGTGCATTGGAAAGCCCATATTGAACGTTGATGTTGTCCTCATCAAACAACACTGACGCTTCGCGACCATATATGAAAGCGTTACTAGGCGAAGTGCTGTGAGTGGAAAACTCACAAACAAGCTTCATCAAAACATCCTCAGGATGCATGCAAAAGATATGCCAGCCATGTTTTTCTACCACAGAAGAGATGGAAGCGTCGTACCCCATAAAAGGTTCATTATTGAAAAGAAAACCTTTTTCGAGGCAAAATGACCTCTTGGATATATTTCTCTTATATTTCTCCTCTACCACAACATTGAAGAACGTTCTTGGTGGCACAACAACTGTCTGGGGTGTAAATCATCTAGTCATTGTTAAGGTGTAGGGAAAACGTTGATTTAGAAGAGAAAAAGGAAAAAAATTCAGTAGTTGAAGAGGCACAAGTAGCTTTGAGAGATAATTGAGTTAGGGTTACTATGAAGAAAAAAATGAAGGGATTAGGACAAAGGTAGTAATTGGGGGAGTGACGTGGGTGATTGGATGGGCGATAATTATGGCCTGACGTAGGTAATGAGATATTGGGAATTTAAGGGAAATAGAAAAATTGATGCTAAATGGGTGAGAAAATTTTCTGTTGGGCCAAATTGTTGTATATGGATGATAATTATGGCCTGACGTAGGTAATGGGATATTTTTTTATATCAAGGAAACAAAAATACCTACACTGCAAAGTAAACAAAAATTATTAAACAAGTTAAATGAACGAACTAGGAGAAATTTAAAAATAGCAAAAATAAAATAAAAATTTATCGAGATGTTGAGGTTAAGCATCACGGAGGTCATTAGACTGTTTGTCTCGATCCACATGAGCACCCTAGTAGTGTGTTAAATGTTGACCATTAACCTTAAAAATTATCCCAATCTTGTTACCTTTGTCATCAACAGCTCCCTGAGGATATAATTGAGCGACTTCAAAGGGACCTGACCAGCGAGATTTTAATTTGCCAGGGAACAATTTGAGCCTAGAGTTGAACAACAACACCTGTTGTCCTGGTTCAAATTGCCGTGCCATAATCCTCTTATCATGCCAATGCTTGGTCTTCTCATTGTACAATTTAGCATTTTCATATGCTTGTGCACAAAATTCCTCCATTTCGTTAAGCTCTAACAACATTTTCTGTTTAGCAGCGATCCAATCCATATTCAGCTTTTTAATGGCCCAAAATGCCTTGTGCTTCAGTTCAACAGGTAAGTGGCATGGCTTTCTATAGACAAGCTTAACAAGTGACATTCCCAATGGTGTTTAAATGCAGTATGATAAGCCCATACAGCTTCATCCAATCTGGAGGACCAATCTTTTTGAGTTGGGTTCACCACCTTTTCAAGAATCTACTTAATTTCTCTGTTAGAAATCTCAGCTTGTCCATTTTTTTGGGGGTTGTAACATCCCGGTTTAGGGCCTAGTCGGAATAGTGGTGCGAGACCACAAATTTGAGGGTTATAAATGAGTTATTGAGGTTTATGCTATGTATGCATGCTAGTGTGAAAGTTTCATGAAGCAATTTTGTGAAATTGTGGTTAAATTGTCCAAAAGGACTAAATTGAAAAAGTTGCAAAATGTGTGTTTCTAGAAGCTATATGTGTGAAATAGCTTTAGATTATTAATTAGAGGTCCTTAAATAGCAATTTTCCCAATTTCTAATTTTTGGACAAAAATGGGCATGAATGAGTTAAATTTGAAGGTTTATCAAAAAGGGCATTTTGGTAATTTATCAAATAAGTGATTAAATAGGTGAAAAGATGATAAAAAATTCACTCATCTTCTCCCCCAAGCTGCCGAAAATTAGAGAAGCCATTGTTAGGGCTCTTTCAATTTTTTAAGCTTGCTAGTAAGTGCTCTTAAGTCCGGTTTTTGATATTCTTCGTATTTTTGAAGTCCTAATAGCATGAGTAAGCTATTTTTAGCTATTTGGTGAGCTATTATGGATGTTCAAAAATGTACATATGTATGAAATGCATGTATTTTGATGTTTTATGGAAGAATATGAAAGCTTGATATAGTAGAAACATCTTTTGCTAAGTGATTTTCCATGAAAATCATGTAGGGACTTAGTGGTGAAAATCTTAAGTTTGGTCATACATGGGTGATTTAGTGAGAATTGTTGAATGCTTTAGTTGAGTAAGTGATTCGGCTAAGCATGAAAGGCTAGAAAGTTGAATAAAAATCACTTTACGAGCCTTTAGGGCTAAAGTGTAAATATGAGAAAGTTTAGGGGTAAAATAGTAATTTTGCTAAAGTATGAGATGTGGGTTAATTTAGTCAATGTGTGTATTGAATAAGCTGATTTATTCATTATAGATCAAGAAAGACAAAGCCCAGATCGAAACTGAGGCAAAAGCAAGGTGGTGGACTAAATTGCACATTTCAATACTTTTGAGTATCGAAGTAAGTCTATGCATAAAGAATGCATTCATACTTACAATTTGTTAATGCTAGCTAGGGTGTAGCATGAATGAGAATGAATGAGAATGATTGGGAACCTATGTGGTTCAAGTAGAATGAATGTAATATAGATGTGAATGGATGAATAATTGAGTAAATAGACTTGTGCATGTGTTGTGATAATGCTAGATGGTGGGCTAAGTGCGATACCATCCTAATGCATATTGACGATGAGCTGGCTATGTGCGATGCTATCGTTAGGTATATCATTTAGTGGCTATGTGCGAGATCACTATGATTACCTTTGTGGTAGGCTAAGTGCGATACCACCTTATAAATTGATTGTGGTGTGCTAAGTCCGAAACCACCGAGATATTAGCTGTGTGGATTAATTGTGTATATTAGCTGTGTGTAATAGCTGTGTGGATAAGATATGTAGATTAGCTGTGTGGATTAGCTCTGTGAGTTAGCTATGTGGATGTATTATTGAGCAATAATGATGTGTTGTATATTGTGTAAATGTGATATTGAATGCAGGGGTGCATCTCAATAGTTATGAGCATGTGACTCATGATGTGTTGGTAATATGGTAAGGGATAGAAAGAGTAAGCATAGTTGTATATTATATGTTGGTATAATGCTAATTGTGGTTTGGCTTATACTATGATGCTTAATTGTTTATGTGTAAACTTACTAAGCTCAAAGCTTACTCCCTTTCTTTTCCCTTGTCTTATAGATTAAAAGTGGTGAATCGAGATACGAGGATCATTGGAAGATAGCCCACATATCAGCACACTTTGGTACATGAAACTTAATGTTTTGTATATGGCATGTATAGGGGCTATACAAATTAGTCAATTTTGTTGTAAATGGATAAGATGTGTTAGTCTTTTTATGGGAAGTGTATTTTGTATAATGCCATAGTTGTTGGCTATTACATTATATGAAAAAGATATAGTTTTCTATGTGAGATTGTATTCAATTTGAGTTGATTATGATTATTTTGGATGAGTATTTGTTGTGTATGCTAGAAGGGTGGAAAGAACTTGGCACTTAGCTTTGTCCTTGACCATGTGGTTAGACACACGGGCGTGTGTCTAGACCATGTGTGACACACGGTCAGCCCACGGGCATGTGCTGTGGCCGTGCGTCTCCTGCATGTTAATATTTTAAAACAGAATAGACCACGGACTAGTCACACGGGCGTGTGCCTAGGGCGTGTGGGATTAATCAGTGTTGGCCACGGGCTAGCCACACGGGCGTGTGTCTAGACTCTAAATCGTGCGAGAGAAGTCAGTGTTCACCACGTTGGGGAGCACGGGCGTGCCATGACCGTGGGGCAATTGGCAGAATGCTCGAGTTTTTAGCACGGCTAGGGAACATGGGCGTGTGTGTCCATACACGGGCGTGTTACATAGTGCACGGGCGTGTGAGCCTTGTATAAAAGAAGAAAATTTTTAAGGATCGTAAAAGTTCTGGATTAGTCTCGAGAGCCCTCGTGTGTATGAGTGAGGCCTCGTAAGTCGAGAATGTGGTCGTTGAGGTGACTTAAGAGAGTAGTCACGGTGAGCCTAAATGGCGATCAAATGATTTCAGTACAGTAACGCCTCGAGCTCGGTTCCGGCGTAGAACCCGGGTAAAGGGTGTTACATTTAGTGGTATCATAGCTATGGTTTAGCCGTTTCTAGGACTACCGTAGCGGGTGTAAGAGTCTAGCTATACATGCCATAAGTGTACGATGATAGTGTGGTGGTTTCTGATGATTTTAAATCTTGTTTTATATAGAATATGGATTCCAATCCATTGACTGCTGATGAAGCAGCTAGTAATGCACCGTCTCCTGCGCAAGGAACCGTGCCGGTGCAAAGTAGACCCGAGGCGAGGGGTCAAGGGGAAGAGGCACGAGAAGCCTTTCTCCATATGATGAGTGATTGGTACTCAGACTACGTTCGAGCGAACCCTAACGCTCAACCTCCTTCACCTCCTCCTCCTGTACCTCAGCCAAATCCAGTGGCTCCTCAAGGTATGGATGTAGTGAGGATATCGAAACCCCTGGTGGATAAGATTAGGAAATACGGGGCTGAGGAGTTTAGAGCTAAGGTAGATGACGACCTAGAGAGGGCGGAGTTCTGGTTGGAGAACTCGATGAGGGTGTTCGATGAGCTCTCATGTACACCTGAGGAGAGTTTGAAGTGTGTCGTATCTTTGCTGAGAGACTCGGCATACCATTGGTGGAAGACGCTGACATTAGTGGTCCCGAGAGAGCGGGTAACGTGGGACTTCTTTTTGGAAGAGTTTCAGAAGAAGTATATAAGCCAGAGGTTTACTGACCGAAAAAGGAAAGAATTACTTGAACTGAAGCAAGGAAGGATGACAGTAGCTGAATACGAGCGTGAGTTTGTTAGGCTTAGCAAATACGCTCAAGAATGTGTGTCGACAGAGACCATCTTGTGCAAGAGGTTCGAAGATGGGCTGAATGAGAATATCAAACTCCTAGTGGGCATTTTAGAGTTGAAAGAATTTGTGGTACTAGTTGAGAGGGCAAGTAAGGCTGAGGAATTGAGTTCAGAAAAGAGAAGGGCTGTGAGTGAAGCCCGAGATGCTAGAAAGAGACCGATGGGCAAGTCATACCAAGCCCAGTCGAAAAGATCCAAGGAAGTGAATCCTCAGACGACGGCACCAGTGGGTTATTCGCATCGAGACTTAGGCAATACTCGTTCGGGCTCGAGAGTCCGAGCCCCCTCGATGGAAAGTGTGGCCAATACAAAGAGTAAACCGGAGTGTCCAAGTTGTGGTAGGTATCACACTAGAGAGTGTTGGGGAAACAGTCAGAAATGTTACAAATGTGGTTCCCCTGACCACTTTATCCGTAACTGTCCCGAGAGGGATGATAAGGAAGAGAAGCAAGAAGTGAGACCTAGTGATGTGTCTACGAGGGGTAGACCACCAAGGAACCCAAGAGGTGGGGCTAGTGGTAGAGGTGCACCCAGAGATTCTGCTGTGAGACCAGAGGGTCGGGCACCTGCGAGGACATATGCCATTCGCGCTCGCGAAGAGGCATCCTCCCCTGATGTGATAATGGGTACTTTTTCTCTCTTTGACACCCTTGTAATTGCTTTAATAGATCCAAAGTCTACTCACTCTTATATTTGTATGAGATTAGCATCTAGTTTGAGTATGACCGTTGAGTCTACGGACATAGTAGTTAAGGTGTCAAACCCGTTAGGAAATCATGTGTTAGTGGACAAAGTGTGTAAGAATTGTCCTTTGTTGATTGAGAATCATTGTTTTCCGGTAAACCTTATATTGTTACCATTTGATGAGTTTGATTTAATCCTAGGCATGGATTGGTTGACTACCCATAGTGTTTTAGTGAACTGTGGTAGTAAGTACATTGAATTGAAATATGAGAGTGGAGATGTGGTTCGGGTTAAATCAGATGGATCAGATAGTCTACCAGTGATGATTTCTTCCCTAGTAGCTGAGAAATGTTTGAGAAAAGGATGTGAGTCCTATCTTGCGTTCGTGTTGAACACTCGAGAGGTTGGGGTGGAGTTTAAAACAGTGCCAGTGGTACGTGAGTATCCAGATGTATTCCCGGAGGAGTTACCCGGATTACCTCCAGTGAGAGAGGTCGAGTTTGGAATTGAGTTGGTTTTGGGAACGACACCTATTTCGATTGCCCCATACAGAATGGCACATGTAGAGTTGAAAGAACTGAAGGTTCAGTTGCAAGAGTTGACAGATAAGGGTTTTGCAAGACCGAGCTACTCGCCTTGGGGAGCTCCGGTATTGTTTGTGAAGAAGAAAGATGGGTCTATGAGGTTGTGTATAGACTATAGACAGCTTAACAAAGTGACGGTTAAGAATAAATACCCTTTACCAAGGATTGATGATCTTTTCGATCAACTGAAGGGAGCTACAGTGTTCTCCAAGATAGACTTGAGGTCTGGTTATTATCAGCTCAGAGTGAAAAAACAAGATGTGTTGAAAACTGCATTTCGGACAAGGTATAGCCATTATGAGTTTTTGGTTATGTCGTTTGGCTTGACGAATGCACCTACGATTTTTATGGATCTGATGAACCGTGTTTTCAGACCGTATGTGGATAAGTTTGTGGTTGTCTTCATTGACGACATATTGATCTATTCTCGGGATGAGAATGATCATGAAGAGCATCTGAGAATTGTCTTGCAAACTTTAAGAGATGAGCAGTTGTATGCTAAGTTTAGGAAGAGTGAATTTTGGCTCCGAGAGGTCGGATTCCTAGGACACGTTGTGTCAGGTGATGGTATCAGAGTTGACCCGAGTAAGATTTCGGCTGTTATGGATTGGAAACCGCCGAGGAACGTGTCAGAAATAAGAAGTTTCTTGGGATTAGCGGGATATTACAGATGTTTCGTAAAGAGGTTCTCTGTGATTGCTACCCCAATGACGAAACTGTTGCATAAAGATGTCAAGTTTGAATGGACTGAGACATGTCAATAGAGCTTCGAGAGACTGAAAACAATGTTGACTGAGGCACCGGTTTTGGTTCAACTAGAATCGGGGAAGGAGTTCGTGGTTTATAGTGATGCGTCGTTTAATGGTCTCGGTTGCGTGTTGATACAAGAGGGTAAGGTAATCGCTTACGCCTCGAGGCAGTTAAAACCGCACGAGAAGAATTATCTGACTCACGATTTGGAGTTGGCTGCGATTGTGTTTGCGTTAAAGATTTGGCGACATTATTTGTATGGCGAAAAGTGCCGAATCTTTACGGATCACAAGAGTTTAAAGTATTTGTTAGATCAGAAGGATCTGAATCTGAGACAGAGACGGTGGCTTGAGTTGTTGAAAGACTATGAGTTAGTCATTGACTACCACCCGGGAAAAGCAAATGTGGTTGCGGATGCCTTGAGTAGGAAATCCTTGTATGCTCTAAGAGTTATGAGCACGAGTTTAGTATTATCTGATGATGGTGCTATTTTGGTAAAGTTGAGAGCTAAGCCACTGTTTGTTCAACAGATATGTGAGGCTCAGAGGAATGACAACGAGATGCAAGCTAAGATAGCTAAGTGTAGATCAGAAAGTGATTCTGATTTTCGAGTGGATTTGAATGGTTGTCTGATGCATCGTGACAGAATATGTGTACCGAGAGATGAAGAGTTAATCCGAAAGGTTTTGCATGAGGCCCACAGTGGATGTTTGTCAGTACATCTGGACAGTACCAAAATGTACAATGACTTGAAGAAGTCTTATTGGTGGCCGGGTATAAAAAGAGACATTTCAGAGTTTGTAGCTAAGTGTCTGATTTGTCAACAAGTGAAAGCTGAGCATCAAGTGCCTTCGGGATTGCTTCAGCCAGTGATGGTTCCTGAATGGAAGTGGGATCGGGTTACCATGGATTTTGTGACGGGGTTACCGATGACTCCAAGAAAGAGAGATGCTGTGTGGGTTGTTGTGGATAGATTGACGAAGTCGGCTCACTTTATTCCAGTACGCGTTGATTATTCACTGGATAAGTTAGCTGAGTTGTACGTGGCAGAGATAGTGAGATTGCATGGTGTACCTGTGTCTATTATATCGGATAGAGATCCGAGGTTTACTTCGAGGTTTTGGAAGAAGTTGCAAGAGGCCATGGGTACGAAATTGAATTTTAGTACTGCGTTTCATCCGCAAACCGATGGTCAGTCTGAAAGAGTGATTCAGGTTCTTGAAGATATGCTTCGATGCTGTGTGTTAGAATTCGTAGGTAGTTGGGAGAGATATCTACTTTTGGTTGAATTCGCCTATAACAACAGTTATCAGTCGAGTATACAGATGGCACCGTATGAGGCTTTGTATGGCCGTAAGTGTCGAACTCCTTTGTATTGGACTGAGCTTAGTGAGAAGTGGATCCATGGGGTCGATCTAGTAAAAGAGACTGAAGAGAAGGTGAAAGTAATCCGTAATAGTTCGAAAGTCGCCGGACCGGCGTAAGTAAGTCGACTGTGATTTGAAAAGAAAAGAAATTGAGTTTGAGGTGGGCGACAAAGTATTTTTGAAAGTATCGCCGTGGAAGAAGATTATGAGATTTGGACAAAAAGGGAAATTGAGTCCAAGATTCATAGGGCCGTATGAGATTACAGATAGAATTGGGCCCGTAGCATACCGGTTGGCTTTGCCGGTAGAGTTAGAAAAGATTCATAATGTGTTCCATGTGTCGATGTTGCGACGGTATCGCTCCGATCCTTCACATGTAATTCCTTCGTTGGAAATTGAAATAAGACCGGATATGTCTTATAAAGAGGAGCCGATTAAGATCTTGGCTCGAGAAGTGAAACAGTTGAGAAATAAGAGCATAGCACAATTGAAGGTGTTATGGCAGAAACATGGTGTGGAAGAGGCTACGTGGGAAACGGAAGAAGCTATGAGAGAGCAACATCCAAACCTCTTTACTGGTAAGATTTTCAAGGGCGAAAATCTCTAAAGGGGGGAGAGTTGTAACATCTCGATTTAGGGCCTAGTCGGAATAGTGGTGCGAGACCACAAATCCGAGGGTTATAAATGAGTTATTGAGGTTTATGCTATGTATGCATGCTAGTGTGAAAGTTTCATGAAGCAATTTTGTGAAATTGTGGTTAAATTGTCCAAAAGGACTAAATTGCAAAAGTTGCAAAATGTGTGTTTCTAGAAGCTATATGTGTGAAATAGCTTTAGATTATTAATTAGAGGTCCTTAAATAGCAATTTTCCCAATTTCTAATTTTTGGACAAAAATGGGCATGAATGAGTTAAATTTGAAGGTTTATCAAAAAGGGCATTTTGGTCATTTATCAAATAAGTGATTAAAGAGGTGAAAAGATGATAAAAAATTCACTCATCTTCTCCCCCAAGCTGCCGAAAATTAGAGAAGCCATTGTTAGGGCTCTTTCAATTTTTCAAGCTTGCTAGTAAGTGCTCTTAAGCCCGGTTTTTGATATTCTTCGTATTTTTGAAGTCATAATAGCATGAGTAAGCTATTTTTAGCTATTTGGTGAGCTATTATGGATGTTCAAAAATGTACATATGTATGATATGCATGTATTTTGATGTTTTATGGAAGAATATGAAAGCTTGATGTAGTAGAAACATCTTTTGCTAAGTGATTTTCCATGAAAATGCATGTAGGGACTTAGTTGTGAAAATCTTAAGTTTGGTCATACATGGGTGATTTAGTGAGAATTTTTGAATGCTTTATTTGAGTAAGTGATTCGGCTAAGCATGAAAGGATAGAAAGTTGAATAAAAATCACTTTACGAGCCTTTAGGGCTAAAGTGTAAATATGAGAAAGTTTAGGGGCAAAATAGTAATTTTTCTAAAGTATGAGATGTGGGTCAATTTAGTCAATGTGTGTATTGAATAAGCTGATTTATTCATTATAGATCAAGAAAGACAAAGCCCGGATCGAAACCGAGGCAAAAGCAATGTGGTGGACTAAATTACACATTTTAATACTTTTGAGTATCGAGGTAAGTCTATGCATAAACAATGCATTCATACTTACAATTTGTTAATGCTAGCTAGGGTGTAGCATGAATGAGAATGAATGAGAATGTTTGGGAACCTATGTGGTTTGAGTAGAATGAATGTAATATAGATGTGAATGGATGAATAATTGAGTAAATAGACTTGTGCATGTGTTGTGATAATGATAGATGGTGGGCTAAGTGCGATACCATCCTAATGCATATTGACGATGAGCTGGCTATGTGCGATGCTATCGTTAGGTATATCATTTAGTGGCTATGTGCGAGATCACTATGATTACCTTTGTGGTAGGCTAAGTGCGATACCACCTTATAAATTGATTGTGGTGTGCTAAGTCCGAAACCATCGAGATATTGGCTGTGTGGACTAATTGTGTATATTAGCTGTGTGTAATAGCTATGTGGATAAGATATGTGGATTAGCTGTGTGGATTAGCTATGTGAGTTAGCTATGTGGATGTATTATTGAGCAATAATGATGTGTTGTATATTGTGTAAATGTGATATTGAATGCAGGGGTGCATCTCAATAGTTATGAGCATGTGACTCATGATGTGTTGGTAATATGGTAAGGGATAGAAAGAGTAAGCATAGTTGTATATTATATGTTGGTATAATGCTAATTGTGGTTTGGCTTATACTATGATGCTTAATTGTTTATGTGTAAACTTACTAAGCTCAAAGCTTACTCCCTTTCTTTTCCCTTGTCTTATAGATTAAAAGTGGTGAATCGAGATACGAGGATCATTGGAAGATAGCCCACATATCAGCACACTTTGGTACATGAAACTTAATTTTTTGTATATGGCATGTATAGGGGCTAGACAAATTAGTCAATTTTGTTGTAAATGGATAAGATGTGTTAGCCTTTTTATGGGAAGTGTATTTTGTATAATGCCATAGTTGTTGGCTATTACATTATATGAAAAAGATATAGTTTTCTATGTGAGATTGTATTCAATTTGAGTTGATTATGATTGTGTTGGATGAGTATTTGTTGTGTATGCTAGAAGGGTGAAAAGAACTTGGCACTTAGCTTTGTCCTTGACCATGTGGTTAGACACACAGGCGTGTGTCTAGACCATGTGTGACACAGGCCAGCCCGCGGGCGTGTGTTGTGGCCGTGCGTCCCCTGCATGTTAATATTTTAAAACAGAATAGACCACGGACTAGTCACACGGGCGTGTGCCTAGGGCGTGTAGGATTAATCAGTGTTGGCCACGGGCTAGCCACACGGGCGTGTGCCTAGACTCTAGGCCGTGCGAGGGAAGTCAGTGTTCACCACGGTTGGGGAGCACGGGCATGCCATGGCCGTGGGGAAATTGGCAGAATGCTCGAGTTTTTAGCACGGCTAGGGAACATGGGCGTGTGTGTCCATACACGGGTGTGTTACATAGCGCACGGGCGTGTGAGCCCTGTATAAAAGAAGAAAATTTTTAAGGATCGTAAAAGTTCCGGATTAGTCTCGAGAGCCCTTGTGTGTATGAGTGAGGCCTCGTAAGTCGAGAATGTGGTCGTTGAGGTGACTTAAGAGAGTAGTCACGGTGAGCCTAAGTGGCGATCAAGTGATTTCAGTACGGTAACGCCTCGAGCTCGGTTCTGCCGTAGAACCCGGGTAAAGGGTGTTACAGGGGTGATATGCCATGGCAATCTTATGTTTCACCCTATACCTGTGCAAGGCATTAGCCACTACCTTGCAATCGAAATGAGATCCTTCATCACTGATAATGGCTCGCGGTGTTCCAAAACTTGTGAAGATGTTCTTGTGCAAGAACTTCATCACTGACTTTGTATCATTCTTAAGGAGAGCAACAGCTTTAACCCACTTAGAGAAATAGTCAACTGCCATGAGTGTGTATAGGTTGCCCAAAGAGGGTGGAAATAGACCTATAAAGTCTATTCCCCAGACATCAAACAACTCAATATCTAGGATATTTTTTAGCGATATTTCATATCTCCTAGAAAGATTGACTGCCCTCTGACAACGATCGCATGAATTATAAAATTCATGGGCATCCTTGAACAAATTTAGCCAATAGAAACCAAATTGGAGTACCTTGGTAGAAGTTCTCATTCCTCCAAAGTGTCCTCCGTAAGGAGCTGAATGACAATGTTACAGGATGCTGTGTATTTCATCATCAAGGACACACTTCCTAATTATCTTATTAGCACAATGCTTGAATAGGAAGGGTTCATCCCAATAATAATACCTAGCATCATGAAGGAATATTCATCTTCTTTGGCTATTGAGATCTGGTGGCATCAAACCACTTACTAAGAAGTTCACTATATCGGCATACCAAGGTAATGCCATGGTAACTAACAGTTGCTCATCTGGGAATTATTCCTTAATAAGTTTGACACTGCCATCTTCATTTCCAACTTCTAATCTTGACAGGTGATCAGCCACTTGATTTTTAGTCCCCTTTTTATATCAAATTTCTAAACCAAACTCCTGTAGTAAGAGTATCCACCGAATCAATCTTGGCTTGGTATCTTTCTTGGTCACCAAATACATAATAGCAGAGTGGTCTATGTAGACTTTGACCTTTGTACCAACTAAATAAGATCAAAATTTATCGAACGCAAATACCATAGCCAATAACTCTTTTTTAGTGTGGTGTAGTTATGTTGTGCATCCGTTAGGGTCCTTCTTGCATAATAGATTGCATGAAATACCTTGTATTTTTTTGCCCCAACACTGCTCCCATAGCATAATCGCTGGCGTCACACATGAGTTTGAAAGGCAATGTCCACTCCGAAGCTATTAAAATTGGTGCTACTTATAGTCGTTTCTTCAATTCCTCGAAAGCTATCAAACAAAGTTCATCAAAATTGAAAGGTCTATTTTGCTCAATCAAAGCGCACAAGGGTTTACATATCTTCGAGAAATCCTTAATGAATCTTTTATAAAAACCCACATGGCCTAAGAAACTTCGAATACCCTTGATACTAGTAGGAGGTGACAATTTTTATATTACCTCAATTTATTCTTTGTCAACTTCAATCCCTTGTTACGATACTTTATGCCCTAGAACTATGCCTTCATGGACCATGAAATGGTATTTTTCCCAATTCAAGACAAGATTTGTTTCTTGAGAACAGCAAAGAACGAATTCCATATTTTTCAAACAGCCTTTAAAGTTGTTGCCAAACACAGAGAAATCATCCATAAAGACTTCAAGAAAGTTTTTCACAATGTTAGATAATATTGCCATCATACAACGCTGAAATGTTGTCAGGGCATTACATAACTCGAATGACATTTGTCTAAACACAAAAATACCATATGGACAAGTGAAAGTTGTCTTCTCTTGGTCACTAGGAACTGTAGCAATCTGATTATACCCTGAATATCCGTCCAATAAGTAGTAGAATTCCTTCCCAGCTAATCTGTCAAACATTTGATCAATAAACGGTAAGGGAAAGTGGTTTTTCCAAGTTGCCTTGTTCAGCTTGCGACAATCCATGCACACTCTCCATCCCGTGACAATACGAGTGGGAATGAGCTCATTATTATCATTGTTGACCACTGTGACACCTCTTTTCTTAGGCACACATTGTACAGGACTCAACCAAGAACTTTCAGAGATAGGGTAGATAATACCAATATTGAGCTACTTGATAATCTCTTTCTTAACAACTTCCTTCATGATGGGAATAGAATTGCTATGGAAATCCTCCAACAAAAGTTTATGCATACATAACGCATGACTAATTCCCTTGGTGTCGGCAATTTTCCATCCTAATGCCTTCTGAGATCGCCAAAGAACTTCCAATAACCTGGCCTCTTGATCGGATGTCAACTCTGTAGAAATAACTGACGACAAGGTGTTGTTGTCTCCCAAGTAAGCATATTTTAAATGCAGTGGCAAAGGTTTCAACTCTAGTGTAGGAGGCTCCTCTATAGATGGTTTAGGATGATTGAAAGTGTGAGCCGATAAATCTAAATACTCAAACTTTCTCCCTGGTCTGTCCACAATCTGATTTGCCTCCATGAGTTCATTAGGTCAAGTGAATTTGTATCACTATCAGATATGTTGTGGCAAAATTTTGCAAACTCTTCCTGCACCGCTGTTTCTATCAAACCAATGGCGTGGCATTTTTCATTCTCATCAGCACATTTCAGGGCTTCGAATACATTGAAGGTAATTTACTGATCTATCATCCTCATGGTTAGTTAACCTTTTTTGCACATCAATTAAATTTCTGCCTGTAGCAATAAAAGGTCTTCCAAGAATAACCGACACATCTTTGTCAGCTTCACGTTCTAAAATAAAGAAATTGGTAGGAAAAATAATCTGATCTACACTTACTAGCATGTCTTCAATTTTACCTTCCAGATGTGCGTAGGATCGATCAACTAGCTGTAATGTGACTGTAGTAGGTCTTGCTTTTTCGATTTACAGCTTCCTAAAGACAAACATAAGCATTAAATTGATGCTTTCTCCTAAATCACACAATGCCTTACCAACATAATGATTTCCATTTGAACATGGGATAGTAAAACTCCCTAGGTCCTTCAACTTTTGAGGTAATTTATTCTTCAACATCGCCGTTCTCCCCTCAGTGAGAGCAACAGTTTCAAGTTCTCCCAATCTTTGCTTCTTTGACAGTATATCTTTAATGAATTTCACACAATTGGGCATCTACTTCAAAACTTCTAGCAATGGTATGTTGTTGTGGAGTTGTTTAAGGACAGCTAGAAATCTTTTGGACTAGGCATCTTGTTTACAATTATAAAATCGCTGAAGAAAAAGTGGAGGTGGTCATCTTTTAGGTTGCTGATATTATTTTGCTGTGGCATTTTTATTGGCAACATGATCTGATTTTGCTGCAACAGTATTATGTTTAGCCTTTTCAGTTACAATGTGTTGTTTAAATTGTTCTAAATTCTTTCCATGGTTGAAATCAGATTTGTCCTCTTCTGCAGTAGCATCTTTAACAATTTCATTCAACTAAGTCCCACTTCTAAGAGTGATTTCCTTGCAATGATTTTCCCTTGTGATATCGAATTCTCAGTATCACTTGGCAGAGCTCCTTGTGGTCTCGAATTTAAAGCATTTGCGATCTGTCCCACTTGATTCTCAAGAGCTCAAAGGGATGTAGCTTGACTCTATATCACAGAATCATTATTGGTCATATATTCTTTTAACAAAGATTCAACAGATGTTGCTGATAAAGCTGATGCCTGACCTTGTTGGACATTTTGTCGTGGTATAGGTTGATTATAACCAGGCGATACCCTATCAGCATTCTGTTTAACAACATTATTTGAATTTCTAGCACCTTAATTATTCTAACCAAATTTCGGATATTGCTTCCACCCTAGATTGTAGGTGTTAGAATAGGGATTGTTATTTCAGTTGAAATTACCCATATAGTACACAAATGTTGGGTTTGATGGGCATTCATCAAACACATGGTCTTCACCACAATAAACACAAGATAGCTCAACTGATTTCATCTCCTAGACTACAATTGGTCTCTTCATTGTCTTGATCATTTTAGCTAAAGATGATACATGGGCTGTCAATGAGGTGATTGCATCAAGCTCAACGGTGCCAACGGTTCTCTTGAGTCCTAACTCGTGTGGTAGGATATTGATAATCATTGTTGGCAATTCGTTCCAAAATATCATATGCTTCATTACAGGATTTATCTAACAAATTACCATTGGCAGAGGCATCGACTACCATCCTTGTATGTGCATTCAACCCGTTATAAAACATCTCCATCTGAGTCCAGTGCTAGAAACCATGCATAGGACATTTTCTAAGTAATTCCTTAACTCTTTCCTAGGCTTCATAAAGCGTTTCATCCTCTGATTGGCGAAGGATGTGATGTCATTTCTAACTTTAGTATTCATGTTTGGCCGATTATACCGTAGCAAAAACCTTTCGCAAAGGTCATTCCATGATGCCATTGTTCCCGACGATAAAACATTATACCACGCTCTTGCACGATCCCTTAAGAAGTATGGGAATAATTTAAGCCGCAAGGCGTCTTCAGGAACACCCTATTGTCGAAATGAAACACAGACTTCTAGAAAAATTCTTAATTGTAGCCTTGGGTCTTCAGTGGGCAACCCCCCGAACTGTCCAACTGTTTGCAACATTTAAAACATTACAGGTTTTAACTCAACATGCTGAGCTTGTATGTGTGGTTTGAGTATCCCTGGATTCAAGTCATCTAAAATTAGAACAACATGTTCTCGAATTGGCCTGTCTCGATCATCTATCACACGATGAATAGGAAGATTAACATCCCGACCACTTAAATTCAATAGATCATTTAGACTAGGATCATTCCCTTCCCTAGCCATATTAAGTAATTCTCTTCTGTCACAGCCCGTTTTTGGGTCAAATCAGAACAGTGGTTTCGGGACCACGAATTTGAAGTAGAAATATTTATTTTATTATTTCTTTAAGGTCTACAGCATGATAGAATGATTGTGTGAAAATTTCGTTAAGAGATTTTATCGATTGAGTACTCAATTTGTCTAGAAGGACTAAATTGTAATAGGTGCAAAACTTGAATTCTATAAGTTAAAGGTGTCTAATTGCTATGAAATTTTAACTGGAAGTTCTTATGTAGTAACTAGACCATTATACTTTAGGGAGGACAAAAATGGACATGGCTAGGTAAAATTTTAAAGTTATGCATTAGGGGTATTTTAGTAATTTGGTAAATTAAGACAAATTTAACTAAATAAAAGTGTCAATCTTCTTCAATTTAGTCCCCCATAGCCGAAATTCTCAAGAAGCCATAGCTAGGGTTTTTGGCCAAGCTTTCAAGCTCGATTGTAAGTCCGTTCTTGTCCTGTTTTTAATGATTTCTATATTTTTGAGATCGTTGTAACTTGATCTACCTATTCCAAGGACTAATTTGAGAGAAAGTTAAAGTCTAGAATTTTACCCATGTTGAATATGCATGTATTTTTATGTTTGATGATAGAAAATGCATGTTTATGGTTAGTTAAACAACATTTGTAAAGTGATTTTCGGTAAAAAGTCAAATAGGGACTTATTTGTAAAAGGTTATAAAATGTGTAGAAAAGTGTGAATAAACGAAAAATGTAGGTTGTTATGAGTATAAGTAATATTCGGCTAGGCTTGGGTTTTGATGAAATTGAATGAAATTAACTTTACGAGCCTAGGGACTAAATTGTAAAATGTTGAAATGTTAGGGGCAAAAATATAATTTTTTTCCATAAGGTGTTTTTGGGCTATATTGAATAATGTGATGATTAAATAAGTTAAATGTGGTATTATAGATCAAGAAAAATGAATTTCGGGTCTAGATCGGGGAAAAACAAAGTAAATAACGAATAGATCCTTTACGTCGTTTTTGTAACCGAGGTAAGTTCATATATTAAATAAGCATCTTTATAATTGTATATTAAATACTATAATATTTCATAAATTATATGAACTGCTCTACGGACACGTTCGACAATGATTCAACAAGCGAAAAATCTCGATTGAACCTTAGGAATAGATTAGGATACAAGTGACATGTCACTAGGGTATTATGTTATGTGATCCAGGTGCTGGTCCTGTACGTTCTACCGGTGGCTGAGTATTTCGGCATATGCTACGGTTACTTGACAGCTTGTGTGAGCAGCACCGTGTAGCTACGTCTTGACTGACAGCTTGTGTGAGCAAACCCGCTGATGGCTCGAGAGCTAGCATATACATGTGTATTGATAAAGAGGTAGCAATGGCTACATATATGACACTTTGTGTGAGAGATTTCTCGGGTATCCGATATTATTCCAAGTGGTTCAACGGGTATGTCAAAGATGAGGATAAGTGTGAAATTATTACAAGATAGCACAGGTATGTACGTAACACTTGTGATGGTTGAATTCACAAAATGGTGAATCCCTGGTAAGATGTGATTTAGTAAATTATGTCCATGAGATTTATTGCAAATTACATTATTTTATATTATGTCACTTGCATGGCAATGTATGGTAAGATCTGCTTATTTCTTGCATATGAGCTTACTAAGCTATATAGCTTACTCCATTTTATTTTTCCACGTTTTATAGTGTTACCAAGCTAGCCCGGGTTGGAGATTGTCGGAGATCGCATCACACTATCAAACTGTCAGTTTGGGTATCAATGATCTTAACATTTTGAGTATATGGCATGTATAGGGACTTGGTCATTTTGTTATAAGTGTCATTATAAATGTGGCCAAATGTATTGGCTTGTAATTGTCAAAGGCTTGATTTGGTTTTTAGCCATGTAAATTGGCTCATTTTGGTTAAATTGGTTGTAAGCCTATATATATATATACATATGCATGTATGTGCCAACATCCTTGGTGATGTAGTTTATATTATTTCACTAAATGTTGATTGTAGCTTAATGATTTGTGGTGAATGGATGAGTTTGGTTCATTGGTATGCTAGAGTATCTTGATAAGTTAATGCAAGTGGAAGGTAATCTTTGTGGTGTTTTTGTATGTGAAATTGGTATGTTTGATTTGGCATAATGAAATGTCATAAGCATGATAGATGATGGTATTTCTTTGACTTGTATTGCCATGATTGTGAATGTTTGTTTTCCTAAGTATACCATGATTCATTCCATTGAATTTGTGTAGGTGTATGTGTTAATAAGTGTGGCAAATGGGTTGGTAAATAGCCTTTATTTTGCCCACACGGGTAGGCACATGGACGTGTGTCTAGGCCGTGATACACAGCCTGTTCCATGGGCATGTGTTTTGGCGGTATGTCCCCTGCACCTTAATTTTGAGAAAAAGAATGCTCAGAATTGAGCACACGGGCAGAGACACGGGCGTGTGTCTAAGCCGTGTGAGGGACACGGCCTCAAGCACGGGCGTGTGTCCTGACAGTGTGAAGTCTGCACCTATTTATGAAAATTTAATTAACCACACGGCCTAGCACACGAGCGTGTGACTCGGCTGTGTGACTTCAATTTGTTCATGCCTTGCAAGTCAGAGAGTTACACGGGTTAGGGACACGGGCGTGTGTGACCACACAGCTTGCCCACACGGGCGTGTCCGAAACCACACCGGTGTGTGACCCCTGTACATGGCAAAAGTTTTCTAAGTTTTGTAAAAATTTCCTAAGTTCTCGGTTTAGTCCCGAACCACTTCCAAAGCATGTTTTGGGCTACGTAGGCTCGTATTAGGGGCTTTATGATTGAATAAAAATGGTTTTAATTTGGATGCAAATTTATGACTCTGTTTGTATGTTCGCTTGTGATGTAAGTCCGGTAATGCCTTGTACCTTGTTCTGGCGTTGAATACGGGTAAGGGGTGTTACATTTAGTGGTACCAGAGCTACGATTTAGTCGGTTCTCAGACTAACGAACCGTGTGTGTGAGTCTAGCTATACATGCCATATATAATTTGTGATAGTGTGACAAATCCTGACAATTTAAGTTGTGTTTTCAAATAGTAAATGGATCCCGACCGAGATGTAGCTGATGATGTAGAAAATAATGCGCTGGCTCCCGCCCAAGGGGTAGCGCCACCTGAAAGTAGACAAGTAACGGTTAGTTAGGGATGAGAGGCTAGGGAAGCCTTCTTCCAAAGGATGAATGAGTGGTTTGCCGAGTTTGTTTGAACAAATCTCGCTGTTCAACATCCTCCACCCTCACCTAACCCCCAACCAGTTCCCGTAGCTCCCCAGGGTGTAGAATTGTTAAGACTAAACAAGCCTCCAGTTGATAAGATCCGGAAACAAGGGGCTAAATAATTTAAAGCCAATATTGACAATGACCCCGAGAGAGCAGAGTTTTGGCTTGAGAACTCACTCAGGGTGTTTGATGAGCTTTCTTGCACATCGGATGAGTGTTTGAAATGTGCTATATCACTTCTGAGGGACTCGGCATATCAGTGGTGGAATACTCTAATATCAGTGGTACCGAGAGAAAGAGTTACCTGAGATTTCTTCTAAGACGAGTTCAGAAGGAAATATATCAGTCAACAGTTTATTGATCAGAAACGCAAAGAGTTCCTAGAGCTAAAACAGGGCCGTATGATTGTGACTGAATACGAGTGAGAGTTTGTTAGACTCAGTAAGTACGCTCGGGAATGTGTTTCAACAGAGACTATCATGTGTAAGAGATTTGAAGATGGGTTGAATGAGGATATCAGACTGTTAGTTGGGATTTTAGAGTTGAAGGAATTTGTTGTACTAGTCAAACGAGCTTGCAAAGCCGAAGAGTTGAGCAAAGAAAAGAGAAAAGCTGAGTTTGAGACTAGAGATTCGAGAAAGAGACCGATGAATAAGTCATTTCAATCTTTGTCAAAGAAGTTGAGGGATTTGTATACTCGTTCGAATGTTTCAGCTGGGTATCCCAACAGAGATCGTGGGAAGCAATATTTGGGTTCTAAGGCCCAAACTACGTCAATAGCAAGCGTTGGTAATGCTAGGTCTAATAGACTTGAATGTCAACACTATGGTAGACGACATCCCGGTGAATGTAGAATGAATAACTGGGCTTTCTTTAAATGTGGCTCCCAAGATCACTTTATTCGAGATTGCCCTGAAATGACTGAGAAAGGTGATTTTCAGAATGCAAGACCGAGCAACACTGCCACTAGAGGGAGACCACAGAGAAATACGGGAAATGGAACCAATAGAATAGTTGTAACGAAAGATTTAACTGCGAGATTAGAGGTTAGAACACCTGCTAGAGCCTATGCTATTCGCGCTCGCGAAGATGCGTCATCTCCTGATGTTATCACTGGTACATTTTCTCTCTATGATACTAATGTAGTTGAATTGATTGACCCTGGATCGACTCATTCTAATATTTGCATGAATTTGGTATCTAGTAAGAATTTTCCTGTTGAGTCTACTGAGTTTGTGATTAAAGTGTCGAACCCTTTAGGCAAATATGTTTTCATCGATAAAGTTTGCAAGAGTTGTCCTTTAATGATTCAAGGTCACTATTTTTGATAAACCGTAATAGTAACATATTTTATCTCCACATTTAGCATGATTTTGGATGATTTATCCCTTGAATTATGGAATTTGGTGCTCTTAATCCTTTAATTTCATGTTTTATACTTAGGAGAGCATAAGAGGATGAAAAGAACAGAAAATGGGCTTAAAACGGGCCAAAGTGAGAAATCGACATGGCCTGGGGTTTCACCATACGGCCGTGCCCCTTTAGCAGGCTCGAACACGGCCTGAAGTCGATTCACACGGGCGTGCCACACGGGCTTGCCCCTGCCGTGACAAAGAGGAATTTCACTCGGATTAGGATACTTAAAGGCGAAGAAACACATTTTGAAGCCTATATAAACACCCTAAGTATGACCTAAAGGGGGAGTCGACAAAAGCCTTCTGTCAGGGGCGTCCAGCTAGGCCAAGGAGCCGAGCCAGAGAGGTCGGAATCGTGGGATTTACTCGAAGAAAGCCAGTTGATTCATCTCAAGAAGCCGAAATCATACTCAAGACGGCGAATCTCTCCTTCAATTCCTTCAGGGGGTTTTAGGGTTTTCTTATGTTTTGTTTTATCTTTTCTTCTGAGATGTATTCTTTTATTATTATGAACTAAACCCCTCAGATACCTGAGCTGTAACACCCCTAACCCATATCCGTCGCCAGAAAGGGGTTACGATGTATTACCAGACGAAACATAACTTCCGAATATATAATCATATGCATACTTTTATTGAAACTCTTAAAACAGATAATGATTAATAAACTAACATAATTTGAGAACACACAACAAAGCATCAAAATTTACTATTCAAATGGTCAAAACCCAAATACAATTGTCGAATATAAACAAGTTAAATTCATATGCTTTAAAATACATATAGGAATTATACTTTTTCCAAATCACAAGACCATATTAAGTCATTTTATATTCGGCTATTCAATAAAAGTACACAATGAATCAAAATTTATACCTATCATTATAAAACCAAAGTATTAGCCATATATGCAGAAAATCCCATTTCTCAATAAAACCAAATACAAGACATATTCGAATCAATAAATTCATGAGTAAAATATCAAACATAACTATACTTATATATACCAAAACCAAATCAACCAAAACCACAACCAAACATAATCATCAAGCCAAAATATAAATTCCAAGATTAACAAGATGGACAAGCCATTTTCGCATGGCTTATACATATATATATATACAACTTCAACCATAATCGAAAAGTAGTATAGCCTATACATGCCATAAATTTCTAATTCAACTTTTAAAAGTACCGAAAGCAGTCGATAGTGTGATAAACTTCGCTGACGATCCCCGAGCCTACAATTAGTCTCCAAAATCTATAAATAGAAGTAAAAATACACACACGGAGTAAGCTATCATAGCTTAGTAAGTCATAAGCAAATATTAACTCAATAAAAATAATAATTTAATAATATACAACCAAACCATACTTGTAAATTCAAATATCCACATATAACTAAACATGAATTAAGTTTTGTCCAAACACGCATCCGTTCTTTATCCAAAATCATCTTTCATACTAAATATCAATAGGAATTTCATTTGACCGAATACATACTATCATAATACATTTATGCAATTCACATTTCCTTAGTCATAATTTCACATTCAATTACCATATAGACAAATGCACATATAAACTTTGGCATGAGTATGAAATTCACATTTCCATATCATACATATATTTATATCATTAAACCGAATATGACCAATCATATACTTAAACATATGGTTTCATTCACTTCATTCATAGCTTAATTTTTTTAATTCAAATATTATCTCAATGGCATTGATAATTTATTAAGGTATAACCAAGCCATACTTATAATATTTAATTACCAAACATTTATCTACACATAAATTATAACATTTCCAAACACCGATTGACTCATTAACATGTTTAATATCCCATAGACCTTATTTTGCCGGATATATATATATATTTCTCTATAAACACGTTCAAGGTTCACATTTCAAATACCTACTAATCGAATGCACATAAATCCTTTAATATCAATATGAATTTCACATTTCAATTTATTCCTCATGTAACATTAGGTCGAATATAAGCTCAAAAATCAAACATTAATATCACATATTTATGCATTAATCCACATATAGATTTTCATATACACATTCACTACCATTAACGTCATTTATAACTTGTATCACATATCGAATAATCAACTTACCTTATTTCTGAAAAGGTAATAAATTGTCACATACCTGTTCACTTTACTCATTTAACACATTTGATTACTTTTACCGTTTCTCACGTAAAATTTGCTAGGCATAAAGCATAATATAATACACCGGCACAGAGCCTGCTAGTCAATAAGCCTCATATAATTCACCAGCATAAACCCTGCTAGGCATAAAGCCTGATATTATACACTGGCACAAAGCCTGCTAGGCATAAAGCCTGATATTATACACCGGAACAAAGCCTGCTAGGCATAAAGCCCGATATCACTGATACAAAGTCATCTTACACATAATTCATATATTGGAAATCATAACTAATCCTTAAGGTTCATACGAAGCTTTTCAAACATCCTATCTCAATTGAATCGAACTTGTTCCCAAATCTCATAAACATTTATACATTTGGCTAAGTCAAATAAAAATTCATATATTTATTTCTACATGTATACTTCACATTTTATAAAATTTAGTACGTCTTTTTGCTTATAAACTTACCTCGGACAACGGTAATCGGAACAGGACGATTAATCGACGATTTTAATTTTCCTCCAATCCAAATCCGATTTCTTTGGTTCTTGATCTAAATGTATTCAAAATAAAATAATTCAATATAATTTCATTCAATTTAGTCTAAGAACACATAAATAGGCAAAATTACCATTTTACCCCTAACATTTTCACTTTTTACAATTTAGTCCCTATTGCACAAAACATAAAATACACAAAATTTCAGCATACCCATGTTGAGCCGAATTTTACCCACTCTCAAAAAAATCCACATATTTCATTTATTTCACATTTTAGTCCTTCAAATTATTATTTTTACAATTTAGTCCTAATTACTCAAAATCATCAAAAACTCCAATACAAAACATGTTAATCTAAAACATATCTTTCATATTTCATCATCAAACAACAAAAATCATAAGCTTTCAACAATGGCATAATTCAAAATATTCACCAAAATCAAAAATTCAAGCATGGGTCTTGTAGATAACTTAGCAACGATCTCAAAAACGTAAAAATTATCAAAAATCGAAACCGAAACATACCTCAATTTGCTTAAACAAGGGCCGAACTCAAAGCTTTCTTCTTTCTTTTTCTTTTCTTTTCATTTCGGTTCATAAAAAGATGAAAACATGGCTTTTAATTATGTTTGTCTTATTATAATAACTTTATAATATAATATATATTGTTTAACCTTTATAAATAATATAAAAACTATATATAATATAAACATAATGCCGTCCACTATATTTATTAATGGAAAAATTGCAACATAAATCCCCCATATTAAAAAGACAACAACAATTAGGCACTTTCATAATTAACCATCAAATTTTCATTTTACGCGATTAAGCCCTTTTATCAAATTAAGCACTCAAACAATAAAATTAATTCACGAAACTTTCACACATGTAAATTCACACATAATTAACATAGAAAATAATATTAAAATATTTTTTGGACTCTGATTTGTGGTTTCGAAATCACTATTCTGATTAGGGTCAAAATCGGGCTGTTACATGAGGGGGATGAAACCTAAGACGGATCTTATTATTGTTTTTTGAGCTATATGATAAATACTTGATTTGTTCTTAACTATGTGTTCTTAATTCTTGCTTTGATATTTCAGGGTATTGATTCAAGTATTGATGTGCTTAGGCAGTGGAGCAAAAGTCCCTGTCTAAGAGTAGATCTAGCATAATTAAGCGGAGTTGATCGCAACCCTAGACATAGGATGACGAAAATCTGCCGGATTAGGGTCAAACCTAATATGGGAGTCCATAGATCGAGTTAATGCAATTCTAGGGGTTTTAATTAGAAAGAGATTTCAACTAATCAACCTAGGGTTAGACGTTAGTAGCCTCGACGGAGGTATTAATATACATTAGGGAATCCTACGGATCAAGTCAAGTGAATAAATCGTCTGGTTCAGAGTTAGATAACAAGTGAAGTCTAGGTGGATTCTTCCTTGGGTATTGTCTTAATCAATTGGTTTTTCTCACAAGTATTTCCCCAATTCATTCTCTTTGTCTTAGCGTCTTTTGCTTAGTAATTAGTTAATTTTAGATTAAACAATAATTCACTTCAATTCTTAGGCTAAATAATAGAAAGAAAGTTAGTATTAGTACTTTTGGTTCCTTTGGGTTCGATATTCCGGTCTTGCCACTAAACTATACTACTGTTCAATAGGTGCGCTTGCCTCAATCGTTGTCACAGTTAGTTTCTAGGCTAGATCATTCATTATATAAATTTTTAAGACTCTGACATAATGATCAAGTTTTTGGCGCCGTTGCCGGGGAACCAAAATATTAAGAACGCTCAATTTTTATTAATTTAGCCATTTTTTTTATTTTTGCAATTTACTTTTATTTTGTTTTTAACTTTGCTAACTTTTCTTATTTTATTTTGTTCCTTGCAGGTACCTCTAGTTTATGACTAGAAGGAACCCGACAGGACCCTTAATTTACGACAGTGATATTGAAGGAACCGTTCGCAGAAATCGTAGAGAAATAAGGCGAAGCCTAAATTACATAGAAGAAGAGTAAAAGGACGATACTAATAACACGGAAGAGATGGCTGATCACCAGAATAATCCACTCCCTCCTGTGGTTGCCGAAAATCCTCCTCCTCGAACTATGTATGATTATGCTAAACCTAATTTAACAGGAACTGAGTCAAGTATTGTTAGACCTGCTATTGCTGCAAATAATTTTGAACTGAAACCTAACACAATTCAAATGATACAGCAATTTGTTCAGTTTGATGGTTTGCAGGATGAAGATCCAAACAATCACTTGGCGAATTTCCTAGAATTCTGTAATACCTTCAAAATAAATGGCGTTTCTGATGATGCCATTCGTCTTCGGTTATTTCCCTTTTCTTTGAGGAATAAAGCCAAACAGTGGTTGAATTCTCTTCCACGAGGATCAATCACTACATGGGAGCAAATGACCGAAAATTTTTTATTAAAATATTTCTCGCCGGCTAAAATGGCTAAGTTAAGGAATGATATCTCTTCTTTTATGCAGATGGATTTAGAGACACTTTATGACGCATGGGAGAGATACAAAGATCTATTGAGAAGGTGCCCACACCATGGATTACCCTTGTGGCTACAGGTCCAAACCTTTTACAATGGTGTAAACCCTTCAACCAGGCAGTTAATTGATTCAGCCGCCGGTGGAACGCTGAACAACAAAACTCCTGAAGTGGCCTACGAGTTTATAGAAGAGATGTCACTGAATAACTATCAGTGGCAAGTCACAAGGACAAGGCCAACAAAAACAGCCAGAGTGTTCAACCTCGACGCAGTAACCATGCTATCTAATCATGTAGAACTCTTAAATAAAAAGATTGATGGTTTGTATAGTTCTTCGCAGGTACATCCAGTGATGCAGTGTGATACGAATGGAGGGTCGAACAATACGGAACATCCACCCTACAACCCTGGCATAGAAAGCGAGCAGATGAACTATATGGGTAATAATTTTAGATCTCAAAATAACCCCTATAGTAACAATTATAATCCAGGTTGGAGGAACCACCCCAATTTTTCATGGAGAGGTCAAGGAAATCAGAGACAGCAACCCCCTCCAAACTTCCAACAACAGCCCTACCCACAGGAAAAGAAGCCAAATCTTGAGGAGATGCTGACAAAATTCATAGCGGTGTTAGAAACACGTTTCCAAAACACCGAAGCAACACTTAAAAATCAACAAGCATCGATTCAAGAGATCAAGAATCAGGTAGGTCAACTTACCAAGATCATGTCAGAACGACCACAAGGTAGATTGCCAAGCAACACTGAAACTAACCCAAAGGAGCAACTTCAAGCCATAACCGCTCATAATAGTAAAGGGTTAGATGAGCCCAAATTAAGGCAAGAGGATGTGGTAGAGGAAGGTAAGGTCGAGGTAAGTCATGATAAATCAAAACCGGTAATCAAAGAGTACCAACCTCGCATACCATATCCCGAAGCAATGAAGAAAGATAACACAGAGGAACAGTTCGGTAAGTTTCTTAAACTTTTAAAGAAATTACATATTAACTTACTGTTCCTTGAAGCTCTTTCGCAGATGCCAGATTCAAGGAAATTTTTAAAAGAGCTTTTGACAAACAAACGGAGGTTAAACGAGGCATCACATGTGGAGCTGAACGCAGTGTGCTCAGCGATTCTACAAAACAAACTACCACGGAAATTACAAGATCCAGGGAGTTTTACGATTCCTTGTTTAATTGGTAGTTTATCGGTTGATAATGCTTTAGCTGATCTAGGGGCAAGTATAAATGTTATGCCTTATAAAATGTTTAAACAACTAGGTCTAGGGAAACCCAAACAAACTAGGATGAGCATTCAATTAGCTGATAAAACTATTCGAATTCCTAGGGGGATAATCGAAGATGTGTCAGTAAAGATTGATAAATTCATTTTCCCAATAGACTTTGTTGTTCTAGACATGGATGAGGACAATAGTATCCCCTTAATTTTAGGAAGACCCGTTTTAGCAACTGCCAGAACTAAAATTGATGTGGGTACAGGTGAACTCATACTCCGTGTAGGTGACAAATCCATCAGTCTTCAAGCTCTTGACTCAGCTAGAACATCAAGTAATCAAGGTGAGAAAATTAATCTTATTAGTGACCATTTGGTTAAACCTTCTTTTCAGGAAGCACCACGGAACTACACACCCGAGCCTGATCCTATACCTCATAACAACAAGGAAATAATTCATGAGGATCGAAGGCTTCATATTGATGAACTAGATGAGTGGAAGGCACATTTTAAGGAGAAGCCAAAATCACACGAAGTAAAACCAAGGGAACCTCCAGACAAGCTTATAGGAACGACAAATCACTTCAAAATAGGAGATCAGGTATTGTTGAATAAGGGAGACCCTCGAATCGCCACATCAGACCTGAATACAAACGAAGACATCTCTTATAAGGTAATCAATGTTTTCCAATACGGAACAATCGAGGTAAGTAATCCTATATTCGGCACTTTTAAAGTAAACGCTACTCGACTCGAGCCATATATTGATAATAGAATTGAAAGCATGAGAAAGGATTTTCAACTCTTCAAACCACCCTGATTATGCGAATAAGAGGTAAGTCTAGCTTAAGACTATAAATGAGCGCTTCTCGGGAGGCAACCCGAGCACTAACTCCATTAATTTTTTACATTTTTTTATTTCTGCTTTTATTTTTATTTCATCATCTAATTATAAACTAACCAAAGTGCAGATTCCTATACCACACGGCCTTGCACACGGCCGTGGCTGTGGCCGTGTGGACACTACGGATTTTTGTACTGACATGGTAGAGATAGTACAAGTCAGGACGAAAAATATCTTCGAGTCACGGACTCCAACTAACTCGCCACGGCCGTGCGATACAACCGTGGTTGACACTATTTCATCAAACACGGGCGTGGCGACCTGCACACAGGTGTGAGAGAGACGAACGAAGCACAACACGGCCGTGCGATAGGCCGTGTGACTTGACACGCCCATGGAACACGGGCGTGGGGATGTACCAGACCTAAAATCTTTATTTAAAAATACCCCTCTCCCTTTCCCACCTACTCCTCATTCCTTTTCTTCCATTCCCTTTCACCCTTCTTTTTTCCATTCCCTCTCATTCTCCTGTCCCAAACTCTTTATTTCCACCTTACCTATGTCGAAGAAGCGGAAGGATCCTAGCACAGCCTCCCTGTGGGAGACCAATCTACATAAGTTCATGCCGGCCGCTTCATTCACTAGACAAGCCAAGGACATTTGAGGCCATTTAGTTTTTATTTTTCTTTTCTCTTCTCCTTTATTTTCCTTATCTTAACTTCTCTTCCACTAAATTTAGTTTATCTTATTTTAGTTTCGTAGTTTTAGGTTCTTCAGGCTATTTGGGAATCACACACCACGGCCTTAGTAATCACACCCTCCTTGCCAACCATCTAACGATAAGGACTTTCCTGTCCATTAATCTTTTCTTTTAATTTTATTTTACTTTCTATTTACTTTCTATTTACTTTCTTTTTATTTTTCTTTTCTTTAAATATATAATTAGTATATTTTGAATTTTTCTTATTATTTCCTGGTTTTTTCTTCACGAGCTACCCAATTTCTTCATCTAGCGCAGTGATTGTGGGCAGCCACCATACCACCACTAGAGACGCCTCCTCGAACTTATCTTTCACCTCCGAATCAAGTTTCCACACTTCCAACTCAAGGAACCCATCCTAAATTCAGGGAGTTTCACCTCTATCCCTCTCTTTTGATTTTCTTAAAATATTGTTCATATATATCTTTGTACATTGAGGACAATGTACATCTTAAGTGTGGGCGGTGAATTTTATCGTGAAAAAGTGCCTAACTTTTTGCATTATTCTCAAATTCCTGAATTATGTCTTGTTCTTAAGTAATTCTCTCATATTACTGTTAGAATGAAACTTCTTTTGATTTATGATTTTCATTGATATGCTTTGGATTAAGTCATAGTTAATTGTGCCGTGATTATTTAAACTTTAGGAGACTAGAGAATCAAGCATGATGAGTTTATTTTCAAAGTTAAAAATTTTTTAGGTTATCTACCTGAATCTAATTATTATCTTGAAATTTGAAATTTACAAGGTTGATATCAAAAAGCCCATAATTTTTGTGAGATTTTGAGCCTTTTAGAGCATACATTCCTTTTTCTTGCTCACTTTATTGATTATGAGTGTGTCAACATTGATTTGTTATTCTAGAACTTGCTTCGATTATACATGTCAAGACCACACCTTTGATTTGATATACTAAGATGATAAAGGCACCTAGGTTTTAACCCACTTACTCCCAAAAAGCCTACCTCCATAATTAACCCCTAGTGAACCCCTTTGATCCTAACAACCCTTTTATTGACTCACCCATTAATATTAACCCATAACCCACTTTGTATTTGTTATCACCATTTCTCTTGACTACCCCTATATCGAGATTTGATTTGATCGGTTACGTAACTATTTTCGTTATTTCAGTTATTAAATTCTATCTTATTATTAATGTATTTGATTTGTTCTTAAAAAAAACGAAGTATATTCATTATTAGCTCTATGTTATTTGAGCTCAAACTGTTAATTTCATTATCTTTAGAAGAAGCTCATGTTATTAGTATTAAGTTTCCGTGATGTAATTATTTAGTATTAGAACGGCTTTTTAGTTAGGTAATTTGTCAATTCAGTCTCGATTCTAACCCTCTAATTCAAGCCTTTATCCACACCTTTAACCCAAGCCCTGTTACAACCCTTTTAAAGACCTTTTGATTTGTGTATCATCTCATATTATAGTGGTGGAGATTTGATTTTCATGCAAGCCTATGGGATTAACTTTTCAAGTTCGACTTCTGAGAGCTTATTTTTGAACCTTAAAACACTTTGAGTGATTTGAGTGAATCTTTAGTGAGGATGTCAATCCTTGTCGATTTTGAATCAAAGGTAATTATTTAGGTAATGGGAAACACCTATTTTTCGTACTATAAAAACTATGACTTTGATTGTTTGAATCTTTAGGAACCTTTTTGGTTAAATTATCCATGTACGAATTATCTATGAATTATGATGAAACATTATTGGTGAAGGTTATGAATTGAGGAAATTCGTTTTAATTGCAAGTTGAGAACTTTTCTTGAAGACAAGCAAAAGCTTAAGTGTGGGGGTATTTGATAAACTGTAATAGTAACATATTTTATCTCCACATTTAGCATGCTTTTGGATGATTTATCCCTTGAATTATGGAATTTGGTTCTCTTAATCCTTTAATTTCATGTTTTATACTCCGGAGAGCATAGAAGGATGAAAAGAACGGAAAACGGGCTTAAAACGGGCCAAATGGGCCAAAGTAAGAAATCGACACGGCCTGGGGTTTCACCACACGGCCGTGCCCCTTTAGCAGGCTCGAACACGACCTGAAGTCATTTCACACGGGCGTGCCACACGGGCATGCCCCTGCCGTGACAAAGAGGAATTTCACTCGGATTAGGATACTTAGAGGCGAAGAAACACATTCTGAAGCCTATATAAACACCCTAAGTATGACCTAAAGGGAGTCGGCGAAGCCTTCATCGGGCGCCATGACTAGGCCAAGGAGCTGAGCCAGAGAGGTCAGAATCGTGGGATTTACTCAAAGAAAGCCAGTTGATTCATCTCAAGAAGCCAAAATCATACTCAAGACGGCGGATCTCTCTTTCAATTCCTTCAGGGGGTTTTAGGGTTTTCTTATGTTTTGTTTTATCTTTTCTTCTGAGATGTATTCTTTTATTATTATGAACTAAACCCCTCAGATACCTGAGGGGGGTGAAACCTAAGACGGATCTTGTTATTGTTTTCTGAGCTATATGATAAATACTTGATTTGTTCTTAACTATGTGTTCTTAATTCTTGCTTTGATATTTCAGGGTATTGATTCAAGTATTGATGTGCTTAGGCAGTGGAGCAAAAGTCCCTGTCTAAGAGTAGATCTAGCATAATTAAGCGGAGTTGATCGCAACCCTAGACATAGGATGACGAAAATCTGCCGGATTAGGGTCAAACCTAATATGAGAGTCCATAGATCGAGTTAATGCAATTTTAGGGGTTTTAATTAGAAAGAGATTTCAATTAATCAACCTAGGGTTAGAAGCTAGTAGCCTCGATGGAGGTATTAATATACATTAGGGAATCCTACGGATCAAGTCAAGTGAATAAATCGTCTGGTTCAGAGTTAGATAACAAGTGAAGTCTAGGTGGATTCTTCCTTGGGTATTGTCTTAATCAATTGGTTTTTGTCACAAGTATTTCCCCAATTCATTCTCTTTGTCTTAGCGTCTTTAGCTTAGTAATTAGTTAATTTTAGATTAAACAATAATTCAATTCAATTCTTAGGCTAAATAATAGAAAGAAAGTTAGTATTAGTACTTTTGGTTCCTTTGGGTTCGATATTCCGGTCTTGCCACTAAACTATACTTCTGTTTGATAGGTGCGCTTGCCTCAATCGTTGTCACAGTTAGTTTCTAGGCTAGATCATTCATTATATAAATTTTTAAGACTCTGACATAACGATCAATTTTTCGGCTGACTTAATGCTTTTATCGTTTGATGAGTTCGATGTAATTCTTGGAATGGATTGGTTGACTTTACATGATGTCATAGTGAATTGTAGACGAAAGATTATTGAATTGAAATTTCAAAATAATGAAATTCTTTGAATTGAACCGGATGAGTCGGGTGAGTTGCCTATGGTGATTTCGTCGATGTCGGCTCAAAGGTATGTAAGAAAGGGTTGTGAAGCTTATCTTGCGTATGTACTAAATATGAAAGTGTCTGAATTGAAGATCAAGTTTGTACCGGTAGTTTTTGAATATCCGGATGTATTTTTAGAAGAGTTTCCTAGATTACCACCAATTAGAGAGGTTGAATTTGCTATTGATTTAGTACCAGGAACTTCACCGATATCGATAGCTCCGTATAGAATGGCTCCGACCTAGTTGAAGGAATTGAAATTTCAGTTGCAAGAGTTGACAGATAAGGGCTTTACGAGACCGAGTTTTTCTCCCTGGGGTGCACCAGTGTTATTCATCAAGAAGAAAGACGGATCCATGAGACTAGGGGTGAGCAAAATCCGATTCGATTCGAAAAACTCGATAAAAAATTCAAATTTTGAATTAAATAGTTTGATTTATTTGAGTTAATCAAGTTATTCGGATCAACTCGAATAAAAAATTAAGTTTTTCGGTTTAACTCGAATATGAATTACACAAATCGAGTTATCCGAAAATCCGAATAAGAAAAGACAAAACTACGTCGTTTTGATAAATGTTTACTTTTTTAAAGTTAAAATTCAAAATAATTAAGTTAAAAAGCAAAACTACGTCGTTTTAATAAATGTTTACCCATTAAGTTAAGAGGCAGAATCATTATATTGTTCATGTAGTTAAATAATCTTGTACTTCGTCTACTAGTTAAATAATCGGTCCATCTAATCGCAGCATTAAGTATAAATAATAGGATTCGTTAACTCGACTCGATTTGACTCGAAATTTTTTGACTCGATTCGATTCGAATCGAAAAAAATTCAAATTGAGTTCGGTTGCTAAAATATGATTTGTTAACTCGACTAACTCAAAATTTTTTTACTCGATTCGACTCGACTCGATCGAATACTCACCCCTACATGAGACTTTGTATTGACTATTGTCAGCTTAACAAGGTTACGTTAAAGAACAAGTATCCTTTACCGAGAATAGATGATTTGTTCGATCAGTTGAAAGGGGCAACAGTGTTCTCAAAGATAGACTTGAGATCAGGCTATTATCAATTGAGAGTTAAGGATTCGGATGTGCCAAAAACCACGTTCAGAACGAGGTACGGGCATTATGAATTCCTTGTTATGCCGTGTAACAGCCCAATTTTGGGTCTAGTTGGAACAGTGGTTTCGGGACCACAAATCTGACGAATAAAAATTCATTTTTATTATATTTTTATGGTTTACAGTTTTATGGGATGATTTCGTGAAAATTTCGTTCGAAAATTTTGACGTTTGGGCACTCAATTTAGTCAAAAGGACTAAATTGTAAAAAGTGCAAAATGTGAGTTCTATAGGTTAAAGGTGTCTAATTGTTATGAAATTTTAAATTGGAGGTCCTTAAATGGTAATTAGACCATTGGTTAAGTTGGTGGACAAAAATGGACATGGTTAGGTATGTTTCTAAAGTTTTTCATTAAGGGAATTTTAGTAATTTGGTAATTAAAATGAATTAAAAAGGAAAAATCAAGCCAAAATTTGTCCATCTTCTTCCTCATGGCCAAAATTCACAAGGGGAAAGCCATAGCTAGGATTTGGCCGCTTCCAAGCTTGATTGTAAGTCCGTTCTTGCCCTGTTTTTAATGCTCTTTACATTTTTGAAGTCGTTGTAACTCGATCTATCTATTTCTACCACTAATTTGAAGAGATGTCAAAGTCTAAAATTTTACCCATGTTAAAGATGTATGTATTTTGATGTTTGATGGTAGAAAATGCATGTTTGTTGATTGTTAAACGACTTTTGCTAAGTGATTTTCGGTAAAAATGTCAATAAGGACTTATTTGTAAAAGTCTATAAAATGAGTAGAAAAGTGTGTTTAAATGAGAAATGTGGGCTTTTATGAGTATAAAAAGGATTCGGCTAGGCTTGGGTGTAATGAAATTAAATGAAAATCATTTTACGAGCCTAGGGACTAAAATGTAAAATGTTAAAAGTTTAGGGGCAAAAATGTAATTTTTTCCATAATATGATTTTGGGCTGATTTGAATAGTATAATGATTAGATAAGTTAAATGTGATATTATAGATCAAGAAAAAAAAGGTTCGGACCTAGGACGGGGGAAAAACGAGTATTTGACGATTTAGTCCTTTTTGTCATTTTTATGTCGAGGTAAGTTCGTATGTAAATAATGCAATGTTATATTTGTATTTTAATGTTTTGATATTGCATGAAATGTATGATTGATTCTATGAGCATATTCGACGAAGTTCCGGCAAGAAAGAAATCCTAGTTGAACATTAGGAATAGATAGGATACAAATGTCATGACATTAGGGTTACTGAGATTACATGTAAGACCATATCTGGGATATGAAACCGATATGAGACTTCGTGTAAGACCATATTTGGGATATGGCATCAATATGAGACTTCGTGTAAGACCATAGCTAGGCTATTGGCATCGATACGAGATTACATGTAAGACCATATCTGGGATATGGCATTGGTACGGTACTGTGTGTACGAGATTCCCAAGTATCCTTTAGTATTCCAAATGGTTCAATGGGAAATTCAACAGGTATGTCAAAGAAGAGAAAGAGTATGTAAGTATTATGAATTGATACAGGTATGCACTTAAATTTTGTAAGCATTGACTTCATGAAATTGTGAGTTCATGATTTCCACGAGAATGATTTGTGAGAACCTTGTGACTATTGGTCTATACTTGTGATGTATGAAATTCATGGTAAATTCGGTTGAAGATCATGGGATTGGCTTTCAGGCCAAATTGAGTTATGACATAGCATGTTTTATTCACTTAAATTGTGATTTATCGGATATGATAAAAAGGGAAGATTGGCATAATTGCCCATTTAAAATGGTTACGGAAGTACGGAAAGATATGAGTACACAAGGTTAATGTACATGTTTACTATAAGGTTTGAAATGAGTTGTCAATTGTTGTAATATGTTGCAAAGGAGAGATTACGGTTGTTAGGCTAATGCCAGGATATGTTAAATTATGCTTATAAGTTGATAGAGTAATCAATGTGACTAAATAAATTATAATTGTTAGATTTATAGCAATTTGTACTATCATATGTTTATATTGTTGGACTTGGTAAATGATTGGTAAAAGTTGCTTATTATTTTCGTACGGACATACTAAGCTATATATATAGCTTACCACATTCCTTTCCAATATCTTATAGGGTTATTGAGCTAGCTCGGGTTGGAAATCGCTGGAGATCCTATCACACTATCAAGCTGTCATTTTGGGTATAAATGAATTCAAGTATTTTAAGTCTATGGCATGTATAGGGACTAGGTCAATTTTTTATATGTGTCATGATTAATTTGGCCATATGCGTTGGCTTGTAATTGTTAATGCTTCATCTTATATATGGCCATGAATGATGGCTTATGCTGATTATAAGTTTTTTCGTATGTTAATGCCCTCTTGTGAATGTGAAATTAGTATGTTTTTAATGGGAAAAGTATGATGTTTTAAGAATGATAAATGATGGTATAAGAATGACATGTTATTGTCTTATTTGTGGTTGTTTGGTTGCATTTATATGCTTGAATTTGTGCCATGTGATGTTGTGTATATGTGTGCAAGTAAGGGTGGCAAAATGGCTTGGTAAATATCCTTGTTTTTGTCCACACGGGTAGACACACGGACGTGTGTCTAGGCCGTGTGTGACACACGGTCTGCCCTATGAGCATGTGTTCCGGTTGTGTGTCCAGAATTGAGCACACGGGTAGAGACACGGGCGTGTGTCTCAGCCGTGTGTGCTACACGGCCTAGCACACGGGCGTGTGGCACGGCTGTGTGGCACAAGTCAGAGAGCACCCTAATTTGGACACGGTCTGAAGCACGGGCGTGTGAGCCTTGTAACATGGAAAATTTTTTTAAGTTTTGTAAAATTTTCTAAAGTTCTCGGTTATTCTCGAACCACTTCCAATGCATGTTTTGGGCCTCGTAGGCTCGTATAAGGGATGTTATGGTTGAATATAAGTGGTTTTAATTTGGACGCAAAATTTAAGTCTCGATTTTGTATGTTTACTTGTGCTTATGTCCGGTAATGCCTTGTACCCTATTTCGGCGTTGAATACGGGTAAGGGGTGTTACATGTCGTTTGGATTAACAAATGCTCCTGCAGTTTTTATGAACTTGATGAATCGAATCTTCCGACCATATTTAGATAAGTTTATGGTTGTATTCATTGATGACATCCTGATTTATTCCCGAGATGAGTCTGAGCATGCCGAACATTTAAGAATTGTATTACAGACTTTGAGAGATAAGAAATTGTTTGCTAAATTCAGTAAAAGTGAGTTTTGGCTCCGAGAAGTTGGCTTTTTGAGACACATTGTTTCAGCGGAAGGTATACGGGTCGATCCGAGTAAAATTTCGGTAGTTGTGGATTGGAAACCCCCGAGAAATGTATCTGAAGTTAGGAGCTTTTTGGGTTTGGCTGGTTATTATTGACGTTTTGTTAAGGGATTTTCGATGATTGCTACACCTATGACCAAATTGTTACAAAAAGATGTGAAATTCGAGTGGTCTGAGAAATGTCAAAAGAGTTTTGAACAGTTGAAAGCGTTGTTGAATGAGGCACCGGTATTAATGCAACCTGAGTCGGGAAAAGAGTTTGCGATTTTCAGCGACACGTCATTGAACGGTCTTGGTTGTGTGTTGATGCAAGTGGGTAAAGTGGTAGCTTATGCCTCGAGACAGTTGAAGCCGCACGAAAAGAATTATCTGATGCACGACTTGGAATTAGCCGCTATAATATTCGCTTTAAAGATTTGGAGACACCATTTATTCGGTGAGAAGTGTCACATCTTTACCGATCACAAGAGTTTAAAGTATTTAATGACTTAGAAATATTTGAATTTGCAACAACGGAGATGGCTCGAACTATTGAAAGATTATGAGTTAGTGATTGACTATCACCCGGGGAAAGTGAACGTAGTCGCAGATGCTTTAAGTAGAAAGTCTTTGTTTGCTTTGAGGGCGATGAATACGTGGTTAACCTTATCTGATGATGGATCAAATTTGGCTGAGTTGAGAGCTAGACCGGTATTTCTTTAAAAAAATTTCGAAGCTCAGAAAGGTGATAATGAGTTGCAAGCTAAAAGAGTTCAGTGCTAATCGAATGGTGATTCAGAATATCAGATTGGATCTGATAATTGTTTGAGGTTCCGAGGTAGGATTTGTGTACAGAAAAATACTGAACTGATTCAGAAAATTCTTCACGAGGCACATAATGGTTGTCTATTTGTTCATCCTGGAAGTGCAAAGATGTATAATGATTTGAAGAAAGTGTATTGATGGTCAGGCATGAAACGAGACATTTTAGAGTTTGTAACGAGATGTTTGATTTGTCAACAAGTGAAAGCCGAACATCAAGTGCCTTCGGGTTTACTTCAACCTGTGATGATACCCGAGTGGAAATGGGATAGAGTTACGATGGATTTCGTATCGGGATTACCTCTAACTCCGAAGAAGAAAGATGTTGTTTGGGTTGTTGTGGATAGATTGACAAAATCGGCTCATTTCATTCCAGTACGTACCGATTATTCACTTGATAAACTAGTCGTATTGTACATTGCTGAGATTGTTAGATTGCACGGGGTGTATATTTCTATTATTACGGATAGAGATTTGAGGTTCACGTCGCGATTTTGGAAGAAATTGCAAGAAGCGTTGGGTACAAAGTTGAATTTTAGTACTGCATTTCATCCACAAACTGATGGTCAATCTGAAAGAGTGATTCAAATTCTAAAAGATATGCTTCGCTATTGTGTTTTAGAGTTCGAAGGTAGTTGGGAGAAATATCTACCATTATTCGAATTTGCTTACAACAACAGTTTTTAATCGAGTATAAAGATGGCACCGTACGAAACATTGTATGGCCGCAAATGTCGAACACCGTTGTACTGGACCGAGCTTAGTGAGAAACAGATTCACGAGGTTTATTTGGTCAGAGAAATCAAAGGGAAAGTGAAAGTAATTTGAGATTGTCTGAAAGCAGCTTCGGATAGACAGAAATCGTACGCGAATTTGAAACGAAAGGATATCGAATTTCAGATTGGTGATAAAATGTTTCTGAAAGTGTCTCCGTGGAAGAAAATTCTTAGATTTGGTCACAAAGGCAAGTTGAGTCCTCGTTTCATTGGGTCGTATGAGATTATTGAAAGAACAGGGCCATTAGCATATCGACTAGCCTTGTCGTCGGAGTTAGAAAGGATCCACAATGTATTTCATGTGTCGATGTTGCGACGATATCGATCAGATCCATCGCATGTAATCTCGCCGTCAGAGATTGAGATTCGACCCGATATGACATATGGTGAAGAACCGATCAAAGTGTTAGCTTGAGAGGTTAAACAGTTGAGAAATAAAAGCATAGCTCTAGTGAAAGTTTTGTGGCAACGACACGGGGTCGAAGAGGCTACGTGGGAACTCGAGGAAGCTATGAGAAAACAGTACCCAAATCTATTTTCTGGTAAGATTTTCGGGGACGAAAATCCCTAAGGGGAGAGAGTTGTAACAGCCCGTTTTGGGGTCAAATCGGAATAGTGGTTTCGAGACCACGAATTCGAAGTAGAAATATTTATTTTATTATTTCTTTAAGGTCTACACATGATAGAATGATTGTGTGAAAATTTCATTAAGAGATTTTGTTGATTGAGTACTAAATTTGTCTAGAAGGACTAAATTGCAATAGGTGCAAAACATGAATTCTATAAGTTAAAGGTGTCTAATTGCTATGAAATTTTAATTGGAAGTCCTTATGTAGTAATTAGACCATTATACTTTGGGGTGGACAAATATGGACATGGCTAGGTAAAATTTTAAAGTTATGCATTAGGGGTATTTTAGTAATTTGATAAATAAAGACAAAATTAACTAAATAAAAGTGTCCATTGATCGCTGTGAAGTCAGAGTTTTAAAATTTATAAAGATAATGATTGAACCTGGAAACTAACTATGACAACGATTGAGGCAAGTGCACCTATCGAACAGTAGCATAGCTTAGGCAAGACCGGATTGTCAAACCCAAAGGAACTAAAAGTACTAATACTAACTTTCTTTCTATTATTTAGCCTAAAATAAGTGAAGTTGTTTATTAATCTAAATTAACTAATTACTAAGCTAAAGACACAAAGACAAAAAGAATGAATTGGGGAAATACTTGGAAAAAAACTCAGTTGATTAAGACGATACCCTTAGGAAGAATCCACCTAGACTCCACTTGTTATCTAACACTGAACCAGACGAGTTATTCACTTGACTTGATCCGTAGGACTTTCTAACGTATATTAACCCTCTCGAGGCGAATAACGTCTAACCCTAGGTTAATTAATTGAAATCTCTTTCCCATTAATAACCCCCTAGAATAGCAGTAAATCGATCTATGGACTCCCATATTAGGTTTCACCCTAATCCGGCAAAATCTCGTCACCCTATCTCTAGGCGCGCGATCAACTCCGCTTAATTATGCTAGATCTACTCTTAAGCAGGGACTCTTTCTCCACCACCTAAGCACATTCAACTTGAATTAATATCCGCGAAATATCAACACAAGAATTAAGCACACATAATTAAGAACAAATCAAGTATTTATCATATAGTTCGGAAAACAATAACAAGATTCATCTAGGTTTCATCCCCTTCAGGTATCTGAAGGGTCTAGTTCATAATAATAAAGAAAAACATCTCAGAAGAAAAGATAAAACAAAACATAAGAAATCCCTAAAACCCCCTGAAGGAATTGAAAAGGAGATCCTCCGTCTTGAGTAGAATTCTGGCTTCTTGAGATGGATCAACTGGCTATCCCTCGAGAGTTTCCCACAAATCTGACCTTTTCGGCTCGGCTCCTTGGCCTAGCTGACCGCCCCGACAGAGGGCTTCTGTCGAACTCCCCCTCTAAGTTGCTCCCTAGGGGGTTTATATAGGCTTTGAGATGTGTTACTTGGCCTCCAAGTATCCTAATTTGAGTGCAATTCCTATTTGGGGGTTTAATTAGACTTTGGAGTGTGTTTCTTTGCCTCCAAGCATCCAAATCCGAGTAAAACTCCTCTCGGCCGCGGCAGGGACACGGCCATGGCACACGCCCGTGTGAATCGTGGCCAGGCCGTGTTTGAAACTGTTGAGTGAGGCACGGCCGTGTGGTCTTGGGCCCAGGCCGTGTCGATTTCGTGATGTGGCCCATTTGGCTCGTTTTAAGCCCGTTTCTTGTTCTTTTCATCCTCCGGTGCTTCCCTGAGTATAAAACATGAAAAGAAAGGATTAAGAGCACCAGATTACATAAAATAAGGGATAATTCATCCAAAAGCATGCTAAATGTGGGATTAAAATATGTTACTATTTTGGTTTATCAAATACCCCCACACTTAAGCTTTTGCTTGTCCTCAAGCAAAATTCTCAGCTTACAATTAAAACGAACTTTCTATAATTCATAATTCCTATCAACAATGTTTCATCATAATTCATAGATAATTTATACATGGATAATTCAATTCAAAGAGTCCTAAGGATTCAAACAATCTAAGTCATAGAATTGTAGCTCGAAAATATAGGCGTCTCCCCTTATCTAAATAATTACCTTTAATTCAAAACCGACAAGGATTGACATCCTCACTAGAGATTCACTCAAATCACTCAAAGTGTTTAAGGTTCAAGAAAAAGCGCTCAAAAGTTGAACATGAAAAGTTAATCCCATAGGCTTGCCTGAAAATCAAATCTCCACCACTATAATATGAGATGATGCACAAATCAAAAGGTCTTTGTCAGGGTTGTAACGGGGCTAGGGTTAAGGTGTGGATAGAGGCTGAATTAGAAGGTTAGAATCGAGATTGAATTCATAAAATACCTAACTAGAAACAATAAACTGAATAATTACATAATGGATTGAAACTTTAAACTAATAATACGAGCTTCTTCTTCAATATTTGGAATTCAAACGTATAAGCTTACTTAATCACAAAACTAATAATGAATAACGACTATACTTTAATTTTTTTATATATATATAATACATCTATTCATATACTAAGATGAAATAATTAGGTAGCTTAATCAAATCAAATCTCGATATAAGGGAAGTCGAAAAAGAATGGTAATAACAAATACAAAGGGTTTTGGGTTAATATTAGTGGTTATGTCAATAAAAAAGGGTTGTTAGGATTAAAAGGGGTTCACTAGGGGTTAATTGTGAAGGTAGGCTTTTAATGGAGTTAGTGGGTTAAAACCTAGGTGCCTTAATCATCTCTGTATATCAAATCATAGGTGTGGTCTCGATATGTATAAACGAGGCAAGTTCTAGAATAACAAATCAATGTTGACATACTCATAATCAATAAAGTGAGCATGAAAAAGAATATATGCTCTATAAGGCTCAAAAACTCACAAAAATTATGGGTATTTTTACATCAACCTCGTAAATTTCAAACTTCAAAGTAATATTTAAACTCAGTTCGACAACCTAGAAATTTTTTTTTATTTTCTGAAAAATAGACTTATCATGCTTGATTCTCTAGTATTCTTAGAATTTAATTATCAATGCACAATTATCAATGACTTAATCTAAAACATATCAATAAAAATCATAAATCATTAGAAATTTCATCCTAATTATAATATGAGGAATTTACTTAAAAACAAGACTAAATTCAGGATTTTGAAAATAATGAAAAAAGTTTGGCACCTAATTTCAGGAATTTGAGAATAATGAAAAAAATTAGGCACCTTTTTATGTTGTTCACCCCCCCAACACTTAAGATGTACATTGCCCTCAATGTACAAAGATAGATAATAGCAAAATAAAATCATACGATAGGGAGAGAGGTGAAACTTCCTGAATTTTGGATGAAGTCAATGAAAAGAAACCGGATAGGATTGGCGGTGAACGTGGGGAAGCGCCTCGAACCGTTTGAACTTGGATCCTCAAGGCAGCCGGTCTGATTTTATTGTATCCTAAGCTAAATCTAAATGGTATGAAGAATAAGAAGAAAATAATAAAGAAAATAAAAATAAAAATAAAAATAAAAATAGAAGTAAATAAAAATAAGAATAAAAGTAAATAATGGAAAATGAAAGAAGAAAGACAACTGAACAAGAAGAAGGAAGAAGGGGTCTAAATAGAGATTATGGATCTCGGTGGTTGCCCCGCCCTTGTACCTTCCTCGTGATGGCCACACGGCCATTTGCCACGGCTGTGTGTGCAAGGCCGTGTGGTATGGAAATCTGTACCTTGGTTAGTTTATGGCTAGGTGCTAAAAGGAAAAATAAAAGTAAAAATAAAAAAAATGTAAAAATTAATGGGGTTAGTGCTCGGGTTGCCTCCCGAGAAGCGCTCGTTTATAGTCTTAAGCTAGACTTTACCTCTCATTCGTATGGTCATGGTGGTTTGAGGAGGTGAAAATCCTTTCTCATGCGATCAATTATTTGTGGATATAAAGTTTAAGTCGAGTAGTGTTTACCTTAGAAGTGCTAAATTTAGGATTAGTTACCTCAACTGTTCCATCTGGGAAGATTTTGAGTACCTGATCTCCTATCTTAAGCTGGGTTGTCCCATTGTTAAGTTTCTCGTGGGGTTGCCTCGTTTTTGCTTCGTGTATTTCTATGAAGTGTGTCTTCCACTCGTCTAGTTCATTGATCCAAAGCCTTCGTTCCTCATGAATTTCTTCTTTATCGACACGAGGTCTAGGATCTGGCATCTGCGAAAGAGCTTCTAGAAACGACAAGTTAATATGAAATTTCTTTGGAAGTTTAAGAGACTTACCGAATTCTTCCTCTGTGTGGTCTTTTTTTGTCGCATTGGGGTACGGCGCACGAGCTTGGTACTCTGTAATTACCGAATTTGGTAAATCCTGACTTACCTCAACCTTACCTCCACTCACCACAGGCTCTTGCCTTGGGTCATATTCCACTAACCTTTCACTGTCATGAGCTGTTACGGCTTGAATTTGCTCTTTTGGGTTAGTTTCAGTGTTGCTTGGCAAGCTTTCTTGTAGTTGTTCGGAAATTAGCTTCACGAGTTGTCCAACTGACTTAGAAACTTCCTCAACTGACTTAGTGACTTCCCTAACTTGGCTCTTGATCCCTTCAATCGATGTTTGTTGGTTTTTATGTGTTGTCTCAGTGTCTTGGAGACGGGTATCTGTGGCTTCCATGAATTTTGTCAGCATCTCTTCAATGTTCGACTCCTCTTCTTGTTGGTGAGGTGGTTGTTGAAAATTTGGAGGAAGTTCCGGTCTTTGGCTATTTTGATCATCCCACGAGAAATTGGGATTGTACCTCCAACCTGCATTATAAGTGTCATTATAAAAATTATTTTGTGGTCTAGAATAGTTACCCGTATAGTGAGCTTGCTCGTTTTCCATGCCATATCCGTAGAGTGGGTACTCAGGATTCGCCATGCCTCCTAAATTCGAATCATATTGTATTTCTGGGTGTACCTGCGAGAGACTATTCAAACCATCAATTTTTTTATTCATCATCTCTAATCTGATTAGATAACTTTTGGTGACCACGTCGAGGTTGAAGACACCTTTATCCGCTTTAGTAGGAATTGTCCTCATCACTTGCCACTGATATTTATTCAATGCCATCTTCTCTATAGACTAAAATTATCTCGCCAAAAGCAAAATAGAGGAAAAATTAGCAAACTAAAAAAAATTATAAAAATAAAAATAAAAATAAATTGCAAAAAATAAAAAAATTGGCTAAAGTAATAAAAATAGAGCTTTCTTAATATTTTAGTTCTCAACATGGCGCCAAAACTTGATCATTTGTGAAGTCGAGTTTTAAAATTTATAAAGATAATGATCGAACTCGAAACTAACTATGACAACGATTGAGGCAAGTGCACCTATCGAACAGTAGCATAGCTTAGGCAAGACCGGATTGTCAAACCCAAAGGAACTAAAAGTACTAATACTAACTTTCTTTCTATTATTTAGCCTAAAATAAGTGAAGTTGTTTATTAATCTAAATTAACTAATTACTAAGCTAAAGACGCAAAGACAAAAAGAATGAATTGGGGAAATACTTGGAAAAAAACTCAGTTGATTAAGACGATACCCTTAGGAAGAATCCACCTAGACTCCACTTGTTATCTAACACTGAACCAGACAATTTATTCACTTGACTTGATCTGTAGGACTTCCTAACGTATATTAAACCCTCTCTCTCGAGGTGAATAACGTCTAACCCTAGGTTAATTAATTGAAATCTCTTTCCCATTAATAACCCCCTAGAATAGCAGTAAATCGATCTATGGACTCCCATATTAGGCTTCACCCTAATCCGGCAAAATCTCGTCACCCTATCTCTAGGCGCACGATCAACTCTGCTTACTTATGCTAGATCTACTCTTAAGCAGGGACTTTTTCTCCACCACCTAAGCACATTCAACTTGAATTAATATTCGCGAAATATCAACACAAGAATTAAGCACACATAATTAAGAACAAATCAAGTATTTATCATATAGTTCGGAAAACAATAACAAGATTCATCTAGGTTTCATCCCCTTGTGTATCTCGAAGGGTTTAGTTCATAATAATAAAGAAAAAAATCTCAGAAGAAAAGATAAAACAAAACATAAGAAATCCCTAAAACCCCCTAAAGGAATTGAAGAGGAGATCCTCCGTCTTGAGTAGAATTCTGGCTTCTTGAGATGGATCAACTGGCTATCCCTTGAGAGTTTCTCACAAATCTGACCTTTTCGGCTCGGCTCCTTGGCCTAGCTGACCGCCCCGACAGAGGGCTTCTGTTGAACTCCCCCTCTAAGTTGCTCCCTAGGGGGTTTATATAGGCTTTGAGATGTGTTACTTGGCCTCCAAGTATCCTAATTTGAGTGCAATTCCTATTTGGGGGTTTAATTAGACTTTGGAGAGTGTTTCTTTGCCTCCAAGCATCCAAATCCGAGTAAAACTCCTCTTGGCCGTGGCAGGGACACGGCCATGGCACACGCCCGTGTGAATCGTGGCCAGGCCGTGTTCGAAACTGTTAAGTGAGGCACGACCGTGTGGTTTTGGGCTCAGGCCGTGTCAATTTCGTGATGTGGCCCATTTGGCCCGTTTTAAGCTCGTTTCTTGTTCTTTTCATCCTCCGATGCTTCCCTGAGTATAAAACATGAAAAGAAAGGATTAAGAGCACCGGATTACATTAAATAAGGGATAATTCATCCAAAAGCATGCTAAATGTGGGATTAAAATATGTTACTATTTCGGTTTATCATCCATCTTCTTCAATTTAGTCCCCCATAGCCGAAATTCTCAAGAAGCCATAGCTAGGGTTTTTAGCCAAGCTTTTAAGCTCGATTGTAAGTCCATTCTTGTCTCGTTTTTAATGATTTCTATATTATTGAGATCGTTGTAACTTGATCTACCTATTCCAAGGACAAATTTGAGAGAAAGTTAAAATCTAGAATTTTACCCTTGTTGAATATGCATGTATTTTGATGTTTGATGATAGAAAATGCATGTTTATAGTTAGTTAAACAACATTTGTAAAGTGATTTTCGGTAAAAACGTCAAATAGGGACTTATTTGTAAAAGGTTATAAAATGTGTAGAACAGTGTGAATAAATGAAAAATGTGGGCTGTTATGAGTACAAGTAATATTCGGCTAGGCTTGGGTTGTGATGAAATTAAATGAAATTCATTTTACGAGCCTAGGGACTAAATTATAAAATGTTGAAATGTTAGGGGAAAAATGTAATTTTTGCCATAAGGTATTTTTGGGCTATATTGAATAATGTGATGATTAAATAAGTTAAATGTGGTATTATAGATCAAGAAAAACGAAGTTCAGGTCTAGATCGGGGGAAAAACAAAGTAATTGACGAATAGATCCTTGACGCCGTTTTTGAAACTGAGGTAAGTTCATATGTTAAATAAGCATCTTTATAATTGTATATTAAATACTTTAATATTGCATAAATTGTATGAACTGCTCTACGGACACGTTCCACAATGATTCAGTAAGCGAAAAATCCCGATTGAACCTTAGGAATAGATTAGGATACAAGTGACATGTCACTAGGGTATTATGTTATGTGATCCGGGTGCTGGTCCTATACGTTCTACCGGTGGCTGAGTATTCCTACATATGTTACGGTTACTTTACAGCTTGTGTGAGCAGCACCGTGTAGCTACGTCTTGACTGGAAGCTTGTGTGAGCAGGCCCGCTGATGGCTCGAGAGCGAGCATATACATGTGTATTGATAAAGAGGTAGCAATGGCTACATATGTGACACTTTGTGTGAGAGATTTCCTGGGTATCCGATATTATTCCTAGTGGTTCAACGGGTATGTCAAAGATGAGGATAAGTGTGAAATTATTACAAGATAGCACAGTTATGTACGTAACACTTGTGATGGTTGAATTCAAAAAATGGTGAATCCTTGGTAAGATGTGATTTAGTAAATTATGTCCATGAGATTTATTGCAAATTACATTATTTTATATTATGTCACTTGCATGGCAATGTATGGTAAGATCTACTTATTTCTTGCATATGAGCTTACTAAGCTATATAGCTTACTCCGTTTTATTTTTCCACGTTTTATAGTGTTACCAAGCTAGCTCGGGTTGGAGATTGTCGAAGATCGCATCACACTATCAAACCGTCATTTTGGGTATCGATGATCTTAACATTTTGATTATATGGCATGTATAGGGACTTGGTCATTTTTTTATAAGTGTCATTATAAATGTGGCCAAATGTATTGGCTTGTAATTGTCAAAGGCTTGATTTGGTTTTTGGCCATGTAAATTGGCTCATTTTGGTTAAATTGGTTGTAAGCCTATATATATAAATATACATATGCATGTATGTGCCAATATCCTTGGTGATGTAGTTTATATTAATTCACTAAATGTTTATTGTGGCCTAATGACTTGTGGTGAATGGATGAGTTTGGTTCATTGGTATACTAGAGTATCTTGATAAGTTAATGCAAGTGGAAGGTAGTCTTAGTGGTGTTTTTGTATGTGAAATTGGTATGTTTGATTGGGCATAATGAAATGTCATAAGCATGATAGATGATGGTATTTCTTTGACTTGTATTGGCCATGATTGTGGATGTTTGTTTGCCTAAGTATACCATGACTCATGCCATTGAATTTGTGTATGTGTATGTGTTAATGAGGGTAGCAAATGGCTTGGTAAATAGCCTTTATTTTGTCCACACGGGTAGGCACACACGGCCTATTCCATGGGCATGTGTTCTGGCCGTATGTCCCCTGCACCTTAATTTTTAGAAACGGAATGCTCAGAATTGAGCACAGGGGCAGAGACACAGGCATGTGTCTCAGCCGTGTTAGGGACACGGCCTCAAGGACGGGCGTGTGTCCTGACCGTGTGAAGTCTGCACCTATTTATGAAAATTTAATTAACCACACGGCCTAGCACACGGGCATGTGACTCAGCCGTATAACTTCAATTTGTTCATGCCTTGCAAGTCAGAGAGTTACACGGCTTAGGGACACGGGCGTGTGACCACACGGCCTGCCCACACGGGCGTGTGACCCCTGTACATGGCAAAAATTTTCTAAGTTTTGTAAAAACTTCCTAAGTTCTCGGTTTAGTCCCGAACCACTTCCAAAGCATGTTTTGGGCCTCATAGGCTCGTATTAGGGGCTTTATGATTGAATACAAATGGTTTTAATTGGATGCAAATTTATGACTCGGTTTGTATGTTCGCTTGTGATGTAAGTCCGGTATTGCCTCGTACCCTGTTCTGGCGTTGAATACGGGTAAGGGGTGTTACATCTTCTCCTCCTTCGCAAAGTTCTTTCAATTTATGGATCAAAAGGATACTCTTCGTTAACAGGAATGCTTCTGCTCATGTACTGATGGAAAACATGTAGAAATTATATACAAATAAATTAGATAAAACTAATGGAACAAAAGAAAATAACAAAACCAAATTTCACCAATTGTCAATCCCTAGCAATGGCGACAAAAACTTATTGCTTTTGAATATGATGTGCGAATTATGCAAGTATACACGTCGAACAAGTAATAAAGTGATGAGTGAGATTGTCTCCATAGGGATTAGATAGGTACAATTTGGTAGAGTTATTAGAGTTAAGATTGATTAATGCTAAAGCAAAATAACAGTGAGAATGTAGTGTCAAAAAGAGAGAATGATAATATATAAAATGTACAAACCAAAACAAATAAACGAAACAAGAATGTCAGAACAAAGTAATACAGAAAAGAAGATTAAGGAACTGCAATGTTGATTAGGACGGTTGGGATTACTGATGCATCTACCTTCTCTAACTATTAATGCCACAACAAAGTCTTGAACATTCAACTGCTCGGTAGGTTTCTACAACAATCTGCTTCTTTTGAGAGCAAAACCTTGGGTTAACTCCTCTATGTTACTATATGTCTGTAGACTTAAGTTTGGCTACCACTAATATTTTCTACCTTCTTCGTATGAGGCAAGGCTCTATGTTAAGAGGTTGATGCAAATAAATAATTTTTCATTCACTCATATTATCCAATGTTTATCCATTTAACCTAACCCTGTCGGCATTAAGTTATCTTTAATAACCTACTGTATATTCGCCAATACACAGTGTGTATAAAGCATGAAATACCATTGAATAAATAGCAAAATAATTCCAACTTAAATTGTGAACATTAATAAAAATTAAAGGGTTTAGCAAAGTAATCTCAAGCCTAAGAGATTTAGCTCATAGCTGGGTAAATCGAATTCAAGTTTAGTGCAGTAACCAACATCATCTTTAACAATTCAGTTCTAAAGGAAATGTCATAAGAATTAAAGGAGAAAATATGAGATGATAGCTTCCGCCTATCCAGCTCTCAACACCGACAAAACAATGTCATGCAGCTGCCAAAGATGATGCAGTCGTTTTCTCCTTCTTCATGTGCCTTCCTTCTTAGTCCTTTTCTCCTTTTCTGTCAAAAGTTTCTTCTCCTTTTTCTATCCGAAAAACTGCTACTCTTTTACTAGGGTTCCCCCTTTGGCTTTTATAGGTTTAACCTTCTAGGGTAGGTCCATCAGCCCATAATCCTTTCTCTCTTTTTCGGGTGGATTTTTCTGGTATAAGTATAGCTGGGACTGAGAACGGTACGATTTAAGTGCTGACTAGGCATCTTCCAGGTATTACCACAGCATTTGTGTTGGCAAACTATCCAAAATTTGTCACGGCAAACCTTCAATCCTTTACTCATTTTCCTACACTCTCCACCTGTCAATCAACCACCAAGCAAGTCCTCCCCACAGGCAATTAAAAGCAACATGTAATAACACTTAAGCACAATCAAAGCTCTTTAATGTAATGCTCTAAAAAAATACTAATGCAATATCCTAAAATACAACTCAAATCACTTAAGTACAAACAATTAACTAAGTCTAAGGGCATGAAATATAACTCTTTTTCAGGAGTTATCACTATGCTGCGACACAGGTCCTGGTTTTTCACGACATCGACTCTAGAAAGAAATTAACACAAGCCAGGGGGTGTTTTGGTCTGTACAATCAAACTTAAATCTCAGGAATGTCATCTAACCTAGGGTTAAGGACGAAGGCCTTCTAGAATCTATAAATAGGCTTATTTGTCACATGTTATGGACACCAATTACTTAGTTTAGAATTCTAGTTCTAATTTCAGTTTAGCTTTTCTTTCTTGTTAGGTTTTATATTTATTTTTCAAGTTTTTCTTTGTTTATCTCGAGAGATTTGATTTGTGGAATACAATCAAACTTGTGAATTCACTTCATTCTTAATACAAATCAGGCTTTTTCTTAAATGCTATACTTTCGATTCGTTTATCATGCTTATTTTTATATCAATTCTCTAATGCTCATGAAAACCATGAGAAACTAATCCTTCTATGGGGGATTAACGAGTGCAGGGATTATCTGATAACTGTTTTATAGTGTTACTCAACAGATCAACTGTTTGGGAAAGGAAAAACCTAAAACCCTAGGCCTGACAACCCTAGAAAGTCATCAAGATGAGAATTAACCCAAAATTGGTATGGCCTATCCATGAACACCTTCACCCCTAGCTGGTCTGGACTTTGAAGTCGAAAGATAAGTCGTCCTTGTTGACTCACTATTTGAGTGGAAGATCGAAAGATCCTAATTGGATAGCGATCAGCTAATTGACGAGGAACCTGAAGCAATAGTTGATAGGGATTACCGAAGTGAGCTAATCACCCATAATCAGATTTGATTTATTTTATTTTTTGATCTCTTGATTTATTATTTCTTTCCTTATTATATTTTATTATTTCTCAAAAACTTCTTTTATTATGTATTCATACTATAATTGATTTAGAGTACTAATTAGATCTTTAAGTGTTCAGGTTAAAATTAATCTAGCACTAGCCTCCCTTGGGTACGATCCTTGGAGTACTCACCTACTCTGTTGTAACTATATTACAACTAAACTCGTATACTTGCGGATATCACCTCATCGATATATCTTTTACTGCAGTATTCAAACTCTAGACGTTAGTACGTCCGAAGGCGATCACATGTGTAAATATGGAATTGGTTTATTGTAAAAGGTCTCCCACCGAGTCACTCTAGCTCACTCCCCTATTTTTCCATCTTTTCAGATAACTCAACGGGCTAGGACGTAGGTTTGACATTCTACGGGTCTCAGCTTGTCGTGGACTTAATCTAATATTATTATTAACTTTGCCTCGTTATTATTATTATCATATTTTTTTTCAAGGACATGGGATATAAGGTTTTAAAACAAAACTGGTCATTTAAGATGCATGATACGGAATGTTAGGAAGTCCTGAAATTAGTCAAACTATTATTGATATTTATTATTAGGGTTTTATGATGAGATTGAGTATAGTTTTTACATATTTATATATATATGATAAATATAGGTTTATTTACTTTAGAGTATGTTAATTATTTGCCGCTACTATTGTAACAGCCTTCACCCGTATTCTACGCTGGAACCGGGCACGAGGCGCTACCAGACATAACTCACTTCATCATGCAACTTTGGGCTATCAAATTTCATTCCAATTTGAAATATCTCTTTCACCCTCAAAACACTCTCATTATGGCTTACAAGGCCTTAAACATGCTTACGGAGGGTTTCGAAACTCAACCAGAAATTTTTGTGTACTTAAAATTTTTTGTCTCAACAGGGACCACACGCCCGTGTGGGCAGGCCGTGTGGTCACACACGCCCATGTCCCTAACCCGTGTGGGATTTATTTTCATTTCGAACCTACAGGGTTTTCACACGGTCAGACACACGCTCGTGTTCTTGGCCCGTGTGCTCCACACGGCCTAGACACGCCCGTGTGCTCGCCCGTGTGTAAAAACCTGGGCATTCTATTTGTGACGTCAGCAACCATATAAGGGACACACGGCCTATGCACACGCCCGTGTGGCTAGCCCGTGGTCGACACTGACTTGCAACCTTAATATGCAGGGGACACATGGCCTAGTCACACATCCATGGGACTGACTATGTGTCTCACACGGCCTAGACACACGCCCGTGTGTCTACCTGTGTGGACATAAACAAGGCTATTTGCCAAACTCTTGTGTCACCTTAGCTCACATAACAAGATCCCATACAACAAATCACCAAATAAGTCAATTTGAGCAACAAACACTTTCTTGAATAACTTCATATTTCATAAATTAATCCTGATGAGCCATCAACTATGGCAATATACAAAAGAGTTCATCCTTAAGAGAGCCAATACATACTTGACCAAAATAACAAAACAATTCACCTAGTCTAGCCCCTATACATGCCATACTTAAGATGCTAATTCTAAAGAAACCGAGATGAGCTGAAAGTGTGGGTGATCTTCCAATTATCTTCGTATCCCGGCCCGGCTCTTTGACACTATAAAACAAGGGAAAAGAAAGGGAGTAAGCTTTAAGCTTAGTAAGTTTACATGTAAACAATAAACATCATAACATGTGCTAATCAATAAATAGCATTTCACAATAAGTAAGAACATTCCACAATCCAAGATCATGCTTACTCACTCATCTATTACCACACTCCAACCGTATCACAAACCAAATGCTCTTATTATTTAACATACATCCCTGCACTTAATCACCACATGATCACATGAAACAACACATCACAATTTCACAATAAGCCATTCTCAGTAATACCAAACACTCGGTGGTTTCGCACTTAGCCCACCATTTATCTTTAACAGGGTGGTATTGCACATAGCCCACCAACAAGAATATTTACGGTGGCATCGCACATAGCCTACCAAATGATAATATATATGATGGTATCGCACATAGCCCACCAACAAGTTTAATTAAGGTGGTATCGCACACAGCCCACCATTATTTACTACGGATAGTATTCCACACTTACATGTCTAATTCAACATCCATAAAGAATTTATTCATTTCCTACCAAATTCAATCCATTTAAATCATAAGTGTTCTCAATCATACAATGCACCAATAAGCAACAACATATGTATTTAAGATGCATCGTTTGCACATAAACTTACCTCGGTGCAAAATGCATTAATTTGCGGTTTAATCCGAAACCTTGCCTTTTCCCCGATTAAGGTTAATTCCGCGCTCTTCTTGATCTATAACAACAAAATTTCACTCATTCAATCATTTTATAATTATAATACATCATAACCTCTACTTGGGAAAAAATGACCATTTTGCCCTTATACTATGGCAAAATTACGATTTTGCCCCTAGGCTCGTAATTCATTTTCACCGCATTTTCTCAATAAACAAGCCTAGATGATCATTTATTTCTCTTACAACAACTTACAAAACCATTTATTTCATGCATTTATTACACAATTTCAATCTTTGCAAACAAGTCCTATTTAGGTGTTTCCATGGCAACACCTTTCACAAAAGTTGTTTCTTATCTCACTAACATTCATTTTCTTCCATAAAAACTCATCTAACAACATAAAATCTCTCATGGCAAGTCCCTAAACTTTCAACCATTTAACAAATTAGTCCCCTCATTAGCTAGCTTAAGCTTTGGGGACTCCAAAAGTACAAAAATCATAAAAAATAATCATCAAAATGACTTACTTGCAAGGATGAGATGTAGCTAAAAATTTGAACTTCAAAAACCCCTATTCTCTCTTCAATTTTTGGTGGAGAAGAAGTGTGAATAGTAAAAGATGACAACTCTTTTATTCATCTTATTTTATTCATTTTTTTATCACCTAATGTCACCAAATTTTGAATAAAATTAATGCTCTTGTCCCCCTAAGCTATATGGCCGACCATCACACATCCAATGGCCTAATTTCACTTTAAAGACCTCCATTTTGATATCCTTTAACTATTAGACACCTCTAGCTAGAAATTTGAAACTTTTTCACTTTATGCGATTTAGTCATTTTTCACAATTAAGCATACAATTGCTAAAATTAAAGCACCAAATCTTTCATATAGCCACATATCAATGCCATAACACATCAAATAATATCAAAATAATTTTCTTCAACCTCGAGTTAGTGGTCTCGAAACCACTGTTTTGACTAGCCCCAAAATCGGGTTGTTACAACTCTCCCCTCCTTTAGAGATTTTTGCCCTCGAAAATCTTACCGGTAAAAAGGTTTTGATATTGTTCTCTCATGGCTTCTTCCGGTTCCCATGTAGCTTCTTCCACACCGTGTTTTTGCCATAACACTTTTACTAAAGCTATACTCTTATTCCTCAACTATTTAACCTCTCGAGCCAATATCTTAATTGGCTCCTCTTTATAAGTCATGTCCGATCGTATCTTGATTTTCGATGGAGGGATCACATGCGAAGGATCGGAACGATATCGCCGCAACATCGATACATGTAACACATTTTGTATTTTCTATAACTCTACCGGCAAAGCCAACTGATATGCCACTGGCCCAATCCTTTCGATAATTTCATACGGCCCTATGAATCGTGGACTCAATTTGCCCTTACAACCAAATCTCAATATTTTCTTCCACGGGGATACTTTTAGAAATACCTTGTCGCCCATTCGAAACTCAATTTCTTTCCTTTTTAAATCTACATACGACTTTTGTCGGTCCGAAGCAGCTTTCAGGCTATCACGGATCACTTTCACTTTCTCCTCGGTCTCTTTAACTAGATCGACCCCATGAATTTGCTTCTCACTAAGATCGGTCCAATACAAGGGAGTTCGACACTTGCGACCGTATAAAGCTTCGTACGGTGCCATTGGTTTACTCGACTGATAACTATTTTATAAGCAAACTCAACCAAAGGTAGATATCTTTCCCAACTACCTCCAAACTCTAACACACAGCATCGGAGCATATCCTCAAGAACTTGAATCACTCTTTCAGATTAGTCGTCAGTTTGCGGATGGAACGCAGTACTAAAATTCAACCTTGTACTTAAGGCTTCCTGTAACTTCTTCCAAAACCTCGAAGTAAATCTCGGATCTCTATCCGAGATAATAGATACGGGCACTCCATGTAATCTTACCACCTCAGCAATATACAACTCGACCAACTTATCAAGTGCATAATCAACACGCACCGGTATAAAGTGAGTCGACTTCGTTAGTCTATCAACAATAACCCAGATAGCATCTTTCTTTTTTGGAGTCATAGGCAACCCCGTCACAAAATCCATGGTGATCCGATCCCACTTCCACTCGGGAACCATCACTGGCTGAAGCAATCCCGATGGTATTTGATGCTCGGCTTTCACTTGTTGACAGAACAAACATCTTGTCACGAACTCAGAGATGTCTCTTTTCATACCGGCAACCAATAAAATTGCTTCAAATCATTGTACATTTTCGTGCTACCGGGATGTATTGACAAATGACCACTGTGTGCTTCACGTAAAATTTTTCGGATCAACTCATCATCTTTAGGTACATAAATCCTGTCGTGAAACATCAAACAACCATCTGAACTCACCCAAAAGTCAGAATCATTTCCCGATTCATACTTATCTCTCTTAGCTTACATCTCATTATCATTCTTTTGAGCTTCACAGATTTGCTGAATAAATAACGGTCTAACCCTCAACTCGACCAATATAGTACCATCATCAGACAACGCTAAGCTCGTACTCAAGGCCCTCAAAGCATACAGGGATTTTCTACTCAAGGCATCTGCCACTACATTTGCTTTCCCCGAATGATAATCAATTTCTAGCTCATAGTCCTTCAATAATTCGAGCCACCGTCGTTGTCACAAATTCAAATCCTTTTGATCCATCAAATACTTCAAACTCTTATGATCGGTGAAGATTCGACACTTCTCACCATATAAATAATGATGCCAGATCTTCAAAGTGAAAACGATCGCAGCCAACTCCAAGTCGTGAGTGGGATAATTCCTCTCACGCGGTTTTAACTGTCTCGAGGGGTAAGCTACTACCTTACCTTCTTGCATCAACACACAACTGAGTCCATTAAATGATGCATCACTATATACTACAAACTCCTTGCCCGACTCAAGTTGCACTAAAATCGGCGCTTTAGTCAACAAGGTTTTCAATCTCTCGAAGCTCTGTTGGCATTTCTCAGTCCATTGAAACTTGACATCTTTATGAAATAGTTTCGTCATCGGGGTAGCAATCATGGAAAACCCCTTTACGAACCGTCTGTAGTACCCCACTAAACCCAAAAAGCTCCTGACTTCTGACACATTTCTTGGCGGTTTCTACTCCACAATAGCCGAGATCTTACTCGGATCAACTCTAATACCATCTCCCGACACAATGTGTCCTAGGAATCCGACCTCTCGGAGCCAAAACTCACTCTTGCTAAATTTAGCAAACAACTGCTTGTCTCTTAAAGTCTGCAAAACAATTCTCAGATGCTCTGTATGATCACTCTCATACCGAGAATAAATTAACATATCATCGATAAAGAAAACTATAAACTTGTCCAAATACGGTCGGTGTAACACCCCAAACCTGGCCCATGCGGTATGACCGGATCTGGCATGTCACATGAAGAAAACGTGTAAAGAACTTGTGATTTTTACTAAAGTTGACGTTATTTGTTTATAGTTAAGAAAACAAGTTTTATTATAAAAACTACTAATCTCGAGAGGTTGATTGATGAATTGAAAATTGAACTAGTGAACTTTAAAATCGTGACTTTTGAAAAAAAACGTTGATAAAATCCGAAGGAAAATCCAGTTAAATTATTTATACTTATTTGTTATGAAATCTGTTTGTTGTTAATCAATTTTGAAAAACCGTTATTTATGATCTCAGAAAAATCCCGCTTAAAATAATTCAAGAAAATAATAAGTACGTCAAAACATAAAGCAAATTAAAACATATCCCAGAGGCCTTATTACAACTTTAAACCCAAAATAGTAAAAGTAATGAAATAAAACAGAAAGAAGTTTACTAATGTTCGAAAACATTATTTTCAAAGTATGGCCTCCACCGAGTCATCCATGGGCCCAAGTCCTTATCACTGAGAATTACCTGCAAGGATTAAGAAAGAAAGCGGGGTGAGTTACAAGAACTCAATGCATAATCCCCTTACCGTCATCCACTGGGCCCAAACCCGCATAGCAACATCTTGGGCCTAAGCCCATTTACATAAAAGTAATCAAATGAAATGAATGCAACCCAACCCATCCATCCATCACACCCCCGACCAGCCAATCACACCTGTGGGGATCAAGTCAACCCACCCCGCCGCTCACACCAAATTTGTAGTCAAGTCGCTTATAATATATTATTATTGTGGCCATGCCACCAGAAATCATAAGTAAGCACAATAATAAATGAATTGTGGCTATGCCACCGGGCTACACTACTCTCCATACAATTTTTCCCAACCCATGCAATATGTAAAGATGCAACATAATAAAAATTATATCCACATATATAACAACCATTAATCTAGTGAAAAATTTTGGTGAATCGACCCATTAAAGCACTTTGGTAATTCGGCCCACTAAGGCATTCTAGCGCATCGGCCCATCGAGGGCATTTTGGTAAATCGGCCCATAGGGGCATTTTCGTAAAAATGACCCATTAAAGCTTTTTAGTAATTCGGCCCATAAGGACATTTTTGAAATTTAGCAAATTAATACCGATTTCGACAGATCTTTAGAAATAATGTTGTTTAAGCAAGTTATTTGATTCATGCCATATTATGGTTATTAGATTTGTAAGCAACAACGATCTATTTTTCGAACTTGATGGTGAATCACAGATTTACAGGATTTCGGTGTGAGATTACACACCTGATTACGGTAAGGACTAAACTTTCTTGATCGTCGGCACCTATGTCTCCATAACACTCGATTAACTAGCAAGAGATAGTGTCTTAATCCAAATCTAAATCAAACGATCTAAAGAAATGCTTACCCTTAGTATATTGAAAGACTACGATTTGCCTACTCTCACCAGAAGATGGTCCACAACCTGGTGGAAAATCCCGAACCGCCGATACCGCCCTACGTTTGAACTTGGGAGCAGAGATTGCAAGTCCACTCCCTTTTTGCCCTCCTATCGATTTTCCCTTAGAACGGCTACCACTTGCCTCCATTGGAAGAGTCTCGGTCAGAATAATATTACAATGAGAGAAAGTAGTTGTCTTAGGAGAGGGTTTCAGCTTACCACTACTTCTAAAAGATCAAAGAGTAGAGGGGAACGAGTTGTTTAGTCCCTTAACGATGATGAACCCGATTCTACCAATTCGACTTATGGCTATGGATGAGTCAGCAAAGATATGAGATTCGACACCCCACTAGAATGCTACAAAAAAAGAGATGATCACGATATGAGGGAGTAGAAGAGAGTGATGTTTCGGTTTAGAAATAAAATGAACCAACCGAATGATGAGGGTCACACATTCGGCTATGGAGAAAAGAGGATGAAAGGAAGAGAATGAAGCCACTTACCCGATTCGGCCAAGGAAGAAAATGCCCCACACGAAAAAGAGAGAAAATAAGATGCTTAAGAGATTCGGCTTTTTGGAGAGGAAAGAACAAGGGAGATTTGGTCTTCAAGTATGTCGTCTAACGAAAAGAGAAAAAGAAAGCTATGGCAAAGATTAGAAGAAGAAAAGAAAATGCTCCATAATAGTCACGGTTTTAGGCAAGGGAAAGAGGTACCAAATGGTAAAAAGAAAAGACCTTCAAATGAAACCAAAAACTCCTCAAAAAGTCTAACAAAAATTTGGCACAACCACCCCTTACCAAAACTGATTACACCCTCCACCAAAAAGTCTTATTTGACCAAAATTCCTTCCCCAAGCAACTCCTAAAATTCGGCCAACATATCCCCCTTTATCTCTTTCCTTTATTTCTTTCCTTATTTTCTCCTTGATCTCCTCCTTACCCTTCTCCTTAGTGTTCTTTCCATCATTAGAAAGTCTTCCTTACCTTCTTTAGAGTCTTGGCCGACACTTACCATCTTCCACCTGATTAGCACAAAAATTAATCCAAAATTTGCAATAGGTGGGATTCGAACTCCACCCCTTAAGCCCCTTCATGTGACGCCTCACCACCTTGCTACTAGCTCCTCTTGTGCTAGCAAAATATACACTTATTCCCTTATGCCTTGACGCCACTTACCTTCTCCCCCTTAAGTGCATAAACACAAAAATTCTACCAAGGCCCAACTCAACCCCAAGCCTTCTTAGGGTCCCTAAACATACACAACTAGCACTCTTAGCTAGCCTAACGCATGGTATAATGCAAAACATAAAATCTCGAATTTCAAGATGCTACAGTCGAAAGACTCGGTTCATTAAATCCATAAAAATCGCAGGGGCATTCGTTAAACCAAATGGCCTAACAAGAAACTCTTAATGGCCATACCTCATTTGAAATGCAGTTTTCGGCACATCTTGCTCCTTAACTCTCAACTGATAATGACCAGACCTTAGATCTATCTTGGAGAATACTGCAGCTCCCTTTAGTTGGTCAAATAAATCATCTATTCCTGGTAAAGGGTACTTATTCTTCACAGTCACTTTGTTGAGCTGTCTATAGTCTATGCACAATCTCATCGACCCATCTTTATTTTTCACAAAAAGTACCGGAGCACCCCACGGTGGATAGCTCGGTCTCGCAAAACCCTTATCTGTTAACTCTTGCAACTGAACCTTCAGTTCTTTCAACTCTAATGGTGCCATCCTATACGGAGTAACCAAAATAGGTGTCGTACCCGGAACTAACTCAATCCCAAATTCGACCTCTCTAACTGGAGGCAATCTGGGTAACTCCTTCGGGAACACATCTAGATATTCGCATACCACCGGGACTGATTCTATCTTTACCTCTGACTCTTAAGTATTCAGCACAAAGGCGAGATAAGACTCGTATCCTTTCCTCAAGTATTTTTCGGCTACCATAGTTGAAATTATCACCGAAAAACTATCTGACCTACCTGACTCAACCCGAATGACATCTCCATTTTCACATTTCAATTCAATAAACTTGCTACCACAGTTCACTAAAACATTATGAGTCGTCAACCAATCCATACCAAGAATCAAGTCAAATTCATCAAACGTCTACAACATAAGATTTGCCGGAAAACAATAACCTCTAATTGGAAAGGGACAATTTCTACACACATTGTCAACTAGCACATGCTTACCTAACTGGTTTGACACCCTTACTACTAATTTTGTAGACTCAACAATCATACTCATACTAGATGTCAATCTCATGAAAATGTAAGAATGGGTAGACCTCGGATCAATCAAAGCAATAACAGAGGTTTCATGAAGAGAAAAAGTACCCGTTATCACATCTAGAGATGATGCCTCTTCACAAGCGCGAATGGCATAATTCCTTGCAGGTGCTCGACCCTTCGATCTCACAGTATAATCTCGAGGCGTACCTCTACTACTAGTCCCACCTCCTGGGTTCTTTTGTGATCTACCCCTCGAAGATACATTGCTTGATCTCACTTCTTGCTTTCTTTCCTTCTCCTCCCTCTCTGGACAATTCCGGATAAAATGGTCGGGTGAACCGCACTTGTAACAATTCCGGTTGTTTCCCCAACACTCCCAAGTGTGCTGCCTACCACAATTTGGACACTCCGGTTTGGACTTCGGATTGCCCACACTTGCCATCGAAGTGGCTTGAAATCTCGAGCCTGAGTATGTGTTACCTCGATCTCGATGTGAATGTCCAACTAACGCTGTAGTCCGGGGGTTCATTTCTTTGGACCTCTTCAATTGAGCTTGGTATGATTTACTCATTGGCCTTTTTCTCGCATCTCGGGCCTCACTCATGGCTTTCCTCTTTTTCTTATTCAGTTCTTCGGCCTTACATGCCCGGTCAACCAACACCACAAACTCTTTTAACTCCAAAATCCCAACTAGCAGTCTAATATCCTCATTCAGCCCATCTTCAAACCTCTTGCACAAGATAGCTTCTGTAGACACACACTCTTGTGCATACTTGCTGAGCCTAACAAACTCACGCTCATCTTCTGCCACAGTCATTTTTCCTTGCTTCAATTCAAAGAATTCTTTCCATTTCTGGTCCATAAATCGTTGGCTTATATACTTTTTTTTGGAACTCCTCCAAAAAGAAGTCTTACGTCACTCTCTTCCTTGGAACCACCGACGTCAACGTTTTCTACCAATGGTATGATGAGTCCCTCAGCAAGGACACGGCGCATTTTAAGCTCTCCTCAGGTGTGCAGGAGAGTTCATCAAATACTCTCATCGAGTTCTCAAGCCAGAACTTCACCTTCTCGGGGTCATCATCTATATTAGCTCTAAACTCCTCAGCCCATTGCTTCCGAATCTTATCTACCGGGGGCTTGGTTATTCTCACTAAATCTATACCTTGGGCAGCCACAGGAACTGGCTGAGGTATAGGAGGGGGTGGAGGAGCTTGAGCATTAGGGTTTGCTCGTACATACTCCGTGTACCAATTACTCATCATTTGGAGAAAGGCTTCCCGGGCCACTTCTCATCGACACATAGTCTCGGGTCTAATCTCTACAGGCGCGGTCCCTTGTGCAGGAGCCAGCGCGTTACTAGCTGCGTCATTAGCAGCCGCTCGATCGGGATCCATTTACTATATAAAAACAAAGTTTAGAATTGTCAAAAGCCACCACACTATCAATATACACTTATGGCATGTATAGCTAGACTCTTGCACACGCTACGGTAGTCCGAGAACTGACTAAACCATAGCTCTGATACCACTAAATGTAACACCCCTCACCCATATTCTACGCCGGAACCGGGCACGAGGCGCTACCGAACTTAACTCACTTCATCATGCAACTTTGGGCTATCAAATTTTATTCCAATTTGAAATATCTCTTTCACCCTCAAAACACTCTCATTATGGCTTACAAGGCCTTAAGCATGCTTACGGAGAGTTTCGAAACTCAACCAGAAACTTTTGTGTACATAAATTTTTTTGTCTTAACAGGGACCACACACCCGTGTGAAATGGGACATGCCCGTGTGGGCAGGCCGTGTGGTCACACACGCCCATGTCCTTAACCCGTGTGGGATTTATTTTCATTTTGAACCTACAGGGGTTTTCACACGGCCGGACACATGCCCGTGTTCCTGGCTCGTGTGCTCCACACAGCCTAGACACGCCCGTGTGTAAAAACCTGGGCATTCTGTTTGTGACGTCAGCAACCATATAAGGGACACACGGCCTAGGCACACGCCTGTGTGGCTAGCCCGTGGTCGACACTGACTTGCAACCTTAATATGCAGGGGACGCACGGCCTAGTCACACACCCATGGGACTGATCGTGTGTCTCACACAGCCTAGACACACGCCCGTGTGTCTACTCGTCTGGACATAAACAATGCTATTTGTCAAACTCTTGTGTCACCCTAGCTCAGATAACAAGATCCCATAAAACAAATCACCAAATAAGCCAATTTGTGCAACAAACACTTTCTTGAATAACTTCATATTTCATAAATTAATCATGATGAGCCATCAACTATGGCAATATACAAAAGAGTTCATCCTTAAGAGAGCCAATACATACTTGACCAAAATAACAAAACAATTCACCTAGTCTAGCCCCTATACATGCCATACTTAAGATGCTAATTCTAAATATACCGAGATGAGCTGATAGTGTGGGTGATCTTCCAATTATCTTCGTATCCCGACCCGGCTCTTTGACACTATAAAACAAGGGGAAAGAAAGAGAGTAAGCTTTAAGCTTAGTAAGTTTACATGTAAACAATAAACATCATAACATGTGCTAATCAATAAATAGCATTTCACAATAAGTAAGAACAGTCCACAATCCAAGATCATGCTTACTCACTCATCTCTTACCACACTCCAACCGTATCACAAACTAAATGCTCTTATTATTTAATATACATCCCTGCACTTAATCACCACATGATCACATGAAACAACACATCACAATTTCACAATAAGCCATTCTTAGTAATACCAAACACTCGGTGGTTTCACACTTAGCCCACCATTTATCTTTAATAGGGTGGTATTGCACATAGCCCACCAACAAGAATATTTACGGTGGTATTGCACATATCCCACCAAATGATAATATATACGATGGTATCGCAGCCCATCGTGAATAAGTAATAAGGTGGTATCGCACATAGCCCACCAACAAGAATAATTAAGGTGGTAACACAACCCACCATTATTTACTACGGATAATATTCCACACTTACATGTCTAATTCAACATCCATAAGGAATTTATTCATTTCCTACCAAATTAAATCCATTTAAATCGTAAGTGTTCTCAATCATACAATGCACCAATAAGCAACAACATATGTATTTAGGATGCATCATTTGCACATAAACTTACCTCGGTGCAAAATGCGTTAATTTACGGTTTAATCCGAAACCTTGCCTTTACACCCCGATCAAGGTTAATTCTGCGCTCTTCTTGATCTATAACAACAAAATTTCACTCATTCAATCATTTTATAATTATAATACATCATAACCTCTACTTGGGCAAAAATAACCATTTTGCCCTTATACTATGGCAAAATTACGATTTTGCCCCTAGGCTCGTAAATCATTTTTCACCACAATTTCTCATTAAACAAGCCTAGCTAAACATTTATTTCTCTTACAACAACTTACAAAACCATTTATTTCATGCATTTATTACACAATTTCAATCTCTACAAACAAGTCTTATTTAGGTGTTTCCATGGCAACACCCTTCACAAAAGTTGTTTCTCATCTCTCTAACATTCATTTTCTTCAATAAAAACTCAGCTAACAACATAAACTCTCTCATGGCAAGTCCCTAAACTTTCAACCATTTAACAAATTAGTCCCCTCATTAGCTAGCTTAAGCTTTGGGGACTCCAAAAGTACAAAAATCATCAAAAATAATCATCAAATGACTTACTTGCAAGGATGAGATGTAGCTAAAAATTTGAACTTCAAAAACCCCTATTCTCTCTTCAATTTTTGGTAGAGAAGAAGTGTGAATAGTAAAAGATGATAACTCTTTTATTCATTTTTTTATCACCGAATGTCACCAAATTTTGATTAAAATTAATGCTCTTGCCTCCCTAAGCTATATGGCCGACCAACACACATCCAATGGCCTAATTTCACTTTAAAGACCTCCATTTTGATATCCTTTAACTATTAGACACCTCTAGCTAGAAATTTAAAACTTTTCCACTTTATGCAATTTAGTCCTTTTTCACAATTAAGCATATAATTGCTAAAATTAAAGCACCAAATCTTTCATATAGCCACATATCAATTCCATAACACATCAAATAATATCAAAATAATTTTCTTCAACCTCGGGTTAGTGGTCTCGAAACCACTGTTCCGACTAGCCCCAAAATTGGGCTGTTACAACTATATTCTTCATAATCTTGCTAGAAAATTTACTTGAAAAAAATAGGTTTAGATTTTGCAAATTGATTTCAAAAAAAGACCAAGCTGCTTCAGTGGTTAATTTGATCACTTCAACTCGAGTCTACCGTTTAGGCTGGGTTGGGGAGGTTATAGTTTTAGGTGTGGGCGCACGGAGCATCGAGTTAAATATTTCCCTCATCAACCACCTAGTCAGAAGAAAAACTCATCGTAGACTCAAAATCGTGGAGCTGGAACTAACGTCGAGATAGGTATTGTTGTAGGTTTCTTTGATTTGTGTATTGTACTTTTAGGATATAGGCTGGCTTTTTGGTTGTTGGTTGTGGTATTCTCATGGTAGTGAATTAGATTTTTAAGACTGTTTGTAGGAGTTTGAAAGGTTAAATATTGTTTGTAGTGCACTGGGATCAGAGTGCGCTGCGGAAGTGTGGTAAGGAATCTTACGATTAAGCGATTGTGATGTTAGCAAGAAATTTCGAGGACAAAATTTCTTTAAAGAGGGTTGAGTTGTCATACCCCAAAAATCGGGTTAGAAGAATCAAGGTTTGCAAGTTGAATCAGTTGTTACAGTTAGATTTTTAAGTTTTTCTTTGCGCCTTAGGAACAAAATGAGCCTGTTGGTTCAGTTGTAAGGCTTCAGCTTACCACTTAATCCTGTGTTCAAATCCTTGCTCATGCAATCGAGGATTATTTTTGTTATTTTTTTTGTTGTTCAACCATGTGCTTCAATTTAATTGAATTTTGGTGTATCTGATAGAAGGTTAGTTTAAGTTTTAGTGGGAATTCTAATTTTAGGAAATAATCCCCAAAATCCTCTCATGTCTCCCTTACTTTCTTTCACGTTACTTTCTTTTTCTCACTCTTCCATTTTTCGATTTTGACTCTTTTTGCTACTGAATTCTTTTTCGATTTTGACTCTTTTTGCTACTGAATTCTTCTTTTTTCCATCATCCTCTTTTTGCTACTTCAACCAAAAGGCCGTGTCTCCTAGTTACATGGTCGTATACCCCTATCACACAGTCTGAACCCTCCCACACGGCCGTGTTGTCCTATTTTTTTAGTTTTTCCACTTTTTCGCAAATTAATTCATTTTATTCCCTGAGTGACCCCTTGCATGTTTAAGCCTTTGTAGGAGTGATTAGGACACGAATACTGATTGTTTGAATGACTGTGAAGAGTGTATTTCTGTTGGACACTTATATATAAATACATGTGTTTTAATTTTTATTATTCGTACAGGTTGCCATTATGATTGGATGCGTTAATCACGATCTGTGTATGTTGTTGACTCTACTAATTTAAGTCAATTACGAGTATGCTGTGGAATACTGGAAACTAAAATTGAACATGTCTGATTCGGTATATTTGTATGTATTGAGTGTTTTGCATATGCATTATGGCTGAGATTTGGTTATGAAGAGAAGGAAATTTGATAGGGCAGTTAAACTGCATTTATTTAATTTGGTGGTAAATTCGCAATAATGTTGGTAGCTTGACTGTATAACATTCTACTGGCATATGACCACTTTAAGGTGTATCGGTTAGATGGATCCACCATAACCCAATTGGTGTGTAGTGGATGGATGGGTCTAGTGTACCCTTTTTGGTGTGATTGGATGGTTGGGTGGGATTTCTTGCATTTGTCATGCACTCGAGTATGTCTTACATATATGGATGTTGTAACATTTGTGAATTGAAATGCTTTGTTTGATGTGTTTAGTTATCATGAGTCATTTGAGATTTCTATACGTTTGATTGACTGGTCGAATATGATTATTGACATTTGTTTTTGACTCACAAAGAGCTTTATAGCTCACACCCTTAGTTTAACCATTTCAGGTAATCTGCGAGGTTAGGTTTTGGACTCAGCAAATCGAAGGTCTCGAAGTTTCACATCTCGATTTGTTTTTAAGAAAGTTTTTCATAACATAAAATCATTAAGGTTCAATTGAATTTGTAAATAAATTTTAAGTGGATTGTGGTATGGGTCTTTGGTTTTGAGTTAGTTTTAGCATTTTCGTGCATGGAGACAATAGTTATCGAGACTGTTGTTTTTCTATAATAATCGGTTAAGTTTTAAGTGACAGTTTATGGATTTTCAATCAAGGTAAAACGTCATATTTTTCCGTTGCAATACTAGTTTTGAAGCTTCAGTTAACAAAATCTCTAAATCCGATTTGATTACAAAGTTAATACATAAGTTGTTAATTTGGCTTTAATTTAATTTAAGCGACAATTAAACTAATGTTTGCAAAACCTAAGTAAAGCCTACTGCCGAATTTTGTTAAGCCCGTGCAAAAGTGGTTTCCGAAAATTAAGAAGTTTGAATGGTGTTTTGTTTTAGGCCATTTCGATGGCCAATGTGACCTTCAGAATCTGTCAAAACTTCTAGGTCAGGTTTTGGGGTGTTACAAATTGTTTGAAACGATTAACTACTTTAGGATCAAACATAAATTACTTATAATAAAATAAAAATATTCTAAATATTCTAAATAATAAATAAAAATATTTAGTTGAAATCATGATTATGGAAGTTGAAATAAAAAAGACTGTTTGAGGTCTTTGATTCGCCGAATGTAACATTACCCATAATGTTACATTTTGGAATGAGATTGCGGTGTTTGGATTTCAAAATTTTCGTCTATCTCGTAATCTCAAATTACGGGCATCCGGTAATATATGTTGAAATCTCATTACGATCCATTTCTTAGGTAATCTTAGATTACGAGCGTAATTGTAACACCTCAAACCTGACCTAGACGTAAGGCCCGAATTTGAGAAATTATATTGGCCACCAAAGTGACCCAGTAAGCTATTAGAGTTTTTTTTAAATAATCATTTTAAAACATTTGTTTATCTTGGAAAAATTTAGCCCATTTTCAGAAAAACTCACAAGTTAATAAAAAACCGATTAAGTAAAACATTTTCCTTGTAATGGTGACTACTTTTGAAAACTTAGTTAATTTCCAATTTATTTATTCCTCAAAATGTAATTGAAAAACTAGCAGCGGAAAAGTGATATTTAATGTAGTTTTAATTAAGTAAAATCAGAATAATTTTATGCTAAATCAATTTTAAATCCATGTTTCATCACCCTAAGTTCAAATTTAATACCATGTATGCTAAATAAACCCAAAAATCAAAGTCTCATGCCATAACTCAAATAAAAATGATACAGTCTTGAATAACTGAAATTTCGAATAATAGTCTAAAATACTTTTATATAAAAATAATCTGTGTCAAACCAGCATCCTAACCTGGTGGGTTATCTATAAAGATGGAAATAAAAAGGGGGTGAGCTTATGAAGCTCATTGTAAGTACTATCACAAGTAAATCAGTGCAAATAGTAGATGAATCGTACAAAATAGCAATTCTCAGAACAATCAAACACATATAGAGATTCAGAGTATTAATTCTTTAGATCAACACATCAATATTATAATATTTCAGAACTCACAGAGTAACGCCCCAATTTTTCTTAAATTTAGATTGTTAAAATGTGTCAAATAATTTGATCTAGTATGGTGGTTAAGTGCCTTGGATGCTTGCTTTGGGTTTTGAGTTCGATTCCTTTATTCTTGAATTTTTACATTTATTTTGGTACTATGTTAGGCTTGAGTCTTTGGGCTTATCTTTTATTTTCGTTGGGTTACTGACAATGATGAGCCTACTGGTTCAATGGTAAGGCTTCAGCTTACCCCTATGTCTTGTGTTTGAACCTTGTTGTGTGCAACTGTGGAATTCTTTTTATGTCCTTGCCGTTGGTTGGTGGTTGAGTTAAACTTGAACTCTATTTAATTTGGTGGGTTAGGATTTGATTAGATTATTTTTATTTTTTTTGGAATTACCAGCTTCTTGATTGTACTCCCAATCCCAACCGTCCAACCCCCACCTCTTTTCACGTTTTCTTTTTCTTTCTTTTATTTTCTTTTCACATTTTTCTTTTTCTAGTTCTCTTCTTCTTTTCTTCCTGTATTTTTCAAATTCCTACTCTGTTACACCTAAAAGCTTTATTTTTCCCCATTGTGATTCTGCCATTTGTTCTGCTTTTCCTTCATTCTTCGTTGTGAATTCATGATGGGTTCGGTAAGTGTGCAAGTTATTTGAAGTTGGGTTAAGTCAAGCACAGTTCTTGCTGAAATTCTTTGAAATTAATGTTGGTACTGTTTATTCTTGTGCTCTTAGGAGACAATTGTGCTGATTTTAACAATCCCTCGACAATTTAAGAACGGCTTTGGGTGGCTGTCAAGTTTGTGGTGAATGGGTTTAATGTCAGATTTTTTGGGATTGTTTTCTTTTAGAAAAGGGGTGTAATCTAATGAAACTGGGTTAATTCGTGTTAGTTAATTGTTGCGTTTTGACTGTTTGTAGGATTCGTGAGTTCTCGATTGTGAGAGTAATCAAATTTGTTATCATGTGTGTGAAACTAACCCGAAATCTTGACTGAAACTCAGAAAAACCTGAAAACAGGAGCTATTTACGAAACTGCCCAGCGTTACACAATCATGTGGCAGGCTGTGTGACAGACCGTGTGGAGCACACGGGCGTGTGTGATTACATGGTTTGATTAGGTAGGTCGTGTGGAACTTACGGGCTGACTTGTTGGGCTATGTGGGCCACATGTGTAACAGTCTGATTTAGACCCTATTCGAAACGGTGGTTTCGGGACCACGAATCTGAGTTAGAAAAATATTTTAAAATTATATTCTGTTTTTATTATATGTAAATTTATTTGTGTGAAATTTTTGTGCTTTAATTTCGTCGTTTGAGTGTCCGATTAAATAAGTGGATTAAATCGCGTAAAATAAAAATTTAGTGGTTATTTTTTGAAGGGTCGAATAGTGGTTGTTCTTTTTAATATGGAGGTTTTATGTTGCAATTATTCCATTGAATAAATGAATGGACGGCATTAGGCTTATATTATATAGTTTTCATATTAATTATAAAGGTTAAAATAATAAATAATATATTATAGTGTTATTATAATAAAACAAACATAAAATTACAAAGCCATATTCATCTTATTCACCAAAAATAAGAAAAGAAAGAAAGATTAAAGCTCTTCTTGCATTCGGCATTCATCTAGCTTGATTCAAGGTGAGTTCTAGCTCGGTTTTTGATAATTTTTACGTTTTTGAGATCGTTGCTATGAAATGTACTAAGCCCATGCTTTAATTTTTATTTTTGATGAATATTTTGAGTTAAGCCATTGATGAATTCATGTGATTTTTGTTGTTAGATGATAGATTATGGAAGATATGTTTTGAATTAACATGTTTTGTATTGGAAATTTTGATGATTTTGAGTAATTAGGACTAAATTGTAAAAATAATAAATTGAGGGACTAAAATGTGAAATAAATGAAATGTATGGACTTGTATGAGTATGGGTAACATTCGGCCTAAGCATGATGTGTGCAAATTTTGCATGTTTTGTGTTTTATGCAATATGGACTAAATTGCAAAAAGTGTAAAATGTTAGGGGCAAAATGGTAATTTGCCCATTTATGTGTTTTTAGACTAAATTGAGTAGAATGGTATTTAAATAAGTTTAATTTGAATATGTTTAGATCAAAAACCAAAGAAAATGGATTTGGAACGGGGGAAATAAAAAATAAACGAATAGTCGTTTATTTCGTCCGTCGATATCCGAGGTAAGTCTATAAGCATTTCACGTTGTTAAAAGTGAAATTATATAAATTTTATAAGATGAATTTGAATTTTATGAATATATATATGTATTGCCGAATGTAATTAAGCTTGGGAGCTAAGTTACGAGTTCGATTCGATCGAGATTTGATGTCCGAAAGTCCCGTACGAACCATAGGAATATCTAGGATACATATGTCATGACATAGGATTTTCGATATGTGTTTTCGTGTAAGACCACGTCTGGGACATTGGCATCGACTTGTGTTTACGTGTATGACCATGTCTGGGACATTGGCATCGTATTTGATTCGTGTAAGACCCTGTCTGGGACAGTGGCATCGATATGTGATTACATGTAAGACCATGTCTGGGACGTTGGCATTGTACGAGCCTTTCGACTATCCGAGTATACTTTTTAATTCCAAATGGTTCAACGGGAAATGATAAATTAAGATCGAGTGTAAATCAAGTTAAAAATGCTCAGGTATGTATTCATACTATGTTATGAAATTAAGGTAAGTTGCATACTTGAATTGATGATATGAGTTCATGTGAAATATGAATTATGAGATTGCATAATTGAACATATATGTATTCGGGTTTTTTTTTAATGTATATGTATTGAGGAAAGTGATGGCTAGTTATACTAATGTTTATTTAAGTATTCAACCAAAGTGGAATTAATACAAAACATATATGTCTTGATATATGATATTAAGTTGGTGATGTGCATAAGTTGTTAATGATTTATTTTAGTTTGAATTGATTAATTTTAGTATATATTTAAATGTTTCAATGCTTAAGACTTACTAAGTCAAGAAAGCTTCATTGTGTGTATGTTTACTCTTCGTTTTATAGATTTTGGAAGTTGGTACGAGCTCGGGGATCGTCAGAGAAATTCGTCACACTATCGATCGCTATTTCGGTACCTTTAAAGCTTGAATTTTCGAACCTATGGCATGTATAGTCTAGAATTTGTTTTGGTTGGTTTTGAAGTTGTAATTATTAAGCCATGCGAAAATGGCTAAATATGATGTTTAAGTTTATGAAATTTTGGTCATGATATATATATGTGTGATATGCTTGGTATGATTTGCCATGGTGGTTTGATATAAATTGATTCAAGTAAATTAGGTATGGTTAATGAATGAGTTTTATGTGTTGGTTAATATTTATGTGTATCCGACTGTGCTTTAAATTGTTTTAAGGTATGTTTCATGGTTTATATACTTGAAATGATTGGTTTATAAGTAGGTATTGAGTAGTGAATGGTATTAAGGTTATTCAGCTATGTAATTAACTTATTTGGAAGTGCATTTTATGGTATAGTTTGTGTGTGAGGATGAACATATGTTTCGGTTTGAATTATATGATATTGGATGGACAAGTCTTGGATTTATGTTTCATGTATCTATAAGCTACAGGATAACTTTGATATGAACTGGGAAAATTAGTAAATATATATGTGCTTATGATATGTTCTCTCATGAGATAGTTATTGAGGTTTGGTGGTGGTGGTAAGTATGTGCATATAACATGCGTAAATAGTTGGTATAATATGCGGTTTTAGGTATAGATTATATGAGGTTATGAAAGTAATGTATAAACTAAACATGATTATATTATACGAATTTGGCATGTATGGTTTAATATGAATGTTCAAAAATGACTCAAATGGATATGGTTATATATATACATTAAATTTATAAAAGAAAAGTTGTATATTTGATTTAGTCTTAATGTCACTCTATGTGTATTATATAGAAATAAGTGTATATGTCTTGTATGCCGTGTATGTGTAAATAAAATGTTATTTAACTAATTATATTATGAGCCTATCTATTGGAATCAAAAATGGTGATTGATATAATAGTCAAATGGATGTAAATTAATGGTTTAGTTGTTTTGAGTACATAGTAAATGGATAATAAAGAACATGATTTATGCCTAAAGTTGATTGGTGTTTCGATTATGTGTTTGTATTTTAAATACGGTAAATTAGGCATATGAAATGGTGCATTATTTTGTGACTTAAATAAATGTATATAGCATGTTCGATCATGGTTTTATAATGATAATGCTGCATATGATTTTGGTTTAGTAAGTGCACGTATACTATTATGAAACAAAATGTCATATATATGTATATGTGTTCGATTTAAATTCGGTTGAATTTTGAGATATAATCCGTAAATGCTGTGTGGATACATAAATATATTTTAATATGGCTTAAGTGATTGTATGATTGTATAAAAGTTGTGACTTGTCTGGTAATGCCTCGTAACCCCATTCCGGTGATGGATACGGGTTAGGGGTGTTACATTTTATTGGTATCAGAGCTACGATTTAGTCGATTCTAGGACTAACGTAGCGCGTGTGAGTCTAGCTATACATGCCATATTTTATACTGCGATAGTGTGATGATTCCTGACATTTGAAAATGTGTTTTCGAATAGTAAATGGATCCCGATCGAGCCGTAGCTGATGATGTCGAGAGTATAATGCCCGCTCCCGCTCAAGGGACAGCGCCGATTCATTCTCGACCGACTTCGAGTAACCAAGAGGGAGAGGCTAAACAAGCCTTTTACCAAATGATGAACGATTGGTGTACTCAGTATATCTGGACGAATCCGGCTGTTCCACAACCTCCTACCCCATCGATTCCCTCTCAAATACCTGTAATGCCGCAAGTTACTGATCCGGTGCGATTGAACAAGCCACCGATTGATAAATTTAGAAAATACGGGGCTGAAGAATTCAGAGCCACTGATGATGATGATGCTAAGCGAGCTGAATTCTAGCTCGGTAATACTATCCGTGTGTTTGATGAGCTATCTTGTACCCCTGACGAGTGTGTAAAATGTGCTATATCTTTGTTACGGGACACTGCATATCACTGGTGGAATACACTAGTATCGATTGTTTCGAAAGAGCGAGTGACCTGGGAATTCTTTCATACTGAGTTCTGTAAGAAATACATCATCCAGAGATTTATCGACCAGAAACACAAAGAATTTCTTGAGTTGAAATAGGGTCGGATGACCGTGACAGAGTATGAGCGAAAATTTGTGAGACTCAGTCGGTATGCCCGAGAGTGTGTTTCGACCGAAGCCATAATGTGTAAAAGATTTGAAGATGGGTTGAACGAAGATATTAAACTGTTAGTTGGCATACTTGAGATAAAAGAGTTCGTTGTACTTGTCGAACGAGCATGCAATGCCGAAGAGCTCGGGAAAGAGAAAAGAAAAGCTAATTTTGAAGCCAGAGATTTCCGTAAGAGATTATCGAGTAAGACATTTTAGTCAGTATCAAAGAGATCCAGAGATGATTTTAGCCGTTTAAAGGCTACTGCGGGTTATTCTAGACGTGATCGGGATAGACCACCTGTGAGTTCGAGAGCTACCTCAGTAGCTAGTGTTGGTAATGTCAGACCGAATCAGCCTGAGTGCAAACACTGTGGAAAATGACATCCCGATAGCTGTAGATTGATTGATCGGGCCTGTTTTAAATGTGGATCGATGGATCATTTCATTCGTGAGTGCCCAGAGTTAGCGAAGCAAAATACCGTATAGAATGTGAGACCGAGTAACATGTCAGCTCGAGGTAGACCACCCAGAAACACGGGTAATGTGAGTAGCGGTCAGAAAGGGACTAAAGACACAGCGGTTAGATCTGATGCTCGCGCACCTACTAGAGCTTATGCTATTCGTGCTCGGGAAGAGGCTTCATCCCCAGACGTTATTACTGGTACTTTCACTCTCTATGATACTAGTGTTGTTTCCATTTGATGAGTTCAACATAATTCTGGGTATGGATTGGTTGACTATGCATGATGCTATCGTAAACTGCAAAAGAAAGACTATTGATTTACGGTGCCAGAATGATGAGATTATTCGGATTGAATCTAATGATCTGAATGGTTTACCAGCAGTGATATCTTCGACGTTAGCTCAGAAATATGTAAGAAAAGGTTGTGAAGCTTACATTGCATATGTGCTTGATAGTAAAGTATCCGAAAGAAAGATTGAATCAGTACCTGTTGTATGCGAGTATCTAGATGTGTTTCCTGAAGAATTACCGGGTTTGCCACCTATACGAGAAGTTGAATTTGGTATTGAATTAGTGCCAGGGACGACTCCGATATCGATAGCTCCATACAGAATGGCACCTACGGAATTAAAAGAATTGAAAGCTCAGTTGCAAGAGTTGACAGATAGAGGTTTTGCGCGACCGAGTTTCTCTCCCTAAGGTGCACCAGTTTTATTTGTGAAAAAGATAGACGGAACTATGAGAATGTGTATCAACTACATACAGCTCAATAAGGTAACTATAAAGAATAAGTATCCATTGCCACGGATTGACGATCTGTTCGATCAGTTGAAAGGGGCTACAGTGTTTTCAAAAATAGATTTGAGATCTGGCTACTATCAGTTGCGAGTTAAAGACTCTGATGTGCCAAAGAATGCTTTCCGAACGAGGTACGGACACTATGAGTTTTTGGTTATGCCTTTCAGACTTACTAATGCACCTACTGTTTTCATGGATTTGATGAATCGGATCTTCAGACAGTATCTGGATCAGTTTGTGGTAGTATTCATAGATGACATTTTGATCTACTCCCGTGATGAAACCGAGCATGCCAAACATCTGAGACTTGTGTTACAGACTTTGCGAGATAAACAGTTGTATGCAAAGTTCAGTAAATGTGAGTTCTGGTTACGAGAAGATAGTTTTCTGGGACATGTTGTATCGGCATTGGGTATTTGGGTTTATCCGAATAAGGTTTCGGCAATTCCAGATTGGAAATCTCCTAAAAATGTATCCGAGGTCTGAAGCTTTCTGGGACTAGCTGGTTATTATAGAAGATTTGTAAAAGGTTTCTCTATGATTGCAACTCCGATGACACGACTACTTCAAAAAGATGTTAAGTTCGAGTGGTTAGAAAAGTGCCAGAAAAGTTTTGATCAATTGAAAACCTTGTTAACCGAAGCTCTAGTGCTAGTTCAGCCAGAATCGGGTAAAGAATTTGTCATTTATAGTGATGCATCTTTGAATGGTTTGGGCTGTGTTTTAATGCAGGAAGGCAAAGTCATAGCTTATGCCTCGAGACAGTTAAAGCCGCATGAAAAGAACTATCCGACACACGATCTGGAATTGGCAACTATTGTGTTTGCATTGAAGATTTAGCGCCACTATCTGTTTGGTGAGAAATGAAACACCCCACACCCGGCCCACGAGCCTGAACTGGATCTGGTATGTTCCTTAAGTAAACCGGTTTCAAAATTCTTTGTTTCTTAGAGAAAATTTGTGTATTTTCAGGGAAATTTCGTTTTGGGTTGGGCTTAGATTAAAAACCCATTTATTTAATTTTATAAATCCAATTTAATTAAGGTGACAAAAGAATTTTTGAGTTCATTTTTAAGAAAAATAATTTTGTACTTACTTAAATCCAAATTAGTTCGTGACATAATATCTAATAGTAAAGCAAAAAAAAAAGAAAAAGAAAATAAAGAAATTCACTTGGGCCTTATGGCCTTATTACATCAATCAAAACCCAAAAATAATAAAATTTAAGTACTTAATATAAATAATATGATCCCAAATAATAAAAGTCTTTCCTTGCTATGCATGGCCACCGTTAGCTCTCGCCACCCGGTCCATTATCGATCATTTCTGAAAAATATTCCCCAACTGGGTGAGTCAACAGACTCAATGTGTACACAAACTAACATTCAACAATTCAGGCATACATGTTCATATCAAAGACATATTCATAAAAAAATGATGCAACCCAAACCCAAGCCTATTTGTCCATCCGCTACACACCACCCGTGCACCGCCAATCACACCGTGGGGACTACTAAGTCAACCCTCCATCCGCTACACACCATCGAAGGCGATCATTTGCAATCGGCGTGCTCATCGCCCATATAATTTGTGTCATTAGACACCATATTCAAATAATGTAACCGAAGTTACCAAATTCGGATAATGTAACCGGTTACCATATTCAAATTTTGTGACCGTAGTCACCATATTCGTTGGTGAGACCAAGTCAACACCTTCTTCCCCTTTCACATAGATCCCGAATGCCCCAAATATTTTATGACATATATAACATACTTATTTTCTCATTCATGATACTATTCACATGTTCAAAATATATCATATTCATAATCCTATCAGAGGTAGGAAACGTACCTGGTACTTCTTACCACATTTATGGTACTTAGCCATATTCACATTCTTATGCATATTCATATATTAAAAATAATTGCCATATGATATATCGAAAGTTAGTGTGAGTACACACCGATTTGCTTAATAGATTCCTTGAGATCCCGAAAATCCCGATCTAGGCTTTAGATCTGTTAATTCCTATATTTGGCCCATCATATATAAACATATTAATAACCTTTTCGATTTTAAAACCAAATCCTACTAGGAATGTTATTACTAACACTTACCTTGTTTGCCGATTTGATTGATAATCAAATCCCGAAGATTTGTGTTCTTCCCTTGAAATCGGCTAACCATTAAATCCATTGATTTGATTAGTCTCTGATTAAAACAAATAGATCTAGACATTTAAAAAAGAACCTTGGCCGATTATAACCACTTACCTTAAGATGAGATTTCAAAAATCGGTTCCTTGCTCCCTTTAGTGATATCGAAATTCCTATAATTCATATGTTAGATCTAACATATAAAACGTAACCTTCGACCAAATATATATTTATCTTACCTTAGATCCTTGATCCTTGTTTTCAACAATTGTAGAAACTCGAGAGACCCCTTTGCAGATTCGGCCAAAAAAACAAGAATAGGATTAGACCCTTCTCTTTCGGCAACTAGCAAAGAAAAGAATTTGAATAGCTTAACCTTACCTTTAATGCCTTTAGCCGATTGCTTCCTTGCCTAGGGTCACAGAGATTCGGCTATGGAGTTTTAATCGAGGATCAAAAGAAAAGGTTTTGGCTTGACAGATGAAGAAAAGAGAAGAAGAAAAGATGAAAAGAAAATCGGCAGAGAAGGTTTAGCTAGGGGATTTTTGGCAGAGCTTAAAACAGATGGGAGATTAACCTTAACTCTCCTCCTTTAGCCGAAATTATCAGGCCAAGAGTCCTTGACTTGGCCACCACTCTTCCTTTGTGATAATATCCTTTCTTTTATTTAAAAATAAAAGTGTTTAATCCATTATTTATCTCCTCAATAATCATATTAAAATTAATCCTATATTTATCGCTTATTATTCACATATTTGTGAAAATAAAACACTTCCTTGTTCTAGAAACCAGTGTCGCCCACCTCAAATTTATCCGGAAGCAAAAATATAACCTTCATTATTTGCTTCCCAAGTGACTCGAACTCGGGCCCAACACCTTGCATGTGGCGCCATTTCCAGAGGCCCTAAGTGACATCTTCGTGCCACTTTTCCAAGCCTGCTTGTGTGTCAAATTTTACCAACTTTTACTTTTAAGGCCCCCTTGCCTTAATTTCCTATTCTAAACTTTAAAACTCATCATTTTAGGGTCATTTCCAAGTTTCCTAAAATTTTCGATCGGCTCTGTAACTTGCCATTTTTCTTACATTTCCGTGTTTCAGAATGTTTACTTTCCATTTTGAAACATTTCCAAAAATGTTTATGTTTGCAAAAATGTTCAAGTTTCCAAAATGTTCAGTTTCCAAAATGTTCATTTCCATTTCTATGCATTTCTAGAATTCCAAAAATACCAAAAATTTATTCATAGTGCTTAAGACTTGTCATTTCGTACAATTAAACTGAAAATGCATAGGCCCTTTCCAGGATGTTACAGTTCTACCTCCCTTAAACAAAATTTCGTCCTCGAAATTTCCTAACTAAACAATCTGAGCGTATTCTTTGTCGCATTGTCTCTTCTGACTCCCACGAAGCTTCTTCCGATCCATGATTGCGCCATAATACTTTGACTAGAGGCACTGACTTCCTTCGTAGTACTTTCACATCACGTTCCAAGATTTGAATCGGTTCTTCCTCGTAGGATAAGTCTGGCCTTAGCTCCATCTCTTCAACAGGTACCACATGAGATGGATCTGATCGGTAGCGACGTAACATGGATACATGGAATACGCCGTGCATCTCGCCGCAACTCGTGGCAACTCCAATTGGTATTCCATCGCCCAACTCGCCGAAAGACTCGATAAGGCCCTATAAACCTTGGGCTTAACTTCCTTTTCGACCGAACCTCATTACCTTCTTCTTCCACGGCGAGACTTTCAGAATACTTGATCCGCCACTTCAAACTCGATCTCCTTCCGCTTAAGGTCGGCTGCAGACGACTTTTGCCTATCGAGGCTTCCTTCAATTGTGCCCGAATTAACTCAACTTTCTCTTCCGTTTTCGCCACTAACTCTGGACCCAAAACTCGACAATCTCCTAACTCGGTCCAACAAGTAGGTGTTCTACACTTCCTACCGTACAATGCTTCATATGGTGCCATCCGAATGCTTGCCTGATAGCTGTTGTTGTAGGCGAACTCAGCTAAAGGAAAGTAATCTTCCCAACTTCCTCGGAAATCCACCACTGACCTCTCAACATATCCTCCAACACTTGTATACCTGCCTCGCATCGCCTGCCCGATTGTGGATGAAAAGCCGTTGTGAAGTCTAACTTAGTGCCTAAAGCTTGATGGAGTGCCTTCCAAAATCGAGACGTAAACCTTGGGTCTCGATCGGAGATGATCGATACTGGTACTCCATGCAACCTTACGATCTCCGCCACATATAGCTTGGCTAATTTCTGGAGAGAATAATCAACCTTCACCGGAATAAAGTGCGCGGTCTTGGTCAAACGGTCCACTATCACCCATACCGAGTCCTTCTTATTAGGCGTAAGGGAAGCCCACTAACGAAGTCCATGGTAATCCTTTCCCACTTCCATTGGGGAATCTCAATTGGTTGAAGTAATCTCGATGGAACTTGGTGTTCACCTTAACTTATCGACACGCCGGACACTTTCCCACGAATTCCGTCACTTCCCGCTTAAGATCAAAGCCACCAAAATTGTTCTCTTAAATCTCTATCTGCCTTAATGCCTCCGGGATGCATAGCATAAGGGCTACCATACGCTTCCCGAAGAATCCTTTGTCTCAACTCACCGTCCCTCGGCATGCGGACTTTTCCTTTGTAGCACAAGACTCCACCATCAATGACGCCATAATCCTTTACTTCTCCGTTCAGTACTTGTCAGAAACTTAGCACTTAGATCCTTATCCGCCAACCGGCCCTCTTTCACCTCATTCACCATGTGGGCTTGACTTGTAATTCGCCAACAAAGCTTCCATCATCATATAGACTTAAGTGAGCGAACAAAGCCCTTAGATCCGACACACAACCTTCCTACTCAGAGCATCGGCTACCACATTCGCCTTGCCCGGATGATATTCTATCGAACAATCGTAGTCTTTGAAGAATTCCACCCACCTTCACGCCTCAAGTTCAACTCCTTCGAGTCAACAAATACTTAAGGCTCTTGTGGTCGGTGTAGATCACCGACCTTTCTCCATAAAGGTAGTGCCTCTAAACCTTAAGGGCGAAAAACCACTGCTTTGCTAGTTCCAAGTCATGAGTTGGGTAGTTAACCTCATGAGGCCTTAATTGCCGAGACGCATACGCGACCACTTTTCCTTCCCGCATTAGTACACAACCTAACCCCGTGTGCGGCGTCACAATACACTACGAAATCCTTTGCTCGCCTCTCGTGAATTAACACCGAGCTTCCAGTCGACACCTTCTTGAGCTTATCAAAGCTCTCTGTTGCTTATTAGTCCATTCAAAGGGTACTTCCTTCCTTAGCAACTTTGTCAAAGCGCGGCTATTGACGAGAACCCGTCCACAAACCTTCTGTAATAGCCTGCTAAGCCTAAGAAACTTCGTATTTCAGCCACGGACCTAGGTGGTTTCCATTCCAACACCGCCTCGATCTTCCTAGGGTCCACTCTTATTCCTTCTACGGATACCACATGTCCTTAGAATGCCACCTCCTTTAGCCAAAATTCGCACTTGCTGAATTTGGCATAAAGCTTCTTTTCCCTTAACACTTCCAACACCACTCGGAGATGCTCATCATGCTCCTCCTCCGACCTTGAATACACCAAAATATCGTCGATGAACACCACGACGAACCTATCCAAATAGGGTTGGAAAACCCGATTCATCATATCCATGAACGCGGCTGGAGCGTTCGTCAACCCAAACGGCATCACCACAAACTCAAAATGGCCGTACCTTGTCCTAAAGGCCGTCTTGTGGATATCTGCCTCCTTCACCTTTAACTGGTGATATCCCGACCTTAGGTCTATCTTTCGAGAACACAATGCCTTTTTCAAACCGATCGAACAAGTCGTCTATCCTTGGCAAAGGATACTTGTTCTTGATGGTCGGGCTTTATTCAATCGACGGTAGTTTATGCACATACGCATAGTTCCATCCTTCTTCTTCACAAAGCAGATTTGGTGCTCCCCATGGAGACACATCGTTCGAATGAACCCACGATCCAACAATTCTTGGATCTCGAGCCTTGAGCTCAACTAACTCCTTTGGCGCCATTCGGTATGGAGCAATTGACACAGGAGTCGTTCTCGGTAGCAAATCTATCCCAAATTCCACCTCCCTATCTCTGGGGTATTCTGTAATTCCTCCGGAAATACATCCACGAAGTCCCTTACCGTCCTAACTCCATTAATACCTTCTTCCTTCCCACCTATCGTACTAATGAAGGCTAAGAATGCCTTACACCCCTTCTTAACCATCTTCTCGGCCTTGTGTCGCGAAACCACGTTAGACAAGTAGTTCCTCCTTTCTTCGATCATAGCTACTACTTTATCCTCCGGGGTTCTTAGCTCCATCCGTTTAGCCGCACAATCCAACACGGCTCGGTGTTCTATTAACCAATCCATTCCGAGTATAAGTTCAAACTCCCCAAAGGGTAGTTCCATTAAGTCACCGAAAGTTTACTCCCCGAATCTCTAGGGGTACATTCGAAAGATCTTGTCTACCACTACGGTTTGGCCTAATGGGCTTACTACAGTCATCCGCCTATCGAAGGTTTGAGTCTAGGCCTAGTGTTTCCACTACACTACATGCAACATAGGAATGGGTCGAGCCCACATCAATTAAGGCATAATAAGGCTGTCAAAATAAAGAACGCACTCGGTTATAACATCCGTGGCGTCACCATCTTCCTCCGGCGAATCGCATAAACCAAACCCGGTTGCCTTGCTCTCAAGATTAGTAGTACCTCGCCCTGTGTTCCACGGCCTCTCGCCAAGACTATTATTACCTCTGTTGGTCGAACCACGACCCCATTGAGGTCTGCTGTCCGCCTCTACCAGTCGGCTAGCATTACGAATCGCCGGTCGGCTCTCATCCGGTTGTTTGGGACAATCCTTAAGCATATGGTCCTTGGATCCACATTTGAAACATCCACCGTCTTTCTCCAAAGACTCTCCCAAGTGCTTCTTTCCACAATGCTCACAAGGGCGACATCACGGCCGCACCCGGCTTGTTGATTTCGTGGCCTGTCAACCCTAGGCCTCTTATGACCCTTTCCAGATGGTCCAAAACCTCTCTTAGGCTTATTCTTGTCCACTGCGCTTGGTAGAATCTTTAATCCCTCGGCCACCTTGGCCTTTTCCACCAAAGAAGAGAACTCCCGCTTCGATGCGGTGCTATCAACGCCTCAGTCGTCTCTCGGTCCGTCCTCAAATTGGACACAGCGTTCATGTTCGATCGCTACTACCCTCGAGCATAACGGCTCAACCTCGTAAATTTCGCCTCATATTCTCGCTACGGACTTGTTCCTTGAACTAGCCCTTAAAAGCTTTTCTTTGCTCGTCAGATACCTGGTTCCCATATATTTCTTCTCGAATGCCTCCTTAACATATTCCTGTGTCGATCCTCCGCCATAGCACCATCTCGCACGATTAACCACCACCGATACGCTTCATCGCGTAACAGTGCCACCATTCCTTTCAACTTCTCCTCAGGGGTCAGGTCGAGCTCATCCATAATGCGCTCCGTCGCTTCCAACCAGTACTCAGCTGTACTGGGTGCCACTCCCGACACTCCACGAAACATCTCAGCTCCATTAGCTCGGAGCCGTTCAGGCACAAATTTCCGGGTTCCCGAATTTCCACCCGCACCAGCCACCAATTCCAAAACTCGCAGCACAGCCTGTGACACAGCATCTTCCCCCGTCTGAGCTTGCTGCTCCATATTAACAGTTGGGGGTGGTGGTGGCGGTGGTATCTCATTGTCAGAACCCTGACCCGATCTAACGGGTCTCGACACGCTCATCCTTCCTCTACCTCGCCCACGACGACCACCACGTCCTCTGGAGCTCATTTCTAACGTCGAGATCTCGATTAAAAGTTTTATGGATTAGTCATTGTTCCCCTTATTATCCGCGAAGGAGTTTTATGAAAAGAGTTTTAGGAGTGGTTCTTTCATATTCACACAAGCACACAGTCTTTCATTCCTTCATCCATCCATCGAACAATTATGAACCTTCATTCATTCAGAGAAATGTTGTAGTTTTCATTGTTATTGTTTTTCCACTATCCGAGGGTATTTTCGTAATTTTGTCCTCTGGGCATTTTCGTAATTTTTCAAAACAGAAAGTTCCTCGGTGATTTTGTTAAAAGTATTTTGGAAATTTTAAAGTTCGGGGTAATTTTGGGAAAAAATTTTGGAATCTGTATGCGTTTAGAAGAATTTTACCACTAGGGGCTTTTTGTAATTTTCACAAATCAGAATTTTTAATTTTGTAGTAAGATAGTTTCCACAAAATTAAAAGAAAAATCGTAAGAATTTTAAAACTAGGGTTTGTTGTTTTATCTCTTTTTTTTTTTTTTTAAAAACATGGCTAGTTCCCTTTTGGGTTTTAGTCATTAGGTTTAGCCTATGACCGAGCCCTCTTTGGTCGGGTGAACCAAAGCTACGCACTGCAGGATTCGAATGGAGAGGAGGTGAGTCACGTGGACTCGCTTAAATACCAAGCTCCCATCGAAACCATTCCTAGACATGCGCACAGAGGTTGCCACACCGCCGAGCCCTCTCCGAGTTAGGGTGAACCGGCTACGCACTGCAGGATTCTCTGCGAAGAGGAGGTGAGTCACTAGGACTGCTTAAATACCAGGCTCTTTCGGATCCAATCCTAGACATGCGTATAGGGGTTACCACACCCTAGCTCTGTGACTTAGCCATAGGTTTGTTTAGTGCATTAAGTCTTATGTGGTTCTGTGTTTGAGTAATCTAGCCCTAAGGTTCATGTTCAGTATCATTCTATTCTATGTTCCATGCCTTTTCTACATGAATCACGTAATCACACATAAAGTTAGGTACTTACCGGTGGATCATGGGTCGGAGACTTAGGTGCCATGCCGTAACACCGCTTTATTTCAAGAAAATCATTTGGGCTCGAATTAAAAATGTTTTGGGCCTTAGCCCACAGTGCCGAGAGTTTAAAACTGGGCTCGATACTCAAATCGAAACACCCCACACCCTACCCACGAGCCCGAACCGGATCTGGTATGTTCCTTAAGTAAACCGGTTTCAAAATTCTTTGTTTCTTAGAGAAAATTTGTGTATTTTCAGGAAATTTCGTTTTGGGTTGGGCTTAGATTAAAACCCATTTATTTAATTTTATAAATCCAATTTAATTAAGGTGACAAAAGAATATTTGAGTTCATTTTTAAGAAAAATAATTTTGTACTTACTTACATCCAAATTAGTTCGTGACATAATATCTAATAGTAAAGCAAAAATAAAAATAAAAAAATAAAGAAATTCACTTGGGCCTTATGGCCTTATTACATCAATCAAAACCCAAAAATAATAAAATTTAAGTACTTAATATAAATAATAGATCCCAAATAATAAAAGTCTTTCCTTGCTATGCATGGCCACCGTTAGCTCCTCGCCGACCCGGTCCATTACCGATCATTTCTGAAAAATATTCCCAACGGGTGAGTCAACAGACTCAATGTGTACACAAACTAACATTCAACAATTCAGGCATACATGTTCATATCAAAGACATATTCATAAAAAAATGATGCAACCCAAACCCAAGCCTATTTGTCCATCCGCTACACACCACCCGCATTCGCCAATCACACCGTGGGGACTACTAAGTCAACCCTCCATCCGCTACACACCATCGGAAGCGATCATTTGCAATCGACGTGCTCATCGCCCATATAATTTGTGTCATTAGACACCATATTCAAATAATGTAACCGGTTACCAAATTCAGATAATGTAACAAGTTACCATATTCAAATTTTGTGACCGTAGTCACCATATTCCGCAGTGAGGATCAAGTCAACACCTTCTTCCCCTTTCACATAGATCCGAATGCCCCAAATATTTTATGACATATATAACATACTTATTTTCTCATTCATGATACTATTCACATGTTCAAAATATATCATATTCATAATCCTATCAGAGGTAGGAAACGTACCTGGTACTTCTTACCACATTTATGGTACTTAGCCATATTCACATTCTTATGCATATTCATATATTAAAAATAATTGCCATATGATATATCGAAAGTTAGTGTGAGTACACACCTGATTTGCTTAATAGATTCCTTGAGATCCCGAAAATCCCGATCTAGGCTTTAGATCTGTTAATTCCTATATTCGACCCATCATATATAAACATATTAATAACCTTTTCGATTTTAAAACCAAATCCTACTAGGAATGGTATTACTAACACTTACCTTGTTTGCCGATTTGATTGATAATCAAATCCCGAAGATTTGTGTTCTTCCCTTGAAATCGGCTAACCATTAAATCCATTGATTTGATTAGTCTCTGATTAAAACAAATAGATCTAGACATTTAAGAAAGAACCTTGGCCGATTATAACCACTTACCTTAAGATGAGAACTCAAAAATCGGTTCCTTGCTCCCTTTAGTGATATCGAATTCCTATAATTCATATGTTAGATCTAACATATAAAAAACGAACCTTCGACCAAATATATATTTATCTTACCTTAGATCCTTGATCCTTGTTTTCAACAATTGTAGAAACCTGAGAGACCCCTTGTAGATTCGGCCAAAAAAACAAGAATAGGGATTAGACCCTTCTCTTTCGGCAACTAGCAAAGAAAAGAATTTGAATAGCTTAACCTTACCTTTAATGCCTTTAGCCGATTGCTTCCTTGCCTAGGGTCACAGAGATTCGGCTATGGAGTTTTAATCAGGGATCAAAAGAAAAGGTTTTGGCTTGACATATGAAGAAAAGAGAAGAAGAAAAGATGAAAAGAAAATTCGGCAGAGAAGGTTTAGCTAGGGGATTTTCGGCAGAGCTTAAAACAGATGGGAGATTAACCTTAACTCTCCTCCTTTAGTCAAAATTATCAGGCCAAGAGTCCTTGACTTGGCCACCACTCTTCCTTTGTGATAATATCCTTTCTTTTATTTAAAAATAAAGGTGTTTAATCCATTATTTATCTCCTCAATAATCATATTAAAATTAATCCTATATTTATCGCTTATTATTCACATATTTGTAAAAATAAAACACTTCCTTGTTCTAGAAACAAAGGCCGCCCACTCTCATTTTTCCGGAAGCAAAAATATAACCTTCATTATTTGCTTCCCAAGTGACTCGAACTCAGGCCCAACACCTTGCATGTGGCGCCATTTCCAGAGGCCCTAAGTGACATCTTGAGCCACTTTTCCAAGCCTGTTTGTGTGTCAAATTTTACCAACTTTTACTTTTAAGGCCCCCTTGCCTTAATTTCCTATTCTAAACTTTAAAACTCATCATTTTAGGGTCATTTCCAAGTTTCCTAAAATTTTCGATCGGCTCAGAACTTGCCATTTTTCTTACATTTCCGTGTTTCGAAATGTTTACTTTCCATTTTTGAAACATTTCTAAAAATGTTTATGTTTGCAAAAATGTTTAAGTTTCCAAAAATGTTCAGGTTTCCAAAAATGTTCATTTCAATTTCTATGCATTTCTAGAATTCCAAAAATACCAAAAATTTATTCATAGTGCTTAAGACTTGTCATTTCGTACAATTAAACTGAAAATGCATAGGCCCTTTCCAGGATGTTACAAGAAAAGTCATGTTTATTCTGATCACAAAAGCCTAAAGTATTTGATGACTCAGAAAGATTTGAATTTGAGACAACGTCGATGTTTAGGGTTGTTAAAAGAATACGAGCTTGTGATTGACTATCATCCTGGAAAGGCTAATGTTGTTGCTGATGCTTTAAGCCGAAAATCACTGTTTACTTTACGTGCAATGAATGCGTATATGACTATGTCTGATGATGGTTCGATAATAGCTGAATTAAAAGCAAGACCATTATTTGTTCAACAAATTTGTGATGCTCAGAAAGTTGATAATGATTTGTTAGCAAAGCAAGCTCAATGTGAATCGAATGTTGAATCCGAGTATCGAGTTGATACTGATGGTTGTTTGAGGTTCAGAAACTGAATATGTGTTCCGAGAAATTCAGAGTTGATTCAGATGATTATGAAAGAAGCTCATAGCAGTCGATTATCTGTTCATCTGGGTTGTACGAAAATGTATAATGATCCGAAACAGCTTTACTGGTGGCATGGTATGAAACGAGACATTTTTGACTTTGTTTTGAAATGTTTAGTCTGTCAGCAAGTAAAAGCCGAATATCAGGTACCTTCTGGATTGCTTCAACCGATCATGATACCTGAGTGGAAATGGGACAGAGTCACGATGGATTTTGTATCTGGTTTACCGTTGACACCAAGCAAGAAAGATGCAATCTGGGTTATTGTGGATAGATTGACTAAATCGGCTCACTTTATTCCGGTTCGTACAGATTATTCGCTTGATAAGCTGGCTGAAATATATGTTTCTCAGATTGTGAGATTACATGGTGTGCCTATTTCTATTGTCTCAGATAGAGATCTGAGATTTACATTGCGGTTTTGGAAGAAATTGCAAGATGCACTAGGTACGAAATTACATTTTAGCACAGCTTTCCATCCGCAAACAGATGGTCAGTCCGAACGAATCATTCAGATACTTGAGGATATGTTGAGATGTTGCATTCTCGAGTTCAAAGGTACGTGGGAACGATACTTACCTTTGATTGAACTTGCGTATAATAATAGTTTTCAATTGAGTATCAAAATGGCACCTTACGAGGCTTTGTACGGTCGTAAATGTCAAACACCTTTGTATTGGACTGAGCTCAGTGAAAGTAAGATACACGGGGTCGATTTGATCAAAGAGACTGAATAGAAAGTGAAAGTGATTCGCGATAGTTTGAAAGCTGCATCAGATCGTCAAAAGTCATACGAAGATTTAAAACCTAAGGGTATTGAGTTTCAGATAGGGGATAAAGTGTTTTTGAAAGTCTCGCCGTGGAAGAAGATACTCAGATTTGGTCGTAAAGGCAAGTTAAGTCCGAGATATATTGGGCCGTATGAGATTATAGAGCGTAATGGGCCGGTTGCTTACTGGTTGTTGTTGCCACCTGAGCTAGAAAAGATCCACAATGTATTTCGTGTTTCGATGCTTCGTAGATATCGATCTGATCCCTCACATGTGATTAATCCGACAGAGATTGAGATTAAGCCCGATATGACATATGAAGAAGAACCGATTCGCATTCTGGCTTGCAAGGTTAAAGAATTGCGAAATAAGAAAATTTCGTTAGTTAAGGTACTGTGGCATAAACACGGAGTTAAGGAAGCAACTTGGGAGTCAGAGGATGCAATAAGAGAGCGTTATCCGAACCTATTCACCGGTAAGATTTTCGGGGACGAAAATCCCTAAGGGGGAGAGTTGTAACAGCCCAATTTAGACCCTATTCGAAACGATGGTTTTGGGACCACAAATCTGAGTTAGAAAAATATTTTAAAATTATATTCTGTGTTTATTATGTGTAAATTTATTTGTGTGAAATTTTCGTGCTTTAATTTCGTCGTTTGAGTGTCCGATTAAATAAATGGATTAAATCGCATAAAATGAAAATTTAATGGTTATTTTTAGACGGGCCGAATAGTGGTTGTTCTTTTAATATGGAGATTTTATGTTGCATTTATGCCATTGAATAAATGAATGGACGGCATTAGGCTTATATTATATAGTTTTCATATTAATTATAAAGGTTAAAATAATAAATAATATATTATAATGTTATTATAATAAAACAAACATAAAATTACAAAGCCATATTCATCTTATTCACCGAAAAATAAGAAAAGAAAGAAAGATTAAAGCTCTTCTTGCATTCGGCATTCATCTAGCTTGATTCAAGGTGAGTTCTAGCTCGGTTTTTGATAATTTCTACGTTTTTGAGATCGTTGTTATGAAATGTACTAAGCCCATGCTTTAATTTTTGTTTTTGATGAATATTTTTAGTTAAGCCATTGATGAATTCATGTGATTTTTGTTGTTAGATGATAAATTATGGAAGATATGTTTTGAATTAACATGTTTTGTATTGGAAATTTTGATGATTTTGAGTAATTAGGAATAAATTGTAAAAATAATAAATTGAGGGACTAAAATGTGAAATAAATGAAATGTATGGACTTGTATGAGTATGGGTAACATTCGGCCTAAGCATGGTGTGTGCAAATTTTGCATGTTTTGTGTTTTATGCAATAGGAACTAAATTGTAAAAAGTGTAAAATGTTAGGGGCAAAATGGTAATTTGCCCATTTATGTGTTTTTAGACTAAATTGAATAGAATGTTGTTTAAATAAGTTTAATTTGAATATGTTTAGATCAAGAACCAAAGAAAACGGATTTGGATCTGGGGAAATAAAAAATAAACGAATAGTCGTTTATTCCGTCCGTCGATATCCGAGGTAAGTCTATAAGCATTTCACGTTTTTAAAATTGAAATTATATAAATGTTATATGATGAACTGGAATTTTATGAATATATATATGTATTGCCGAATGTAATTAAGCTTGGGAGCTAAGTTACGAGTTCGATTCAATGGAGATTTGATGTCTGAAAGTCCCGTACGAACCTTAGGAATAGCTAGGATACACATGTCATGACATAGGATTTTCGATATGTGTTTCCGTGTAAGACCACATTTGGGAAGTTGGCATCGACTTGTGTTTACGTGTATGACCATGTCTGGGACATTGGCATCATATTGGATGCGTGTAATACCCTGTCTGGGACAGTGGCATCGATATGTTATTACATGTAAGACCACGTCTGGGACGTTGGCATTGTACGAGCCTTCCGACTATCCGAGTATCCTTTTTAATTCCGAATGGTTCAACGGGAAATGATAAATTAAGATCGAGTGTAAATCAAGTTAAAAATGCTCAGGTATGTATTCATACTATGTTATGAAATTAAGGTAAGTTGCATACTTGAATTGATGATATGAGTTCATTTGAAATATGAATCATGAGATTGCATAATTGAACATATATGTATTCGGTTTTTTCTTAATGTATATGTATTGAGGAAAGTGATGGTTAGTTATACTAATGTTTATTTAAGTATTCAACCAAAGTGGAATTAATACAAAACATATATGTCTTGATATATGATATTAAGTTGGTGATGTGCATAAGTTATTAATTATTTATGTTAGTTTGAATTGATTAATTTTAGTATATTTTTAAATGTTTCAATGCTTAAGACTTACTAAGCTACGAAAGCTTACTGTGTGTATGTTTTCTCTTTGTTTTATAGATTTTGGAAGTTGGTACGAGCTCGGGGATCGTCAGAGAAATCCGTCACACTATCGGTCGCTATTTCGGTACCTTTAAAGCTTGAATTTTTGAACCTATGGCATGTATAGTCTAGAATTTTTTTGGTTGGTTTTGAAGTTGTAATTATTAAGCCATGCGAAAATGGCTAAATATGATGTTTAAGTTTATGAAATTTTGGTCATGATATATATATGTGTGATATGCTTGGTATGATTTACCATGGTGGTTTGATATAATTTGATTCAAGTAAATTAGGTATGGTTAATGAATGAGTTTTATGTGTTGGTTAATATTTATGTGTATCTGACTGTGTTTTAGATTGTTTTAAGGTATGTTTCATGGTTTATATACTTGAAATGATTGGTTTATAAGTAGGTATTGAGTAGTGAATGGTATTAAGGTTATTCGGCTATGTAATTAACTTATTTGGAAGTGCATTTTATGGTATAGTTTGCGTGTGAGGATGAACATATGTTTCGGTTTGAAAAATATGATATTGGATGGACAAGTCTTGGATTTATGTTTCATGTATCTATAAGCTACGGGATAACTTTGATATGAACTGGGAAAATTAGTAAATATATATATGTGCTTATGATATGTTCTCTCATGAGATAGTTATTGAGGTTTGGTGGTGTTGGTAAGTATGTGCATATAACATGCGTAAATAGTTGGTATAATATGCGGTTTTAGGTATAGATTATATGAGGTTATGAAAGTAATGTATAAATTAAACATGATTATATTATACGAATTTGGCATGTATGGTTTAATATGAATGTTCGAAAATGACTCAAATGGATATGGTTATATATATACATTAAATTTATAATAAGAAAAGTTGTATATTTGATTTAGTCTTAATGTCACTCTATGTGTATTATATAGAAATAAGTGTATATGTCTTGTATGCCGTGTATGTGTAAATAAAATGTTATTTAACTAATTATATTATGAGCCTATCTATTGGAATCGAAAATGGTGATTGATATAATAGTCAAATGGATGTAAATTAATGGTTTAGTTGTTTTGAGTACATAGTAAATGGATAATAAAGAACAAGATTTATGCCTAGAGTTGATTGGTGTTTTGATTATGTGTTTGTATTTTAAATACGGTAAATTAGGCATATGAAATGGTGCATTATTTTGTGACTTAAATAAATGTATATAGCATGTTCGGTCATGGTTTTATAATGATAATGCTGCATATGATTTTGGTTTAGTAAGTGCACGTATACTATTATGAAACAAAATGTCATATATATGTATATGTGTTCGATTTAAATTCGGTTGACTTTTGAGATATAATCCGTAAATGCTGCGTGGATACATAAATATATTTTAATATGACTTCAGTGATTATATGATTGTATAAAAGTTGTGACTTGTCTGGTAATGCCTCGTAACCCCATTCCAGTGACGGATACGGGTTAGGGGTGTTACAACATGAACGTGTTGGGTTTTTTGGTCAATTTGAAGGCCCGATTAAGGGCTGATTAAGGAATTCTAAAATTTACTTCCTGTGCATTTTGTATGCTTATAAAAGCATAAAATTTGGTATGTTACACATGAGAATGCTTAGCATGTTAAGTAGGCTTCGTTTTTTATAAGCTATGTGATATGATATGCTCTGTAAAAATATATGCTTCGGTATGTGTAACAGTCCGGTTTAGACCCTAGTCGGAACAGTGGTTTTGGGACCACAAATCCGAGTTAGAATAATATTTTAATATTATTTTCTGTGCCTATGATACGTGATTAAGCATGTGTGAAATTTCTGTGAATTAATTCGTCTGTTTGTGTGCTTAATTTGAGGAAAGGATTAAATTGCATTGAATGCAAAATTTGCATGCTTTATGAAAAGACACCTATTTGAGATGGCTTTTAAATGGGGAGGCCTTATGAGGCAATTAAACCATTTTTAAGATAGTGGTTGGCTAATGGACAGTTTTGGACATAAAACATATGGTTTTCTAATTATTTCTACTAAGGTCATTTTAGTAAAATGGATATTAATATGTTTATAATAAAACAAACAAATGAAAAGATGAATATTATCTTCTTATTTTGACCAAAAATACCAAAAGAAGAAAAGAAAGAGAAGCTAGGTTTCGGCTAGCTTTTGATTCAAGTTCAAGGTATGTTTGACTTCGGTTTTTGATAATTTCTACATTTTTGCAATCGTTGCTTCGTAAACTTCAAAACCCATGCCTCAATTTTGTGAATTGATGATGTTTTTGAAATGTACCATTGATGAAAATGTGAGTTTTGTGATGTTTGAAGATGAATTATGAATGATATGTGATAGATTAACAAGTTTTGTCTTTGAAGTTTTGATGAATTTGAGTAATTTGGATGTAATTGAGAAAATGATTATTTGAGGGACTAAATTGTGAAATAAATGAAATGTATGGATTGATATGATCATAGTGTATATTTGGCCAAGCATGGGTATAAGCAAATTTGGTGTATTTTGTGATTTTTTGAAATAGGGACTAAAATGTCAAGATGTGAAAATGTGAGGGCTAATTTGCAAATTGCCCTAAATATGTGTTTTTGGATTGAATTGAATGAATTGATGAATAAATGGATTAAATTTGAATATGTATAGATCAAGAACCGAAGAAAACAGACTTAGATCGTGGAAAGTCAAAAGTTGTCAAATAACCAAATCCGATCAAATATCCGAATCCGAGGTAAGTCGATATACAAATAAATGTATTTGAATTGAATTATTTGTGTATATATGATAATCGAATTGCTATGAAATTCCATTGAGATGGTGTGTATGGGAAATCCGAGCTTACGTATATATCGACAAGTTGTTAAAGTCTGAGAAGTCCCGTATGAACCTAGGAATAGATAAGATAGGATATGTCATGACATAGGTGTCCGATATTTGATATCATGTAAGACCACGTCTGGGACGTTGGCATTGATTCGAGATTTCATGTAAGACCACGTCTGGGACGTTGGCATCGATTTGAGATTTACGTGTAAGACCATGTCTGGGACAGTGGCATCGATATCTGATTACATGTAAGACCACGTCTGGGACGTTGGCGTTGTACGACTATTCTGAGCATTCCAAGTATCCTATTAGATTCCGAATGGTTCAACGGGCAAGTTCGAGAAATGAATGACTATGTGAGTTGTATATCCGTTTCAGGTACGTTGATATATATATATATGTTTTGTATAAGCATGAAAGGTGAGTAAGTATGTGCATTGATGCAAAGGTACATTTGAGATATATGTATGTTTGAGATATGACCAAATGAGATATATAAGATATGATGAATTAGTAAGCAATGGTAAACCAAGTGAGCCAAAGAGACTATTATGTGCTTGAAATGAGAATGTGATAATGATTTTAAATAACTAGGTTTATGAGTGATTATATGTTAAGTTTATTTGTATATGGCTTACTAAGCTTTTGGAAAGCTTACTTCGTGTGTGTGTTTACTCTGTTTACAGATCGTCAAAGCTACTGAAGGCTCGAGACCATCAAGGATCATCATCACTCTACCCAAACTCATTTTGGTACCTTTTGGAAATGTATATACTAAGTAGGGCATGTATAGGCTAGATGTTCGGAACATGTTTGAGATGTGTAATTAGCCATGAGATGTGGCTAGATAAATGTTGGTAATATGCATAAGTGTTTATGGTATATGATGCATGTTTTGGTATGGCTTCATGGCAATGAAATGGTCTTATGAATGGTAAGCTTATTGATGGATTGATGCCATTGTTATCTAGTGATATGGTGGATGATTCATGCTTGGTTAAGCATGTGTTTTAGTTGTGAAATTTGGTATATAAGTTGACATGATTAGAAATGAGATTGGATGGGATGATAAGTTGATAATTTGACATGTATTTGGTTGCCAAATTGTGTTTGAAAATAGGCTTGTATGTGCTTGTAGGTATGACCCAATTGTGGGTGGAATTTTGGCCTTGCAAATGGCCTATTTTTCATACACGGCCAAGGGACACGGGCGTGTGTCTCTGCCATGTGGCTCGAGGGCCACTTCGAAGTGTGTCTGGGTAGGTTACACGGCTGTGGCACACAGGCGTGCCTGGTGGCCGTGTGATCAAGTCAGTAGCTAGCTTAATTTCACACGGCCATGACACACGGGCGTGTTTGGTGGCCGTGTGGACAAGTCAGTATGTATGCCCTGTTTTGGCACGGCCTGGACACATGGGCGTGTCTGGCAGCCGTGTGAGGCACACAGCATGACTGCACGGGCGTGTGACCTCTGCAGTTTTGAAAAAAAATGTTCAAATTTACAAGAATTTTCGTATGTGTTCGGTTTAGTCCCGGCCCTATTCTAAAGCATGCTCACAGTCTCGTTGACCTATTTAAGGGACACTTTGATCGCATTGGTTGAGTTATATTATGAAATGTCCGTAAAAGTCTCCGTTCGCCCGGTAACACCTCTTAACCCTATTCCGGTGACAGTTTCAGGTTAGGGGTGTTACATTTGGTTGGTATCAGAGATACGGTTTAGCTGATTCTCAGACCAACGTAGCGTGTGGGAGTCTAGCTATACATGCCATATATCTGAACTGTGATAGTGTGATGAATCCTGACGTGTAAAATGTGATTTTCATATAGTAATGGATCCTAAAGAGCCGTAGCTGACGATGTAGAAAGCAATGCGCCTGCTCCCGCTCAAGAGACAGCACCATCTGATTTGAGACCGGCTACGAGCGGTCAAGAGGGAGAAGCTAAACAAGCTTTCTTCCAGATGATGAGTGAGTGGTTCACTCAATTTGTGAGAAATAATCCGGCTGTTTCACAACCTCCGCCCCCGCCTAATCTCCCTCAGACTTCAGATATGCCTCCAGTTATGAACTTGAATCTGTTAAAAAGCCTCTGGTCGATAAAATCCGTAAGTATGGGGCTGAAGAGTTCAGGGCCACCAGTGATGACGATGCTGAAAAAGCTGAGTTTTGGTTAGAAAACACTATCTGAGTATTTGATGAGATGTCTTTGATAAACCATAATTTATACATATTTTGACCCCATGCTTAGCTTATTTTTGGATGAATTTTCATTAGATTTGATGAATTCGTTGCTCCTAATCCTTGAATTTCATGTTTTACACTCAAGGGAGCTTAGAGAGTCGAAAAGAACGATAAACGGGCCAAAAAGAGACAAAATGGGACTACCTTGGAAATTAACACGGCCTGGACTACCTCACACGGGCAGACCACACGACCGTGTGTGACGAAAGCAGAATCAAGCACTACTTGTTGTAGACCACACACGGCCGTGTGGCTAGCAGAATCAAGCACGGCCTAAGCTATCGAACACGGGCGTGTCACACGAGCGTGTCCCTGCCGAATCTAAGTCTAATTTCATTCGGAAAAGGTTACTTGTAGGCGAAGAAAGGTGCTCCAAAGCCTATATAAACACCCTAGGGGAGGACCTAAAAAGACACGCAGAGTAGAAGGCAGAAAAGATTCGAAGACAGCCATTGGGAGCAGCTCGGAAGAAGGATCTCCATCAAGACTGAAGATCTCCTATCAATTTCTCTTGAAGTTTTTGGGTTCTCTTATGTTTTGTTATTTTTCCTATTTTATGATGTGTCCCTCTATCAGTATGAACTAAATCCCTTAAATACCTAAGGGGATGAAACCTAAGACGGATCTTATTACTATTTGATTTATAAGATAAATACTTGTTCTTATTCTTAATTGTGAGTTCTTATTCTTGTTTTGATAATTCAGGTTATTGATTCAAGTCGAATGTGCTTATTCAGAGGAGCAAAAGTCCATGTTTAAGAGTAGATCAACACAATTAAGCGGAGTTGATTGCAACCCTAGAAATAGGGCGACAAAAATCTGTCGGATTAGAGTCAAATCTAATAAGGGAATCCATAGATCGAGTTAATGCGACAATAGGGGTTTTAATTAGAAAGAGATTTCAATTAACCAACCTAGAGTCAGTTGTTTTTAGTCTTGAAAGATATATTAACATAATTCAGGGATTTCTACGGATTAAGTGAAGTGAATAAATAGTATGAATCAAAAGTAATAAGTGAAGTCTAGGTGGATTCTTCCTTGGGTATTGCCTATCTCATAAAGTTGTCTAAAAAGTATTTTCCCAATTCATTCTCTGTCGTGCTTTTAATTAATTTTAGTTTAAAAAGAAATCACTCCAATTCTTAGGCTAGATAATAGAAAGATAGTAATTACTAGTACTCTTGGTCCTTGTGGATACGATATTTCCGGTCTTACCATAACTATACTACTGTTCGATAGGTGCGCTTACCTTTATTGTGATCGTAGTTAGTTAGAGACACATCAAGTTTTTGGCACAGTTGCCGGGGACTAAGATATTAGGAACACTAAATTTTTATTACTTTAGCCATTTTTATTTCATTGCAATTTATTTTTATTTTTATTTTACTTTTATTAATTTTTCTCTTTCTTTGCTTCTGGCAGGTGTCCCTAGTTTATGACTAGAAGAAACCCGTCGGGACCTTTACTTTACGATAGTGAGATTGAGAGTACAGCTCGCAGAAACCAAAGAGAGATAAGGCGAAGCTTACAATACATACAAGAAGAGCAAGAGAACGATATCACTAATACCGAGGAGATGGCTGATCCCCAAAATAATCCACTACCTCCTGTGGGCGCTGCAAATCCAGTAAATCAGAATCCTGCTCCTCAAACTATGTATGATTATGCTAAGCCTAATTTAACAGGAACTGAATCAAGCATCGTTAGACCTGTTGTTGCTGCAAATAATTTTGAACTGAAACCTAACATTATTCAGATGATTCAACAGTTCGTTCAGTTTGATGGTTTGCAGGATGAGGATCTAAACAATCACTTGCCAAATTTTCTAGAATTCTGCGACACTTTCAAGATTAATGGCGTCTCTGATGATGCCATTCGCCTTCGGTTATTTCCCTTTTCATTAAGGAATAAAGCGAAACTGTGGTTGAACTCGTTACCACGAGGTTCAATCACTACATGGGAACATATGACCGAGAAATTTTTACTTAAATATTTTTCGCCGGCTAAAATGGCTAAGTTGAGGAATGATATCTCTTCTTTTGTGCAGATGGATTTAGAAACACTTTATGATGCATGGGAGAGATACAAGGATCTACTGAGAAGATGCCCTCACCACGGGTTACCATTATGGCTACAGGTTCAAACCTTTTACAATGTTGTGAACCCCTCAACTCGGCAATTGATTGATGCAGCCGCCGGTGGTACACTGAATAAAAAAACACCTGAAGCTGCTTACGAATTCATTGAAGAGATGTCACTGAATAACTATCAGTGGCAAGTTATGAGGACGAAGCCAACAAAGGTAGCCGGTGTTTTCAACCTCGACGCAGTCACCATGCTATCAAACCAGGTAGAGCTTTTAAATAAAAAGATTGATGGTTTGTGTGGTTCTTCGCAGGTACATCTAGTGATGCAGTGCGATACGAATGGAGGAGGAATGGGCAATACAGAATATCCATCTTACAACCCTGGCATGGAGAATGAACAGATGAACTATATGGGTAATAATTCTAGACCTCAGAATAATCCCTATAGTAACACTTATAATCCAGGTTGGAGGAACCACCCAAACTTCTCATGGGGTGGTCAAGGAAATCAGAGACAACAACCCTCTCCAGGCTTTCAACAACAACCCTACCCACAGGAGAAGAAGCCGAACCTTGAAGAGATGCTAACAAAATTCATCTCGGTGTCAAAAGCTTGCTTTCAAAACACCGAAATAGCACTTAAAAACCAACAGGCATCGATTCAAGGGCTCGAAAACCAAATAGGTCAGCTTGCTAAACTGATCTCTGAACGACCACAAGGCAGCCTGCCAAGCAACACTGAAACTAACCCAAAGGAGCAACTTCATGCCATTACTGTTCACGATAGTGAAGGGTTAGACGCACCAAAATCGAGGTAAGAAAACGTGGTAGATAAAGGTAAAGTGGAGGAAAGCCATAATAAACCAAAACTGATAAGTACAGAGTACAAACCTCGTGTGCCATACCCCAATGCGACGAAGAAAGACCGCACAAATGAACAATTCGGTAAATTCCTTAAACTTCTAAAGGAATTACATATTAACTTACCATTTATTGAAGCTCTTTCGCAGATGCCCAATTTAGTAAAATTCTTAAAAGAGCTTTTGGCAAACAAACAGAAGTTAGACGATGCGTCGCATGTGGAGCTAAATGCGGTTTGCTCAGCAATTTTACAGAATAAACTACCCCGCAAATTAAAAGATCCAGGGAGTTTTACGATTCCTTACTTAATTGGTGGTTTATCTGTTAATAATGCTTTAGCTGATTTAGGGGCAAGTATCAATGTTATGCCTTATAAAATGTTTAAACAGCTAGGTCTTGGGAAACCCAAACAAACTAGGATGAGTATTCAATTGGCTGATAAAACCATTAGATTTCCTAGGGGTATAATTGAAGATGTGCTAGTCAAAATTGATAAATTCATATTCCTAGTAGACTTTGTTGTTTTAGACATGGATGAGGTTAGTGACCTTCCTTTAATTTTAGGACGACCCCTTTTAGCAACTGCTAGGACCATTATTGATGTCGGTACAGGGGAATTAACACTTCGTGTAGGTGATGATATGATTAAACTCCAAGCACGTGATTCTGTCAGAATATCTAGTAATCAAGATGATACAAGTCCTGATAATGCAAGTGAACTTACTGTTCAATCTTCTTTGCAGGAAATTCCTCGAAAAAAGATGACAGAGCCATGGCCTAGCTCTCATATTGAGAATAGAACTGTTCATGAGGAACGAAGGCTCCAGATCGAAGAACTAGATGAATGGTGAAGAAAGTCTAAGGAGAAATTAAAAGTACACTATGAACCGAAGCAGAGCCATGAACGAGTCAAATTAAGGTTGGAGACCGAGTTCTAATGGATAATACACGTCCTCGTGTTGCCACTTCTGAACCTAATGGAACGACCCCTTTCACGGTACTCAGGGTCTTTCCATACGGAACGGTCGAGGTAACTCATCCTAAGTTTGGCACTTTTAAGGTAAACACTACTCGAATCAAACTGTATAGTGATAATAGGGGCGATAGCGGGGAGAGAGGAGTGTCAACTCCTCGAACCACCATGAGTATGCGAATGAGAGGTAAGTCTAGCTTAAGACTTTAAACGAGCGCTTCTCGGGAGGCAACCTGAGCACTAACATCACTAACGTCCATATTTTTGATTTTTAGCATCTAACTAAAAACTAACCAAATTAATATGCGCAGGTTTCCCTACCCACACGACCTTGCACACGGGCGTGGCCGTGGCCGTGCGAACACCACAGGAAAGGACATCGGCATGGCGGAAACCGTGCAAAAACAGGACAAAATTTTCCCCAAAAAATGGGCTGCGATAAAATGCCACAGCCGTGCGATGCGGCCGTGGTCGGCCATGACTAAGGAACATGGGATGCTGATAAATCCACACGGGCGTGCCTTAAGACCGTGGGAAATACTGAGTGAACGACACGGGCGTACGACACGCCCATGCCCAAAAAGTCGCGGTTGAAGCTGAGTAGGTCACACGGGAGTGCGACACGCCCGTCCTTATAATCCGTGGTCAATACTGATCAATCAACATGGGCGTGGAAACCTCTACACAGGCGTGGGAGAAACGAACGGAGCGTCACGCGGCCGTGTGATTCGGCCGTGTGACTTAACACGCCCAGGGCGCACGGGCGTGGCCCGCATCTCTATTTAAGCCCCCTTCTTCTATTCACTTTCTTCCCCAAATCTTCTTCCCCCAAACCCTAGCCACCGCACCCCTTTCCGACCACCGCCCTCCTCTTCCACTTTCTTACCTCCTCCCTTCTTCCCCAGTCCAAAACCCCCTTTTTTTTCCCTTTTCTTTTCCTGTTATCTTTCTTCCTTCTTTTTCCTTCTCCCCTTTCCCTTATTTTTTCTTTACACCGCCACCACACCAACCACCATCCTTACCACCGTTGGTCACTCTTTTTCACATTTAATTTTGAATTCATATATATTTGCCATTATTTATTTTTATTTTTATTGTCTTTATTATTTTGTTCTTATTCTTCATGCCATTTAGATTTAGCTTAGGGTACCATAAGTTAATATTGTTAATTTAAAAATACTACTTTTAGTAGGAATATTTTGTTATTTAGGACTACTTAGATATTACCTGTGGTGATGCTTGAACTATTACAAATCAATTTTAGGCACACAATGACTATTACTCGAGGCACGACCAAGGCCGCCATCCCCGCTTCGAAAAAGCGAAAGAATCCCGGCACGGTCTCCCCGTGCACGACAACTTTACAGCAGATATACCACAACTTCTTCATAAGTTCATGCCAGCTGCTTCATTGACTTAATTCCAAAAAGTTCAAGGTGCTATCGGAGTATCCTCCCCCACCTTCACCGCTGACTACATTCAGCAGGTTTCTTTTCATTGACTCCATCCAAAATTCAGGAAGTTTCACTTCTCTCCATATCTTATGATTTTATTACTATATTACTATTATCTATCTTTGTACATTGAGGACAATGTACATCTTAAGTGTGGGGAGGTTATTTAACTGATTATCAAAAAAAAATTCCTGAATTATGTCTTGTTCTTAAGTAATTTTCTCATATTACTATTAGAATGAAACTTCTATTGACTTATGATTTTCATTGATATGTTTTGGATTAAGTCATAGGTAATTGTGTATTGATGGTTTAAACTTTAAGACATTAGAGAATCAAGCATGATAAGTCTATTTTCAGAATTAAAAAATTATTAGGTTGTTTTCCTAAATTTAAATATTACTTTGAAGTTTGAAATTTCGCAAGGATGACATCAAAAGCCATAATTTTTGTGAGATTTTGAGCCTTTTAGAGCATATTCTTTTCTTGCTCACTTTATTGATTATGAGTGTGTCAACATTGATTTGTTATTCTAGAACTTGCTTCGATTATGCATGTCGAGACCACACTTTTGATTTGATATACTGAGATGATAAAGGCACCTAGGATTTAACCCACTTAATCCACCAAAAAGCCTACCTTTATAATTAACCCCTAGTGAACCCCTTTGATCCTAATAACTGTTTATTGATTTACCCTTAATATTAACCCAAGATCCATTCTTTTTTGATTCATTGAGAATTTTTCCTATTGTTTTAGCTCCTTTTTGTCGAGATTTGATTTGAGCAGTTGCCTAACTATGTTCTTTATTTCAGTTGTTAAATTCTTTCTTACTTGTTCTTATTCTTAAAAAAAATTGGAAATATTTTCATTATTAGTTCTGTGGTAGTTGAGCTTAAACGGTTAATTTCACATTTTGAGAAGAAGCTCGGATTTTTAGTGATAAGTTTTTAATTGATATAATTATTCAGTATTAGTCCATTTTTCTAGTTAGGTAAATTATCAATTCGATCTCGATTCTAACCTTCTTTTTTAGCCTTTATCCATGCCTTTAACCTAAGCCCCATTACAGCCCTTTTAAAGACCTTTTGATTTGTGTATCATCTCATTCTATAGTGGTGGAGATTTGATTTTCAGGCAAGCCTATGGTAATAACTTTTCACGTTTGACTTTTGAGTTCTTAATTTGAACCTTAAACACTTTGAGTGATTTGAGTGAATCTTAAGTGAGGATGTCAATTCTTGTCGGTTTTGAATCAAAGGTAATTATTTAGATAAGGGGAAACACCTATGTTTTCGTGCTATAAAAATTGTGACATAGATTTTTTGAATCTTTAGAAGTCTTTTAGTTAAATTATCAATGTATAAATTATCTGTGAATTATGATGAGACATTATTGATAAGAATTATGAATTGAGGAAGTTAATTTTAATTGTGAGTTGAGGATTTTGCTTGAGGACAAGCAAAGGCTTAAGTGTGGGGATATTTGATAAACCATAATTTATACATATTTTGACCCCATGCTTAGCTTCTTTTTGGATGAATTTTCATTAGATTTGATGAATTCGATGCTCATAATCCTTGAATTTCATGTTTTACACTCAGGGGAGCTTAGAGAGTCGAAAAGAACCATAAACGGGCCAAAAAGGGACAAAATGGGCCTACCTCGGAAATTAACACGGCCTAGACTACCTCACATGGGCAGACCACATGGCCGTGTGTGATGAGCAGAATCGAGCATGGCCTAAGTTGTAGACCACACGGCCATGTGTGGCGAGCAAAATCAAGCAGCGCCTAAGCTATCGAACACGGAAGTGTCACGCGGGCGTGTCCCTGCCGAATCTAAGTCTAATTTCATTCAGAAAAGGTTACTTGTAGGTGAAGAAAATTGCTCCAAAGCCTATATAAACACCCTAGGGGAGGACCTAAAAAGACACGCAGAGTAGAAGGCAGAAAAGACTCGAAGACGACCATTGGGGAGCGGCTGTAAGAAGGATCTCCATCAAGATCAAGATCTCCTATCAATTTCTCTTGAAGTTTTTGGGTTCTCTTATGTTTTGTTGTTTTTCCTATTTTATGATGTGTCCCTCTATCAGTATGAACTAAATCCCTTAAATACCTAAGGGGATGAAACCTAAGACGGATCTTATTACTATTTGATTTATAAGATAAATACTTGTTCTTATTCTTAATTGTGAGTTCTTATTCTTGTTTTGATAATTCAGGTTATTGATTCAAGTCGAATGTGCTTATTCAGAGGAGCAAAAGTCCATGTTTAAGAGTAGATCAACACAATTAAGCGGAGTTGATTGCAACCCTAGAAATAGGGCGATAAAAATCATTTGATTAGAGTCAAATCTAATAAGGGAATCCATTGATCGAGTTAATGCGACAATAGGGGTTTTAATTAGAAAGAGATTTCAATTAACCAACCTAGAGTCAGTTGTTTTTAGTCTTGAAAGATATATTAACATAATTCAGGGATTTCTACGGATTAAGTTAAGTGAATAAATAGTATGAATCAAAAGTAATAAGTGAAGTCTAGGTGGATTCTTCCTTGGGTATTGCCTATCTCATAAAGTTGTCTAAAAAGTATTTTCCCAATTCATTCTCTGTCGTGCTTTTAATTAATTTTAGTTTAAAAAGAAATCACTCCAATTCTTAGGCTAGATAATAGAAAGATAGTAATTACTAGTACTCTTGGTCCTTATGGATACGATATTTCTGGTCTTACCATAACTATACTACTGTTCGATAGGTGCGCTTGCCTTTATTGTGGTCGTAGTTAGTTAGAGACACATCAGTCTTTGACTCCGGAAGAAAGTATTAAATGTGTTGTATCATTGTTACGAGACGCGGCCTATCAATGGTGGAAAACTTTGATATCTGTTGTTCCAAAAGAGCAAGTCACATGGGATTTCTTTCAGATTAAATTCCGAAAGAAATATATCAGTTAGAGATTCATTGATCAAAAATGGAAAGAATTCCTAGAATTGAAACAGGGCCGCATGTCTGTCACTGAATACGAACGAGAATTCGTGAGGCTAAGTCAGTATGCTCAGGAATGTGAATCATCAAAAGCAATAATGTGTAAGAGGTTCGAAGATAGTCTTAACGAAGACATCCGTTTGTTAGTTGGAATTTTGGAGATAAAAGAGTTTTTTGTGCTAGTTGGCCGAACGTGCAAAGCTGAGGCACTCGGGAAGGATAAAAGAAAAGCTGAGTCTAAAGCCAGAGATGTGAAGAAGAGATTTTTGAGCATATCATTTCAGTCTGCTTCGAAGAAATTCTGAGATAAATAAAGCCGTTCAAAGGCTAATGTGGGACATTCGAGTAGAGATCGAGTTAGATCACAGTTGAGCTCTAAAGCTCCAGTAACATCAATGGCTAGTGTTGGAAATGTCAGATCTGAGCGACCAGAATGTAAGCATCGTGGTAAAAGACATCCGGGAAGTTGTAGATTAAATGACTGAGCTTGCTTCAGATATGGATCATTAGATCATTTCGTCCGTGATTGCCCAGAATCTGTTAAGCAAGAGATTGTTCAGAATTCGAGATCTGAAAATGTTTCAGCGAGAGGTAGACATTCCCGAAATGCAAGAAATGTTAGCAGTAGTCAAAGAACTACGAAAGATTCAGTTACGAGATCTGAAGCAAGAGTGCCTGCCAGAGCATATGCCATCCGAGCTCGTAAGGAAGCTTCATCTCCGGATGTTATAACGGGTACATTTACTCTTTATGATACTTCTGTGATTGCATTGATAGACCCTGGTTCTACTCATTCGTATATATGCATGAACTTAGTATCCAGTAAGACTTTGCCTGTAGAGTCTACTGAGTTTGTTATAAAAGTATCGAACCCCTTAGGTAAAAGTGTCTTGGTTGACAAAGTATGCAAGAATTGTCCGTTGATGTTTTGAGATATCTGTTTTCATGCTGATCTGATGCTGTTACCTTTTGATGAGTTTCATATAATTCTGGGTATGGACTGGATGACATTGCATGATGCAGTTGTGAATTGTAAAAGAAAGACCATTGATTTGAGATGTCAGAATGATGAAATAGTTTGGGTTGAGTCTAATGATTTGACTGAATTATCTACTGTGATATCTGTATTGAAAGCTCGGAATTGTTTGAGAAAGGGTTATAAAGCTTATTTTGCTTATGTAATTGATTCGAAAGTGTCCGAAAGAAAAGTTAAATCAGTGCCAATTATCTGTGAATTCTCTGATATATTCCCTGAAGAACTACCGGGATTGCCTCTGATACGTGAAGTTAAATTTGGTATTGATCTGTTGCCTGGTACAACTCCTATTTCGATAGCTCTGTATAGAATGGCACCAACAGAGTTGAAAGAGTTAAAGTCACAGTTGCAAGAGTTGACTGGTAGAGGGTTTGCAAGACCAAGTTTATCACCTTGGGGTCCTCCTGTTCTGTTTGTGAAAAAGAAAGATGGCACGATGAGAATGTGCATCGACTATCGTCAGTTGAATAAAGTGACTATAAAGAACAAATATCCTCTGCCTAGGATTGATGATTTGTTCGATAAGCTTAAAGGAGCCACCGTGTTTTCAAAGATAGATCTGAGATCGGGATACTACCATTTGAGAGTAAAAGATTCAGATATTCCAAAGAATGCTTTTAGAACGAGGTACTGGCATTATGAGTTTTTAGTTATGCCTTTCGAATTAACGAATGCTCCTGTTGTTTTTATGGATCTGATGAACAGAATTTTCAGACCGTATTTAGATCAGTTTGTTGTTGTTTTCATTGACACCATTTTTATTTATTCACGTGAAGAAAACGAACATGTCGAGCATCTAAGAATTGTGTTGCAAACTTTGCGAGATAAGTAATTGTATGCGAAATTCAGCAAATGTGAATTCTGGTTGCGTGAAGTCGGTTTTTTGGGACATATCGTATCAGCATCCGGAATACGAGTTGATCCGAACAAGATTTCTGCTATTCTGGATTGGAAACCTCCAAGAATGTGTCCAAGTTTACGATTTTAGGACTTTGCCGTTATTATCAAAGGTTCGTAAAAGGATTTTCGATGATAGCTACTCCGTTGACTAGATTGCTTCAGAAAGATGTGAAGTATGAATGGTCCGATAAATGTCAGAAAAGCTTTGATCAGTTGAAAACTCTGTTAACCGAAGCTCCAATGCTAGTACAGCCAGAATCAGGTAAAGAATTCGTGATTTATAGTGATGCTTCGTTAAATGGTTTGGGATGTGTTTTGATGCAGGAAGGCAAAGTTATAGCTTATGCCTCGAGACAATTAAAGCCGCATGAAAAGAATTATCCGACACACGACCTTGAGTTAGCTGCGATTGTGTTCGCATTAAAGATTTGGCGTCATTATCTGTTCGGTGAGAAATGTCACGTGTTTTCAGATCATAAAAGTCTGAAATACTTAATGACTTAGAAAGATTTGAATCTGTGACAGAGAAGATGGTTAGAGCTATTGAAAGATTACGAGCTTGTGATAGATTATCACCCAGGTTAAGCAAATGTTGTAGCTGATGCACTGAGTCGGAAATTACTATTTACATTATGTGCAATGAATGCTCATTTAGATCTGTTTGATGATGGTTCAGTGTTAGCTGAATTGAAAGCGAAACCGTTATTTTTACGGCAGATTTGTGATGCTTAGAAAGTTGATAATGAAATGCTAGCGAAACAAGCTCAGTGTGATTCGAACTCTGATTCTGAATTTCGAGTTGATGTTGACGATTGTTTGAGATTCCGAGATCGAATTTGTGTTCTGAGAAACCCTGAGTTAATTCAGTTGATTCTGAATGAAGCACATAATAGTCGTCTATCTGTTCATCAGGGTAGTACAAAGATGTATCATGATTTGAAGCAACACTACTGGTGGTCTGGTATAAAAAGAGATATCTTTGACTTTTTATCGAAATGTTTAGTCTGTCAGCAAGTTAAAGCTGAACATCAGGTTCCATCTGGTTTGTTGCAACTGATTTTGATTCCCGAGTGGAAATGGGATAGAGTGACGATGGACTTTGTTACTAGATTACCATTAACTCCGAGAAAGAAAGATGCAATCTCGGTTGTAGTTGATCGATTGACGAAATCTTCCCACTTTATTCCGGTACGATCTGATTACCCACTTGAAAAGTTAGCTGAGCTTTACATTTTTGATATTGTGAGATTGCATGGGGTGCCACTGTCTATTATGTCAGATAGAGATCCGATATTTACTTTGCGGTTGTGGAAGAAATTACAAGAAGCTTTAGGTACTAAATTGCATTTTAGTACAGCATTTCATCTGCAGAAGGATGGTCAATCTGAACGAATTATTCAGATACTCGAAGATATGTTGAGATGTTGCATTCTTGAGTTTGACGGTACGTGGGAACAGTACCTGCCATTGATTGAATTTGCTTATAATAACAGTTTTCAGTCAAGCATCAGAATGGCACCTTATGAAGCTTTGTACGGACGCAAATGTCGAACACCTCTGTATTGGACTGAGCTCAGTGAAAGTAAGATACACGGAGTTGATTTGATAAAGAAAACTGAACAGAAGGTAAAAGTGATCCGTGACAGTTTAAAAGCAGCGTCTGATCGTCAGAAGTCCTATGCAGACTTGAAACGAAAAGATATAGAATTTGAGATCGGTGACAAAGTGTTCTTAAAAGTGTCTCCGTGGAAGAAAGTACTCCGATTCGGACATAAAGGCAAGTTGAGTCCGAGGTTCATCGGACCGTATAAGATTATCGAACGAATTGGACCTGTAGCTTACAGATTGTTATTACCACCAGAGCTTGAAAAGATTCATAATGTGTTTCACGTATCGATGCTTAGACGATACCGATCCGATCCGTCACATGTGATTCCTCCGTCTAAAATTGAAATCTGATCCAATATGACTTAAGAAGAAGAACCGATCCGTATTTTAGCTCGTGAAGTTAAAGAGTTGAGAAATAAGAGAATTCCGTTAGTTAAAGTGTTGTGGCATCGACATGGAGTGGAAGAGGTTACGTGGGAGCCTGAAGATTCAATGAGACAACAATATCCAAATCTGTTTAACGGTAAGATTTTCAGGGATGAAAATCCCTAAGGGGGGAGAATTGTAACAGTTTGGTTTAGAGCCTAGTTGGAACAGTGATTTTGGGACCACAAATCCAAGTTAGAATAATATTTTTAATATTATTTTCTGTGCCTATGATACGTGATTAAGCATGTGTGAAATTTCTGTGAATTAATTCATCTGTTTGTGTGCTTAATTTGAGGAAATGATTAAATTGCATTGAAAGCAAAATTTGCATGCTTTATGAAAAAACACCTATTTGATATGGCTTTTAAATGGGGAGGCCTTATGAGGCAATTAAACCATTTTTAAGATAGTGGTTGGCTAATGGACGATTTCAGACATAAAACATATGGTTTTCTAATTATTTCTACTAAGGTCATTTTAGTAAAATGGATATTAATATGTTTATAATAAAACAAACAAATGAAAATATGAATTTTATCGTCTTATTTTGACCGAAAATACCAAAGAAGAAGAAAAGAAAGAGAAGCTAGGTTTCGGCTAGCTTTTGATTCAAGTTCAAGGTATGTCTGACTTTGGTTTTTGATAATTTCTACGTTTTTGCAATCGTTGCTTTGTAAACTTCAAAACCCATGCCTCAATTTTGTGAATTGATGATGTTTTTGAAATGTACCATTGATGAACATGAGAGTTTTGTGATGTTTGAAGATGAATTATGAATGATATGTGATAGATTAACAAGTTTTGTCTTTGAAGTTTTGATGAATTTGAGTAATTTGGATGTAATTGAGAAAATGATTATTTGAGGGACTAAATTGTGAAATAAATGAAATTTATGGATAGATATGATCATAGTGTATATTCGGCCAAGCATGGGTATAAGCAAATTTGGTGTATTTTGTGATTTTGTGAAATAGGGACTAAAATGTCAAGATGTGAAAATGTGAGGGCTAATTTGCAAATTGCCCTAAATATGTGTTTTTGGATTGAATTGAATGAATTGATGAATAAATGGATGAAATTTGAATATGTATAGATCAAGAACCGAAGAAAACGGACTTAGATCGTGGAAAGTAAAAAGTTGTCGAATAACCAAATCCGATCAAATATCTGAATCCGAGGTAAGTCGATATACAAATAAATGTATTTGAATTGAATTATTTGTGTATATATGAGATTCGAATTGCTATGAATATCCATTGAGATGGTATGTATGGGAAATCCAAGCTTACGTATATATCGACAAGTTGTTAAAGTCTGAGAAGTCTCGTATGAACCTAGGAATAGATAGGATAGCATATGTCATGACATAGGTGTCTGATATTTGATTTCATGTAAGACCACGTCTGGGACGTTGGCATTGACTCGAGATTTCGTGTAAGACCACGTCTGGGACGTTCGCATCGATTTGAGATTTACGTGTAAGACCATGTCTGGGACATTGGCATCGTATTGATTCGTGTAAGACCTTGTCTGGGACAGTGGCATCGATATCTGATTACATGTAAGACCACGTCTGGGACGTTGGCGTTGTACGACTATTCTGAGCATTTCGAGTATCCTATTAAATTTCGAACGGTTCAACGGGAAAGTCCGAGAAATGAATGACTATGTGAGTTATATATCCATTTCAGATACATTGATATATATATTTATATGCTTTGTATAAGCATGAAAAGTGAGTAAGTATGTGCATTGATGCAAAGGTACATTTGAGATATATGTATGTTTGAGATATGACCAAATGAGATATATAAGATATGAAGAATTGGTAAGCAATGGTAAACCAAGTGAGCCAAAGAGACTATTATGTGCTTGAAATGAGAATGTGATAATGATTTTAAATAACTATGTTTATGAGTGATTATATGTTAAGTTTATTTGTATATGGCTTACTAAGCTTTTGGAAAGCTTACTTCGTGTGTGTGTTTACTCTATTTACAGATCGTCAAAGCTACTGAAGGCTCGGGACCGTCAAGGATCATCATCACTCTACCCAAACTCATTTTGGTACCTTTTGGAAATGTATATACTAAGTATGGCATGTATAGGCTAGATGTTCGGAACATGTTTTGTAACATCCCGATTTAGGGCCTAGTCAGAATAGTGGTGCAAGACCACAAATCTGAAGTAGAAATATGAGTTTTAAGGTTTATGATTTGTTTGCATGTTAGTATGAAAGTTTCATGAAGCAATTTTGTTAAATTGTGATTGAATTGTCCAATAGGACTAAATTGCAAAAGTTGTAAAATGTGAGATTTTAGAAGCTATTAGTATGAAATAGCTTTGGATTATTGATTAGAGGTCCTTAAATAGCAATTTGTCTAATTTCTAATTTTTGGACAAAAATGGGCATGAGTGGATGAAATTTGAAAGTTTGGCAAAAGGGCATTTTGGTCATTTGTCAAATAAGTGATTAAAAAGGGAAAAGATGACAAAAATTTATGTTCATCTTCCCCAAGTTAGTCGAAAATTTGAAGGAAGTCATAGTTAGGGTTCTTCAATTTTTCAAGCTTGCTAGTAAGTGCATCCTAGCCCCGTTTTCACTATTCTTCGTATTTTTGAAGTCCTCGTAACATGAATTAGCTATTTTTAGCTATATGTTGAGCTAGGATTGATGTTAAAAAATGTACCCATGTATGACATGCATGTATTTTGATTTTTTATAGAAGATTATGAGAGCTTGATGTAGTATAAACATCTTTTTCTAAGTGAATTCCATGAAAAATGCATGTAGGGACTAGTTTGTAAAAGAACATCTTGAAAATGGTCATACATGAGTGATTTAGTGAGAATTGATGATTGCTATAGTTGAGAAAATGAATCAGCTAAGCATGAAAAGCTAGAAAGTTGAATGAAAATCACTTTACGAGCCTAAGGGCAAAAGTGTAAATATGAGGAAGTTTAGGGGCAAAATGGTAATTTTGCCAAAGTATGAGATAGGGGTCAATTTAGTCAATGTGTGTATTGAATAAGTTGATTTATCATTATAGATCAAGAACGACGAAGTCCGGATCGAAATCGAGGCAAGAGCAAAGTCGTGGACTAAATTGCACGTCTCCATACTTTCTGAATACAGAGGTAAGTTTATGTGTAAACAATGTATTTATACTTATACGTTGTGAATGCTAACTAGTGTGTAGCATGATTGAGAACCTATATGGTTCAAGTGGATTGAATGTGTTAGTTTTGTGAATTGATGAATGAATTATAAAGTAGATAAGTGAATGTGTAGTGATAATGCTTGATGGTGGGCTAAGTGCGATACCACCTTAATACTTAACGTCGATGGGTTGTGTGCGATGCTATCGTTAAGTATATTCTTTAGTGGGCTATGTGCGAAACCACTCTAATTACCCTTTTTGGTAGGCTATGTGTGATACTACCCTATTACCTGATTATGGTGGGCTAAGTGTGTAACATCCTAAAATAGGGCGTATGCATTTTCAGTTTAATTGTATGAAGTGACATGTTTTAAGTATTATGAATAAATTTTGAATATTTTTGGAAACCCGGAAATGAGTGAAAATAAGTTAGAAATGAACATTTTTGGAAACCTGAAAATGTATGGAAATGTTAAGTTTAAAAATGGAAGGTGAACATTTTTGGAAACTAGGAAATGTAAGGAAAATGGAAAGTGAACATTTTTAGAACCTTGGAAATGTAAGGAAATGTCTTGTAAGGAAATTTCATGGAAATGTAAGGAAATGTCTTGGAAATGTAAGGAAATGTCTTGTAAGGAAATGTCATGGAAATGTAAGGAAATGTCAAGTTTACAGAGCCGATCGAAAATTTTTGGAAACTTAGAAATGACCTAGAAATGACGAGTTTTAAGGTTTAAAAGGGGAAATTAAGGCAAGGTGGCCTTAAAAGTAAAAGTTTGTGAAATTTGACACACAAACAGGCTTGGAAAAGTGCCCTGAAGATGCCACTTAGGGCCTCTGGAAATGGCGCCACATGCAAGGTGTTGGGCCTGGGTTCGAGTCACATGGGAAGCAAATAAAAGAAATTTTATTTTGCTACAAGGAGCAGAGAGGTGGATGGCACATGGCTATAAATTAGGAGCTTTTATTATTTTATAAATAGTGGATAAATAAGGGATTTATTTATCATTATTTTCAAGAGATAATTGTTGGATTAAATTCTTTTAATTTGAATAAAGAGATAAAGAGGAAAATAAGGGAGAAGTGATGGCCAAGTAAGGGACTTTGAGTTTAATAATTTCGGCTAAGTAAGGATAGTTGCTGAATTATCTTTTATTTTAAGTGATAATTAAAGGATAAAGTTATCAGATAGAGGAGTGGTGGCCAAGTAAGGGACTCCTTAGATGATAATTTCGGCTATAAAAGGAAAAGAGAGGCCATTCTGCATTATTATCTACATTCTTTGAAAGCCTTTGCCGAATTCTCTTCACCAAATCTTCTTCTTCTTTTATTTTTGCCAAGCCGAAATACCTTGTGATCTAGCCGAATCCTCCATCTTTATTCTTCCTTCTCTTTTCTTTCTAATCCTCTAAAAGCCGTAAAGTTGTGAGATCATCATCTAGCCATAGCTGAATCTCTCAAGGTTGAAGTGAAGGTGCAATCGATTTCTTCAAGTAAGGGTAAGATCTCATTCGGTTTCATCCTTTTTCTTAAGATTTGCCAAATCTAGGACTAACCCCATTAATATCTTGTTGCCGAAACTTTGAAGAGATCTTTCGTGATTTACTAAGTGTCGACTACAAGGAAGGAGAAGTTCTTTTCCCGAAGGTACACCATAGGCCACGTGTTCCCTAGTTATTCGGTGAGTTTCGGGATTTAAAATCCACAAGGTAAGTGTCTATAGTATTCAGCCAAGGCCATGTTTGGTAAATATATGTGTTCATTAATTATTCAAAAGCCGAAAACTAACCAAGTTAATTGATTCAATGCTTGGCCGAATGCAAGAAGAGTATAGCAGAGATTTCAAGACTTGATTCTTAAGTCAAACGGCAACAAGGTAAGTTTAAGTATACTAATCCTACTAGGATTTGGATTTATGGCCGAATGGCTTTTTATTAAAGTAGTAGGTGATTAATCAAATGTAGGGATTAAGGATCTAAGCATTAGATCAAGCTTTTCGGGATTTCAAGACCCTTTAGTAAGTATGATAAGTTGTGGATATTTGGTTAAGAATTCGTATATTGATGATTAAATCGATTGTTCTGATTAAGTGTGTTGATGGAGGCGAATACCATTCAAGAAGGGAAAGGGAAGGTCCCTATCCCGAAGTTTAAGAAGAGATCTGTCTCGGCAGTTAGGGATTAGCCATTGGGGTGTGGACCAGCGCCAGAACAAGAAAGTAGGCAAATAGCCGTAGTATCGCCTAGTGATAGCATCAATATCGAAAGCATAGTTCTCCAAGTGATCAGGTGTGTGATTAACCCACTGTTTTCCGGGTTTATGGTATATTGTATGTGTTGTGTAAATGCTAATATGTGCAGTGGCGATTGTGAATGGTTACCCTTAAGGGGTATATCGGAAATCAGGTCAGTGGTAATTATTAAGAATGTGAATATGCCAATGAGAATATGTTTGTATGCCGAATAGCATGTGCATGCATTATTTTACTATGTTATGACATTATCATATGTTGCATGTGCATGGGATGGGATATGAATGTGACTATCGAAGGAAAGGGTGTACTTTATGTACGTGGTCTAATGTTAGCCTTGTGCTACATTAGCGCTTGATGTTAGCTATGTGCTTCATCAAGGGAGGTGTTGGCTAGGTGCCACATCTCGGCGGATGATAGCTGTGTGCATCACCGTGGATTGAGGATGACCTCGAGTCACCTCGTGGATATTGACATGTGGGGTCACTCAGGTGATCGGTGGCTTAGCCACGGCCTTGAGCAGCAAGTCTGCCAAGGTAAGATATGTGGGATCACTTAGTTGATCGGTGGATTAGCCACGGCCTTGGGCAGGGGGTCTGCCAAGGTAGGTGTAACGGATGGACCCTAGGATGGGTTGGGTGCACTTTGCATAAACTCATTATCCGTCATATGGGTTGATGATGAAATGGGCCAAGCCCGGTATGTGGAAATTATGTGGTTAACTACCCTATTAGATGAATGTGATATGAATATGAGCCAAGCCGTAATGTGATAACATGTGAATTTGATAATTGATATCCGATATATGAGTTAATATGTGGTTAACATGTGGGTGGAATTCAAAGTGGACTAATTACACATCGAGTCCGTATGACTCACCCAATTTTTATTAAACATCGCAGATGATTCGTGGTGATTGGACCGGGTTGGAGTGCATACGAGGTGGCCCATGCAGAAGACATCTTCTTTATTTTATTCATTTATTACTAAGAACTTTTGTTTAATTATTTATTGTAATAAGGCCCAGTTAAAGTATTTAAGTATTTCTATTTCAGCATTTTTATTATGTTTAAGCTAGACGACCATTAAATTATTATTGGGAAGTGCTTTTAATTTTGGCAACTTATATTTTAAAAGCTTATAATAAAGTTTTAATTTGGATATATTTATCAAGCTTATATTATTTAGAATTTTTAATTGGACATGGTTTTCAAATGAAAAAATTTTTAATATTTTTCCCAAAAGTGAAATCAGTCTTCAAACGTTTTTCTGCAGTGGCATTTCAAATTCGGTCGTAACGAATGGACCGGGTTTGGGGTGTTGCAAAGTGCGAAACCACCGGGTGAATTAGCTGTGTGGTTGGATTGGTGAGAAATCAAGATGTGTTGTATCTTGAATATTTGTGGTGTTGAGTACAGGTGTGTAAATGAATGATTGAGAATATTTGACTTGTGATGTGGTGGAAATGTGGTAAGAGATAGAATGAGTAAGCATAATTGTGGATGTCAATTATCTTTGTTTAGTATAATGCTAATTGTTGTTTAGCTTATACTATGATGTGAATTGTTTATATGTAAACTTACTAAGCTTAAAGCTTACTCCCCTTTCTTTTCCCTTGTCTTATAGATTAAAAGGGTTGAAATCGAGATACGCGGATTAATCAGAAGATCACCCACACTATCAGCGCACTCCGGTATATCTAGGCTTAATGTTTTGTATATGGCATGTATAGAGGCTAGGCAAGTTAGTGTATTTTGTTGTATTGGCTAAGGATGTGTTGGCCTTTAGATGGATAATCTATTCTTTATAATGCCGTGGTTGATGGCTTATTTTGTTATATGAAGATGTAGTTATCCATGGGAGTTATATTTCAACATGAATTGATTAATGATATATTGAATGAATACATGTTATGTGAATTAAAGGGGTGGAAAGAGCTTGGTAAATTTCCTTGTTCTTGTCCACTCGGATAGACACACGGGTGTGTGTCTAGGCCGTGTGTGACACACGGGTTGGCCACATAGGTGTGTGACTTGACCGTGTGTCATCTGCATGTTAAGATGGTAAGTCAGTGTCGACCATGAACTAGCCACACGAGCGTCTGCCTAGGCCGTGTAAGATGGTCAGTGTTCACCACGGGTGGAGAACACGGGCGTGTTCTTAGGCTGTGTGACACAAGCAGAATACCTAAGTTTTTATACACGGGGTAGGGACATGGGCGTGTGTGACCGCACGACCTTCTTCCACGGGCGTGTCCCATTTCACATGGGCGTGTGGCCCTTGTCAAGGTGAAAGAAATTTTAAGATCGCAAAGGTTTCTGGTAGGGTCTCGAAAACCCTCGTATGTACATTTAAGGCCTCGTGGGTCTTTAATGAGGTTGTTTTGGTGACTAGAGAGAGTTGTCAAGTGGGGACTAAAGTGGATTGAGTCTGGTAATGGCTCGGGCCTGATTCCAACGTAGAACACGGGTAAGGGGTGTTACATTTAGTGGTATCAGAGTTATGGTTTAGTCGGTTCTAGGACTACCGTAGCGAGTGTGAGGGTCTAGCTATACATGCCATAAGTTTACAATGATAGTGTGGTGGCTTCTGATGATTTTAAACCTTGTTTTATATAGTATATGGATCCCGATAAGTCGACTGCTGATGAAGCAGCTAGTAATGCGCCGGCTCCCGCGTAAGGGATCGTGCCTATTCAGAGTGGACCCGAGACTAGGGTTCAATGAGAAGAGGCTCGGGAAGCCTTTCTCTAGATGATGAGTAATTGCTACTCGGAGTATGTTCGAGCAAACCCTAATGCTCAACCTCCTCCACCTCCTCCGATACCTCAGCCAATTCCAGCAGCTCCTCAAGGTATAGATGTAGTGAGGATATCGGAGCCCCCGTTAGATAAGATTCGGAAACAAGGGGCTGAGGAGTTTAGAGCTAAGATAGATGATGACCCTGAGAGAGCGGAGTTCTGGTTAGAGAACTCAATGAGAGTATTTGATGAACTCTCTTCTACCCCTGAGGAGAACTTAAAGTGTGCAGTGTCTTTGCTGAGGGACTCGGCATACCATTGGTGGAAGACATTGACATCAGTAGTTCCGAAAGAGAGGGTGACGTGAGACTTCTTTCTGGAGGAGTTCCAAAAGAAGTACATAAGCCAGCGATTTACTGATCAGAAATAGAAGGAATTCCTTGAGTTAAAGCAAGGAAAAATGACTGTAGCTGAATATGAGCGCGAATTTGTTAGGCTTTGCAAGTACGCGTAAGAATGTGTGTCAACAGAAATTATTTTGTGCAAGAGGTTCGAAGATGGGCTAAATGAGGATATTAAACTCCTAGTTGGCATTTTGGAGTTAAAAGAGTTTGTAGTGTTGGTTGATAGGGCAAGTAAGGCCGAAGAACTGAGTAAGGAAAAGAGGAGAGCTGTGAGTGAAGCCCGAGATGCGAGAAAACGGCCGATGGGCAAATCGTACCAAGCTTAGTCGAAAAGATCCAAGGAAGGGAATCCTCGTATGACTGCATCAGTTGGATATTCACATCGAGATCAAGGCAACACTTATTCGGACTCGAGAGCTCAAGCCACCTCGATGAAAAGTGTGGGCAATCCGAAGAATAAACCGAAGTGTCCAAGTTGTGGTAGATATCACACTGGAGAGTGTTGGGGAAACAACCGAAATTGTTATAAGTGTGGTTCCCCCGACCATTTTATCCAAAATTGCCCCGAGAGGGATGACAAGGAAAAGAAGCAAGAGATAAGATCTAACAATGTATCTACAAGGGGTAGACCACCAAACAACCCGGGAGGTGGGACTAGTGGTAGAGGTGCGTCACGAGACTCTGCTGTGAGACCGGAGGGTTGGGCACCTACAAGAACGTACGCCATTCACGCTCGTGAAGAGGCATCATCCCCAGATGTAATAACGGGTACTTTTTCTCTTCATGACACCTTTGTTACTGCTTTGATTGACCCAGGGTCTACCTATTCTTATATTTGCATGAGATTGGCATCTAGTTTGAGTATGACCGTTGAGTCTACGAAAATTTTGGTTAAGGTGTCAAACCCGTTAGGTAAACATGTGTTAGAGGACAAGGTGTGTAGAAATTATCCTTTGACAATTAGGAGTCATTATTTTCTGGCAAACCATATGTTGTTGCCGTTTGATGAATTTGACTTGATTCTTGGCATGGATTGGTTGACTACCCATAGTGTTTTAGTGAACTGTGGTAGTAAATTTATTGAATTGAAATGTGAGAATGGAGATATTATTCGAGTTGAATCAGGTGGGTCAGATAATCTACCGGTGATGATTTCTTCTTTAGTGGCCGAGAAATGCTTGAGAAAAGGAGGTGAGTCATATCTCGCATTTGTATTGAATACTCAAGAGTTTGAGGTAAAGATTGAAACAGTGCCAGTAGTATGTGAGTACCCGGATGTATTCCTGGAAGAGTTACATGGATTACCTCCAGTCAGAGACGTAGAGTTTGGGATTGAGTTAGTTCCGGGAACGGCACCTATTTCGATTGCTCCGTATAGGATGGCACCATTAGAGTTGAAAGAACTGAAGGTTAAGTTGCAAGAGTTGACGGATAAAGGTTTTACAAGGCCGAGCTACTCACTGTGGGGTGCTCCAGTACTATTTGTGAAGAAGAAATATGGGTCGATGAGATTGTGTATAGATTACAGACAACTCAACAAGGTGACAGTAAAGAATAAGTATCCTTTACCAAGGATAGATGATCTATTTGATCAACTGAAGGGAGCCACAGTATTCTCCAAGATAGACCTGAGGTCTGGATATTATCAGCTGAGAGTGAAGGAACAAGATATGTTGAAAACTGCATTTCGGATGAGGTATGGCCATTATGAGTTTCTGGTCATGCCATTTGGTTTAACGAATTCTCCTGCGATTTTTATGGATTTGATGAACCGTGTCTTCCGACCGCATTTGGACAAGTTTGTGGTTGTATTCATTGATGACATATTGATCTATTCTCGAGATGAGAGTGATCATGCAGAGCACCTGAGGATTGTCTTACAAACCTTAAGAGACAAGCAGTTGTATGCTAAATTTAGCAAGAGTGAGTTTTGGCTCCGAGAGGTCAGATTCTTAGGACACATTGTGTCGGGTGATGGTATTAGAGTCGACCCGAGTAAGATCTCGGCTATTGTGGATTGGAAACCGCCGAGAAACGTGTCGGAAGTCAGAAGCTTTTTTAGTTTGGCAGGATACTACAAATGTTTCGAAAAGGGGTTTTCTATGATTGCTACCCCGATGACGAAACTGTTACATAAGGATGTTAAGTTTGAATGGACTGAGACATGTCAACGGAGTTTTGAAAGATTGAAAACATTGTTGACTGAGGCGCCAGTTTTGGTTCAACCAAAAACGGGGAAAGAGTTTGTGGATACGGGGGTGTGTAGAGGATGGACCCTAGCTTGGGTTGGGTGCTCTTTGCATTTCAATTGATATGTGGATTAATGTGAAAATGGGCCAAGCCCAGTATATGAATGTGGATCAGTGCGGAAATGGGCTAAGCCCGATATGTGGAAATTATACGGTTAATTACCCTTTACCTGATAAGTGACATGAATATGGGCCAAGCCCAGAATGTGTTATTATGTGAATATGTTATCTTGTTATCTGATATATGGGTTAATATGTGGTTAACATGTGGGTGGAATTCAGTGGATTAATTACACACTGAGTCTGTATGACTCACCCAAATTTTTATCAACATCGCAGGTGATGGATGATGATCGGACCGGGTTGGAGTGGATACGAGGTGGCCCATGCAGAAGAAGTTGTTTTCATTATATAATAGAATTTATTAACTTTAGTATTGTAAGTATTTTTGAATAGTTATTTGTTGTAATAAGGGCCTTAAAGTATTTAAATTTCGCTATGTTTCAGTTGGATTTGTAATTAAGTTAATATTTTGGTAGTTTAATTTTAAAAGCTATTTATATCTCAAAAGTCATATTAAAGTTTTGAATCCGGTATTTTATCACCACTTAATTTTATTTAGAATGTTTTAAATGTTTTATCAAGGGCAACAAATTTTTAACGGTTTTTACTGTTAAGTAAGAATATTTTTAAACGTTTTCCGCAGTGGCATTTCAAATTCGGTCGTATCGAATGGGCCAGGTTTGGGGTGTTACAGTTTGGTATCAGAGCCCAGTTCAAAACTCGGCTTTGAGGTTTTGGGCCCGAAAATAGTTTTCAAAAAATAATGGGCTTTTCAAAATATGGGCTTTTATTTCAGGTTTATTCTAGCATGGCACCTGTATCTCCGGCCTGAAGTCCACCAGGTAAGTACTTCTGGCTATTGAAGTGGTTTGAATATGTGAACTATATGGGCTTTTATGGGAACGTACATTAGTAGATTAGGGCTATTGGACCCTAGGACTAGTCTACTCAAACACAAGTGCATAAGACTTAAGGACCATTAAACAAACCCATGACTAAGTCGCCGAGCTAGGGTGTGGCAACCATTGTGCGCATGTCTAGGAGTGGATTCAGTAAGAGCTTGGTATTTAAGCATTCCTAGCGACTCACCTCCTCTTTACTCGAATCCTACCTGGTGCGTAGCTACGGTTCACCCTAACCAAGAGGACTTAGTCACCGGCCAAAACAATGATTAAAACCCGAAAGGGACTAGCCTTACTATTTACAAAAAACTTAGTTTCTAAATCTCCAAATTACCCTTTCTGATTTGAAAACACTAAATTAGACTTTTGAAAAATATTTTTTTCGAGTTATTCCCGGTTGGCAAAATTACCTAAATACCCCTAGTGGTGAAATTACTAAAATGCCCCTAGTTTGAAATTTTTTTTTTAAAATTTCCATACTACCACAACTTTTACTGAAATATTCCTACTTTGCAAAAATAATAAATCACTATTTTGCGAAATTTGATTTTAAAAAATAATAAAAAAATAAAAAAAAATTACGAAAATGCCCCTGACTTACAAAAAATTACCAAAATGACCCCGATTTCTGAAATTTCTGCGACACCGTTGATTTGGAAAACAAATTTTCAAGATAACCTCGAGTTTTTGTAAATTTTGAAATATCGTTGATTTGTAAGGATTTTCAAATTTACCTCAGTTTATTACCAAAATACCCTTATAGGACGAATGACATTAAATTACCCCAGGTTGGGAAAGGATGAAATGACCATAGAAGTGTAGTGAATGAATGTGTCTCTGTTTATGAATGTGAATGTGACCCTCTGAATTAGAGTAGTGAACTTGAACTGAACCTTTGTGTAATCGAAAGAACTACTTCTAAATACTTTACTTCATAAAATTGTTCGCGATTAATAAGTGGAACAAAATTCTGATGCATAAAACTTTTTAATCAGATAAAATCGCGACGTTAGAAATGAGCTCTAGGAGACGTGGTCAAATGACAGTATCGGAACCAGTAGGGTCTGGCCATGGGTCAGAAAGTGACGTGCCGCCATCGCCATCAGTGGGCGCGGAGGATCAAGATCTGACAGGAGGAGATGACGCCGTATCGTAAGCTATGCTACGTGTGCTACAGTAAGTAGCAAGAGTTGGAATGAGAAGTGGAGCTCGGAAGTTAGTTTCGGAGAGACTTAGGACCAACGGGAGTGAAGTTTTTAGAGGAGTATCGGAGTGGCTCGAATGTAGCGGAGTATTGGCTGGAAGCAGTCGAAAGAATCATGGATGATCTAGACTGTACTGCTAAGGAAAACCTGAAAGGCGCGGTCTCGTTGCTACGAGATGAAGCTTATCGATGGTGGCTCACTGTCAAACAAGGTGTCCCGGCAGATCGATTGGATTGGGATTTCTTTAAGGCTAAGTTTGAAGGGAAGTATGTGGGAGCCAGTTACTTAGACTCGCAAAGGAAAGCGTTTCTAAACTTGGTTCAAGGAAGCAAGTCGAGAGCGTAGTATGAAGCGGAATTTGTGCGGTTAAGTCAAGACGCCAAGGGGATCGTGGCTACCGATTACGAAAAGTCCTGTCCGATTCGAAGATGGGTTATGGATGAGCTACGAGTCTTTGATTGCTCCGCAAAAAGAAAGGGACTTTGCGATTCTAGTGGAAAAAGCTCGGATAGTGAAGAAGTTAAGAAAACCGCGAGGCGTAATCGAGAGAAGAATAAGAATTTGAACAAAAGGAGTTTTAGACCATCAATTGCCATCCGAGGATATTCGAGAAAAGACCAAGGATCGAGAATTCAGACGTGCACGCACTGTGCCGGTTTCGAAAATCGAGTCGTTCATGTGCTCGAGTGTGGAAGAGCTCATGCAGGAGAATGTTGGGGAAATAGTAAGGAATGTTTTTCGGTGTGGGTCTAAGGCTCATTTGGTTAAGAAATGTCCGCAAGTGATGGATAGGGCTCGAGGCCAAGGTCGTGGAACACCCGGCAGAGGAGCTGAAGGTTCGGATGTGAGACAACCAAGGATGTGATAGCGGGTAAGTTCCTTGTTTTTGGGGTATTATTTGTTGCTTTAGAGATAGTTTATTGTTGTATTGCTAGTGAAGTGTATGAAACCTTAGATGTGAACTTTAAAACTGCGCCTAGAAGGTAAGATAGTTTTATTAAGATCAGAGTGCGCAGCAGTAGAGTAGTGTGGTGAGTTAAGAATGCACGATTGAACGATAGTAAGTAATTTCGAGGTCGAAATTATTCTTAAGGAGGGTAGAACTGTAATATCCTAAGTTGGGGGTTATGCGTTTGGAGCATAACTCAAGTGTTAGTAGGCTTTAAGTGTGGTTGAGCATGTTTTAAGGGTTTTGAGAATCCAAGGATGTTGGAAGAAGTCTTGGAAAAATATTGGAATTTTATTTTTAAAGGAGAAGTTAGGTGAAGGAGGCCTTAAGGAAAATTTTTAGGAGTTTATGGACATGAAAGTGGGCTTGGTAAAGTGGCTTGGGATGCTACCTTAGGTGCTTGGGAGGTTGCGTCAAAAGGGAGTTCAGGAGGGAAAAGGTTCGAGCATCGTGGGAAGCATTAAAGACTTTTATTTTTGCGTCAAAAAGGAACTCAGGCTAAGGATGCTTTAAAGAAATTTTTAGGGAATTAATGACACAAGGAATCATGTGGTAAAGTGGCAATGGACGCCATGTGCGGTGGGGTTAAGGGCCTTGGTTCTGAAGTTGCGAAGGAAGCGGGGAAGGAGTTTTTATTTTTGCGTCAAGAAGGCGCTCGCGAAAGAGGTTTTAAAAGAAATTCTGGGTGAATCATGTCACAAAAAACGCCTTGGCAAAGTGGCTTGGGGCGTATATCTGCGCACTTGCGCCCAAGGGCTCCAGCAGTCTTGGGTTCTGAGGTGGTGAGCAAGAATGGGAGTGTTTTATTTTGCTTTTGCGTCAAGGTAGAGTTGGAAGAAAGTGGACGACACGGGGACTTTTAATTGGATGAGGATTCACTTATTCTCCTATTAATTTTTCGGCTAAGGTAGGATAATTGATGATTATTTTATTTTATTTTAAGTTGGTAGATAATAGATAATTGTTGTTTTATTTATTCAAGTAGGATAATTGTTGATTTAATTATTTTGTGCAAGATGAAGAAGAGATAAATAAGGATTTATTTTATTTATTAAGGAGATAAATAGGTGATAAGAGATAATATAGGAGTTTGATAAGGGATTAATGTTGGATTAATTTATTTTATTTGTTAAGGAGATAATAGAGGAGATTATCAAAGAGTTTGATAATAGTAAGGATATAGTAGCCGAATTCTTTTAAGGGGGGAGTAATCATCTTTGATATCTTTTTCTTTAAATATCTTTGTGCCAAATTTCTTCCCACTCACACCTCTCATTCTTTTCTTTCATCCAACACCAAATCTATTTCTATTTCTTTGAAGCCATAACCAGAAGCTTAAAGTGCCTATTCTCTTTGTTTTGCCACTTAAGTCACAAAAGCTAAAACCCTCTGTCGTTGTTCTTTGTTGCCGAAATCTCAGGCATAAAACCCTCTCCATTGTTGCATTTTCTCTTCACCATTAAGTGCCGAAACCATCATTGTTGTGCTCTAAGCCGAATCTTTAAAGGAGGGTGCTGTCGACTACTTACTTTAGGCTCTTCAAAGCAAACGTGTAATAGTGGTAAGTGAATTCTCCTTTGGTAATCAGTTTTTGATTCTTCAAGGTAGGCCAATAAGGCATTCGGCCAAGGGCCATCTTTAGGGTTTAAATGTGACCGATTGATATTATGGTTAATTAGGGGGCAAGTCGACAGAAGTAGGACAAGCTTCGAGATTCAAGATTTATTTCGGTAAGGATATTTAGTAAATGTAGATTTGATTTGATATATTAAAGTAGTAGTGATTAACCGGTTGATCTGATTCAGT